>AP025043.1:10546315-10691432 GCA_036186865.1 Eustoma russellianum | reverse complement strand
GGTTGAAACAGTTTTTGAAAATTCTTTTGGGAAGTAGGTCAAATACACCCAAAGTCTCAACCTTTGCAAGTCTGAAAATCAGACTACACTAGTCTCAGAACTTTTGATATTTGACTGACCTATACTTGTCCAAAAGGGTTGAAACTTGTGCCAAATTAACCCTAGAACGTTTATGTATGTTTCTGGAAATTTTTATAATTTTTAGAAAACGTTTACTATTTTTGCGAACGTGAACAATATGAGTAAACAGCGCAGAAACTGAAACGTAAATGCAGAAAGTAAATTGCACCAAGAATTTTATACTGGTTCGGTTATAAACAACCTACTCCAGTCTTCAAGGAACACCTTCCTTGGTTCACACTAATTTCACACACGCAGTACACCTTACCGCAGGGTTGATAGAGTTACACCTTAACTCCAACCCTTTACAAACCTTGTATTGTGAGTACAATTTGCACGAACTCCACCACCTCGCTAGAATGAAGATTGATCACACCTTGATCAATCTTTTACAAAGATGTGTGAATGGTGGTTTCTATGAAGCCTATTCAAGAATGAAAGTAATAAAGTACAATAGGCTTTTTACAAGAGAAGAAAGAAAGAAAGTGTAGGAGAAGAAAGCTTTTGCACTTTGATCACTTTTGAATGTAATTCTTGGTGTTGTTTTTGTTTGTTCTCCTCTTCTCCTTATAGAATGTCCAGCCGTCCCCTATGCACCTCTCTCTCCTCTTGAAAATTTCCTTTTAATTGCTTGAGAGAGTGTGAGACATCATGGTGACAATGTTTTGCTTACTTGGCATCACTCCATTGGACCATCATTTAGTCATTGCTTACTTGTCATCTTTTGATTGGCTCAATGTTGTCATCATTTTGATGACATGGATATTCTAAAAAAAAAACTAAATATATGCCAAATAATCAATTATTAAATCATGCCATAATAGTCACAATTTGTCATAAAGTGTGAGACACAAAAATCCTTCCTTCCATCCTTGAAAAATTCGGCCATATCACATTGTTAATGCTGAAATTTTCAGCATTTACCATATGAGATAAATCAATATTTCTTCCATTTTTCTTTGAATTTCTTCCATAAAAATACATCCATTATTTAAGGTAAGTCTTGCTACAAGATTGAGAATGAACTTGGACACCAAAGGAGAGTCACATTCGGCCATAACCAACTTCACACATGCTGAAAAATTTCAGCATGTGTGATATAAAGGATATCACACTTAATAACCTTACATACAATTCAAATCATTTCCATAACTCCTTTGATTTATTCCTTAATGAAAAATCAACAAAATATCTCCCTTAATGTTGAAGAAATCGGCCACAAGATGTGTGACATGCTGAAATTTTCAGCATGTGACATAAGAGAGGTGTATGTTGAAAACTTACCTTTTGTAGCTTCTCTCTTTGATTCATCAACATTGTATGATTGATTCTTGACCAATCAACATGCCAACAAGACTCCACATGTGCTCCATCTCAGCTGGGGTGACGTTTAAGTGTGTATATGCATGTGCTGAAATTTATTTTTGCTAACTTTGTAAAATAGTGCACATTTAATATTACACACATGTAATATTCCAATCAGCCCTTAATTTAATTTTCTAGAACACTTTAAGATGTATATTATATGTAAAAAGTGTCTAGATACGTGTCACGTGATGTTCAAGAAAAACGTTCCATGTCAAGTGCGTAGAAAACCGAATTTTCGATATTTATCGATTACCCGATTTTTCTCTAATTTAAATTCCAACTTTTGCACATGCTATATATATTATGTTATACATAATATATATAATATATACTTTAATTTTCAGCACTTGGCTGATTTAAAGTGGTACCATAAACATGTGACAAAAATAAAATTGGAATCTTCACATTTTGGCCTAAATGTGGGATGATTTGTGTGTGCCAACATGGAAAGTATTTTTGTCTCAATATACAGTGTATGGCACGAAATTTTTAATAAATTTTGATGTATATGGGCTGGCCATTTATTTATGGCAAGTACGTGACACGTTGGCGAAGTTTCGGTATCGCCCGATACGACAAATTTCGGTTTAGAACCTTTTATCGTGTCGTATTTAATTTGTCATCACCATATCTTATATCATATGATATAAGATCTGAATATACTCATAAATATGAGTTAAGTATAAGTGTGACGTAATCGTACGTTCGTAAGATATATAACGTGTCGATAGTACGTTGGAATAAATGTGTATGTGCCTTTTAAAAAATCTGAAAATACATATATATTATGTATATATGGCGTGTGAAATTGATGTGGGGAGGAGGAGAGAACTTTCCTTCCATAGCCATGTTGCCTTCATGTCTTTTCCAAATGCATCTTCCTTTAATGAACTACTTAGTTTATTAAACTAAGTACTTCACTTAATGAACTACTTTAGTTCATTAATTGTGGCACCTGAAAATAGTATAAACTCAACAAATGTTCGCCATATGATGTAAGCTTTAAAGCTTCATGGCTCGTTAGTTCGGCAACATAATATATAAGCTAAATAAGGCAAGTTATCATGCATACATGTACACTTGTGTATATATATATATATATATCCAACGTTTATATATATATATATATTCAAATTTCTTTATTTTGAAATCACTCAAACCCTCATATTTCTACAGAGCTTACTTAACCTATCATACCATGCCCTAGGAGCTTGTTTAAGTCCATAAAGGGTCTTTTTGAGTTTAAATACATGATTTGGATAATCATGATTTTCAAACCCTGGAGGTTGAGCTACATACACCTCTTCTTGAATTATTCCATTCAAGAATGCGGATTTCACATCCATTTGATATAGTTTGAAATCCCTATAGCATGCATATGCTAATAGCATCCTAACAGCTTCTAACCTAGCTACGGGGGCAAAGGTCTCATCATAGTCTATGCCTTTCTCTTGCCTATATCCTTGAGCTACTAACCTAGCCTTGTTTCTAGTGATGTTTTCTTTATCATCCATTTTGTTTCTAAATACCCATTTAGTGCCAATTATAGGATGATCACTAGGTTTGGCTACTAATTCCCAAACATCACTCATTTCAAATTGATTTAATTCCTTTTGCATGGGTAATACCCAATCTTCATCATTCATAGCCTCATTTATATTTTTAGGCTCAACTTGTGAAATGAAGGCATTTTCATTGAATTTTCTCCTAGTCATTATGCCTTGACTAGTTTCACCTAATATTAATTCTTTAGGGTGATCTTTCCTATACTTATATGAATCCGGTAAATTTGAGGTATCTCCTCCTACTTCTTCATCTTCAACCTTATGTTCAAGGGGATCAATCTATGGTTAATGACAATATTGCCTTTTGGATTCTCAAATTTCTCTATATGACTTACTTCAGTTATTTCATCATCATCATCATTAGTATTTGATTCATCCTCAATGAGTTCACTAAACTTGACATGAATTGATTCTTGAACTTTCATGCTCCTTTTATTATATACCCTAAATGCCTTGCTATTTTGAGCATATCCCATAAAGATTCCTTTATCTGCTTTGAAATCGAATTTATCCAAGTTATCTTTGGTGTTAAGGATAAAACACTTACAACCAAATACCTTAAAATAACCAATATTTAGTACTCTACCTTTCCAAAGCTCATAAGGAGTCTTTTTCAGAAATGGTCTTAAATAAACTCTATTGATCACGCCAAAAATACTTGGGTAGCTCAAATTCATTTAGCATGACTCTACTGATTTCTTGAAGTGTTCTATTTTCTTTCCGCAACACCATTTTGTTGAGGAGTTCTTGGAGCCGAGAAATTGTGTCCATACCCTTTGGATACACAAAATTCTTGAAACTCTCCATCAAACTCACCACCTCTATCACTTCTAATTTCCTTAATTGTGTCTTCTCTTTGATTTTCTAGTCTCCTACAAAGCTTTATAAATTCTTGACATGCATCATTCTTTTTAGCTAAGAACATTACCCAAGTGTACCTAGAGAAATCATCTACCACCACAAAGGTGTAATGTTTCCTACTTAGACTTGTCGTACCAATATCCCCATACAAATCCATATGAAGTAATTGTAGGGCTTTGGTGGTGGAGATTTCACTTTTGGACTTGAAGCTTGTTTTAACAAGCTTTGTCTTTTGACAAGTGTCACATAAGCCATGGTTTTTGAAATTCAATTTTGGAAGACCTTGGACTTTTTCATTTTTGCAAATCTCTTTGAAATTTTTAAAACTAATATGTCCAAGTCGTCTATGCCATAGTTGAGTCAAATCATTTTTGGCAACTAGGCAAGAAACATTTTGTGATATCAAATCATGTGTGCTAAATTTGTAAACATCATTTTTCCTTATAGCCTCAAAAACAATCTTAACGTTCTTTTTCACAATGCATTTTCTTTTCACAAATTCAACTTAAAAATTAGCATCACGTAGTTGGCTAACACTTATCAAATTATATTTAAGCCCTTATACATATAGTACATTATTAATAGTAAAAGAAGAATTACCAATTTCTCCATGTCCAAGGATTTTGGCTCTCCCATTGTCAAAATGCACCTTTCCACCATCTTGGAGCTTGAGCTTGGTGAACAACATTTTGTCTCCAGTCATGTGCATTGAACATCCGCTGTCCATAAGCCATGTGGTTCCTTCTACTTTGGCTACTTCATTTATCTTGAGAGCCTACAAAACCAAGATATTTATGCATTGGTACCCTTTGATAGTTGGGTCCTTTAGGGTTAGTTTGTCGACCCTTAGGCTTCCAAACATACATGCTTCCAAATCTAGCTCTACATTCATCTTCACATGTCCTACTTTGTTCAATGAAAACAAGTGGGTAGATGCCTTGGTTTAGAGGATGATGAGTTATGTTGTATTTTTCTCTTGTTTATCTTTTTATTTAATGACTTAGGCTTAATGGAAGAATGTGATATATTAAATCCTAAACTGGATTTATCATTTCCAATTCTTTGGTTTCCAAGTAGTTTGTCTAGATTATGTTTACCATTAGTTAGTCTTTGCAAGTCTAACCTTAGTTTCTCACATTCTTTTCTAATTTCTACATTTTCAAGAGCTACGGTTTTATGCATGGTGAGTATGATGTCATGCTCTTGAAATATCAAAATGTTCTTATCATGCAAGTTCTTGTTTTCTAAAATGCACTTCTTAAACTCTTTCTTCAAATGTTTATACGTTAAGTTCATTTTTTCAAAATCATCTTGCAAATCTCCTATTTTATCTTGCAAATTAGAATAATTAGAATTTACCTCAAGATCATCTTCAATTGTCATGAGACAAGTATGTTGAATTTTAGGATTGTCAACTATTGCAACAAGTCCAACACCTTGATCTTCACTCTCTTCTCCTTCCGATTCAGAAAGGAGATCATCCCACGTGGTTACCTCTGCATGGAGGGCTTTCTTCTTTTGAGGAAAGACCTTCTTCTCTTGCTTTTGCAGCTCCTTTATGTGGCAATCGACAATGAAGTGACCAGGTCGACCACATCTATAGCAATTTTCACTTGCTTCCTTTTCTTTGTGTGGTTTCCTGAAAAACTTTCTTGCTTGAGCTTTATTTCTTGTTGCCATTCTTCTAAATTTTCTAACTAGAAGAGCAACTTCTTCATTCGATTCATCGGACTCTACCACCAATCCTTTGTGTGATGTTTGTATGGGCTTGATAGGATTCATCATATTTTGTTCATCAATAAGAATTTCATGAGTAAGAAGCTTACCGGATAGCTCATCACAGTTAAGAGTCTTGAGATTCTTTGATTTGGTGATGACGGTGACTTTAGGTGTCCATTCTCTTGGTAAGGAGTTGAGGAGTTTTGAGACAAGGTCTTCATTTGAGATTTTCTTGTCCACCATGGAAAGTTGATTTACTATTCATGTGAATCGATCGATTGTCTCCTCAATCTTCTCACTGCTCTTCATTCCGAACATCTCATACTCCTTCATGAGCATAAGTCGTTTGGCCATTCTTACTTGCTCAGTTCCTTCATGTATCATTGCCTCATGGTCTTTTTCAAGACCTTGAAGTCTTATGAGCTCGGTGGTGGTAAGAGCACTTGAGAGGATATCAAATGCTTTGCCATTGATGGCGAATTTTATCTTCTCTTCGTCGGTGTAGTCATCCTCATCTTTGAACATTGATTCTCCTTTTGAGTTGGTAATCATAGGAACTTCAATTCCTTTAACAAAAGCTCTTCAAATATCAAATCCACAGCCTTTCAAATGATTGATCATTCGAAATTTCCACAAAGAATAATTTTGGGCATCAAACATTGGTGCTTTAGTGCTTGATCATGAAAATAGTGCAGTAGGCTTGGGAGATGAAGTGTGAGATGAAGAGGTTGAGGTTTTCATTGCCATGATCTTTAACCTTGCTACTTGCAAAGATAGGCCAAGCAATCAAGGTTATACTCTGATACCAATTGTTAGGTCCGAAACAAACTCTAGAGGGGAGGGGTGAATAGAGTGTTTGACACTTTTCTGGAATTTTCTTGTTTGACTCAACTCACAAGAAATTCAAAATCAGAGCAAGAATGGGAGATGAGATACAATGAATGTGTACACCGGATATAGAGTGGTTCGAATCGTAAATGATTCTACTCCACAACACTTTGTTTCCAAAGTGGATTTTTAGCAACTACTCTTCTTATTATGAACAATAAGAACAACCACAACAACACTTACACTAACACATTAGTGTAAGCAACAACAACAGCAACTTCTTGCACAAAACACACTTGTGCAGCTACAGCAACTACAGCTCTTAGCAAGAACAACTTCTTGCTTCCTCACAACTTCAACAAAAGTTCCCTCAAGAACTTCTCACAGTGGGTTGAAGAAATATAGTAAGGTTCACACTTTCTCACAAGTATAAGAACAAGCAAGAGATCAAATATTTATGGTTCCTCTTGTGCTAGACTCTCTATCTCTCAATATACAACAATGAAGAGCAAAGAAAAGCTTAACAAGCTTTAAGCAATTTTACAAGTATGAGAGAATAATACAACAATGAATAATGAAGCTAGATGATGGTGAAAGTGTGTATTTGCCTCATCCAAGCCTCTTCCTTTTATAGATGAAGTTCACCATGTTTTTGAGCTCTCCACCATGTCTTCAACAACACCAAATGTCAAGATAATATCCAAATAGTCTTTAGCCACCTTATGGAATGATTTGATCCTCAATAGCCAACCTAGGATTGCTTAGACATGGATACAATAGTCTAGAAAGCATGTAATATGTTGGGTTAAAGTCTACAAGAAATTTGAGCAAGATTGGTTAGAGAAAATACCACAAATCTCCCTTGGATTTTGTTCCAACGTTCAAAAAAATTTGAATTCTGGGGTACATCGATCGATCTATGTGCCTGGGGTGAGAGATCGATATCCTCCAGAAGCTTTGCAATTTTTGAAACTGCTGACATCGATCGATCGAAGTCCTCCTAGGAGAGACTGATATCACTTGGATCGATCGTTGTCCTTTGGACTGAGAGATTGATGTTGGACAGAAAGTATTATGTCTGACATTGATCGATTGAAGTCTCCCTAAGGAGAGACTGAAGTTACATCGATCGATCGATGTCCCTGGGTTGAGAGATCGATGTTGGACAAAAAGGTTTCTGACTGACATCGATCGATCGAAGTCAGTGGCTGAAGTGACATCGATCGATCGATTTCCCCAGTCCGAGAGATCGATGTTGGACAGTGAGTTCCAATCTCAACCATCTTTGACATAGTGTAATCTTCTCATGTTGCATCAAGTCTCAAACATAAATGTAACTTATTTAAAACATCTTTTCATCATCAAAATAATTTATAACTTAACAGCTTGGATATAATCAATTAAGAAATAAACACGCAAATAAATCAAGGAAGTGACAATTAAGAAGAAGGTTATTTTAAAAAATTGAGCAATTACCCAAGAAATGAATTAATAGGAAGTCCCCCTAAGTATATAATACAATCAATGAGCCAACCCTAGTATTAAGCTATGAATATATTGTACATGCGAAAGCAACCAGAACCGTGTATTCTTTCATGCATACACCGAGGAGATTCCAAAGTGACATGTTCATTTCATTATGCCTTTTTACGAAAGACGATTATCATTTATACGTTTCAAAAGAGTTTTCCATGACATGTTGACATGCTTAATCGCGTGAGATGGTTTAAAATGATTTTATTTATGAATCGTATCCTGCGTCGACTGACTCCGTATGAGACACTTTATGCTTTAACGACAGCTTATGTTACGTTTGGCGCCTAACATCAGGTGTAGTAGTGAGGATGTCATGGGCAACTTGAGTTATAATACACCTCTTTGTGGGTGTCTAAGTTGAGATGTCCGCTCTATGTCATCGTAATCTAGGTGAGGGTTAGATGGCATTGTGCATGTTTATGTTACATTTGGCTGAGTGTAACACCTTATCTGGGACTCGGCATATGTACCATTCGTGTCCCCGATAGTTTATTTACGTATGACGTAACACTGTGGTTGGACCACGGGATTCATAGACGTTATTTTGCCTACTCAGGGAAACACCGATAGTCTACGTGCGTATGATGTAACACCATGGTTGGATCACTGGGATTCATAGACGACACTGGGGACTACTCAGGAGTTCAATCGCTGAGTCTTGTGTATGTTCGTACCAGACATGTTATGATACGAGTACAGCTATACCAGTTTTCATACGATGATTTAAAGATTTTACTAGAAAAGATGCATGGTTTCCCATCACATGAGTATACTGCATGTTTACCCGTGTCAGTCTACCGGACCTAAGATCTGACCTTTAGTAAACAAAGGATGACAGTACGGTGTACAAAAGACATAGCCACAATAAAAGAAACTGACTACTAAGTATAAGAAAATAAAACACGACAGTTATATAACGATTTAGTCTGTGATGTACTTTTAGGGTTGCTTGTTTTATGTATTCGTGTTGTAGTACCTTATCTGTTAGTACATGTTAAGTTACATGATGTCATTATCCATGTTACGATTTGTTTACGATAAGTTGACTGTTATGATTTATCTGCTTTATGTTATTTATCTGTTACTTGGCATTTCATGTTACTTGTATGTTGCATTTAATGTACGCCATGCATGATCCACATGACAAACCTAGACAGATGGACTTGCTGAGCGATTTGTTAACCCTATCATTTACCACATCGCAGGGTCAAGAGCTAGTTCTGAGACAGGAAAAGATGTGCTAGAGATATATCTTCGGTGATGGATGTACGGATTAGACCATGTAGTTCATGTTATTTCAGACTTGTATTTTGATAGTGTACTGATGACATTTCGGATGTAATCGGGTTTAGTTGCTCTGGTTTATGCATCTTAATTATGCTTTGTATATTTTATAGTGCCTCTGCGATTTCGATACGTGATATGCCGATTTGCACATGAATGTTATCAACGCTTTGTACTCCTCGTAGCAGAGTACGGCAGGTGCACCAGGCTGGAACCCTAGTTTCGGACGGGACGCTACAGGGCTAAGGTGGGTTATACCTAGCCGAGCTGTTCCAAGTTTAGTTGTGTTGCTGATCTAATGTCTAGCACTGTGTCCAGCAGTGAATGGTTTTTGTTGTGGTCTCTAAGGAGCATTGCTGGTCTTCAAAGGTGACTTTCCTTCTCGGATTAGCTTTGCTTGTAGTTTTCAACAGTCATCGACTGCATGGCCTTCCTTTTTTCAGTATTTACACACTTCCTCAGCTCCTCTTCAACTTAACACGGCTATACTTCACATATGTCAGTTCAGCTGACAGTTTTGTCTTCTGTCGTTGCTGCCCAGATCAGGTTTACCGACCTGAGATCAGCTCGGCTGGAACTTGCTGACAGTTTTGTCTTCCGTTCGTTGTTATGCAGATAAGGTTTGTCGACTTGTGTCAGCTCGGTTAGGAAAAGAAACATTGATTCTACTATTTTCGAATTGTGTGGAAGAAAATTCAGCTACCACTCTTCCTTTTTGGACTAAAGAATTTTCCAATATCTGTTTTCCGAAAATAATATAGAAAACTTTGGAGTATACTTTGAAGCGATAGTCTCAAAATGCTGTGTTTGTTAAGTATGATTGCCCAATAAATTGTAGGGTGAATTTTTATAAACTGCTTGTCATATTTTAAATAGAGTATCCTATAACGACGATGACAAAGCATCATTTGGATAGTGGTAGAAGAAAAGGCTTAATTTAAAGTGCCTCAAAATATTGGGGGGCTTTGCTAAATTTCTAACACCTCGTATGAAGAAAAGGGTAAAGTCTATAGACACATGAATAGGGTAGAATTATTTTGTGAGTTACATAAAAGCGAAAAGTGTTCAAAAGCACAATTTCGTGTGTAGGAATAGTATCCGTATAACTTGAAGGCTTGGAACAACTCAAATCTTCAAAGGCTTGCAAACATTCATTTCTGTATTTGCACTTACTTCGCAGTAAGGATTACCTGACAATCTGCATCAGAACATTCGAAAAAAAATAGCAAGCAAAGTTGAGTTTGTTATCGAAAACAACAACAGTATAGCAGCTGTAATCAGAAAGTAAAGTTTGCGTTTAAATAAAATTGTCTCACAATACTGTTGCTTTTGAATCAGGACTGGATTTAAACTCGGATATCTTGTTGGTCTCGAAATTTACAATTTCGAGTACACGGCTAGTAACATAAGTCATGTCCAATGTGCCATTAAATTCGTTATCTTCCAAATTTCTATGGAAACATAACAGTATGTTAGAGATCATGAAAGCAGCATCCTCATAAATATGTAAAAATACTTGTAGAGTGTCCGTCTAAGCACATATGTTAGTAATACATACACTTCCTTAAGCCGATGAATACTGAAGATTGCTTGAGGTATCGGACCATAAAGTGAGGCGCTCCCAAGATATCTGTAAACAATTTAGTAAATTGTGCCAAAGGAAAGCGAATAGACTTTAAAAAATAAACAGTTTTCTTAGCATTGCACTTACAGAAATTCCAGATTTCGCAAGGACGTGACCCACCCAGGAGTTACTGAGCGATCAAAACTGTTATTGCCCACGCACCTGTTAAAACAACATACGAATCCCTTAAAAGTACGACATATTGAGTATGTAATCTTTGCGATATTATTGTACGTTTTAAGTACACTAAACTTTCATGTTTGTATAGAGTCCACTCAGAGCCGATATGATATACACAATCTTACTTTATACTTTGTGTAAGAATCTGTTTCCGTAGTTTAAAGCCAGCAACTTTGTAAGGTGCTCCACCCGCCCTCTATTTAGGATGTAATTTTTGCAATATTGATTTATTAAAAAAGTAAAAACCATATGATTCGTCTCTAATCATTCTCACTTTCATAGTTCTGCTTGGTATATATATAACTGCATTATTCACATCAAAAAGTTCTTTATATATTATTTATGTTACTAATTTTGCTTACACATGAGTGAGTCTATCCATTCCTGTTAAGTCTGGTATGGGTCCGGTGAAGTTGTTGCCGTGTAGGACCCTGAAACAGCATAAAACACTTCTTCAATCCATTTCGTTTTTTCTAACCAATTAATTAACATGTCGGTAAAAAAAATCATACAAGAGCCTAAGGTCTGTAAGAGTGTTTATGCTGGATGAGATGCTTCCACTTAAGGAATTTCCACTTAATATTCTGAAATGCAAAATTGAAGTCACAAAAGATTAGGATACAAGAAAAATAAAATTTATATCCTGCATCTTACCAAGAGGGTAAAACCAAAACATGTATCCTTACAATAATTCGAGTGTTTTAACATTATATAACGTGTCTGGAATTTCTCCGGTTAATCGGTTTCCAAATATATTCCTGCGAATCAAAAGCATGAAACTTGTTTAGAAAATTTAATATTTGAATTCCTTGGAGGAAGAACTGTAACTTACAGTGTTGAGAGGGCTTTTTCAGGACTGAAAAGTTTTTTTGGCAGTGAGCCAGAGAGCTCGTTGTTGTACAAAAGACTGTACATTATAACAATACAATGTCAATGAAATAATATTTCAACCAAAACATAAGCATCTCAACCATTTGCATCATTCTTTAACATATATTCTAAAGTTCTCAAAAAAAAAATAATGTCATGTATGCTTCGAATCGCTTTAAATTTCAAAAAAAATCATGTCATGAATTAGGAGATGCATCAAATTGTTTAAGGGATAGCAAAAACACTCACATAAAATTAGAAGGATAGCACAAGGGCTGATGAATTTTAATAAAAACGAAAGCTTACAGCTCACGCAGATTCTCAAGTTGATCTAATCCTGAATGATCAGACGTCGAAACAGGAATTGATCCAGTCAAAAGGTTCCCTCCCAGATCAAGCGACTTGAGATTGGAGAGCTTTCCAATTGAGGATGGTATTTCACCGGTCAACTTATTGATAGACATTGATCTGAATTGGAGGAAATAATTAAAATGTATTAGCTGGTCTTTGGATACAAAAAGGACTTTTGAACTATGTCTTTATTACTTGAAACATAATACACCTTTCAAAGATTGGATATTTAAATGCCTTACAAACTATTTTCAGTTTAAGTCATTAGGCATCACACTTACATGTATGATAATTGAGCTGCATTGCCTAACTCCGTTGGTATGCTCCCATTGAACCCACATAAGTCAAATGTCCTGTAAATTCAAAGAAACGTAATTGGTAGGGTCACAATCATTTTATTTTTGTTGCAATATTTCTTCTCTGGGTAAAAGTTGAAATTCATCGTTCCGGACCTTTCTCTGTTCCAGCTCTAAAAACATGTATGAAAGATGCAAATCACGAGTTCAACGGCCTTCTAAATTGTGTGAGATTTTACACAAGTGACACAAACAAGATGTTCTCCTACAAATCAGGCATTCGACTTAACAGCAGAAAAACACCACAATATGCACGTCATTGTAATAGGACTCTTGACCTGTTGGAGTACATCCCAATTCAAATACCAACTGAAATGTGCCATTAGGCTACAATATTTCTTCTTATAAATAGTTTCGCAAAAGTAAAGCATATCTTCCTCTTCTTCGCTCTAATGTTCTTCTCCTATGGTAACAAGCTCCCCCCTTCCCCCTTACCCCTCCCTCTCCCCTCAACCCCCCCTCCATTTTTTTTCCCGATTTCACTTGGAACAGGAACTTTTAAAGCGTCTTTGGCATCACGGTGTGGCCGCCGGCGGTACTCTGGTGGTCTATACGTCACCGATTCTCCATGGAGGACAGGTTTCACTATACATCTCTTTTCTTTCTTCTTGGTTCGGCTAGTGGGTCTTTGAACTCACCTAGGTTTTCTGTTGATTTCAATCAAGTAGGTATAATTGTTGGGTCATCTGAGTTTTTATTTGTGGGTTATTGTACTTAGGTAGATATGTGCATATTGTTCTGATTCCCTTTTGCTTTTGTTGCCGTAAGTCTATAGTCACGAGTCGTTCAGATATCCTTGTGCTGGGTGTTTTTGCAAAATTTGGTCAATTTGCAAGTATTTGCAGGGGCAAAGTCTTTCTTTCTTAAGAGTTGAAGTGTCTCTTTGTTAGTAGTCATTCATTGTGTTTAGTTAAATTGATCGTTTGCTACTCTGTCTCTTGTTAATGCGGTGGATTAACATTAGGAGTTCCTTGATTTGTTCTTGATCATTTATTTTTAAAATTTTTTTTAGTACTGCTTTCTTTTCTTTTTCTGGGTTTAATCCTTGGATCATTTATTTTTTTCTAGTACTGGTTTCTTTTCTTTCTTCTCTGCTTAATAGATGCGGATAATATTGTGTTATTAAAATACATGATATAATTTCATTTTTGTTTTATTATCATTGAAGTACTTTTGATTGTTTACATTTAGTTTGAAACTTTCGGCATCTGTAGCATACTTTGGATTTTTAGTGTTAGTTGCAATAATTGATAGAATACATCATGATTTTTCCGTGAGACCATGTCTAAGAAAGAGGGGTGTAGGTAAGGGGAAGAAAAATGAAGATAGTCTAAGAGTAGCCTCTTAGAATGTAGGAACATTAAGTGGTAAATTGTTTGAGGTTATAGATACACTTAAGAGACGTAACATATATATAGCATGCCTCCAAGAAACTAGGTAGAAAGGAAATAAAGGTAAAGAGTCTAATGGGTATAAGTTGTTGTATTCAGGGCCAGATGGGATTAAGAATGTGGTAGAATTCCTATTAAAGATAGAATTACACACGAACGTGATTGATGTGATTATATATAATGATAGAATTATGGTGTTGAAGTTAGTACTAAATAAAGAGGTAGTGGCAGTGATTTGCGCCTACGACCGAAGTGGGACTAGGAGAACAAGACAAGAAAAGGTTTTGGAATTGCTTAGATGTAGTGTTAAAGGCAATACCTATGGAGGAACGAATTTGTATTGGAGGTGATTTTAATGGACATATTGGAAAGAATAGCGATGGTTTTCAGGCAGTACATGGTGGGTTTGGTTATAAAGATAGAAACAAACAGGGTAGAGATCTGCTAGACCTAGCAGTAGCCCATGACCTAGGCATTATAAACTTGTATTTTAAGAAAAAAGAATCACATTTGGTCACGTTTAACAGCGGAGGACGTCACACGCAGATCGACTATTTTCTGGTGAGGCGTGAAGACCGACGGCCGTAGAGGGATTGCAAGGCTATACCAGGAGAGACAGTGGTGATGCAACACCGTTTATTAGTGGTAGTTATAGCACTGAACGAAAAGCTAAGTAAGGGGGTTGGAAAATTCCCATCCAGGATTCGATGGGGAAGTTTGAAGGACGAAAAAATGAATATATTTAGAAACAAAGTCATCTCTGCGAAACTAGATCGTCTGGGTGATGACACAAATCAGATGTGGGAAGCCATATTGACTACTATTACTCAAGCAGCGAGAGAAACGCTCGGGGTAACAACAGGAAAGAAGTCCGTACATAAAGAGACGCGGTGGTGGAACGAGGATGTGCAACAAAAAACAAAAGACAAACAAAAGATTTTTAGAGAGCTGTTAAGCTGCACAAATGGGGAAGAAAAAGTGCAATTGAAGGAGAATTACAAAATCGTCAGGAAAGAGGCAAAGAAGGCAGTGAGAGAGGCAAAGACTACAGCTTATAAAAGGATGTATGAGAGACTAGAAACAAAAGAAGGAGAACAGGATATGTTCAAGATTGCCAAAGCTAGGGATCGAAAGAGGCAGAACCTAGGAGGCGGGAAGTTTATAAAAGGAGAAGATGGACATGTGTTAGTCAAAGCACAAGACATTAAGTTGAAATGGCAAACATACTTTCACAATCTTTTCAACGGCAGTAGTACCGACTATGAAGAACGAGAAAGCACCACTAACCAACAACGACAACATAATAACTCCGACTGTCAAAACATCACATAAGGAGAGGTGATGAAAGCACTGAAGAAGATGGGAAGAGCTAAAGCGATCGGGCTAGATAACATACCCATTAAGGCGTGGAAGTATTTAGGAGAGGAAGGGGTCCAATGGCTAACTACTCTGTTCAACCTTATTTACAAAACAGGGAAGATGCCAGATGAGTGGAGAAAGAGTGTCGTGGTTCCCCTATATAAGAACAAAGGAGACGCACAGTGTTGTGAGAACTATAGAGGGATTATGTTGCTAAGTCATACCATGAAGTTATGGAAGAGAGTAATCGACACTCGAATTAGGAGAGAAACTCAGGTTACGGTGAACCAATTTGGTTTTATGCCAGGAAGGTCAACTACAAAAGCAATACACATTCTCAGGAGATTAATGGAGAAGTATAGGGAGAAGAAGCGCGATTTACATATGGTTTTCATCGATCTTGAAAAAGCGTATAATAGTGTGCCACGTAGCCTGATATAGGATAGTCTGGATGCAAGAGGGATCCATATGAAGTATATAGACATAATTAGAGATATGTATGCAAGGACAAAAACAACCGTTCGTACGCCTGTGGAGAATACATACTTCTTTCCGGTGGAGGTCGGTCTCCATCAAGGGTCTGAGTTGAGCCCATTTCTTTTTGCAGTTGTCCTTGACGAGTTGTCAAAGCCGATACAAGAGGCAGTCCGTGGTGTATGCTTTTTGCTGACGATATTGTATTAGTCGCAGAAAGTAGACATACCCTGAGTATGAGACTAGAGCAGTGGAGAAGTGTTTTAGAGAGAAAAGGCTTAAAGATTAGCCGTTCTAAGATCGAGTATCTGCACTGCGACTTCAGCAGCGTAGCAGACAGTGAGGATAGCCAGATCACCATCGATGGTCAAGTGGTACCATAGGTAAGTAAGTTTAAGTACCTAGGATCATTTGTGCAGCAGAATGGCGAAATAGATAATGATGTAGCACATCGAGTTCAAATAGGCTGGTGTAGATGGAGGGGGGCCTCAGGGATGCTGTGTGACAAAAATTTTCCAACTAAATTAAAGGGAAAATTTTATAGAGTGGCAGTGCGACCGGTAATGCTATATGGGACAGACTGCTGGACAATCAAGAGATCACAATTACAGAAGATGGAAGTGGCAGAGATGAAGATGTTAAGGTGGATGTGTAGGCATACAAGGCTAGACCGGATCAGAAACGAGGTGTTTTGAGAAAGGTTAGGTGTGGCTAGTATAGCAGATAAGATAAGGGAGGGAAGAATGATATGGTTTGGGCATGTCAAGCGGAGACAGACAACGGCGTCGGTCAGAGCAATTGAAAGCCTCATTGTAGAGAACATGAGTAAAGGCAGGCCCAAACTAACTTGGGATGAGTAGATAAGACACGACCTAGTAGATTTGCACCTCTCTGAGGACATGGTCCAGTATAGGAGTTCATGGAGACATAAGATTAAGGTTAACGAGGTATAGGCCATATGTAGGGACACTTTAGAGTATATTTAGGGAATCGATAGGCGTAGACACTATTTACGCTTTAGGTTGACTTTCCACTTGGTTGCGTAAGTTATACCGTTATACCGTTGTTTTAAATTACATGTACATATACACGTGATGTGTATTTTAATATAGAAAGTCTTGTTTTTTGTATTCCTTGAATTTTCTCACTAACACACTAGCACAGAATATCTCTATTATTATGTCATTTATACAGGTACATATAGAGCCGGGGGTCTCACTGGAAGCAGACTCTCTATCCCTTGGGATAGAGGTATTGTTTGCCTACACTTACTCTCCCCAGACCCTAACGATAGCTTTTGCTGTCGTTGGGATATACTGGGTCTGGATGATGATGATGATGATAAATAGTTTCGGAAAAGAAAATGTATTAAGAAAACGCATTGGAAATTATGGGTTCTTACAGTGTTTTGAGTTTGGACAAATTTCCTAGTTCTGGAGATATGTTTCCGGTTAGGTTGGGATTGAATGACAAATCCCTGAAATTTGCAATAATAATAATAATCAATCATAAGCTCAGAATTTTATAGTATTAAATTATTTAAGATATGTTAAACATAATCAGAATAACTGCAATGACTTTTTCAAAAGGCAATGACTTCATGTTCAAAGAAGACTCACAAAACTGTTAATTCAGCAAGGCTGCTGATGTTGTCTGGAAAACCTCCCACCAGTCCGATGGATGAAAGTATCCTGTAGCATAGGAACATAACAATTTAAATTTATAGGTCAACTTCTAGTATTTATTTTACCATTTCTCCGGAAAGAAACAGTTTCAAAAGATGGCTTTTTTTTAAGAACCGTTTAAAAATATTTAGTAGCAGAAATTACATTTTAATTCCATTTGTTTTAGAGAAATAAACCCTAGATTATCTTGGCTTAAAATTCAATTTTTAGACCTTTTGATAAAAAGATCATCAAATTTTTCGGTCGACGGAGTTTTCCTTTTACATTTAGACCTCATATGGTTTAACAAATTATTTATGATACTCTGTACAGGTTAAAATTTTTGTCATTTACATTTTCTGTGTTCTTTAGCTGAAAGTATAATATTTGTTATCTATCACCGAAAATCTAGTTTCTATTTTAATTCAAACAACATAAGGAGTAGACCAAAATTTAAACTAGAAAAAGTCCAAAAGTGATTTCGTCAAGACGTTGTTATGCATGGGAGAGTAGGTGCCTAGTGGCTTGGAGCATTGAAGATTTTCTGGTCTAATATGACTTCTTTCAAATTATTATATATAAAAAATCTAGAGTGGCAAAAAAAAAAAAACAAAGAGAAAATAGCTTACATTTGAGTAACTCTATGATTGTCGTCGCATGTGATTCCATACCAAGGGGCTCCACAGGGATCATCGGAACTCTTCCAACTGTCGGGTATGTTGTTCCATGTTTCTTTTAACGCCCGAAGCACTTGAGCTATATGATGCTCAAAGAAAATAAGAAAAGCTTAGTCCTGGATTTGACTTGAGCTTTTCACAAGATTGAGCCATATGTAAGAAAATGGAAGGCTTATCTTAATCCCAGAAAGCTGGATATCAAATTTCATACCTCCTCCATTTTTGATGTATACTCAGGAATAAAGAAGAACTACATTATACATATAAAATTATGCATACATACATATACATATATAATCTACAATCTTAAGAACTCAATATCTATAATCCGTTGATCATCAATTAGTATACAGACATGTATACAAAAAAGAAAAAAAAAAGGTGCATCATATCATACTTGCATTGTATGAGGTTTACGAGAAAAAAATACCATCCTGTTCGAATGTCTCCGAAGAAATTGCCGAAAACCGTGTGGATACCAGAAGAAAAGAAAGCAACATCTGGATGAATGTCATGGCCTCCAATCTCAAGCAGCAGCTCCTACCAGCCTCTTTGATGGGAAAAAGAATTCCAAAATGTGTATTGGTTCCCTGAAAAGTAATTGCTTATATAGACTCATCTGGCGTAAATTACGATATGATTGATATATTAAATGTTCAGAATATGATAATCTGACAACTTCAAAGTCGAAATCTTTTATGACTATCGGCCTAGTCTAAATCTTTTATTATTTCCACTTCCTTTGTTTTTAATATATTATCTCACTCATTAACAGAATCAATACTATACTAGAACCATTTGGATGAATCTCCTCACTGCAAGCAAGCAACGGTCCAAAAGTTAAAGAATGAAATCAAGGCCGTGAGATTTTGCGGTCAACATATGTTTGTGTTATTTTTATTATGTCAATTGTCAAAATCAAGGATACATCCGTATGTATTGCAGTCACAGAAGTTTCAGAAAGTACAGTTATTGGTATTGATTCGAGATACGTGTGATGCGCAGTACGTTGATAAAGTGTACATGAATTAATCATAAGGTGGACGTTATATATAATAATCTTGTATGTCACATATGTCACGTAATAATATTACTTATTACGTAAAACATCCAAACATTAAATGATCATCGGGTATGTTCGTGGATGTAGAATGTGGTCTAAAATAGAAAACCCGAATATGTAGAAAGTCAAATGGTCAGATACCGCGATGGATGGGCTCAAAGTGTAACGACCATAAAGTGTATGACGTCTGGTTTTCGAGGGGCCACGTGCGGTTAATAGAAAATGTTGGTACATAATAATTAAATATTAAATAATATTTTACATTAAATATTAAATAATAATATTTATTATTAAATATTAAATAATATTTATTATTAAATATTCAATAATATTTATTATTAAATATTCAATAATATTTAATATTGGATAAAGATAACTTTGATGATAATATCAAGTATATCCTCAGGTATTTGGGAATATGAAATTTATCCTTAAATAAAGAGGGTTTGGTTTCAGACAAAACTCCGGACCCCAAACCTATTAGGATTTTTCCTATTCTCTCTCTATATAAAGGAGCAGGGTTAGCCCCTCATCAACCATTAGTATAGACGCCGGCCTACCAGTATCCAGAAGGAGGGTGTGCTAGTTTTTTTATAAAGCCCACACTAGCTAGCATCTCCATCGGGTAAAGCATTGAATTGTTGATTCTATTCGAGGGGTTTATCAACAATTCGTGAGAGGTCGTGAATCCTTGTATTGCGCTAGATTCATCATCAGAGCAGCTGCATCGTACGTCATGAACATATCTACATAAAAAATGGAGCAAGGTAAAATTCTGTCTTTTGTTACTTTATCAATTGATTCGATTAAACGGTCATATTGAGGGATTTTTAAACAAATCCAACATCTATACCCTAATATATCACAATATATATGTACTACCTTCGCAGAAATTTTCGGAAGTGGACAATGACCAAAACTAAAAGGTTTTTTCATTTGCATACTTTAATTTACATACAGATAGGGAGAAGAGATGAGGAGAAAGAGCGGCCGCTGGAAAGAGAAGGAAAGAGAAGAGAAAGAAAGAAATAGAAGAAAGACGAAAGAGAAGAGAAGAGAGAGAAAGAAATAGAAGAAAGACGGAAAGAGAAGAGAAGAGAAGAGAGAGAAAGAAATAGAAGAAAGACGGAAAGAGAAGAGAAGAGAGAGAAAGAAAAAGTGAAAAGAGTTTCTATGGCGGAGGGATAGAGATCATCGGAGAAGGGAGGAGAAGAGAAGAAATGGAGAATGGATGAGGGGGAAGGGAACAGAAGCGTCGGGAGAAGGGCAGAAGGAAAAAAATAGGGGAAAGAAAGAGAAGAGGAGAGAGGGGGGTTCCATGGTTAAATGGATAGGAGGAGAAATTTTTTATTAACAAAGGCATGGTTAAAAGGATAAGAGAGAATTTTTTTTAATAGAGACGTGAGATGAGGGCGGTGATTGAGAGGGTGAGGAATAGAGGTGAGAAGATCACATCCCAAAAGTAAGTGTTTGTCTAAAAAGGTTGTCTACAATAAAGAAGAAAGAAACGATCAACATCTACAATCATTTTAGGAGACATCGTATGATATGGAGAACATCATTAAGTTAAATTAATAATAGTGTATAAATTCATTATATCAGTCGTAAAGAATTATTAAGATCAACAAATTGCAAAAGTTAAAAAGTAACCGATCACCAATAGTATGAAACATATAATAAAGTCATGAACAATATTGTTATCGAGTATATCATAGGAACAAATTTAGTGTGCTGATGTTATGGGGACATGAACATAGAGGCGCCAGACCGAGGTACAATGGTAGTGAGACTCCACCTTTCCCAAGTTGATATGTTCCTCTTATACCAATCTATCGTTGTAGGTTTGGACAAGACAGGGATCGAGCCAATCCAATGATTTTCTAACACTTTTGAACATACGGATGTATCATGTGCACTTCAAGTGAACCAAGACATATCCTAATAGATAAAGGGTGTGTGACGGTGTAAAGCTATAAATAATTGTACTAATCATCAAAAACATGTAATTTCAATTGGAAAGGTATGAAAGTAATGCAAGAAAGTAAAAGGGAAACAAAAATTTTATTGGAATAAGGAAAAGTCATACAATCAAAAGATAAAATAGAAAGAGAAGAGAGCGAAACTTGTGACTTTCTCTCTTTAAGAAACTGAATTCTAATATCTAAGACTAAAGACTACCACTTAGATGATGAATGTTGCACACTTTTTAGGTTTAAGACTAAAGACTACCACCTAGAAACTGAATTCTAATATCTAAGTCTAAAGACTACCAGCTATGATGCCAAAGGAAAAAAAAGCCTACACTATTACGAACCTATCAAATTCGTCCAGACTTAACCTTTGCAAATCCTCTAGCAAAGGAAATCAAACCATGCATGTCAAGTATGAAGCTATAGGCACTTAGGAAAGAAATGAAAGCAAGAATCCAATTTTGGTCATCAAAGCAATAATTCAATTCCAAAGATACCACACCTGAGTAGCTCTCCTCTCTATTTCTAGCAAGTAATTATATGCATAGCCACACACCTCTCTCCTTTAATCTAGGCAATTTTCAGTGCCATCCTAAGTAGATAATGACTTAAAAGCTTGTAATGTATAGGCCAATGGTGTTGGGTAAAGAAGACAAGGAAAATTAACATACAAGCGAAATAAGAGAGCATATTAGAAGATACTAAGGAGTATTCATTCCTCCTCACGCCAAGTTATTTCCTTTAAAATCACATCCAATCATTCCCATTTCAGATGTTCAAGAGGTTTCCCTTTTCTTTTGGTCTTTTTTCCCCTTTACTGCAGCAATCATTTTCTTTACTTTCTTACTTCTTTTCTTTTTCTGTTTTTTTAAAGGGCTTTTTTTCTTTATTACTTTTGTTCCTTTTTTTTTTTTCACGCTGCACCCCTAAGTATATACCCAACAGCATCATTTCAACCAAAACAATTTGGTGTCAAATAAAGACCCAAAAGCGCCTCACCTAAAATGTCTTCAGGGACAAGGAAGGAAAAGTACACCAAAAGGAATAAGGGTGGGTAATTACACAGACAATTTTATATAAGGTATAGTATTAGGTGTTTAATTATAAGAAGGTTGTTAAGGATCTAATTTTTTAAACTTAGTTAAGTTATAATGCTAATGTTGTTAAGTGATGATAAATTATCCTTTAATTATTTAGGCTCAAGTATAGAACGAGGAGAAAATAAATATTTGATTTCAGGTAGCTGATTTAACCCCTTTTATGTTTTGGAAAAGTGATTGTACAAAAACCATATTTTTACATGTCTATTTTGACATTAAATTGGATAATGTACACGTATGTTTTGTTTTATAAAGCATGTGCTTAATCTGAAAGTTTGTTGATTATATGTGATTTATGAAATGAGAAGTTTGTGTGCTCTTGAATAAATTATACTGATTATGCTTGATTCGTTAAAGGTTGAAATATATGTCATATGTTATATGGTCTAGTAATTTGCAAGCGAATTGCTGGAGTGCGTGAACATGGAAGAGTTTATACTTCATGTCCTCGTCTCACTGTAAGGTTCCATGAGACTTTCTAGAAGAGGTTCTACTAAGTGGAGCACTCTTCCGAATGCTATAAGTCAGTCTAAATTTAAAAAGTAAAAGTACCACATAAAATATTTAAAGATGAAATACTTGATACTTTGTTTTGTTTTATTTTCAAAAGTTATTGATTTCAAAACTTGTTTTCCGACATATATGATTGCACAAAGGATGGTCAGATTACTTACTCAGCACAGTATTTCGCTCACACCACCAGTTCCATTTTTGCATATGAGAAAGGCTATGAGTATGTTTTTATCGAGGAGGATGATTAGTGGAGATGTTGAAGAAAATCGGAAGATAGTGTCAATTTGATTTATTATTAATTATTTGAACTTTAATAATTATTTTTGGGTTGAATTCATAAGAGTTGTTATTTTTAGTACTGGTGTACTTTGTTTCAAAGATATATTTCTTTTGATAAGGATTATTTTAGGTACTTATATTAAATGGTTTTAGTTATTTTTATTGAGTTTTATTTATTTAATTAAGATTGAAGCAATTATTTTTGGGTTGAATTCATAAGAGTTGTTATTTTTAGTACTGTGTACTTTGTTTCAAATATATATTTCTTTTGATAAGGATTATTTTAGGTACTTATATTAAATGGTTTTAGTTATTTTTATTGAGTTTTATTTATTTAATTAAGATTGAAGCAATTATAACGTCATATGAGGAAGTTGTGCATTTATTGAGAAAAGGTAAGACGGACGTGACATCTAAAATCTGGTCTCAAAGTGTGACATCTAACTTTGTAGGTTTAGTAAAGACCAGGATCGAATCTACGAATCTAGGAAGAGTTACTTATTTTACTGCTAAGATTTTTCCCACGACAGTTGATATGAAGAAAAAAGATGGGTAATAGGATTACGTGTCATCACCCAATTGGACCTCTAACCTTTTCAGGTTCTACCGTATGCATTTAATATCAGTCTCCTGTTAAATGAGAATATATGTTCATATATGGCTCCTGATTTCTCATTAGACATATTCCAGGAATATGCGTATATTATGCTACATTCTGACACGAGAGGTATTGAAAACTGTCCAACATGTGTGAAAATATAAAATGGAAGGATCAAACTCACATTCTAAACAACAAGTACACATCTTTTGTATGTGTGAGAATCTTGAATTAACGAACAAGTCTACTTGTGAAAGATCATCTGAACAAAGGAAAGCATCATATTTTGTACCTCCGAAGTATGTATAAATTGGTATCAGAGCTTCACATAAGTACACAAAATATTAATTCAATGTATCGTATTAGATGTTCTATGTATGTTATGTAAGCTATCGTAAATTAATTAAAGATGTCCTAAGTAACAAATAAATTTGGACAAATAACTAAATGAAAATATAAATAGGACACACACATTATTCTATATTTAAATTAAAGAAAAAGAAAAAAAAAGGGCAAGGAAATGAGGTGAACGAAATTTTGTCTTATTCTACCCACTAAATGCCACATTTGGCCGCCCCTACCATGCATAAGTAGAAGAATAGCATGTTTTCTTCTTTCACTATCATTAGTCTTCTTACACTGTTTTAGGAAAATTATAAGTGTACAATCCCTACCTACTTTCTTCCAAAAAGCCTTAGGTATGTCATAAGCTATCCCATTTTCAACACACCATCATGTCTTCTAATATCCATTTTCACCCACTCACAACACATGCAATTCTTACATAAAGTCATACTCTTACATTTCATAAGACGCCATCATTTCCTCTTACACCATTCACATGGACAACCCTAAATGCAGAGGAGGTAGAAGAATAGTCTCTTACACACTCCATTCCTTACCCCTTAGAATTCATGCAAGCCTTCCACCTTCATCATTCCCTCTCTTCCCAACCAAGCCTCATGATAAGCTTCTCCACCTTCCCCGCAACCAAAATTTAGCCAAGGCAAGACAAGAAGGAGAGAAGCCTTCATTTTAATCTCCACTCCACTTCATTCCACTCTCACCAAGGCAAGAATACTCCTCCTTCCCTCAAGCAAAAATCAAGTCTTCAACCACCTTTCTTCCCTTCAAAACTGTGAGCCAACAAGGAGAGGAAGACTCCACTTTTCTTTCATCCTCTTCAATTTCACCTTTACTTCAAACAAAAAACAATTCTCTTCTCACCAAGCCAAAAGAAAATCAAAGTCTCCAATCCTGCAAACACCTCCAAAAACCGTAGGTATCAAGAGGGAAGAAGAAGAAAAACTCTTCAAGTTTAAATGAGGGAGACAACATTAAAATATAGGAAATCCTAAGGTAAGAACCTACACCATCTCTTCTAGTCATCTCTTCATACATCACCTCCTAAATTACTTAATATTTTCCTTCATCTTACCCCCTAGGCCGAAAGTTTCCACAGGGGAGGAAGAAAGGAATTTCTAAGTTGGAAAGAATGGTAATCATAAGAACAATCAAGGTAATACTTTTATCAAGGTTGATATTAGGAATTTCCAACTGTTTATGCTTCAAATGACCTATTTCTTTCCTATTTTTGGCCACTTAGGCCATGTACTCCAAAAGGGGGAAACAAGAAGAAAATTTTCAATTTTAAAGTCTAATTCCAAAAAAAGGCAAGTATTCTATTTGGTTTCTTCATATATGTTGAAAAAATAAATATCTATGTTCATCTACAAACTTGGATCATACATGCATTATGTTTAAATGACTTTTCTACTATGGATATGTAAAAAGTATGTTTGCATGCCAATTATGTGATGACTTCTATGTGATTCTTGATTATGTGTATACATATGACTATGATGATATGAAAAGTTTTTTGCATGGGACGTTTAAGATAAGTATAGGTCTCATATGAAGTTGCGTGTCATATGTAGTGAAAGAATAGGCATGTATGTCTCATTCTATGAAAAGTGTTGGATGCATGCCACATTTCATAAAAAGTGTACTAAGAACCATGCTTTGAAACATATTTTTAAGTATTTTTATGATGATCATCACTTATTGTTTCTTGATTATTTTTAGTGTTCATGTACGTTAATGGTCTTGATTTAGCATGATTGTGATGCATCATAATTTTTGCTATAATGCTTGATCATAAAAGATTGTTTCTTAATGATCATCATGCCATTTTTATGCATATACATACATGGATGGTGTTTTTTTGGCCGCCAACCTTATCCTTGATCAATCACCTTCACGACAAAGTGTAATCTTAATGATCATGGCTCAAGGACGTGCATTTTTATGGTTTCCATCATCTTATGTGTTTGCATGGCTCTTAAATTCATCCCTATGATGGAAAGTAACATGCATATATTCAAGTGATAGGAAAGCATAAGTTCCATACATGTTCTTGAAGTTGAGATGCATAAGTGAAAATAAGTTGCATGTTATATGTCCATGGCCCATGAATGTATGTTCAAGGTCATTTGTGTTGAAGTTCTAAGTGGTACCATCATGATACATATATGGAATGTTGTCGTAGTGAAGAATCATGTGATGTATGGCCATAGTACCTCTCGGTTATGTGCTTATATATGTGTACCAATAAAGTTGTTTTTGTAATACATTGATATGCATATCTAAAAATGTGGGCAATAAGTGTCATTTAGTTTGCTAAATGGGTAGTATGACAAGAATTAAAATTAAGGAATTGACATTAGATGTTGAAGTCCCAAAAAGGGTTGTTTTGGGTGATGAGGCCGAGATCCTCTAAAGGGGTAAAAGTGGTATTTTTCTTAAGTTTAAGACATATAATAAGTGGGTAAGTGTTGAATATTTAGTGATGCAAATTTAGAATAACTAAATTGACCCCATAACCGAGCCTACATGCATGCATAAATGAATCAAAGTTCTGAAACGACATGTTTTTATCGCACGATACGTTTTAAAAAGATTTTACGCATAACAAACTGTATCACGAGATGAATGATTTCGACGACTTATATATGTTATGTTTTATGATGCTATGATATTGGTGCACTGCCTTGACATTGGGACCAGATTGGTAGGTGTCAGGGACATATGCTTAAGTTATGACCGATTGTAACACCTTGTCTGGGACATAGGATCCCTACCATAATGCACCATCATTATATTCATGTAGATATGATGTAACATCGTATTTGGAACATTGGGATTCATATTTGTACATGCGAATATATGGGGAATCATTCAGTATATAATGTATTGTCGTTCGTACATTATGAAAAGTGTTATAGCCAACTTATGAAAATGTCATGTTATGAAAGTTATGGAAATGATACGATCGTTATGAAAATGTTGTGTTTTGAAATGTTTTATAATAAATGAAACATGTTGCGAACTTTAACGAGCATATGACATGAACCCCCCGGTCCACCATTATTAATATATCCATAATCCTTCGGTGTGATTAAGTTGAACAAATAGAAAGTTATGCATGATATGAACATAATGAATTGGGACTTAGCATATGATGTGAATTGGAAATAAGATTGGACAAGTGATGGATGGGTTCCTACAGAAGTTAGATAAATGCAAGTTGTGACTTTATTTTACGCGCTTTATATGACTGTGTGATGTTTATGTTTACTTGCACCAAATGTTACTTTATTTGTAAACGGACATGAGTTATATTTCATTATTTACGCTTGTATTTATTTTATCACCCCGTCTCCCTTTTAAGATCCACGTGACGAACCCAGACAGACTACTTGTTGGGTGATTCATTATCACTCACCCTTTATTTTTATCATCATGCAGAGCCCCGAGTGTTACAACCCACCTTTTTGGGTCAGTAGAAAGTGAAATAAGATAATGAAAAATAGAACGTATATGCGATATCGATAAAATCTCGGTGGATTTTAAATTTTTATTACAGATTAATAAAGGCATCGATATTATATATCGGGGTTAGAAACGCTCAGAAAAATCACCGAACAATAAGTTAACGGATATAACGAGACGCAATGGATACGATAATTTCACTACACACTTTTACCCTAGCTATCACATTTTCCCCCACTTACCCTAGATGGCATAAAAGACAAACACTCCCCTCCTCCCAAAAACCTTAGCCGGCCTACCCCTTCCCCACAAGTCACTATTCCCTCTTCTTTTCTTACACTTTTCCTTACACACTCCAATTATCATATCCTACTTTCTCCTATACTACTTTAGTCATTTTCTCTTTCCCCTCCCATCAACTTTCGACTGAACACTTCTCCTTACCGCATCATTTTCGTGCCCCTCTCACCCTCCCCACTTCTTCTACTTTCTTCTATTCTCTCTCCTTCATAATTCAATTCCTTCTCTATTCTTCTCCCTCACAACCCCAAACGTGTCCTTTCTCTTCTTCACCATCTTCAATTTCCATCTCGCACACTTCATTTTCTTACAACTTTCATTAAAAGCCAAGCCTCAACATCCTACATCACCTTCCAAGCAAGAAAACATGCATTCCAAATCTACGTCTTGGATGTTAGGGCCGTAAGTTACAATGAGGAACAAGGTAAGGAAACTCTAAGTATTTAAGTTAATATTCTTTCATTTACTCAACTCCATAAGTCGCTCATTAACCCTCATTTTTGTGCCTTCAAAGACGTGACTAAGGGAAGGAAGAAGAAGATAATTTCTCCCAAACTAAGTGAAGAAACACCACTTTTAGTGGTAAGGAAAAGTGGTAAAGGCAAGTACTCTTCCTAGATACTTTATAGATTTTCAAGATCTACCTATTTATGTTTATACTAAGTTGGATCATCCATGGTTATGTTAAAAGATGTAACAAGAAGAAGATGTAAAATAGGTAGCTTTGTGTTATGGTATATGTATATGCATATTTTGTATATACGCACACTATGTACATAAAATATGACAATAAAATGATTTTGGGAAGTATATATATATACATATATACATACGGTTACATATATACACATACAATTTATTATTTTCGGCCATAATGTTTATTTTGAGGTTTATGGCTTATTTCAAATTGTGAGCAAATATATATATATATATATATATATATATATATATATATATATATATATATATAAATTTGAGTATAGAAACATTAATATTTTTTTTAGAAAGAGAGTTTTTATTAATAGAAAGCCTCACTTATGGCGGAGGAATACCCAATTACATGAGTGTGCGAATACATCATCAAAATCAAAAAAATGAAATAGCCAGCGTATAATGGTGTATCTCCAGTCGTATACGATATGCCGCATTAAAACCTTGCCAAGAAAAACCACCCTTGTGGATAAAAACTTGGCGAAGGAAAAAGCGTACATATTTATACGACTTTCATTGACACTAATTAACATAAAATTGTCTATTAAATACAACGCGTCAAGCGCCCCTTGAGAAGTGATATAACGCCTGTAAGCTGAGGGAGTACAAAACCACAGTTGATGCATTGTCCACAGTTGATGCATTATCCTCATTGCATCCATAAAGGTAAAACCGTCCCGTTGAAAACAGATGAATGTGCCACACAATGCCATCCATGCACAAGACAAATGTACGACTGAGTGAAGTATATGTAGCAGCCAGATTGAGAGTGTGTAACCGAAAGAAAAGAAAACCATACCAGGTCTGTCGGTTCCCATAAGAAGACCGACAGAAAGAATATATGAATGCCAATCCGATTGGAAGACATTCGACCGTGGGGAGCGATTTGGTTGCTCAGGAGAAACAATCGCCTCAGCATGGAAACCCAAAATGCCATCACCGCCATCGAAGTTGATAGGGAAAACATTCTTTGCAGAAAAAACATTGAACAGTGAGCACAACCGGCATAGTGACAAGAGACATATACATATGATGAAAGAAAAGTGCATCATATCAGATCTGCCTGACCTAGCTAAAGGACAGGCAGAGACTGGGGGAAGGGGCCAATCCATTTGGAGAATACAGACATGCGTAAACCATACACAAAGATCAAGCGTAGCATTTACAGCAAGCCAGCAAGATAGGGCAAAACAGAAAAACAGCAGGAAGCGAATCATACCAAGCCTGCCCGAATCCCCAAGGATACAGGCAGGAAAACTATTGTGTAGCCAATCCATTTGGAAGACCTGAGTATATCAAGGGAGCCGTAAATGTACCGAAGAAAGATCCAGGGAGACAGAGCTCCGGACTAGCGGTGGAAGTGTGCGCGAATCATAATCTTGAGTGCTTAGGTGTAACATAGCATGTTGCGCAAGATAATGTGCTGACATGTTTGCTTCCCGATAAATGTGGTGATACTCCAAACGGTGTCGATTAACCAACGTATGTAGCAGTTGAAGGCAGTAGTTTCCATGAATCAATCGTGGAGATGACAATCGAGATATCAGCAATGCACAATCTGACTCAAGTATTACTGCTTGGTATAGAGGCAGGAAATATAATAAACCAAAAACCGCAGCCTGTATCTCTGCATGAATTGGTGTACTTGGCGGCAAGAGAAATGAAATTGCTCCCAAACATGTACCGGTCTGGTCCCTCAAGATAGCACCACCCGCACTGTAATGTCTTCCAACTGCAGCATCTGTATTTAGTTTGAATTTACCAGACGGAGATAAGCGCCAGCGCACCATAGTGGGACGCGGTTGTCGAATCGGGGGAAGCCACGAAAAAGTGTGGCGAGGGCACCTCATGAGCTTAGATCCCCCCAAGGACTTACACCACATTGTTATATCATTCTGTACTGTGAACTTTAAAGAGTGTATTGAAAAGGAGCGTGAATCACCATAAATGAGAGAAGTATAAACACGCCATACGTTATAAGCAATGATAGCCGGGACAATGATGCGTAAAGTCCCTAGAAAAGAAGAAAAGGATGAGCGATACCACCATGAGAGTAGATATTGGCGGAGGTGCAAAGAGATCGGGAGTGGACACTGTAACTCGCTGGCAAAATAATCCAGATTGTTCGAATCCCCGAGCAGTATAAAAATATATGATCCACCGTAGCTGATGCTTGCTTGCAAAAAGGACATTGGGAGAGGCATGCCATATAAAACCTACGAGTATAGTCCTCAAAAGGTAATGCTGAGTGAAATATACGCCACAGAAATATCTGAGTGACGGGTGAATGATGCTTGAACCAAATAAACTTTGCTGAGATAAGTGTAGGGCTGGGGACTCGGCAAATATCATAAGCACTGCTCAACGAAAACTCCCCTGTTGATGTTGGTATCCATGAAAGATGTTCCCCCTGACCCGTCGCATATGCCATACAAGTAGGATGAATCTTACAAATGAGTTTCCACACTGGTGAGTCAGTTAGCCGAGGCAAATAGTCCCCGCGGCGACCATATTTACTGAGCATGTATTTACTCCAAAGTGTATGCTGTTGATAATAGGACCACCAGATATGACAATGGTAGGCTCGCTGTAACATATAAAGGTTTTGAATCCCGAGTCCGCCCTCCTCCCGGGGTGTTGCAATCGAAGCCCAAGATACCCAATGATGCCTCTGGCCCCAATAGAAATTCAACATTTTGCTGTGGATTGCCTTAATGACCGATTTAGGCAGGCCTCCTGCTGCTAGAATATGTAATGGTAGCGAAGATATAACTGAACGCAGCAAGACAAGACGACCAGCAGAAGATAACAATTTAGAGTGCCAACCTTGTAGACGATCGTCTATATGCTGTAATAATGAAATACAATATCGTGGCCGATTGACGCCCTTATGCAAATACGATCCCAAGTATTTAAATGGAAGATGAGATTCGCGCATGCCCGTAATAGTAGCATAAGCACGCCGCTGTTGTGACGTTACCGCTGCAAACGTGATAAAACTGCTCTTCTGAAAATTAATCTTCTGACCAGAGGCATTCTCATATTGTGTTAAGAATGTGTGAAAACGCTGAAGATTACGCTGTGTGCCCCGTAAGAAAACCAACAGATCGTCTGCATAAGCAAGATGAATGATATGAAAAGGAACTCTGCCAATTCGGAATGGCTGTAATGCGCCCGATGTGACCAATGATTTTAATCCCCTGCTGAAACCTTCGGAAGAAATAATAAAAAGCAGAGGGGATAAAGGATCCCCTTGCTTAACACCTCGATACGGACGAAATGATGCTGATGGCATGCTGTTAATTAATACCGATAAGGTCGTGGCCCGCAAATGGTTTAAAATGATACGAGTAAAAAAAGCTGAGAAACCAAAAGCGTCAAATATTCGCTCTAGATATTCCCAGCTGACCCTGTCAAAAGCTTTCATCATATCTAGCTTCAAACATAATTGAGGACCCCCTTTATCTAACATATGAATCATCTCCCGAGCCATAAGGACCTGTGTCGAAATATCATAACCCGGAAGGAAGCCTGTTTGTTCTGGCGAAATAATGCGAGGTAGCAGAGTATTAAGTCTAGTAGCAATTATATGCGTGCAGACTTTACTTATGAAATTTGTGAGGCAGATGGGTCTGAAATCATTAAAAGTATCCGAAGACGGCTTCTTGGGGATTAGAGTGATAAGAGCACTAGCCATGACCGTAGGTTGGGGGATACCCAAGAAAAATTCCTGCACAGCCTTAATGACATCAGTATGAATAATGGACCAACAAGATCGATAAAAGTTACCATTGAAGCCATCGGGGCCTGCTGCACTGCTAGGATCTAAGTGCCAGACTGATGCTTTAATCTCCTCTACTGTAGGCATCGCTGTAAGCATCATATTGTCATCCGCTGTGACAAGAAGTGGAATATGGCAGAGCACCGCATCATAATTGTGTGTATGAGCCTGGGTAAACAAGGATGTATAGTAAGCAACAGCCTCATCCTGAATGGCGGCAGCATCAGTACATAATCTTCCATCAGACGTACGAATTTGCTGGATGCGCAGTTGAGAACGCCTACCCTTGACTATGGAATGAAAATATCGAGTATTTGCATCACCATCCTGCAACCATCGAAGTCTTGCCTTCTGTTTCCAAAAATGGAACTCATACAGAGTAGCTTGAATATACTCCGCTTTGGCTTTTTGGTATGCCTCTAGGTTTGCATCAGTGGAGTCAACATCCCACGCGTTTTCAGCCAAGGTAAGAGCTGATTCAGCGTGCTTGATATTGGAAAAGATGTTTCCGAAGATCTCCTTATTCCAACGCTGAATATCCTTCTTTAAACGGAACAACTTTGAATAGAATCCATACATGCCTCCTGTTGATGGGTAGGATGCCCAAGCACTTGCCACATAAGCATGGAAATCTGGGTGATGCAGCCAGGAGTCTAAGAACCGGAAAGACCGGCGTGTGTTTGTGATTCCCAATCGGCATAGAACTAATAATGGAGTATGATCCGAAGAAACGCGGGGGAGATGCGAAAGGCAGGTGTCATCAAACCAACTTTGAAAAGCAGAATTATAAAACAACCAGTCTAACATGCGTCTAACCCGTCCCAGACCTCGACCATCCGTCCAAGTGTATCGAAAGCCCTGATACTGCGGTGACATTAATGAACATGCTTCAATACAATCATTAAAATCTTGTAAGGTGGAAAGCGACGGTCGTGAGCGGCCGGCATGGTCCTCAAGAGAACGAAAAGTATTAAAATCACCTCCAACTAGCCATGGCATATCATTTGAGTCAGCAAAGGTAGATAGCGAGTGCCATAGTGCACGTCGTAAAGGAACAGTATGACTGCCGTAGACCACAGTGAAGACAAAATTTTTCTGAAGTCGACGAATTGTGAATGTAAAATGCACGACCTGACCCTGATCGTGTGAATCCACCAGATGAATATCTGTGTCACGCCAAAACAACCAAATATGTTCGGTTTGAGAAGAGAAATGATGTGAAAAACCAAGATCCATAGCAAAACGAGAAATATGATGTGGTGAGTGCTTCGGTTCAATGATAGCAACTATATCTAAACGATGTTCACGAACTAAATTATGTAATCGAGGCAAAGAGGCACGCATGCCTCGTACATTCCATAGTAAAATATTCATTGAGCAAGAGTAGAACCACTTCCCTGAATTGCATGAGACGCACTACGAGTTAGAATCACGGAGGGTGGCAGAGACGGTAGCTCTTTTTTGGCACGGCGTTTTCGACGTGGAACCACTGGAATAAATTCAGCCTCTGCAGTGGAATCCTGCAGACGCGATAATAAAACATCTTCATCTAGCGAAGTAGGAATTAACTCCATGCGCCTAACTATATCATCCGGAACCGTTGAAACCTCCGGGGGTGGATCAGTTAGAAACATTAATATATATATATATATATATATATATATATATGTATATATCATACGGTATACATGTATAAAATTTGAAATACAATAACTTTATTTCATATATGTGTTGAGAAATATGTTTGGATAATTTTTAAAGTCATGATTTTAAGTGGTGAATACTTAGAAATGTCACATATGGTGTTATAAGTGATTAAAGGTTGAAAAAGTGAAGAAAAATGACGTGGACCTCTCAGGCAGAGACACATGGATCGATCCATCTACATCAGCCCCTCACGTGGATCGATCCATGTTGAACTGAGAAGAACCAAAAACTTACTGTGAGACGTCGATCTCTCATGTAGATCGATCGACGTATGTCAGCCCCTCACGTGGATCGATCGACGTACATCAGCCCCTCACATGGATCGATTCTCGACTCACAGAATGTTTAGGGTTTTTAGAAATATTTTTCTAAAATGTGTTAAAATGGTTGTTTTCATTTGTATATGATTTATACATGCTCATTATGTGAATCTTATGTGTTTTTGATGATTTTAAATGTATTGTGACTGACGTGTCTTGGAAGTTTCTACAACTTATCAAAAAGGACAAAATTGGTATTTTGAGCTTTATAGGAACATCACATGGTGAAAATATTTCAAGGATGTATTCTCATTGTATTTATCATGACAAAGGTGATATCATGAGTATTTATGACCATCCCGGTCATTTCTGGAGTTTTCATATACTAGGGGTATTTTGGTCATTTTACCCCCGAGGGTATTTTTGGTATTTTCACTCAAGGAATCCCTTGATCATATTATTATCTTCATTCTGGAGCTGATTTATTATTAACTTGAAGATAATATGGTGATTCTTTATTATATTCTCTCACATGATGATATTATTGATTATAGCTGGATATGTGACGATTTGAGATGTCACATTATATTTTTTTCTTGAAGACTCTCTTATATGTGTTATAAGAGCACATTTATCATCATTATTCAGAGATATCAAAGGTGTCAAAGGTGTGGAAATGATCACGACATATAAGAAGAAATATTGGGAATTTTGGTGTTACACGTTGACATATAATCTTGTCCACTATTATCTATTAATTTCTTCTTTAAAAAACTGAGTTGCTACACATATTTGTACGCTCAAAAACGTGTATGAGCAGGTGGAGGTCATAAATTATTCATTTTATGAGTTGGTGACAAGTGGACCAACCAAAAAGGAGCTAGTTGGCAAAATTTGCCAACATGGAAAAATTGAAAACATTTGAATTGTAGCCAACGGGTATGGTTATTTTCAGCAGAACTTTTTGAGTCAAATAGAGCTCTCATATGTCCTATTATTGTGCTTGAGTTTGGAGATATTTTGGTGGTGTTATCCCTTCTTATTCTATTAAGAAAAATCAAAATATATTTTTGGAAAAATATAAGGTAGCCAACGGCTACTATGGATCTTGGAGCTGAATTTTTAAGTTTGAATTCTTTAACATTCACATGTCCTATGTTTATGCCAAGAATTTGGGTCATTATCTTCTCCATATTATCTATTCTTGTTAAGGATAATTCAAGGCAATTCCAGGTGTATTTTCGGACAACAAGGTGTATCCAAGGTGGACTAATTATTTTGTTTTATTTTGACAAGTGTACAAAGGCCAACCAATGATGAGAAGACATTTGGACTTGATGATGAAGATGGTGACACATTGGAAGTCTTATCTCCAAGGCTCAAATCACACTATAAATAGAGGCAATGGTGAAGAAGATAAAACACACTTGAAGCTCACAAGCATTTGTTGAATTGTCCAGCTATCATGTTCTTCTTGTTGTTGTTCTTGTTCCATTGTTTGTAGCAAAGATGTTCTTGTTGTTTTTGTTGTGCTACAAGCCTCTTGAGCTTCATTTGTAAGATTGATTAGCCATTCTTATAAGGCTATATCAATAGGTTGTTGAGGTGTTGCAACTAAGTGTTGCTTAGAAGGTGATTATCCAAGTATTGAATAGGGTTGGTGTATAACCCAAAGATCAATCTTGGTTCTTGTTGTAAGGTGATTCATTTGATAGTGAAATCCAAGGATAAATCCTCGATGTTCTTGTCTTGTTTCTTCATTTCTGTTTTCTGCCCGTTTTTACTGCAGATTTCACACAATTTCTCACGTTTTGAAAAAATAGCTAAACATTTTCAAAATTCGTGATTTTTGGTGGAGTTATACTTCAGACTGTTTGCTTTCATTTGAAACAAGAATCACTTGATTTGAGCAAAGAAAGTCAGCCTTTCAGTCTTTGCAAGATAACTGCTCCAATGTGGCTGCAATCTGACCAGTTTTGAGAAAACTTAAATTCTGTATTTATCAAGAATTGTTTAAGGTCAGAACCTTTTGGAAACATCATCTACACATCCTAGCGAGTGTTTTGATATAAAGATCAACCTTTTTGGTTGAGTATTCAAATAGAAACATGTGTTACAAAATCAGCAACATTCTGTCCAATTCTGTCCAGATTGACCATCTGAATCTTTTTATTTGTTTGAAGGGCCAAAAGATCTTATTTTTATCTAATATTTGGACAGAGTCTTTTCAACACATTGAAGTAAAATTCTAGAAAGTTTCATAATTTTTGGAATTGTGTACAATTAGTTTTGAATTTTGAAAAAACGGGTTCTGAATCTGAGGTGGTCTCAGATTCTGTTTTCAAAGGGAATTTTTACGAAGGGTTGTAGTGTAATTTCTGGTAACCACTATTCACCCCCTCTAATGGTGCTTATTGCAGGTGCACTGTCCAACAATTGGTATCAGAGCGAGGTCTGCACCACTCAAAGAAGCAAGATTCAACACCGTACAATCAATACAAAGCCAAGAAACAATTATTCTTTGTAGCCTGCTAGTCTCAAAACAAAGGTATTTACAATGGCAAAAGTCTCTCACAAAGGTGAGTTGGAGGGTATGTCCACCCAACGCCCTCCTTTTTTTGATGTTCATTGGAAACTAAGAATGAGGCTATTCTTAATGGCTATAGACATCGATTTATGGTCTATAGTTGAAGAGGGGCCGTACATTCCAATGAAAGTTGTACAAGTTAGTGGAGTCACTCAAGAAGTAGAAAAATATAAAAGTAAATAGACACCGGAAGATAAAAAGAAAATGTCAATGAATGCTAAAGCTATGCAATTACTCTTGAATGGATTACAACGTCTAAAGCAGGGTATGTTTCAAATTGCACAAGCACACACGACATGTGGAAATCACTTGTATTAAAGCATGAAGGTACTAGTGGTGTTAAAGAGTCAAAAATAAACATGCTTATGACTGAATTAGAGACTTTCAAAATGTTGCCGAACGATTCCATAACATGTATGGATTTGAGGATTACTAATATTTTCAATGCCCTTGAAGCTTTAGGGAAGTCATTTACGAACAATGAAAAGGTTCAAAAGGTGCTACGAAGCCTTCCTGCTGAATGAGATCCAAAGGTGACTGCAATCGAGGAAACAAAGTCAATCACTAAGGTGGATAAATTGATCGGGTCTCTTAAAGTCTATGAGGTAAAACTAAACCAACGGAAGTTCGAGTCATCTAAATCATCAAGTAAGTCTACAGCTTTCAAAACAACTGAAACACACACAAATAATGATGATAGTAATAGTGATACTGAATTAGATGATAACTTAATATTAATAGCAAGAAAACTTAGGAAGTTTTTCAAACGTCCTAATAGGAATAGACAATGTTCTTCTTCTTCTTCTTCTTCTCAACCTAGGAAAAATAACACAAACAAATGGTATAGTAAAGAATTAAAGTGTTACGAATGCGGTCAAAAACGACATATTTCATACGATTGTCCCACGAAGAAAAATAATAATAATAACAACAATAATAAACAAGCCAAGGACAAGGAGGCACAAACGACAAAGCCAAAGGAGTCTAAGGCAAGGAAAGGGAAATGAGCAATGAAGGTGAGCACATGGAGCGACTTATCCGACTCAGAATCCGAAACTGAGGAAGCTCAATTCTGCTTCGTATCCAACGAGGTATGTTCTTCATCTGATAGTGATTCTGATAGTGACATGACATTTGATGAAATGTATGAAGAGTTCTTAAGAATGCATGCTGTTGCACCCCGCTCAAAATTAGCGTGGCAACCAGGGTTAGAAGCAGAACACGACCAGATAGTGAGACCTCAAAGGAAACACATTACCAAATCACCTATGGATACGAAGAACCTAAGGAAAGTTACGCACCAAGTATAAGCGTAAAAAGAGAAAAGCAGACAGGTACTAAAGAGCTAAGTATTACGTTGACAACTATGAGAAGCTAGGTTATAACAAACCCGCACATGAAGCAATAAGGGTGTACATCTAAAGATACAAATACATTACAACTAAGCCTAGCTAAGTCAAATAATTAGGGATAGGACGTAAGTATGTATGGAGACGTATGTATCCATGGAATCGAGACATACACCGCGACAGAATAAATTATCAAAGGAATATATTATATGTATGCATGAGCGTGCACTTAGTGTTGCCGACATAATGAATATTTCTTCTAAGGCTTAGGACTTGTCCTGAAAAGAGAGCATATGTGAACATATACGCAAATGAATCGGTCACATGGATACACGGGTAACATAGTAGATTATGAAAGGACATTAAAATAATAGAGGCAAACATTTATAAACCCCCATTTATAGGCATTACTAAGGGGAGACATGTACAAGGGATTATGCCACATTTCGGCCTAGGGATTTAGAGGGGATAAATTTATACCTGTACAAGTCTAACAAAAGACCATTGCATGAACCTTAGGGATAAGGAGTAAGGAAAATACAGGAGGGATTTATGTACGCATACTAGTTAAGGGCGTAAGAGTGCCACGGGACGAATTGTGTATGAAGAACATCCTTGAAATGACCAAGATAAAAGAAAGATAATTATAATACATACATAAATGTAATATTGAAGAAACAACTATGGTTAGAATATACATGTAAGCATTTCGGTTAAATCATGTCCAAGGGAAATAGACCATTGCATATAAAATTAGGAGGTGATTTTTTTTTAAGAAATATGGTTGGAACCATAATGGGTGACATTCAAGAGGGACTTTCCCTCTCCCCATGCAAGCCGCCGGCTGCCAAAAACCAAAGGGAGGAGTAAATTCCTCCCTTGTTACAAGAAATGACTTTCTCTACCTAATTAAAGAGAGAAACCTAAAGGCCATTTCAAAAGAGAGAATACTCCTTCCTCTCATCACTATACCGGCGAAGGCAATAGGACCAAGAAGGGAGACCAAGAACATTCCAAGGCCACTTAGGTAAGGTCCCTCCAATCTTAGTGAGTGATGTTACATACTAAAAGGGGAGGAACTTACATTTCCTTCCTTGACCAAACTGTAGGGATCACAGCTTTAAGGTGGGAGGATTTTCTTTAACATCAAACAAGAGGACCTTCATTTGAAGTACAAATGGTAAGACCCTCCATTCCTTCTCTAAGTTATATTATGTAATCTAAAGGGTGGCTAACAAATACCCCAAACCGTACATGATAGGAAAAGAGAGAAGGGAGTGCTTCTCGTACCAACCAATCCGAGTCAAATCCAAGGACTCCCAAGGCAAGTACACTATACTTTTTATGGTTTAAATGTGAAAGTGTGTGCATGAATGACTAAAAAGATCTATGATTTGATCTTAGTTGTGAAATGGTGAGTTTCAAGCCAAAAGCTTTCGGCCCTATGCATGTAAGTGTGTAGGAGGAGCACCTTATTCTAAAGATGAGTTGTTTGATGACCTTATGCATGTTTATGTCCTAATCTAGGCTTGAATGTGTTAAAGATTTCTTCTTTCATGGTGAAAGGGCCACGGTGGAAGGGATAAGGGGAAGTGGGGTGAAATTGCATGTAAAATGACAACATGGTAAGGAAAAGAGGGCAAGATTTGATCTTGTGCATGTTAGGCTTGAATTACTTTTGGTTTTGGTCATTTTCTCACTAACATCAAATAATGAGACTGATGTGGTGTGTGTGTGTGTTCATCTTAGGGTTAATACCAAGTAGGGGGGAGGGACGAAAAGGTGAGCCAAGAACATTTAGGAAGAATTTATGTCCACTGGAAAATTCTGGAGCTGGATTAGAAATTAGGCTGATTTGTGAAGCCAGAAAAGGGACCTTAAGGACCTTCAATTTCATTTACTTTTGGTAGTTTTATGTGTTTGTTAGGAGTGAGAGTTGGAATCACCTTAAAAAGCGCCACGGTTTATTTTTAATGAATTTCCCACTAAAATTGGTCTTGCTGGAAAATTTGTACTGGACAGAATCTAAGCAACATGTTTAGTTGCCTAAAAATGGACCTTAGGGGTGTGCAAATCCACTAATTTTCGGCATGGTACTAGCCTCATGAACAAAGAAGAAATGGCAGTTGGATTTATATCAAAATAAGTTGTGGTTTATTTTTAATTAATTTTCTACTAAAACTGGTCAAACCGAATTAGGCTGGATAGACAGAATTTATGACCCACTTTGCGTGATCTGGAAAAAGGCCTTAAAGAATTGGTCTTGGGCTAAAAATTGGCAGGATGCTATCCCAATGAGTTTATGAAGTTAGGGAGTTGGAATTTCTAGAAAAAGATCAAAGGATTGGCCACAACAAATTTTATAGTAAAATATGGTCGTTTCAGAATTTAAATTGCATTGGTTCATGAAAAGGAGTAAATGGGTCTCTTAATGACATCGTAAGCTCACAACGCATGCATGGCATTCGCTTATGACAGTCACGGATGAGTACATGTGATTAAACGGGTCTAACACGTGCAATTTAGCAAGAGATTCCTTAGAAGAAGTGAATGATACGAAGCTGGGAAAAATTTCAGCATTGTTTACAAGACATGCCCGTCCCTGTGTCATGTGTCATGTTATAATTTGCACGTTACATGTCATACATTGCATCATCGTCACATGCATGATTTTATGGTATGGATTTTACGTGAAAGAATGATGAAAAGCGTTTTCAAAAGGATGACTTCGTTTTGTTTTCTTAAAACGCTTCCTCACCGGTACCGTGTGTGAGTATGAACTGGCCAGTATGAATCTGAGCAGATCCGGGTTAAGTGATCTGAAAGAAGGATGACGTTACCGATCCGAATCTGGGAATAATAGATTCGAAGGGGACAAGTTACCGCCTCAGATCCGGGAAGATAGATCTGAAAGAAGGATGACGTTACCGATCCGAATCCGGGAATAATAGATTCGAAGGGGAGAAGTTACCGCCTCAGATCCGGGAAGATAGATCTGAACACTCTATGGTTTTATGACGATGATGTTTTTGAAAACAAAGTATGAAAAGGCATTTTCTTATTTTAATCATGGCGCATTACATGTGCATATGCATGCATGTCACTCGTACAGTCGTAACGTAGCGACACATGTTACTTGGAATGGGTGTGTTACGATTTGGTGTATCCTAAGTAATGATGAATATTGTGTTATTAATCAATGCCTGTTACAGTCTCCTTATGTATGTTTCACTCTACCTAGTGATGTTATTAAGTTACGATCTTATTAAGTGATGATCCTTATCAAATGTTGATCGAAGGACATGTATGTTTCATAACCGAATATTATTTGGGGTTCGGCTCTTGCTTGCACTTTCCATTTAACTCATGATTATTATAGTATACTTGCTGGTGACGTTGTCACTCACCCTATTTTTCTCTCCAGAGGCGGCAGGAGATAAAGTTGAATGGATTGATGACGAGCCTAGGGTTCCCTATCCGTGAGTGCGTTGGAGGATGGCCAGGATTAGTAGACCGAGCGTACCATCATTAAGGATGATGTTGTTTTGCAATTGTGATGGGAAAACAATTTACTTTTGTCGTTTTCTGCTACAATCATGTGGGATGTAAACTTTAACTGCTTGTGATGGTGCTTTCATTTGAAGTTTTAAATTCTGCCACGGCTTCGCTTACTTATTGCGCGTAAGAACGAAAAACCATGAAACTTTATCATGGATCACGACGCGTATGGAAGACGCCTAGTACTCTCCTTAGTGAAGTACGACGGGTGCACCGACTTCGGCGGGGTCGGGGTGCGGGGCGCCACAGGTGGTATCAGAGCTAAGGCTCCAGATCCGGGCAGAATGTAGAACTAAGTTATGATTATAGTCAACTAAGTTTGATCTTAGACCTAAGTTCTGATCTTTGACGAGAGTTGACCTTAGTACGGAACGACCTAGACCTACGAGATAAGGTGCAATTCAGTAATAGGTCCCACCTAATGACCTATCCTAAAAGTAATGAATGTATGCCTACGTCCTCTGATATGTTCAGTTACGTTTTGTAATAGATATGACGTTCCTATACTAAACGAAGTCGACACTGCGTAATGCAGAAAGTACGACCTAGAAGGAGACCAGTCAGAACTGGGTCTTAGTAGAGGATCATTCCGAAGGAAATCAACTTGCACCCAATTTGTTATGTGACGCCCGACTTTTATTACGTACCAACTAAGTAGAGTTTCCTGTTATTGGTATAACTTCGAGTAAACGGACACTACATGGTGCAGATAACCCCACCAACGAGCGCGGGGACATCATCGTTGTCACCCCCTGGAAGTATGGGATTCTACTTTCGAAAGATGACAAGGGAACAGATCCCAAGGTTTGGAGGAGAGACGACACCAGAGGAGGCCGAAAATTGGTTGAACGAGATAGAGGACCAGCTTATCCGAGCAAGAGTACCCGATGAAATGAGGGCCCTGATTATCCGCCCCTTTTTGAACGGCAAAGCCAGTCAATGGTGGAGAGAAAGGGTCCAATCGCTATCAGACCTGTAGCTTGGGCTAGAGTTTTGGAAATATTTTGTGGAGCTTATCTTTCTAAGGAATTAGTGATTGAAAGAATGGAAGAATTTGATGCGTTAAGGCAAGAATCGGACACCCCAGTCTTAGAGTATGTCCGTCAATTCACCATATTAGGGCGGTACGTACCCTTGATTATAGAAGATGAACAGTGGAAGATAACGAGATTCATACGGGGACTGAACCCCCGAATCAAAGAAGGATTGAACGGAGCACACCCAAGTACGTTTGATGATCTGGTAAAGGAATGTTATGAGGCAGAGCGCGACATCCGGATGATGAAGGTACGAAGAAGGTTGAGGAGACAAATGAATAGGGTAAGTGAAAGACGGTCGCGGCACCCACGTGGAGCGTCGCATAGGGTGACCCGAGGTGAAAATCGAAGAGCGAGATTCCGAGGACACCGAGGCACCCAAAATTACTGACAGGTGCGAAGAAATAATACTTGTGTCTTGTCTATTGTTCTAAGGGAAAGATAAGCACCATTGAAATCACAAGAGAAAACTATCTCCAGATAAATAGAGCGATAAATAAGAAAGGTCCTAGGGCTGAAAGTCACCTAGAAAACTTAGGCACCCATCCTCCAGTTTCGAGGACGAAACTTATTTTAAGGGGGGGAGAATGTTGCACTCCGCTCAAAATTAGCGTGGCAACCAGGGTTAGAAGCAGAACACGACCAGATAGTGAGACCTCAAAGGAAACACATTACCAAATCACCTATGGATACGAAGAACCTAAGGAAAGTTACGCACCAAGTATAAGCGTAAAAAGAGAAAAGCAGACAGGTACTAAAGAGCTAAGTATTACGTTGACAACTATGAGAAGCTAGGTTATAACAAACCCGCACATGAAGCAATAAGGGTGTACATCTAAAGATACAAATACATTACAACTAAGCCTAGCTAAGTCAAATAATTAGGGATAGGACGTAAGTATGTATGGAGACGTATGTATCCATGGAATCGAGACATACACCGCGACAGAATAAATTATCAAAGGAATATATTATATGTATGCATGAGCGTGCACTTAGTGTTGCCGACATAATGAATATTTCTTCTAAGGCTTAGGACTTGTCCTGAAAAGAGAGCATATGTGAACATATACGCAAATGAATCGGTCACATGGATACACGGGTAACATAGTAGATTATGAAAGGACATTAAAATAATTAGAATAAGAGGCAAACATTTATAAACCCCCATTTATAGGCATTACTAAGGGGAGACATGTACAAGGGATTATGCCACATTTCGGCCTAGGGATTTAGAGGGGATAAATTTATACCTGTACAAGTCTAACAAAAGACCATTGCATGAACCTTAGGGATAAGGAGTAAGGAAAATACAGGAGGGATTTATGTACGCATACTAGTTAAGGGCGTAAGAGTGCCACGGGACGAATTGTGTATGAAGAACATCCTTGAAATGACCAAGATAAAAGAAAGATAATTATAATACATACATAAATGTAATATTGAAGAAACAACTATGGTTAGAATATACATGTAAGCATTTCGGTTAAATCATGTCCAAGGGAAATAGACCATTGCATATAAAATTAGGAGGGGATTTTTTTAAGAAATATGGTTGGAACCATAATGGGTGACATTCAAGAGGGACTTTCCCTCTCCCCATGCAAGCCGCCGGCTGCCAAAAACCAAAGGGAGGAGTAAATTCCTCCCTTGCTACAAGAAATGACTTTCTCTACCTAATTAAAGAGAGAAACCTAAAGGCCATTTCAAAAGAGAGAATACTCCTTCCTCTCCTCACTATACCGGCGAAGGCAATAGGACCAAGAAGGGAGACCAAGAACATTCCAAGGCCACTTAGGTAAGGTCCCTCCAATCTTAGTGAGTGATGTTACATACTAAAAGGGGAGGAACTTACATTTCCTTCCTTGACCAAACTGTAGGGATCATGGCTTTAAGGGGGGGAGGATTTTCTTTAACATCAAACAAGAGGACCTTCATTTGAAGTACAAATGGTAAGACCCTCCATTCCTTCTCTAAGTTATATTATGTAATCTAAAGGGTGACTAACAAATACCCCAAACCGTACATGATAGGAAAAGAGAGAAGGGAGTGCTTCTCGTACCAACCAATCCGAGTCAAATCCAAGGACTCCCAAGGCAAGTACACTATAATTTTTATGGTTTGAATGTGAAAGTGTGTGCATGAATGACTAGAAAGATCTAAGATTTGATCTTAGTTGTGAAATGTTGAGTTTCAAGCCAAAAGCTTTCGGCCCTATGCATGTAAGTGTGTAGGAGGAGCACCTTATTCTAAAGATGAGTTCTTTGATGACCTTATGCATGTTAATGTCCTAATCTAGGCTTGAATGTGTTAAAGATTTCTTCTTTCATGGTGAAAGGGCCACGGTGGAAGGGATAAGGGGAAGTGGGGTGAAATTGCATGTAAAATGACAACATGGTAAGGAAAAGAGGGCAAGATTTGATCTTGTGCATGTTAGGCTTGAATTACTTTTGGTTTTGGTCATTTTCTCACTAACATCAAATAATGAGTCTGATGTGGTGTGTGTGTGTGTTCATCTTAGGGTTAATACCAAGTAGGGGGGAGGGACGAAAAGGTGAGCCAAGAACATTTAGGAAGAATTTATGTCCACTGGAAAATTCTGGAGCTGGATTAGAAATTAGGCTGATTTGTGAAGCCAGAAAAGGGACCTTAAGGACCTTCAATTTCATTTACTTTTGGTAGTTTTATGTGTTTGTTAGGAGTGAGAGTTGGAATCACCTTAAAAAAGCGCCACGGTTTATTTTAATGAATTTCCCACTAAAATTGGTCTTGCTGGAAAATTTGTACTGGACAGAATCTAAGCAACATGTTTAGTTGCCTAAAAATGGACCTTAGGGGTGTGCAAATCCACTAATTTTCGGCATGGTACTAGCCTCATGAACAAAGAAGAATGGCAGTTGGATTTATATCAAAATAAGTTGTGGTTTATTTTTAATTAATTTTCTACTAAAACTGGTCAAACCGAATTAGGCTGGATAGACAGAATTTATGACCCACTTTGCGTGATCTGGAAAAAGGCCTTAAAGAATTGGTCTTGGGCTAAAAATTGGCAGGATGCTATCCCAATGAGTTTATGAAGTTAGGGAGTTGGAATTTCCAGAAAAAGATCAAAGGATTGGCCACAACAAATTTTATAGTAAAATATGGTCGTTTCAGAATTTAAATTGCATTGGTTCATGAAAAGGAGTAAATGGGTCTCTTAATGACATCGTAAGCTCACAACGCATGCATGGCATTCGCTTATGACAGTCACGGATGAGTACATGTGATTAAACGGGTCTAACACGTGCAATTTAGCAAGAGATTCCTTAGAAGAAGTGAATGATACGAAGCTGGGAAAAATTTCAGCATTGTTTACAAGACATGCCCGTCCCTGTGTCATGTGTCATGTTATAATTTGCACGTTACATGTCATACATTGCATCATCGTCACATGCATGATTTTATGGTATGGATTTTACGTGAAAGAATGATGAAAAGCGTTTTCAAAAGGATGACTTCGTTTTGTTTTCTTAAAACGCTTCCTCACCGGTACCGTGTGTGAGTATGAACTGGCCAGTATGAATCTGAGCAGATCCGGGTTAAGTGATCTGAAAGAAGGATGACGTTACCGATCCGAATCTGGGAATAATAGATTCGAAGGGGACAAGTTACCGCCTCAGATCCGGGAAGATAGATCTGAAAGAAGGATGACGTTACCGATCCGAATCCGGGAATAATAGATTCGAAGGGGAGAAGTTACCGCCTCAGATCCGGGAAGATAGATCTGAACACTCTATGGTTTTATGACGATGATGTTTTTGAAAACAAAGTATGAAAAGGCATTTTCTTATTTTAATCATGGCGCATTACATGTGCATATGCATGCATGTCACTCGTACAGTCGTAACGTAGCGACACATGTTACTTGGAATGGGTGTGTTACGATTTGGTGTATCCTAAGTAATGATGAATATTGTGTTATTAATCAATGCCTGTTACAGTCTCCTTATGTATGTTTCACTCTACCTAGTGATGTTATTAAGTTACGATCTTATTAAGTGATGATCCTTATCAAATGTTGATCGAAGGACATGTATGTTTCATAACCGAATATTATTTGGGGTTCGGCTCTTGCTTGCACTTTCCATTTAACTCATGATTATTATAGTATACTTGCTGGTGACGTTGTCACTCACCCTATTTTTCTCTCCAGAGGCGGCAGGAGATAAAGTTGAATGGATTGATGACGAGCCTAGGGTTCCCTATCCGTGAGTGCGTTGGAGGATGGCCAGGATTAGTAGACCGAGCGTACCATCATTAAGGATGATGTTGTTTTGCAATTGTGATGGGAAAACAATTTACTTTTGTCGTTTTCTGCTACAATCATGTGGGATGTAAACTTTAACTGCTTGTGATGGTGCTTTCATTTGAAGTTTTAAATTCTGCCACGGCTTCGCTTACTTATTGCGTGTAAGAACGAAAAACCATGAAACTTTATCATGGATCACGACGCGTATGGAAGACGCCTAGTACTCTCCTTAGTGAAGTACGACGGGTGCACCGACTTCGGCGGGGTCGGGGTGCGGGGCGCCACAGGTGGTATCAGAGCTAAGGCTCCAGATCCGGGCAGAATGTAGAACTAAGTTATGATTATAGTCAACTAAGTTTGATCTTAGACCTAAGTTCTGATCTTTGACGAGAGTTGACCTTAGTACGGAACGACCTAGACCTACGAGATAAGGTGCAATTCAGTAATAGGTCCCACCTAATGACCTATCCTAAAAGTAATGAATGTATGCCTACGTCCTCTGATATGTTCAGTTACGTTTTGTAATAGATATGACGTTCCTATACTAAACGAAGTCGACACTGCGTAATGCAGAAAGTACGACCTAGAAGGAGACCAGTCAGAACTGGGTCTTAGTAGAGGATCATTCCGAAGGAAATCAACTTGCACCCAATTTGTTATGTGACGCCCGACTTTTATTACGTACCAACTAAGTAGAGTTTCCTGTTATTGGTATAACTTCGAGTAAACGGACACTACATGGTGCAGATAACCCCACCAACGAGCGCGGGGACATCATCGTTGTCACCCCCCTGGAAGTATGGGATTCTACTTTCGAAAGATGACAAGGGAACAGATCCCAAGGTTTGGAGGAGAGACGACACCAGAGGAGGCCGAAAATTGGTTGAACGAGATAGAGGACCAGCTTATCCGAGCAAGAGTACCCGATGAAATGAGGGCCCTGATTATCCGCCCCTTTTTGAACGGCAAAGCCAGTCAATGGTGGAGAGAAAGGGTCCAATCGCTATCAGACCCGTAGCTTGGGCTAGAGTTTTGGAAATATTCTGTGGAGCTTATCTTTCTAAGGAATTAGTGATTGAAAGAATGGAAGAATTTGATGCGTTAAGGCAAGAATCGGACACCCCAGTCTTAGAGTATGTCCGTCAATTCACCATATTAGGGCGGTACGTACCCTTGATTATAGAAGATGAACAGTGGAAGATAACGAGATTCATACGGGGACTGAACCCCCGAATCAAAGAAGGATTGAACGGAGCACACCCAAGTACGTTTGATGATCTGGTAAAGGAATGTTATGAGGCAGAGCGCGACATCCGGATGATGAAGGTACGAAGAAGGTTGAGGAGACAAATGAATAGGGTAAGTGAAAGACGGTCGCGGCACCCACGTGGAGCCTCGCATAGGGTGACCCGAGGTGAAAATCGAAGAGCGAGATTCCGAGGACACCGAGGCACCCAAAATTACTGACAGGTGCGAAGAAATAATACTTGTGTCTTGTCTATTGTTCTAAGGGAAAGATAAGCACCATTGAAATCACAAGAGAAAACTATCTCCAGATAAATAGAGCGATAAATAAGAAAGGTCCTAGGGCTGAAAGTCACCTAGAAAACTTAGGCACCCATCCTCCAGTTTCGAGGACGAAACTTATTTTAAGGGGGGGAGAATGTTGCACCCCGCTCAAAATTAGCGTGGCAACCAGGGTTAGAAGCAAAACACGACCAGATAGTGAGACCTCAAAGGAAACACATTACCAAATCACCTATGGATACGAAGAACCTAAGGAAAGTTACGCACCAAGTATAAGCGTAAAAAGAGAAAAGCAGACAGGTACTAAAGAGCTAAGTATTACGTTGACAACTATGAGAAGCTAGGTTATAACAAACCCGCACATGAAGCAATAAGGGTGTACATCTAAAGATACAAATACATTACAACTAAGCCTAGCTAAGTCAAATAATTAGGGATAGGACGTAAGTATGTATGGAGACGTATGTATCCATGGAATCGAGACATACACCGCGACAGAATAAATTATCAAAGGAATATACTATATGTATGCATGAGCGTGCACTTAGTGTTGCCGACATAATGAATATTTCTTCTAAGGCTTAGGACTTGTCCTGAAAAGAGAGCATATGTGAACATATACGCAAATGAATCGGTCACATGGATACACGGGTAACATAGTAGATTATGAAAGGACATTAAAATAATTAGAATAAGAGGCAAACATTTATAAACCCCCATTTATAGGCATTACTAAGGGGAGACATGTACAAGGGATTATGCCACATTTCGGCCTAGGGATTTAGAGGGGATAAATTTATACCTGTACAAGTCTAACAAAAGACCATTGCATGAACCTTAGGGATAAGGAGTAAGGAAAATACAGGAGGGATTTATGTACGCATACTAGTTAAGGGCGTAAGAGTGCCACGGGACGAATTGTGTATGAAGAACATCCTTGAAATGACCAAGATAAAAGAAAGATAATTATAATACATACATAAATGTAATATTGAAGAAACAACTATGGTTAGAATATACATGTAAGCATTTCGGTTAAATCATGTCCAAGGGAAATAGACCATTGCATATAAAATTAGGAGGGGATTTTTTTAAGAAATATGGTTGGAACCATAATGGGTGACATTCAAGAGGGACTTTCCCTCTCCCCATGCAAGCCGCCGGCTGCCAAAAACCAAAGGGAGGAGTAAATTCCTCCCTTGCTACAAGAAATGACTTTCTCTACCTAATTAAAGAGAGAAACCTAAAGGCCATTTCAAAAGAGAGAATACTCCTTCCTCTCCTCACTATACCGGCGAAGGCAATAGGACCAAGAAGGGAGACCAAGAACATTCCAAGGCCACTTAGGTAAGGTCCCTCCAATCTTAGTGAGTGATGTTACATACTAAAAGGGGAGGAACTTACATTTCCTTCCTTGACCAAACTGTAGGGATCATGGCTTTAAGGGGGGGAGGATTTTCTTTAACATCAAACAAGAGGACCTTCATTTGAAGTACAAATGGTAAGACCCTCCATTCCTTCTCTAAGTTATATTATGTAATCTAAAGGGTGGCTAACAAATACCCCAAACCGTACATGATAGGAAAAGAGAGAAGGGAGTGCTTCTCGTACCAACCAATCCGAGTCAAATCCAAGGACTCCCAAGGCAAGTACACTATACTTTTTATGGTTTGAATGTGAAAGTGTGTGCATGAATGACTAGAAAGATCTAAGATTTGATCTTAGTTGTGAAATGTTGAGTTTCAAGCCAAAAGCTTTCGGCCCTATGCATGTAAGTGTGTAGGAGGAGCACCTTATTCTAAAGATGAGTTCTTTGATGACCTTATGCATGTTTATGTCCTAATCTAGGCTTGAATGTGTTAAAGATTTCTTCTTTCATGGTGAAAGGGCCACGGTGGAAGGGATAAGGGGAAGTGGGGTGAAATTGCATGTAAAATGACAACATGGTAAGGAAAAGAGGGCAAGATTTGATCTTGTGCATGTTAGGCTTGAATTACTTTTGGTTTTGGTCATTTTCTCACTAACATCAAATAATGAGTCTGATGTGGTGTGTGTGTGTGTTCATCTTAGGGTTAATACCAAGTAGGGGGGAGGGACGAAAAGGTGAGCCAAGAACATTTAGGAAGAATTTATGTCCACTGGAAAATTCTGGAGCTGGATTAGAAATTAGGCTGATTTGTGAAGCCAGAAAAGGGACCTTAAGGACCTTCAATTTCATTTACTTTTGGTATGCTAATATTTTTATGTGTTTGTTAGTAGTGAGAGTTGGAATAACCTTAAAAAGAGCCACGGTTTATTTTTAATGAATTTCCCACTAAAATTGGTCTTGCTGGAAAATTTGTACTGGACAGAATCTAAGCAACATGTTTAGTTGCCTAAAAAATGGACCTTAGGGGTGTGCAAATCCACTAATTTTCGGCATGGTACTAGCCCCATGAATAAAGAAGAAATGGCAGTTGGAGTTATATCAAAATAAGTTGTGGTTTATTTTTAATTAATTTTCTACTAAAACTGGTCAAACCGAATTAGGCTGGATAGACAGAATTTATGACCCACTTTGCGTGATCTGGAAAAAGGCCTTAAAGAATTGGTCTTGGGCTAAAAATTGGCAGGATGCTATCCCAATGAGTTTATGAAGTTAGGGAGTTGGAATTTCCAGAAAAAGATCAAAGGATTGGCCACAACAAATTTTATAGTAAAATATGGTCGTTTCAGAATTTAAATTGCATTGGTTCATGAAAAGGTGTAAATGGGTCTCTTAATGACATCGTAAGCTCACAACGCATGCATGGCATTCGCTTGTGACAGTCACGGATGAGTACATGTGATTAAACGGGTCTAACACGTGCAATTTAGCAAGAGATTCCTTAGAAGAAGTGAATGATACGAAGCTGGGAAAATTTCAGCATTGTTAACAAGACATGCCCGTCCCTGTGTCATGTGTCATGTTATAATTTGCACATTACATGTCATACATTGCATCATCGTCACATGCATGATTTTATGGTATGGATTTTACGTGAAAGAATGATGAAAAGCGTTTTCAAAAGGATGACTTCGTTTTGTTTCTTAAAACGCTTCCTCACAGGTACCGTGTGTGAGTATGAACTGGCCAGTATGAACCTGAGCAGATCCGGGTTAAGTGATCTGAAAGAAGGATGACGTTACCGATCCGAATCCGGGAATAATAGATTCGAAGGGGAGAAGTTACCGCCTCAGATCCGGGAAGATAGATCTGAAAGAAGGATGACGTTACCGATCCGAATCCGGGAATAATAGATTCGATGGGGAGAAGTTACCGCCTCAGATCCGGGAAGATAGATCTGAACACTCTATGGTTTTATGACGATGATGTTTTTGAAAGCAAATTATGAAAAGGCATTTTCTTATTTTAATCATGGCGCATTACATGTGCATATGCATGCATGTCACTCGTAGAGTCGTAACGTAGCGACACATGTTACTTGGAATGGGTGTGTTACGATTTGGTGTATCCTAAGTAATGATGAATATTGTGTTATTAATTAATGCCTGTTACAGTCTCCTTATGTATGTTTCACTCTACCTAGTGATGTTATTAAGTTACGATCTTATTAAGTGATGATCCTTATCAAATGTTGATCGAAGGACAGGTACGTTTCATAACCGAATATTATTTGGGGTTCGGTTCTTGCTTGCACTTTCCATTTAACTCATGATTATTATAGTATACTTGCTGGTGACGTTGTCACTCACCCTATTTTTCTCTCCAGAGGCGGCAGGAGATAAAGTTGAATGGATTGATGATGAGCCTAGGGTTCCCTATCCGTGAGTGCGTTGGAGGATGGCCAGGATTAGTAGACCGAGCGTACCAGCATTAAGGATGATGTTGTTTTGCAATTGTGATGGGAAAACAATTTACTTTTGTCGTTTTCTGCTACAATCATGTGGGATGTAAACTTTAACTGCTTGTGATGGTGCTTTCATTTGAAGTTTTAAATTCTGCTACGGTTTCGCTTACTTATTGCGCGTAAGAACGAAAAACCATGAAACTTTATCATGGATCACGACGCGTATGGAAGACGCCTAGTACTCTCCTTAGTGAAGTACGGCGGGTGCACCGAGTTCGGCGGGGCCGGGGTGCGGGGCGCCACACATGCTCACTGTAAGAGGCTCTCTAAAGAAAAGAAGAAACTAATTGAAGAAAATGATAAGTTGAAGACGTCCAACTTGGAATTTTCCGATCAATTAGAATCTCTTAAACAAGAGTCTAATAATACTCTTGATTCTTTAGAGAATAAAATTGAATCATATAGGTAAGATGAACAAAAGATAAAAATGGAAAATAATATGTTAAAGTCCAAACTGGAAAGTTGTGAACATGAAATAATACAACTTAAGTCTTCTAAACTTAACTTAGAAAAAATGTTAGAACAATTTAAGTCGGGTGCTAATATGTTAGATACACTAATCTCATCGCAAAAGTATGGAAATAATAAAACCAGCTTAGGCTATAAAGGAGAAGATGACAAAGTAGGAAGAAAGACTAAGTTTGTACCTTCAACTACTAAACAGCCTTATAAAGATATAAAAACAACTTTGCCTGCTAAATCTTCTTCTACTCCTTCTGTTTATTCTAAGGCAAAAATGCAACATACACCCATAAAAGAACACACGCATAAACATACATCTAGGCCATATTTTGCATCCAGACAATCTAGAAATTATGCCTATATATATACGAATACAACTAGAAAGAATAAAATGCATCCAACTTATTATGAACCTAAGTATAGGCAACACTCATATAAATCTTATAGAAATGCCTATGAACATATTTATATAGCGCCATTCAAGAAACAAAATCACATGCCTTATACACATTATAGAAATCGGCCATCATATAATGATTATCAACCATGGCGCAACATGTATAACAATGCATCTTTACTTATGTGGAATAATCATCTATATGCTTATCCTTCTTATTTTAACCATGCTAAAAATATGCCTAAAAGGTATGTTCAAGTTTAGATACCTAAGGGATATCTAAACAAGAATAGTGCCCCTAACATTCAACGACCCAAATAAAGGGTACCTAAAACTTTATCTCCATTGTAGGAAAAACGCAAAGAATGCAAAGAGTCAAAGTCAAAAAATCTGAAAACCAAATGGTTTTTAGATAGTGGATGCTCGAGGCTTATGACGGAGAACCCCAAACTATTCATCGAATTGGAACATATTAAAAATGGAGGAATACTAACATTCAGTGACAACAACAAAGGACAAGTTGTCGGAAAAAGGAACTGTAGGATCTGCAAGGCACCACTAGAGGGGGTTGAATAGTGGGTGCGGAAAATTGGTTTTTAAAATAGTTTTAAACCAAAAACCCAACTTCTAAAAACATTTTCTGTTTTCAGGATTAGTTTTAAAACGATTTGAAAACTAGGTTGCAGTCTTCAAAAATTCTGAAATTTGGAAAAAACTTAGCCCCAGATGTTCTGAGTATCTCCGAAAAATTTCAGATTAAAATTCAACCTCTAACCCATTGAAAAATTGTTGGTGGTCAGATTGCGCAAATATGCCACAAACGATAGTCTGATTTGAAAAATTAATTCCTATTTGTACGTAACTCCAAATTCTCTAAAAATTTAAAGAATAACCCCTTATTAGTTTTATTTAAATGGGTTAAAACAGTTTTGAAAATTTCTTTTGGGAAGCTAGTCAAATACGATCAAAGTCTCAACCTTTGCAAGCCTGAAAATCAGACTGCACTTGTCTCAGAACTTTAGATGTTTGAATGATTTATACTTGTCCAAAAGGGTTGAAACTTGCGCCAAAAGAACCTTAAGACGTGAGTCTATGATTATGGAAAGTTTCGTGATTTTTGAAAATCGTTTACTATTTTTACCAACGTGATTAAAAACGATAAACAGTGCTGAAACTTAAAGTGCTAAAAGTAAATGACACCAAGAATTTTATACTGGTTCGGTTATAAACAACCTACTCCAGTCTTCGAGGACGCCTTTCTCGGTTATCACTAATCACACAACAACAAATAAAACTTACTACAGGGTTGATGGAGTTACACACCAACTCCAACCCTTTACAAACCTTGTATGAGAATACAATGAACACGAACACCACCACCTCACAAGTGCAAGATTGATCACACCTTGATCAATCTTTTACAACAATGAAAAGAATATGTTGTGGTCTAGATGAAGCCTATTCAAGTATATGAATATAAGTACAATAGTCTTTTAGAGAGAAGAAAGAAAGAAAGGTAGAAAGAAGAAGTAGAAAACATTTTTGATATTTGAAACTTGTAAGCCTTGTTCTTTTTTTTTGTTTTTCTCTCTTCCTTCCTTTTTAAGATGTTGGCCGCCCCCCTTGAGCATCCTCCTCCTCTTGAAAATTATCTTCTAAGTCCTTGGAAGAGTATATGGCATCATTGTGACATGTCTTCGCTTACTTGGCATATTCTCATTGGATGATCATTAAGCTCTTGCTTACTTGGCACTCATTGATTGGTTGGATGTTGTCATCAGTTGATGACTAGACAAATCTGAGAATAACACTTAAAACATGTGCCAAAATCATCATAAAATGATTAACATAATTTACAAGATCATCAAATAAAATTTGGAACATAAAATTCTCCAATAAGCCATAAAAAAATCAGCCATAATGCTACTTTACATGCTGAAATTTCAGCATGTGAAACATTTGTATTCCATTCAAAATGTTGCCAAGTTTGCTTTGATTTATTTCTTGAAAATGAATCATCATTTAGTACAAGACATCTTTATCAATTTTTGGAATAAAAATTAGACATCAATGAGGCCTAAAATTCGGTCACTATGCATTACGCACATGCTGAAAATTTCAGCATGTGTGATATTCAAAGATATCACCATTTTAATTTTATAATATATTCAAATTATTTCCAAATCATCTCCCAATTATCCACATGATTCAAAACAACAAAATATGGCTCATTAAAGGGTAAAAATTGGCCAGCTCTTTAGCACACATGCTGAATTTTCAGCATGTGTCACAAATGTGACAAGATTTGAAATGTTACCTTTTGTAGTTCCTTTCTTTAAGTCACCAACATTGCATGCTTTATTCTTGACCAATCAAGATGCCAAAAAAGCTCCACGTATGCTCCAACTCAGCTGGAATAGGCATGTGACATGGTTGTGCATGTGCTGAATTTTATTTTTGCAAACTTTGTAAAATAGTGCACATTTAATAATACACACATGGTATATTCTAATCAGCCTTTAATTGAATTTTCTAGAACACTTTGAGATGTATGAAATATGTAAAAAGTGTCAAGATACATGTTATATGATATGCCAAAAACGTTCCATGTGTCGTGTACGTAGAAAACCGAATTTTCGACGTTTATCGATTACCCGATTTTTTTTTTCGATTACCCGATTTTTCTCTAATTAAATTCCAAATTTTTGCACATGTTATATATATTATGTTACACATAATATACATAAATTAAACTTTAATATTCAGCACTTAGGCTGATCTTAAAGTGACGCCTAAACCATGTGACAAAATTGAAATTGGAATCTCCACAATTTGGCCTTAATGTGGGGTGATTTGTGTGTGCCAACATGTAATGATTTTATGGCTGTACATATCATGAAAGCTACGAAATTTGTGGCCATTTTTGAAGTGTAGGGGCTGGCCATCTATTTATGGCAAGTACGTGACACGTTGGCGAAGTTTCGGTATTCGCCCGATACGACAATTTTCGGTTTATAACCTTTTAACGTGTCGTATTAAATTTGTCATCACCATGACTTATATCATATGATATAAGACCTGGATATACTCATAAATATGAGTTAAATATAGTGGTGTGACGTTAACGTACGTACGTAAAATATATAACGTGTCGGTAGTACGTTGGAATAAATGTGTATGTGCCTTTTTCAAAAAATCTGAATATATATATATATATATATATATATATATTTTCTGGAGAACGAAATTTTATTGAGAAAAACCCTCACTTTTGGCGGAGGAAAACCTTATTACAAAGAAGATGGCCAAAGATAAAACAGTTTGCGATTATCAACATCCATAAGATATATGATATGCCGCATTAAAACCTTGCCAAGTAAAACAACCCTTGTGGATAAAACCTTGGCGAAAGAAAAAGCGTACATATTTATATCTATGGATGGTTGATAGTCATCATCGAATAAAAGAAATAGAAAATAAGTCTGCCGGTAGCACCAATGCGCAAGAATGAGGAACGCGCATAGCAAGTATGTCCAAAACTGAGCCGTTGACTTCGCCGCTGTCATGCAAGCAAGTGGCGTCTCCGAGCCAAGCCGAGATCGCAACCATGCAGAAGAGAAATGAGGTGCTGAGTAAAGCAGGGATATTGTAGTGAATGGAATGCTGTAATAAAAGCAGATTAAGATCATACCGCGTCTGCCAGCACAAAGGAATGCGCCGGCAGCAAGTGAATTAAATGCGCAGCCCTGCAGGAATGTGGCAATGGTAGACCAGCATGTTGGCAATAAATCCACTCCATTGAGCATGTAAAATAGTATAGCGTGAATGTTCAGGAGCCATAAGGATTCATCATCGTGGTGGCATAAACCATATGTCAAAGAAACATGAGAAATGTGTGAAGGCAAAAGAGCTTGTTCCAGTATCCAACCGCATAAGAGAATGGAAATCATACCGAGTCTGCCTGTACTCAACCGAGCACAGGCAGAGAGCATAAAAGATCGCCAATCCTGATGGAAGGCTTGTGCAGAGTAAGCGTGATGGCAGCAACCCAGAGATGCAGTGTAATGTATCCACCAAGCAAAGCGTGTGAATAATAAGAAAAAGGTGTAAGCGTCGAAAGTGAGTAAAGCATAGCAGTATCGCAATGGGATAGAAATCGTACCGCGCCTGCCCGTAACTATAGTGAAACGGGCAGTTAAAATCAGAATACGCCAATCCATTAGGAAGACCTGATTGTCAGCCTACGCACAGATTAGCTGATGTGAGATCAAGAAGTATTGTGTCACGCACTAATGATGGGAGATTATGACTGCCAAAATATCCTGTCTCCGGGCAAAGCATTGCATGCTGAGCTAGATAATGGGCTGCCATATTAGCTTCGCGATACGTATGAGTGATATCCAATCCATCCGAATGAAGGAACGAATGTAGAAGGTGCAGATGATAATTGCCAAAAATGCACTGCGTGCCTCGAAGTCGCATGACCAATTGTTCACAATCGGTTTCTATCACCAGTGAGCGAAAGAATGGCAGGAAATACAATAGACCAAATAATGTTGCCTGGATTTCTGCCATCAATGGTGTGCACGGTGGCAGCCTAAAGGATATAGCACCCACACAAGCACTAGTATGATTGCGCAAGATTGCTCCTCCCGCCGCATAGCGAGCACCAACCGCTGCGTCAACATTCAACTTATGTCTTCCAGATGGCGGACATTGCCATTTAATAAGTCGGAGTCGGGGTGGCCGAAGGCGTGGAATCCAGGAAAGGGAAAGAGTTGGTCCTGCTGCAAGTTTGGAACCCTGGATTTTCTGAGTCCAGACATTAATGTCAAAATGAATGGCATTTCGCAGCCTGGCAGCCGAAAAAGATGCTGTATCCCCATAAGTAAGTTGAGCATAGTGTTTCCAGATGTTCGTGACTATGATAGCTGGGACAACAATTTTTAAAACTCCATATAATGATGATGTGGAGGCACGATACCACCATGATAACAAGTATTGCCGAAGTGTAGTCCGAGTCGGAAGCAAACCATGTAGCTCTGTAGCAAAAAAACATCCAAATCGGAAGTATATAATTACAGTGGAGAAAGACGTGGACAATCGAGGCTGAATCTTGCTTACAAAAAGGACATTGCGTTGGGCGAACCACTGAGTATCGGCCAATGCAGTCCTCAAATGGCAAAGCAGAATGGAATACACGCCATAGTAAAAGTTTCGTGTATGATGAGTGATGTTTTGACCAAATAAATTGTGATGATAGCTGCGTAGAGATGGAAGTCCGACAAGCCGCATATGCTGATTTAAGCGTGAACTCACCCGTTGACGACGGTATCCATGAAAGGGAGGTATCTGTGCCAACTGTGTGGGATATACAATGAGGATGGATACGACATATTAATTTCCATGTCGCAGAGTCTGGAAGCCTCGCCTAAAATCACCTCGTCTGCCATATTTCAGATGCATGTAGCTACTCCACAAAGTGTCCTTTTCATGGTATGTCCACCATATTCGGCAATGATATGCTCGTTGTAACTGACTGAGATCCCGAAGGCCCAAACTGCCTTCATCAAAAGGCTGTGTAATCCGAGGCCATGATACACAATGACGACGGTTACCCCAAAAGAAAGAAGCCATTTTGCGATTGATTATTCGGATGACAGATTTTGGTAAACCACCGGCTGCTAAAACATGTAACGGAAGAGCAGCAATCACTGATCGGAGGAGGACTAAACGGCCAACTTGTGAAATGAGTCGGGTATGCCAACCCTGCAAACGGTCCTCTACATGTTGCAACAAGGAGGTACAATACACTGCTCGATTGATTCCTTTGGGAAGATATGAACCCAAATATCAAAAAGGAAGAGAAGCTAGTCGCATACCAAGTATATCTTTAAAAATTCGTTGCTGAGACGTAGTCACACTTGCGGATGGTATGAAATTACTTTTGTGATAATTAACCTTTTGTCCTGAAGCCATTTCATACTGAGTTAAGAAAGCTCGGAAGTGTGTAAGATTGCGCTGTGTGCCTCGAAGAAAAATAAGCAAATCATCCGCATATGCCAAGTGAGTGATAGTAAATGGAATACGCCCTAGCCGAAATGATTGTATTTGTCCGGCCGCAGTAAGGGATTTTAAGCCCCTGCTAAAACCTTCAGATGATAATAAAAATAATAGCGGAGACAGTGGGTCCCCCTGCTTGACACCTCGGAATGGACGAAACGAAGGAGATGGTTGGCCATTGATTAAAACTGATACTCGCCCGCCCACAGTGAATGGTAATCTACATCTTCAATGGCTACAATCCCTAGTTCATTCACATCGGCTCTCTTACTGTCATGTTTATCGTGAGGCAAACCTCCCAGCACATTATTTAGCGCAACATGCAATGCTCCACCCAGGAACGAAACGATTTGGCCCGAATACTTTACCTTCTTTGGTCCGGGCGGCAGTCACACTGGATCTCACTTCTGTAAATCTGCGGATACCATGAAAGTCTTCCATAGGGATTGGCCAACGTTTTCTTATACTGCCTGTTACCATAGTGTAACAGGCAGGCGCGGTATGGTTGCACATCCATTATTCTATGTTTTATACTTTATACTTTTAATGTGTAATGCTCCTTTTTGTTTCATGGGTGTGATCTATCCATGTCTACATTCTCGCATCTTGGGCGTCACCAACATGTCTGCCTCGCTATCATGCTGCGTTGGGATTCATATGACGAGTGTTTTACCATCGTCGCCTTGGCCTGTCGGTCAAGGCGACTCGGGTATTCTTTCTCTCACTTGGTTCATGATATATCTTTTGAACACTGCTGCTATACTTATGTTCTTTTTCTGCTTGTGCGAGCTTCAACTCCAAATGGCGAGATTTATTCTGGCAATCTACACTGAATTTTCGGATCTGCTAGCATTGCAGGCAAGGGCTATTATTTTCTTCTTGTCGCCTTGGCACTACAACTGCCAAGGTGGCGTTGGTACGTGCTTGCTCTATCAGAGTTTGCTTCTTCAGTTACACATAAATATTCATTCCTACTCTTTCTGGATGTTTTCTGAGGTTTGGATTAGCGTGGCTCCTCCAAGCAGCATTTTCGCCCATCTAAACTACATCGGAGGTCGACTGTACAGGACAACAACATTCGCGAGTTTCTACCGCCATTTAATTCCTTATCATATCAATGATAGTCATATAAATATGTACGCTTTTTCCTTCGCCAAGGTTTTATCCACAAGGGTGGTTTTTCTTGGCAAGGTTTTAATACGGCATATCATATATGACTGAAGATATGACATTTTTGTTTCTTTATTTTATTATTTCGACTTCACTGAATATTGTAATATGGTTTTCCTCCGCCAAATGTGAAGTTTTTTTATGAATAAATAAAATTTTCTTTTAAAAAAAATATATATATATACACACATATATATATATATACATATAATATATATATATATGTATATAATAGAAGACAGCTCTGGCGAAACGCTCTGCAGCGCCGCCGTCTCTGAATTTGCGGCTTCTGCCGCCGCTGTTGCTGCCGGAGTCAACTCGCAGTTCCACCGGCATCATTCTCACCATATAGTACTCCATTAATTGATTACATTCTTTCACCTATTTTGATCGGTTTACCATCCGGCGATCATCATGACTTCATCCGCGCTGACTTTTGCAGACATTGTCGCCGGCTCTTCTTCGGCTCAAGCCATCAGATTTCATCCAAAACTGTTTCTCGATATAAAGGTATTCCTTTAATCTCATTTTCGGATTCGGAAATTGATGACCTTGCTGCTCCTTTCAAATATTCACTGGTGGGTACTTTTTGGTATGGGAGACCTCCATTGAAGGTGATTAGAGATGTTTTTGAGAAAATCGGCTTTCATCAAGATCTTCGCATTACTCTTATTGATCAGTCGCATATACTGCTAAATTTTACCAATGAGGCGGATTACTTACGATGCTTTTATCGACGTTCATGGCTTATTTCTGGGTGTCATATGCGTATAACAAAAGGGACTGTTGACTTTGATCCATTAACGGATGTTTCGATAGTCCCGGTTTGGATTGCCTTGCCAGGCCTTCCCATCCATCTTCATCGCAAAGAGGCTTTTTTTGAGATTGTTAAACCCATAGGATGTCCAATCAAACTTGATGTTGCAACAACAGATGGTCTGCGACCTTCGGTTGCTCGTGTATGTGTGGAAGTTGATGTTTCGAAAGACTTACCGCCAAAGATCTATCTTCAAGCGAAGGGCCGGTTTATATTACAAACCATAATTTACGAAGACATGCCTTTGTTTTGTACATCCTGCCGGCGTTTAGGTCATGCAACTGTGTCATGCACACCACCATCAGAGTCCGCCATACCACCTCCCCCTCCGCCCCCTCCGCGGCGACAACCAGCTCAGCGCTGGACTCCGGTTAAGAAGCGCCCCTCTACACAGCAAAATCTTCCAGAGACTACTCCGCCATCTACGGACACACCAGCTCCTCCGAGCTCCATCACTCCAGATGCAGCTCCTCCGCGATCCCTCGATCCAGTTGCAGCTCCTATTGTAGATCCTCTCGACGAGCTAGTGGAGCCTCAGCATGATATTCAGGATTCTGGGGAATTAGGTCATTCGTCGGATAATGATTTACCAGAGGCAGCTCCTCAAGAGATACCCACGGTTCCAGCAGAGGTTGCCTGCCGCATTCAGCAGTTACCTCCTTCGCCTGACACGGACACTTTAATCTCTCGCCTACAAGATTCCACAGAAGACTTTATACAGGTGGTTCCTCGTAGAAAACGCCGAGCTAAGAAGGATCTTCCTCCACTGCCTCCATCATCCATTCTTACGCGCAGTGCATCACATGCGATACAGGGAAGTGACTCTACACTTTTACAATGAATATTATGATATGGAACATCAGAGGCTTACGGGCCTCCAAGCCACGTCTACATCAATAAATTCATGAGCATCAATTAAACATACTAGTTATTATAGAACCTAAACATACATCAGTCACTATTTCTCGTTATGCTTTGGAGTTCGGCTTTTCAAATTCCTATGCATCGAATTCTGAGCGTATTTGGTTTTTCTGGCGTAACTCTCACTTTGAGCTGGTCACAGTGCAGGATGAAGAACAGGTGGTACACTTTACTTTGACATATCGGCCTCTACAGTATACTTTTGTTTTGTCGGCAGTATATGGCAATCATACTCCATCTCTACGTCGATCTTTATGGTCTTCTTTATGCACTTTCTCTGCGAATTCAGCATTACCTCGGGTTCTCGGTGGTGATTTTAATACTTTCCGATCTCTATCCGACCACGAAGGACGTTCGCGACCATCCTTATCTGTTTTGCAAGATTTCAATGATTGTATAGAGTCATGTGCTTTGATGTCACCACCTTTCCAGGGCTCTAGATTCACCTGGACAGATGGTCGCGGTCTCGGTCGGGTTCGCCGGCGTCTTGATTGGTTTTTCCTGAATACTGATTTCCATGATAAATTTGACGATATTCAACTTACACATCTTCCCAGAATTACTTCAGATCATACCCCGCTGTTGCTCAAATGCCGAAACATTGCAGCTACATCTCATCGTTCGTTCCGCTTTTTGGACTCTTGGCTTCTTCATCCAGATTTCTATACTTACATGCGAGATGCGTGGGCTTCATATCCTACAACGGATGGTATGCATGGCTTCTACACAAAGTTATTTAAGTTCAAAAAGGATGTGCAGCAATGGAATAAAGATATATTTGGCAATATTTTCTCTAGCGTTCAACAGGCTGAAGTTCTCCTTACTCGTGCGGAAGAACGTTGGGAAACGCAACCCACAGAGGCCAATCGGATGGAGTACAATCGTGCTAAGGCAGATTTCCTGCAGGCTTCCTCTTATGAGATGCATTTTTGGAAACAAAAGGCGAGAGTTAGATGGTTAAAGGAGGGAGATGCAAATACTATGGTTAAGGGCCGCAGGTTACATCTTCGGATTCAACAAATACAAACAGTGGGTGGCACGATTTGCACAGCCCCTGAAGATATCAGCGCAGAAGCTGTGTCCTTTTATACTGCTTTATTTGCACATGAACCTGTTATCAACTGTGAGTAAATTATTCGGCACATTCCCATACTTGTCTCGGCAGATGATAACGCTGCCCTAACGCAGCTTCCATTATCAGATGAGATAAAAGATGCAATTTGGCACTTGGACCCCCATAGTGCATCGGGACCTGATGGTTTTGATGGAAATTTCTATAGATCTTGCTGGTCCATTATTCATAAGGATGTTGTTTTGGCGGTACAGGAATTCTTTCTTGGGGTGCCCCAGCCTAGAGTTATGGCTAGCGCATTGATCACTTTGATTCCAAAAAAATCCGCTCCAGTAACATTCGGTGATTATCGTCCCATATGCCTCACTAATTTTATCAGTAAAGTCTGTACTAGAATTGTTGCTAACCGCCTGTGTAAATTATTGCCAAGACTTATCTCTCCAGAGCAGACAGGCTTTTTACCAGGTACGGACATTTCTACGCAGGTTTTACTAGCTCGTGAAATGATCCATATGCTAGACAGAGGTGGTTCATAGTTATGCCTCAAATTGGATATGATGAAGGCTTTTGATAGAGTCAGCTGGGAATATTTGGAGCTAATATTACAAGCGTTCGGTTTCTCGGGATTTTTCACTCGAATAATTTTGAATCATTTGCGGGCTATAACTTTAGCGGTGTTAATTAATGGACAGCCCTCTTCATACTTTCGGCCACATCGGGGAGTTAAACAAGGTGATCCTTTGTCTCCTTTATTGTTTATTTTAGCAGCAGAGGGTTTTAGCCGAAGCTTGAAAGCATTGACAGCAGCAGGAGAGTTGCAGCCTTTTCGCTTAGGCCGCGTTCCCTTCACCATTACTCATTTAGCATATGCAGATGACTTATTGATATTTCTTCGAGGCACTCAGCGAAATCTCCAACGTTTCCACACATTTCTTACGCAATATGAAGCTGCTTCTGGTCAGAAAGTTCACTTTCAGAAAAGCAGTATTATTCCTTCTGCTGCAGTAACGCCACATCAGAGTCAAACATTTGCGAATACTCTGGGTATGCGTCTTTCCAGTCTTCCATTCCGCTATCTTGGCTCTTATTTGCACAAAGGAATTCCACGAGCACATCACTGTGTTACGCTACTCCAACATATTGATGATAGGCTTCAAGGGTGGCACTCCAAATTATTATCCACTGCAGGCCGCCTAGTCTTACTTCAGTCAGTCATCGCTGCATTACCCATTCACATTATGGCGGGAGGTGGTATACCAAAGTCGGTTATTAAGATTATCCATCGTAAGATGGCCGCTTTTTATTGGGGTCCTCGACATCATTGGGTCTCTTGGTCTAAGCTTACTAAACCCCAGGCAGAGGGCGGCATAGGACTTCGAGATTTGAATAGTTTGCAACAGGCTTTCTATTGCCGCATCTGGTGGTCAGAATGCCACCCTATGGAGCCATTATATGCATGCAAAATATGGGCATCGTCGTGATTATCTTCCTCGCTTGCCAGACTCTCCTATTTGGAAACTTATATGTCGGATTCATTCCTTTTGTTTAATATACACCGATCGGCAGAATGATCAGTTATCATGGTTGCCGAATCAGCTGGGCGAATTCTCGCTCAAAAGTGCTTATGAGATATGCAGAACTGTGGCTCCAAAGCTCCTTTCGGCCTCTTTTATTTGGTCGAAACATCATTCTCCGGCCATAAAATTGTTTCTATGGCGTATTTTCAATTCTGCTTTGCCTTTTGAGGATTATCTTGGTCGATACATAATGGCTCGTCCGACACAATGCCCCTTCTGCAAGAGTGAGTCGGCTACGATGAATCATGTGTTTTTATATTGTCCTTCTGTGCATTCGATTTGGTGCTATTTTGCAAGTGAGTTACATTGTCCACTTCCCACATCAATACAGCTTCGTCAATATCTTCTCTCATGGTGGTATCGCTCGTCCCTTTCCACACTAGTTGGAGTTTATAAAATCGTGATCCCAGCGATAATAGTTCATCGTATCTGGTGTGCTTATACTTCCCTGATCTATGGTGACAGCGCACATATAACAGCGGCTACTCTTCGGTTCTCTATACAATATGAGATTACTTTGTGGCATAAAAAGATTGCGGGCTCTAAGTTGTCTGCTACATCACGGCATATTTTCAGTTGGCTGCCTGTTGTTCAGCCTCCTCGTCCATTGATTATTCGCTGGATCACGCCACCCACATGTAGATTGAAATTAAATGTGGACGCAGCTGCGGGTCGCAGTTACGCAGCTGGAGGAGCAATACTGCATGATCACAGGGGGTTCTGCGTTGGAGCACTTTCTTTTCGCCTCCCTTTAAGCACACCCTTACAAGCAGAGATACAAGCAGCAGTTTTTGGTCTCTTTTATTTCTTACCGCTCTACCGATCCATCGTACTGGAATCGGATTGCTCTCAATTGTTAGACCGGTTGACTCGACCATCCTTTGTTCATGGTAATTCACATCTTCAACGGCTACATTCCCTTGTTCATACACATCATCTCCCTTGCTATCACGTTTATCGCGAGACGAACATGCCAGCACATTATTTAGCGCAGCATGCAATGATACACCCATGCACGGAACGTTTTGCCTCGAACACTCTACCTTCATTGGTCCGTGCGGCGGTCACACTGGATCTGACTTCTGTTAATTTGCGGGTGCCATGACTACAGTCTTCCATAAGGATTGGCCAGAGTCCCCTTCTACTGCCTGTTACCTTAGAGTGACAGGCAGGCACGGTATGGTTGCACATACATTACTCTATGTTTTATACTTTATACTTTTCATGTGTAACGAGCCTTTTTGTTTCATGGGAGTATTTTGGATCTATCCTCAACTGCATTCTTACTTATCGCGCGTGGGCAAACTAAATGGCTGGGTGCATCGCTGCGTAAGGCTTGCTCTCATAATGGATCTTTTTGGGCTTCATATGGCGGGGTTCTTACCATTGTGTTTTGGCCTTTTGGTCAAGGCGACTCGGGTAATCACTTTCATACTTGGTTCATGTTTCTTCTTTTGGACTCTGCTGCTCTCTTCATGTTCTATTTCTGTTTGTGCAAGTTTCAAATCACAATGGCGAGCCTCATTCTGGATGTGGACACTGCATTTTCGGACCTCATAACGTCGCAGGCAATGACTATTATTTCTTCTTTGTCGCCTTGGCACTTCAACTGCCAAGGTGGCTCCGGTACGTGCTTGCTCTATCAGTCTTTGATTGCTCAGTTTCAGGCTTATATTTACCACTACTCTCTCTGGATGTCTTCTGAGGTTTGGACTTTCAAGTATGCTACAAGACACAGATGCGGCCACCTAAACTCAATCAGCTTTTTCTTGTACACGCCAACGACATTCAAGGATTTGTACCACAAATTATATTCTCATCATATCAATGACATTCATATAAATCTGTACGCTTTTTCCTTCGCCAAGGTTTTATCCACAAGGGTGGTTTTACTTGGCAAGGTTTTAATGCGGCATATCATATATGACTGGAGATATGTCATTATTGTTTCATTATTTTATTATTTCGAGTACTCTGCCAATGTAATATGGTTTCCTCCGCCAAAAGTGAGGCTTTGCATGAATAAATACAATTTCGTTTTAAAAAAAATATATATATATATACATATACATATATATATATACATACATACATACATACATATATATATATATATATATATATATATATATATATATATATATATATATATCGGCCTATATATATATTGTGGCCTAATGACTTCATTTTTATGAAAAGTATATTTAAATGATTATGACATGAGATATATATATATATATATATATATATATATATATATATATAAGTGTAGTATTGAGAAAAACATATATACATATAGCATATATATTTCGGCCTTTACATATATTTTTGGCCTAATGATTTTATTTTCATGAAAAGTATATTTAAATGATTATGACATGATACACACACACACACATATATATATAAGTGTAGTATTGAGAAATATATATATATATATATATATATATATATATATGTACACACACATATAGCATATATATATTTTGGCTATATATATATATATATATATATATATTTTTTTTTTTGTAGCCTAATAATTTTTGTCCCTCTGCTCAATGATGAGATTGTGATGTGCCTGAGATGGCGGTCTTGTCTGCTGCAGATGCGTAGTATGATGGGACAAGTGCCTGTGACTGCAGTTGTATCAGTGGCTGATTCTATGATATGTAGGTCGGCCTGCTATGATGACCTTGTACTAATCCAGTCGATGCTTGACACCTGAAAAATATTCTGCAGAACTGCCTTGGTGGATCCCAGATGCCAGTTGATAATATCTTCTTCTGATCTTATCCGAGATATTCTGAGTAAGTGTTTATGAGAGGAAGGCCGAGACTAGAACTCGGTGCTAATATAAAGCCGAGGCCGAAGTTAATCCGAGACCGAGCTGAATATATTTCTTTTAGAAGTGCACCGTTGATTCCTTTATTTGCCGAAGTTTACTGTAATATACTGCTTTGACTAAAGTATTGCCGAGCCAAGATATAATATGTCGAATTGTCCTTAGTTTGTATTTCTAACCATTCTTAGTCATGTTGAGCTAGCGTCGATCTGACTCAGGATCAGACAATTGTTGTTTGCATTGATGACATGTGCATTGCATTATGGCAGGTCGTGACGTATGGGTCACGGGCACTCAGGATGGTGTACGGTGGCAGGGCCACGCACACTCAGTATGGTGACTGTGGGTGGGTACGACCCACAGCCACTCAGTAGGACCCGGGTTCATGCATTTCATGGTAGAGATATCGACATCCTGTGTGACATGATTTCGTTGCGTGTGATTTGCATAGCTGGACATGCATCATGAAGTTGCGCATTATTATGTGGAGTGACTTACTTTCTGCGGCTTAATTACTTCATTGGTATGTATTGTCCCCTTCTTTGTCTATATGATTATTTGTTTGATGTATGTCATACTTGAGAAGAGCACGCATCACGGTAAGGTAGATTGAGCTGATGAATTATTTTTTTTGTATTTATTTTCGACGTCTTGGCTGTTAAAGATAATCGAGTGAAATTATTTGTGGACTAAGGATTTGTATGTTAACTATAAAGGTTATTTGTATTTGCTTCTGTATGTATGATTTTTATAACAGGTATATGTAGGCCGCTTACTGAGCCCGTTGATTTGGCTCACACCACCACTCACCAGTTTTGCAGGTATGAGGAGTTAGGTATGCTTACACAGGAGTTAGTATACCGTGGAATATCGAGGCGGTAGATATCGAGACCTAGGATATTCAGACGAGACTTTCGAGGTTTGGTGAGGCAGTTATTTCGAAATTAGAGGTTTATGTATTTTTGAGATTACTGTTTATATTTGACTATTGTATTGATTTAGAAATTCTTCGACATAGCATTAATGATGATGATTATTTTATCGACGATTTTTTAGTACCGACTTCCGCTGACTTCGATCTACGTTATTATGATGATGTGTAATTGATTTGTATCGAAGCCTTGTATTCTCCTTAAAGAGATACGGCGGGTGCACCGTTTCCGATGCTAGGGTTCGGGAGCGGGGCACTACACTTTCATACCTTAACATATATTTGTATTCATAAAATATATTTAAGGCTTTTAATCATCAAAAGGCCTATTGATCGAATTTATCATAAATATATATATGTATTTCTATAATTTCTATACACTTTACATATATAATTCCATAACACTTGAAATAACCTCTTTTTCATATCTTAACTTATGTAATGTACATATATTTATTCATAAAGTGTATTTAATCATTTTACCACCTAAACTTATACTTTTGGGCTTTTAGTCTCAAAATAACTCACTTTGTGACATTTTTACCCCACATTAATTATTGATTTGTATTTTTCAAATGCAATTCTCATTTCAACACTTAGATAGTTTTAAATACTAATTTCTCCACTAGATTTAATATAATATCTAAAATACCTAACTTACAACATAATTCACCATTTATTATATATTAACCTTTTAAATACCATTTTTCATTAAAATGAAATCTTTTAGGCCAAAAACTTAATAAGGCCGAGATATATATATATGTATTACATACATACATATATATATATATATATATATATATATATATATATATATATATACCTTCCAAAAGATAAGTAATTAACATCATTATTTATTTATCATACGATTACCCATATACGAACCCAGAATCCAGCTTTCATGTTAGGTTTAAATCAAAATTTCCTAACTAAAAAACAAGAAATTTTCCACTGTATACAACCAGGAACAACTTTTGTTCCTCTTTCTCTGTAGCACAAAGTACTCACAAGTTTAAACAGTGAATAATTAATTAATGGGTACTTCAACTTGATCTACTTTAAACAGTTTGGTTTTGAGGATGACAAGTGCAAGAAAACGGAATCTAGAAGTGAAATATTGGACCATCTTCTTGAATATCAAGTGGAGAGTTTATGACAGTCATTCCATGTACGTAGAGAAAGCAAATTTGGATCCATCAAAGATGAAAGGGACTTGCATGATTCATGAACCTGGCCAAGAAGTCTGCAATTTGATAGATCTCCAGTACTTCTGTCTGAGCAGCTCCTACTAAAAATTACACTCTGGTCAATTCTCATATCCTTTTACCAAAATTCTAACTCACATATTTATTACACCTAGGAGGATATCATCATACCAAAAATTAGTCAATTTGGGCCTTCCTAAGGTTCATTTCCAGGTCGTTAAACATGTCGCATAAAACTGTCATGCTCCAGTACTTCTGTTTTACCAACTCTTACTAAAAATTTTATTTAGGACAAACCACAGCTCCTTTTATTGAAATTACAACTCACACGTTTTATAAACATATAAGGCTAACATCATACAAACAATTAGCCAATTTGAACACTCCTAAGGTTTGTTTTCAGGTCACACAATCAGCTACACAAATCTGTCCAGCTCCAGTAGTTCCAGCACTTCTTCACTTTTATGGTTCAAGCAATTCCAATCAACCTCATTCCTTAAAATGACTTAATATCCATTGAATACTCACTTCAAAATAATGTTTCCAAGCCTCATAATATGCTCTAATCCATAAATAATCAGTTTAAGAGTCATATCAAATTAGTCACACACATTCATACAACAAACCATTTGTTCATGACATCACTTTTTTTATAACATCTAGTTTTCATGTCTTGTACTTAGCATCTTTAACTAAAATCCATAGCCTAATAATGACTAGCCATTCAAGCATGCACTTTCACAAATAAGGCAAGATTGGCTAGAGTATACTTGTCTCTTCAAGCTAAAGCTTTTGTCTTAGCTTGGTTATGGAATGAGTTGAGTTGAAATCCTCCTCCTCCTTCACCCTTGAGCACACGGTTTTAGAGAAGAGGAAGGAAGAATGTTAGTCTTTATTCAATAGTGAAATTAGAATTCATTTGAGGTTAGAGCATCTTACCAAAGTGAGCTTTGAATGGAGGTTCAAGTATCACAAGATAGCTCCACCTAAGAGAGTTGAAATCTTGCACCTATGGCCAATGGAGGTCAAGGTTGGGGTGGAGAAAAACACCCTTGTAAGATTCACTATTATGCATGAGGAATTTTCTTAATGAACTTAGAATGAAACTTACCTAAACACCTCTTGAGCTTGAAGATGGAACTTGAATTAGAACTCCTAGCCTTCAAGATGAAGGGGCCGAAATTTAGGAGTGTGGAAGGAGATTGTTCTAGAGTTGCTTTGAAGAAAGTTTTCTTCGCCTTGGTTAAGGAGGTTGCCGTGGGTAATGTGAGAGGGGAAGGGGTTTTCCTTAGCTTAGTTTGGCTAATTAACCTTGGTTACTTTTAACTAACCAAGGTTACTTTAAGGCAACTATAGTTACTTTAATTTAACTAGAGTTACTTTATTCCAACTATAGTTACTATATGTCAACTATAGTAACTTTATATTAACCATAGTTACTTTAAGACAACTATAGTTACTTTATGTCAACTATAGTTACTTTATCCCAACTATAGTTACTTTATGCCAACCTAGGTTACTTTATCCAACTAGAGTTATTTCCTTAACCTTGTAGTAAATATTGAGTAACCATGGTAATCTTCAACCATGGGGGGCGGTTTACTTAGGCTTGGAAGACCCCTTTACCAAGCTTAATTTTTCTTATATGAAGAATTATGTGGATAATTGTCCCCTAATTAATTGATAATTTCTCCTTTTTCTTGTTTTAAAATAAATTAGGAAAATCTTGAATTCCCCTTGGGCTAGGGCCGAAATTTCAAAGAATTTGGGGGAAAGAACTGCCCACTACTTACAACTCCTTAGTTTTCATTTGGGCTTATTTTAGGGAGGCCCTTAAGATTAAACTCTCCAATAATTTGGGAAAAACCCCTTTAAGGCCCCTTTTTATGCCTTATGACCAAATTTTCTTGAGCCTTTGGGAGTGAATTGGCCACTTGAATTGATTATATCATTTGCTTATCATCCTAAATAAAAGAATCACTAAGGAAACTTAGTGAAAGGCACTTGAAGGATGCCACTTTATTAATTCACTTATACGAGTCTTCAAGTGCTATATGATTTTTCGGCGGGGTACAACACCTGGCCCATCCTCACCATCCTCCGGCACTCAAATCTAGGTTCATTTAAAGATCGCCTGAGGCTCCTGACCCATCCTCACCATCCTCCGGCACTCAAATCTAGGTTCAATTATTATCCGAGTAATGATTTAATGTTGTTTTTCGTCAAATCCATTTTCCCATGGCTTGTATACGTTTATCGTACATTTTCTATATTCTTTCTCATTTTCTCCTATTTATTTTTATTCATTACCTAATTATTTGAATTAAATAAATTATTACAATTACCTATATTTAATGGAAATAATTTAATTTCACCATTTTATAATTACTAGAATTTATTTATTATTTTCTGATATTTATCTATATCTTCCTATAATTATTACTATTTAAAAGTAATTAAGTAACATTTATATTATGTTCTGGGTCAAGACATGCCACTGCAACTGGCCCGTTGGCCATTTGGCCCGGCTCGACAGCCTGTCTGGCCCGACTCTCTTTTCTTTCATCTCATTTTTATTTTCATTCTCATTTCTGTTCTTCTCATCTTTCTTTAATCTGGTGCATCCACACTCATACATACACACAGTTCACATGTAGATACATACATCACATATGCACACAATTCACATATAGAGGAAATCCAATTACAAATATGCAAGAAATAACACACTGATGCATGATAAACATAACAAGCATAAAATAGACCACTTACATCTGATGCATGACAACATGACGAGCACAAATAGACCATTTACCTCTAATGCATGACAGTATAACGAGAATAGATAGACCACTTACATCTGATGCATGACAACATGACGAGCACAAATAGACTATTTACCTCTGATGCATGACAGTATAACGAGCATAGATAGACCACTTACATCTGATGCATGACAGCATGACGAGCACAAATAGACTATTTACCTCTGATGCATGACAGTATAACAAGCATAGATAGACCACTTACCTCGAATCGGTCACTTAGCTTTCTTATTCTATGCTTGAACGTGAAGAAGGTTACCATAAAAGTCTCTCCTTCTACATGTCCAACTTATCCTCTGGAAACTCCGAAATTTGAACCTGTAAGTTAATTATTTGTTTATTAACTTATCTCTTCAGCTTTATCTATATACCTAATCATACACATAATTTCCTTTCAAATTTATCTTAGTATATGAAAATAGGAACATAAATGGTACCCCCTCAAGTTTCAAATGTCAGCAACCCCTTTCACATACATTTCTAATTTCCTTTCCAATTTGTATCCTATTCCATCCAGGTTCTTTTCTTCCGCAGACGTATATATTATTATATACATATTTCATATTCATCACTTACCAAACTGGCTGCTATTGATTTAGTATTTTCGCAGATAAGTTTCGGCCTGCAAAGATTTATCATTATATATACATATATTCTACCACATACACACATATATTCATAAATATACTCGGTCACATATTAATATGCTACTCATTATTTTCAATAGACCCAAAATAACATGGTTGGCCGAATACAAGGATTTTCGCAAATAATAACATAGCTTTCATACCGCGCTGGTGACCGAACTAAATTCCACAAATGAATTTACAGAATTTCGGCTATCACTTACATATAATGCAAACTTCACTTTCACATTCATATATATAACTCTCAGCCTCACATGTATATATGTATGTATTTTTGAATACTTGCATTTAAAATAAATGCAACATGCATAATATAGTAATACATAGTAAACCCTCAACGATACAAAAATCAAATTTTTAGAATTTAATTTGCCAAGTTTCACTCCAAAAATCCTATCTTCAAATTATGTGTAATTATGCTATACCCCATTTATATTGTTCTCCACTTTTTTTTCAGTTTTGATTAAATCCCCTCCGGTCAACCCCTATTCTCGGCCCGAGCACCCATAAATCCCAACATATACAGAAAATCTCCAACCGATAAATGTATATCTATACATAAACTATTACTTGTGCAAGTTTTTTTTAGTGTAACTCGCTGATGGACATGTACATAAATAATTTAAGCAAACAACAGGCCACTGCTTTTGACACATCCCACCAATTATACTTTTTAAACAAAAGATTAGCCACTGTCCCCGGATGGACATTGGCGGCAACAACTATATAAAAATAATAATAATTTACGTAACACACTTATACATAATTCATATGTTTACACATATACAAATGGTACAAATATATAGAAAATTCATCTGTGCAATTCAAGGATACTAACACAGGGTCCAAGAAGATAATCAAAAGTATAATTATGTAATTTTCGCAAGAACATAGTAAATATAGTAGAGTTACTTACATTGGTTCGAACATATTATACCGTAAACGAAGTTGGTATGGGTTGAAGCCAAGAATTATCCTTATTTTCCCTTGGTTGGTGCACTCGGCTAGGGGATTGGGGTGGAATTTTTTTTTTGTTTTTCCTTTGTTTGCTGGGGGGATCACGCCAGAGGGAAGGAAAGAGATTGTGAGGGGAAAATAAATTTTTTCCCTTTTTTATACTGCAAGAGGACAAAAGATAAGAGTGATGGGGAATTGTTGGGGGAGAAACGTGGGGCACAAATGGGGGAGTGACTAGTGGGAGGTTAAATTCCCCCACCCATCAAATTTGCCGTTTAGCGTTGTTTTTTTGCAATTAACACATTTTTTAAAAAAATCTTTTATTATTTAATTTTTTAAATAGCGGATATAACAATCTACCTCCTTTATAAAAAGTTTCGTCCTCGAAACTTGCGTTTTACATAATCACAACTTAGTATGAATCTACATAACGAATTTACCTAGATAATGATCGAGCTAGGTATCCCTTGCGTATTCCGATATGTTACCGATTTCACTTTCTCGTCACAGAACTAAATCCTCAAAATCATTCTTTGTATACCAACGAGGTAATTTCTAATTCATTGATTTTTTGTTTGTTAAATCACAAGTTAATCTATCGTCACCATAACGGGGCTTCATAACTCAATCGTCGGCCTATATCATACTTATATCTGCTGTCATCAGCAACCTTTTATAATCATTGCTTACGTATACTACGATTTTAACTTAACGTCCTAAAACTAATCACTCAAACCGTTTATGCTTTCAGAACACGTTTTATTCTAGTTTGATTTCAACTTAGTCATCACTAGCACCCATCAAGATGATCTAGTCCTTATAGTGTTCAATCCTTAATTTACTTTTCCCGTAGTTATAACTTAGCACTTTTCCTATACCATCATGTGTGTTCAAGCCTACTTGTCTCTATAGATCGTTATAATATCAACAACCTGATATACGAAATATGTGTATGGACATGTTTTTTTTCCTTTAAAATAACAAACAAAAGAAAAAGAAAATCCATGTAGTTCAAATTATTTGTAAGTATATTATTTCTACTTTTGTAAACACGAAAACGAAAGTATTACATATTTGTTTTCGCAAGGCGGTGTCTCACCTAACCTTTTACAAAACAATGACATAACTTGTTCGCAAAAGTATCATGGTAAAAGCGCATTAAAATAGTTGAAACTCAACAATATTACATTTTATAAAACGAGTTGAATACGGTATCTCTCTTATTTTAAAAGAAGTATGTACATTCTGAAACTACTTTTTGTTTCGTAGAATTAAGTAAATTCATTGCAAGCGATAATAACTTCAAAAACATTTAATGGATAAATGCTTGCAACATCGATAGTCGACAAATAGATGTTATTTCAACAAAATTGATGTAACCAAAAACAAAAATTTGAATATTGTATAAGAAATATATAAACATATCATTCTTCGAAAAAATCAACATAAAGATATATCTAATTTTTCCAAAGTTGTTATATGTAGTCGAAATTCCATTAGGTTGAAATACAAATATGGAAAGAAAATATAGTCTTGAGAGGTTAGTAGACTATATAAATAACCGAACTGGTTAAAGTACTTAGAAGCAAAAACTTTTTTTTTGAAAACCTTTAAAATATAGAATATATCTTGGTTTAGGTTCTTATATGAAATCATCTAACTACTTGATAAATTTTTGTCCATACTTTGTATACTTTTTCTAAGTTACCCCTTACTGTCAAGTGAAAAATCCACTTATGTACTGTTTCTTATAAATCTTTAACTCAAGTTGTTCAATCATAGCATGTCACACAAAATATTGATCGACTTAGGGTATTATAATTCATTATGCTTCCGCGTGCCACACTGATCCACCGTACTTCTCTACTTGGTTATTTCTACTGCTAATTCTAATTTAGTTAGACCTTATCTGGAAAGCACCCACTACTTGTTCATGCTTACTATATTTCAAGTCATGTCCAAGTCTACACGATACATTAGTACATAAGTGTTTCTAGGAATCAACACTTAACCCAGATTTATAATACTTTATTATTCCACATTATTTATTTTAGTAATGCTCACTTATCACAATGCATAGGTGGGCGTATCCTTTATCCGATCATCACTTAGGTCTAATGTCATCACTTAATTCTAGAATTAATATTTGGTATCATGATTTCTTATGTCTAAAATCATTACTTATTTCTAAGTTCAATACTTAGAATATAATCACAGCTTATGACTAAGGCCAGTGCTTATGTTCAAATCACCATCTAATGTTCAGATCACCACCTAATTTCTAGAGTCGATATTTCTTATCGTCATTCCTTAAGTCTAAAATCGTGACTTATGGACAAGTTTATCACTTAACTTCCAAATCACGTCTTATTTCCAAGTCATACTTAGTATATAATTAGCGTTTATGTCTAAAATTAATGCTTAAATCGAAGATCAGCTCTTAATCAAGATCGTCCTTTATGTCTCTAACCACGACTTACGGGTAGGATCCTCACATAATTTCTAAGATCACATTTATTTCCAATAACATGCTCAATCTACAATCGTTGCTTACGACAAAAAAAAATCGATACTTATGTCTAAGATCATGACTTAGGGGTAAAGTCGTAACTTAGTTTCTAATATCATGGGCTAAATCTTTGCTTCCGCCGTGGATCTGGAGACATGCTCTGATACCAACTGTAGCGCCCCGCTCCCGAACCCTAGCATCGAAAACGGTGCACCCGTTGTATCTCTCTAAGAAGAATACAAGGCGTCGATACAAATCAATTACACGTCATCATAATAACGTAGATCGAAGTCAGCAGAAGTCATTACTAAAAAATCCTCAATAAAATAATCATCATCATTAATACTATGTCGAAGAATTTCTAAATCAATACAATAGTCAAATATAAACAGTAATCTCGAAAATACATAAACCTCTAATTTCGAAATAACTGCCTCACCAACCCTCGAAAGTCTCGTCTGAATATCCTAGGTCTCGATATCTACTGCCTCGATCTTCCACGGTATACTAACTCCTGTGTAAGCATACCTAACTCCTCATACATGCAAAACTGGTGAGTGGTGGTGTGAGCCAAATCAACGGGATCAGTAAGCAACCTACATATACCTGTTATAAAAATCATACATACAGAAGCAAATACAAATAACCTTTATAGTTAACATACAAATCCTTAGTCCACAAATAATTTCACTCGATTATCTTTAACCGCCAAGACTTCAAAAATAAATACAAAATAAATAATTCATCAGCTCAATCTACCTTACCGTGATGCGTGCTCTTCTCAAGTATGACATACATCAAACAAATAATCATATGGACAACGAAGGGGACAATACATACCAATGAAGTAATTAAGACGCAGAAAGTAAGTCACTCCACATAATAGTCCGCAACTTCATGATGCATGTCCAGCTATGCATGTCATACGCAACGAAATCATGTCACACAGGATGTCGATATCTCTACCATGCAATGCATGAACCCGGGTCCTACTGAGTGGTTGTGGGTCGTACCCACCCACAGTCACCATACTGAGTGTGCGTGGCCGCGCCACCTACACCATCCTGAGTGTGCGTGGCCCCGCCACCATACACCATCCTGAGCGCCCGTGACCCGTAAGTCACGACCCGCCATAATGCAATGCACGTGCCGTCAATGCAAACAACAATCGCCTGAGGCCCCTGGCCCATCCTCACCATCCTCCGGCACTCAAGTCTAGGTTCATTTAAAGATCGCGTGAGGCTCCTGGCCCATCCTCACCATCCTCCGGCACTCAAATCTAGGTTCAATTATTATGCGAGTATTGATTTATTGTTGTTTGTCGTCAAATCCAATTTCCCATGGCTTGTATACGTTTATCGTACATTTTCTATATTCTTTCTCATTTTCTCCTATTTATTTTTATTCATTACCTAATTATTTGAATTGAATAAATTATTACAATTACCTAAATTTAATGGAAATAATTTAATTTCACCATTTCATAATTACTAGAATTTATTTCTAATTTTCTGATATTTATCTATATCTTCCTATAATTATTACTATCTAAAAGTAATTAAGTAACATTTATATTATGTTCTGTGTCAAGACATGCCACCGCAACTGGCCCGTTGTGTAGCGCCCCGCCCGAAACCAGAGTTCCGGCTCAGTGCACCCGTCATACTCTACTCCATAGAGTACAAGGCGTCGATACCATACATGTGCATGTCAACATGAATTGTAATCGATATAGCGGAAGCATCTTAAAATAAGCTCAGGACATGCATAATATTATTACAAACCATTCAAATCCACACAACCACAAATACAGCTTCTCACGATAATTTTATTACATCACAATAAAATAAAGCTCACACAACAGGTACATAGCTTCAGCCTACATCTCCGCTCGCGGATACTCTATCTGGGGTTCCTCCTCAATGAACACTGCATCAGGGTCCCTGTTCTCTGAAATGTTAAGCGGCAAGTATGAGCGATAACCACCATCTTTTAATCGCTCAGCAAGTATTCTTTATAGATACTTCATGTGGATCATACATGGAGAGACAAGTAGTAATAAAGTAACAATATACATAATTACATCTCCATTTATAATGATAGCATTATATATAAGAATAAAATAGAACATAAGCTTTCGCATCATACCTTATGGGTCGTGTCATTCTTCCTCAGTATATCCTTAGCCTACTTTCCGTACTTGAACACTAATCCATCTTATACTAAGATCATAGCTTACAATCATCACTTCTACGTGCATAATCTTCCTTAGTCATCTTATGGGATCATGATTGTACAAATATACTAATCACTACTTAAAGGACATGATCATGACATGATGCATAAAACATGACTTTTCATAAAACGGCTTTTCGTAAACATGACTTTTCATAAAATGACTATTCGTGAACATGACTTTTCATAAACATGACATTTCATAACTTGACATGATTTTCATAACTTGCATAACATGACATTTTCATAACATGAAGACATAACATTTTCATCATTGGCTATAGTACTTTTTATAAGAATAATAACACACGACATACCGATCGATTCTTCATATAGTACATGAACGACATAAACATTATAAACATATGTACATGTACTAACGGTGACGCGCTATGACGGAGATCCCGTGTCCCAGACTCGGTGTTACACTCGGCCATATACGTAATCATATGCCCCTGACATCTACCACCCCGGTACCGATGTCATGCCGGCGAACATAACATAGTCATAATCATGAACATAACATAACATATCGTGTGTCAATAAAATCGATTGTCTCGTGTTTATTATTCACATGCATATGAACTTTTAAAACATGATATGCACAAGTCAACTTTCAAACTTTATTTTCGTGCAACATGAGACTTGTTCATATGAAATATTATGGTAGGCTACATCGTATAACATCCTCGTTTACTTATTTTCATCCTACATATCATAACTTAAAGAAAATCCCACTTTGACCATCAAGTGGCCATTCGGCCATAGCAACCCAAAACAACCCATTTTCTCATTTTTCATCCAACACTACTTTTTTAATTTGTATTTCCAAATACACCTCATATTCCAACACTTAAGGGAATCAACCCTAAATTTCTAATTTCTTCAACTTCTTACTTACAAGTACCTCACATACCATACTTTATTCATTACCATACATTTTTACATATAAGGCTCCATAGTATTTAACTTAAGGAACATTTTTGATTCTAAAATGGCCTTGAGGCTGAATATATACCTTATGTATATATATATATATACGAAATATTATGTACATATATAAGATGATTTATACTCCTAATGACTTAAACCGTGTATATATATGTATAACTATATCCATGTATACTTCTTTAACATGTCACAATTCATTTCTTTCATTTTAATACTATAGGCCGAAAGTCTAGCCTAATGTTATACCTATTATATTTCATTTTTCTTCCTTTTATGTACATGTTGTAAGTTGTATGCATATATTGCTTTCTATTCTCTTTCTTTTTTTAATCTTAAGATTATAACAACTAGAAACTATATGTAAACATAAACATGATGGCAAACATACAAATGTACTTCTTGAGCCATATTCACCATCTATTGCACATCTTGTGGATGGAATGATGAAACTCAATTGAAATACTCAAATAGGCTACTTGACCATGTATATGTGGTGTGTATGTGAAGATGATGATCATCAAACAACCATTTAAGCCATGTATATAAGTCATGCTTATGATGCATAAATAAACATGTTAAAGACATGATCTTAAAACATATGAATACAAAAATACATAAAATACAAACATGATGATCATCACAAATGAAAAACATAATCAAAACAACAAGAGTTGAATTCTTTGTACATCTTTCTTAAGGTTCTTCATTTCATATCATTTGTTCAAAGTTTATATATATATATATATATATATATATATATATATATATATATATATGTATATTACCGTATGTATCTCTATATGTATATATATATAACTCACTGTATATATATATATATGTTTCATTTATATATATAGCCTTTTATAGATATATATATTTGTATATTTATAACACTTACAATCATAGATCTTTCTTATTCTTAAGACAAAACTTGAACATACTACATGATGATCCCATTTTTAATATAAACATAAGTATTGAATTTGAAATCCATGAAGGATCTAGGAAGAGTACTTGCCTTGGTTCACCTTTCTTACACTTAGAAGATGGTTCCTTCACTTGGTTTGGAAGAGCGTTCTTCTTCCTTCCTTCCTAGTATACACGGTTTTTAGGGTTTAAAAAGAGGGTTAGTGAGCAACTTATGAAACTAATTATATAGAAGAATCAAACTTAAACTTTATAAAGTTCTTACCTTGATTTCCTTTTATTCTAGATGCTACAACCTTCTTGAATCCTTCTTAGTTGATGGAGTGTTTATGGTACTTGATTTGAGTGATGTTGGTGTGAAGAAAGGAGAAGAAAATCTTCTCCTTATGGAGAGTGAAGTTTCGGCCAAGAGGGAGGGGAGAGGGTGTTGGAGTGTTCTTGAGTTTTTCTTGGAGATAGGATGAAATTAGTTAATTTGAAGATGTATTATTTGAGGGGTTGAAGAAGAAATAAAAATTCCTTCTTTACTAGATGTGGGGGGCGGCCAAGCATGGGAAGGGATGGGGTGGAAGACAACCTTTAGACAAGTATGGGTGTAAGGGATGGGTTTTATGTCAAGATTCCTAAGCATGCTAATTTTTTTATGCTAAATGTTTAAAGTGTGAGATAAGTTGTCTTCACATTCTTTTTCATTTTCCTTTTCTTTTTCTTTCATGTATGTATTTTATTTTCTTTTATTTAAGGTAGTATAATATTGTTGTGTCATGTATTTCTTTTTGATTTAATTTATACTAATAGTTTAAGTTGTTACTAACTAAGTTAATTTGAGTTTTTATTGTGTGGATTCAAACATTTATAATATATTTGCTAATGAATCGTACACCTATGAGATTATGTTTACGGTATTGGAGGTTGATACTACATAACGAATTTTTCGGGCTGTAACACGTTGGCCATTCGGCCCGGCTCGACAGCCTGTCTGGCCCGACTCTCTTTTCTTTCATCTCATTTTTATTTTCATTCTCATTTCTGTTCTTCTCATCTTTCTTTAATCTGGTGCATCCACACTCATACATACACACAGTTCACATGTAGATACATACATCACATATGCACACAATTCACATATAGAGGAAATCCAATTACAGATATGCAACAAATAACACACTGATGCATAATAAACATAAGAAGCATAAAATAGAGCGCTTACATCTGATGCATGACAACATGACGAGCACAAATAGACCATTTACCTCTAATGCATGACAGTATAACGAGCACAGATAGACCACTTACATCTGATGCATGACAGCATGACGAGTACAAATAGACTATGTACCTCTGATGCATGACAGTATAACGGGCATAGATAGACCACTTACATCTGATGCATGACAACATGACGAGCACAAATAGACTATTTACCTCTGATGCATGACAGTATAATGAGCATAGATAGACCACTTACCTCGAATAGGTCACTTAGCTTTCTTATTCTATGCTTGAACGTGAAGAAGGTTACCATAAAAGTCTCTCCTTCTACATGTCCAACTTATCATCTGGAAACTCCAAAATTTGAACCTGTAAGTTAATTATTTGTTTATTAACTTATCTCTTCAACTTTACCTATATACCTAATCATACACATAATTTTCTTTCAAATTTATCTTAGTATATGAAAATAGGAACATAAATGGTACCCCTCAAGTTTCAAATGCCAGCAACCACTTTCACATACATTTCTAATTTCCTTTCCAATTTGTATCCTACTCCATTCCAGGTTCTTTTCTTCCGCATACATATATATTATTATATACATATTTCATATTCATCACTTACCAAACTGGCTGCTATTGATTTAGTATTTTCGCAAACAAGTTTCGGCCTGCAAAGATTTATCATTATATATACATATATTCTACCACATACACACATATATTCATAAATATACTCGGTCACATATTAATATGCTACTCATTATTTTTAATAGACCCAAAATAACATGGTTGGCGAATACAAGGATTTTCGCAAATAATAACATAGCTTTCATACCACACTGGTGACCGAACTAAATTCCACAAATGAATTTACAGAATTTCGACTATCACTTACATATAATGCAAACTTCACTTTCACACCCATATATATAACTCTCGGCCTCACATGTATATATGTATGTATTTTTAAATGCTTGCATTTAAACTAAATGCAACATGCATAATATAGTAATACATAGTAAACCTTCAACGATACAAAAATCAAATTTTTAGAATTTAATTTGCCAAGTTTCACTCCAAAAATCCTATCTTCAAATTATGTGTAATTATGCTATAACCCATTTATATTGTTCTCCACTTTTTTTCAGTCATGATTAAATCCCCTCCGGTCAACCCCTATTCTCGGCCCTAGCACCCATAAATCCCAAAATATACAGAAAATCTCCAACCTATAAACGTATATCTATACATAAACTATTACTTGTGCAAATTTTTTTTAGTGTAACTCGCTGATGGACATGTACACAAATAATTTAAGCAAACAACAGGCCACTGCTTTTGACACATCCCACCAATTATACTTTTTAAACAAAAGATTAGCCACTGTCCCCGGATGGACATTGGCGGCAACAACTATATAAAAATAATAATAATTTACGTAACACACTTATACTTAATTTATATGTTTACACATATACAAATGGTTCAAACATATAGAAAATTCATCTGTGCAATTCAAGGATACTAACACAGGGTCCAAGAAGATAATCAAAAGTATAATTATGTGATTTTCGCAAGAACATAATAAATAGAGTGGAGTTATTTACATTGGTTCGAGCATATTATACCGTAAACGAAGTTGGTATGAGTTGAAGCCAAGAATTATCCTTATTTTCCCTTGGTTGGTGCACTCGGCTGGGGGATGTGGGTGGAATGTTTTTGTTTTTCCTTTGTTTGCTGGGGGGATCACGCCAGAGGGAAGGAAAGAGATTGTGAGGGGAAAATAATTTTTTTTTCCTTTTTTATACTGCAAGAGGACAAAAGATAAGAGTGATGGGGAATTGTTGGGGGAGAAACGTGGGGCACAAATGGGGGAGTGACTAGTGGGGGGTTAAATTCCCCCACCTATCAAATTTGCCGTTTAGCGTTGTTTTTTTGCAATTAACACATTTTTTAAACAAAAAAATCTTTTATTATTTATTTTTTAAATAGCGGCTATAACCGAAAGCGACTAAGTTATATGTCATAAAACATGCATATATATGTTCATAGATAGAAAGTAATAGAAATATAGTATTATAAGGAAATTTGTTACTGTACATATATATCATATGAAATGTGAAGCTATGTATATATAAGTATACTAAAGTAGGGTTTGACCATTTTTGGTATTTATTTATTCACACACGATTTATGTATATATTTGAGCAAGGAATAAATCATTTGATTTATGCGATAAAGATAAGAGATAGAATATACGTTATGATAAAGACATGGTTACTTTAGTATATGTATATGAAAATGAAGGAATATAGATTACTAAAGGAAATTAGAGTTTTGACTTTTATGTAAGTAGAAGGGGAAAGATCATGATTTAAGTTATAGGTTAAGTGGATATGTAGTGACTTTAATAATATGACGATATGAGTATGATCGAAGTATTTATACATGTGATATAGAACATAAACATATTCATTTGCATACATGTTGCATCATATGAAATGTTTAAAAGTTACGATTTGATCATGATTTTGCTGTGTACGGAACAACTTATGATTTCAGTAATAGTATAGTGTATAAACAGTTTATGACATCACATGTTTTTTTAAATGATTTTTCCAACATGTTTCAGAAAGAATAGTTTTCACGTAACAAACCGTATCAATAGGACGGAAGATTCCAAGAGCCACAGCTTATGTTTACAGTTATGAGTCATGTGAGTACCTCGTGAGCGTACTTGGACTCCTCGACGATTTTATAGTATACATTATGTGTCATATGCTCATCAGGCAAGCGATTCCTGAGGACACCGAATTATACATTATGTGCCGTATGTTCATCAGGCGAGCGATTCCTGAGATCACCGGTCGTACGAGTCACCATTAGATACATATACCTACGATGAGCGTATCAGTGGTATATAGGACTACTTAGGGAATCTTTTTAGTCACTGTTGATATTGTTTTCTTACGTAGGATGACCATCATTTATTTTACAATCTACAGTTATATTTTCTCTTTTCAAGTTAAAAAGCTATGCTTCAGAACCATAAGATTTATCATTGCATCCTTACATTGGAGATAGGATCGATGTGCATTATAGAATGAGAAGTGAGAGAATAAGCTGCAGACACGGATAGGTCTTTAGAAGGTTAAATAGATGTTCAGTATAACTTTCTGAAGCTTTATATTCCTATCTACGAGTTAAATTATGTTTGACGCCAGTACTTGCTACCCAGACCTTAAGATATGGTTAAGATATCTATTGGTTTATTGTTCTTAAGCTGATTGAGAAAGATTATTTATGAAGATGTAATGGCTTAAAGCTATGACCTCAGTATGATATGGATTAGAACATAAGTATATATAAGTATGTAGAAATAGATTGAGGTTCTATGGTATGCTGTAAACTTCTATGTTCGGTTTTATATTCGTATCATGCCTCTTTTAATTATAAAGTAGACACGCTTTATTTTGTTCATGGTTATGTTATCAGTATTTTGTACCTCGTCTCCCTATGTATGATCCACATAACGTGTCTTGTAAGATTACTTGCTGAGCAATTAAAAGTTGGTTATCTCTCATACTTGCCTTATCACTTTACAGCTAACAGGTACCACTATACAACTTGTTGCAGAAAGGCTAGATAGACCACTGAGAACGAAGAAAGGTACCAAGAGATTAGCTATGAAGATGTTAGGCTTTGGTTTATGATATGTTTTAGATGATGTCAGTACTATGTATATTATGACTTGTACGGGTTAAATAGTGAAATGTATCGCATAAAGTTGATGATTTTATGCATATTATGATGTTTCCGCTTATCGATTCCTTATTCATTTTAACATGCGCATTTATAGTATCTTGTGCTACTCGTAGTAGAGTACAATGGGTGAACCGTGCCGAGACTCTAGATTCGAGCGGGGTGTTACAGGTGGTATCAGAGCCAAGGCTCCAGATCCACTGCGGACAGCATAAAGTGAATAACGACATGTAATAGGCTATGATCGTAGAAATTAAGTGAAGATTCTAGAATCTAACCCATAATTGTAGAACACAAGACAAGATGGTAATATCTAAGTATTTGATCTTATACTGAGGGTAACAACCAGGGTAACAGCCTAAGAGTATGAATCCTTAGCCGGTTTAGCAAACATATATGGAATAACTCCTTATTCTAGCAGTATCTATAAGTAACTTGGATCAAAATAAGTAGGCTACTCCATCTAAAAATGCATGACCTTTAAAATTACAAGAAGTTCTATTATGAATTATATATCAAGTAATTGTGCGAATTCGTTTCCATTTCCAGTGGAGTCAAGGATACACTCTTCCTTGACTTTGGAATATGATAGAATAAAAGAAAATAACTCACTAAATTGGCTGCACTTCTTACATTGTGAAGTCGCAGTTGATCGACAAGACGCAATTTTCATTATGGGTCATCGGGAAATAACCTCTGTGTGTTTCTAACACATAGGTATGGATGCATACATCCGACCCTCCATACCCTGCTATAGGCGGGAGCCTTTAAGGTAATGGATAGTGTTATTGTTGTTGAAAAATTTTTGTTGTTGTTGTTGTTGTTGTTGTTGTAACTGTGCGAATTAACAATTGAAATAGGATGTCATCACGATCTCATAGATCGCACGTAATCGCCGTTATCACCAAAAATGACCCCAGATTTTGAGCAGTCCTGGGTTCCACGGGCACATGTCATGCAACCTCCGATGCCTTTTATGGAGGAGGCTCTTCGCACATTCAGTGAGACTTTGTATCTGCTGAGTTAAATAAGCAGGGTACCGCAGACACAGATAGACGGAGGCCCATTACCTATAACTTCTGAGACCTAACCACAGCCTCAAACACAGGGTAGCCACGGGTATTACTATGGATTGTTAGTGCGTATCGGAATTCCGAATTTTCATGGGGTACTTGCTCCATATAAGGTGGAAAGATGGTTAGACAAGGTAGAAGAAAGTTTTCGATTGATACAAGCACTTGAAGAGCTGAAGACGCAGATTATACTACCATTTCTGGTTGGGCAAGCTACGCAATGGTGGAGAATATATATTCAACCTTTGCCACAACCAGTAGCATGGGTGGATTTTGTAGATGAATTTTGTGAATTTTATCTTTCCCCGGCCTAGATTATACAGAGGGTAACGGAGTTTGCTGTCTTGAAACAAGAAATCGACACTTCTGTTAACGAATACTTCTGGCAATTCACAAATCTGGGTCGACATGTTCCAGAGGTAATGAGCGATGAGGCACTTACAATAATCAGGTTTAGGCATGGCTTGAACCTCCAGATTTAGAATTAGTTAATTGGTACAAAGCCAGACAACTTTGAGAGGTTTTTAGAAGAATGTTATCGGGTGGAGCGCATCGTGGCAGTACGAGACCGAGAAGATAGAAACAGGAGATTTCTAGGTAACGTAGAGGATCGGACTGAGAGATGGGGTCCGTACCATCAGTGGCAGGCAGACAACCTCATCAGTAGTCATCCGGTTGGCACTAGTCTCAGCAACGGGAAAGGACGACTGCAGCGACTCCGGCATGCCGACGATGTAGGAGGCAACATACAGGTGAATGTTGTATGAGAGCTGATGTGTGTTTTCGATGCGGTGAAACTGGGCATGCAAATAGAAACTGCCCAAGGAGACAAAGAGACTCACTGAGAATGGTGCATCCGGAGGGATCATCTCGGACCCATTCCCAATATTAGGAACTGCTAGATGCCGATAACTTGAGAGCCGGATATTAAAACAGTTATGTCAAAGTTTGTGAATTATTTGATCATTGTTATCAGGTTAAAATTCAAATGCAGTATGGGAAGTTAAATTGATCACACCATTAAATTTATTTGTTCTAAATAACGTCAGAAAAAGACAGGGGTTAGTAAACCTAGGCAAGTAATGTAATAAATCCTTCGAAGACTAGATTAAGTTGCAACGACATGGACTTAAGAAGGAATTGTAGAATTTAAGAAAGGATCATTGACATAAGAAATAATCTTAGACGATAGCGACAGCCTTAGTATAAGAGAAATATAACGGAATTAGGCAGATACGAGAAACCAGAGAGTATAAATAAGTCGTTTAGACTTTCCAACATTAATACATGGTAAGTCACCGAAATATCTTAATTCCTACTTTCTTGTTAATAAAATCGTAGTCATAAATTGTAATTTCTGCAATTTCAAGTTCAACTCTAGTTGGGATAATATTTGGAGGTATTGATTGAACTTCGTAGGCTGATTAAGATATAATATGTGGTACAATTGTAAGCAGTGATTTATAAGAATTAAAACGACTAGAATTGGTAAATACATTGCACAAATTATACGTGTATGATTAAGACGATGACTGTAGGAATTTTAGAGCAGGCCCAAAGATGTTACTCATGTTAGGGATGTAAATTCATAGCGATAAAAGCACGATTATATAAATAGAAATAAAAATATAATGAGTCAGGTCATATTCGGAGTTAAATTATGAATTTTGAAGGACGTCGGATTATGTGAGACGAATTAGCATGCGTAAGTTGAATCTGAGTAAGTACGACTAGATAAGAATAGATATGATTTAACCGGATTAGGGTTAGCAGCTGAAATTGGTAAGAGTAAAAGTTATTGTAAAACACAGAAATATAAGGTTGTAGAATACCTAAGCGAATTAATAGGAGGTATACATAATTGTGAATTAAGAAAGATTTATCATAAGTCTGTGAATACTAAGTTGAATCATAGGCGATTAAGAACTGACTCTAGAAATTAAGTGTTTAAATCATTAGGGGTAAAATCGATACAACTACTAAGTTTCTAGGACGAAACTTTTTATAAGTGGGGAAGAATGTTACAACCCGTGTTTCTGGGTCAGTGGAAAGTGAAATAAGATAATAAAAAATAGAACGTAAATACGAGATCGATAAAATCTCGGTGGATTTTAAATTTTTTTTACAGATTAATAACGACATCGATATTATGTATCGGGGTTAGAAACGCTCGGAAAAATCACCAAACAATAAGTTAACGGATATAATGAGACGCGACTGGACTAGATAACGAACGTGTCAGACATACGATACGCTTTAAATAAATTAGTCGGTAGCAACCTAAGTTAGTAGATATAAATTAAACCAAATAAAAATACCCGATACGATAATTTCACTACACACTTTTACCCTAGCTATCACATTTTCTGCCAGTTTACACTACATGGCATAAAAGACAAACACTCCCCTCCCCCCAAAAACCTTAGCCGGCCTACCCGTCCCCCACAAGTCACTATTCCCTCTTCTTTTCTTACACTTTTCCTTACCACTCCAAATATCATCTCCCTAATTTCTCCTATACTACTTTAGTCATTTTCTCTTTCCCCTCCCATCAACTTTTGGCTGAACACGTCTCCCCCTTATTTTCGCCCCCCCTCTCACCCTCCCCACTTCTACTTTCATCTATTCTCTCTCCTTCATAATTCACTTCCTTCTCTATTCCTCTCCCTCACAACCACAAATGCGTCCCCTTTCTTCTTCGCCATCTTCAACTTCCATATCCCACACTTCATTTTCTTACAACTTTCACCAAAAGCCAAGCCTCAACATCCTACATCACCTTCCAAGCAAGAAAACATGCATTCCAAATCTATGTCATAGATGTTAGGGCCGTAAGTTACAATGAGGAACAAGGTAAGGAAACTCTAAGTATTTGTGTTAATCTTCTTTCATTTACTCAACTCCATAAGTCGCTTATTAACCCTCATTTTTGTGCCTTCAAAGACTTGACTAAGGGAAGGAAGAAGAAGATATTTTCTTCCAAACTAAGTGAAGAAACACCACTTTTAGTGGTAAGAAAAAGTGGTAAAGGCAAACACTATTCCCAGATCGTTCATGGATTTTCAAGGTCTACCTATTTATGTTTATACTAAGTTGGATCATCCATGGTTATGTTCAAAGATGTAACAAGTAGACGATGTAAAATCGATAGCTTTGTGTTATGGTATATGTATATACATATTTTGTATATACGCACACTATGTATATAAAGATATGACAGTAAAATTATTTTGGGAAGTATATATATATATATATGTATATGTATATATATATATATATATATATATATATATTTCGAGTATAGAAACATTAATATATATATGTATATATCATACGGTATACATGTATATAATTTGAAATACAATAACTTTATTTCATATAAGTACACATATATATTAACACACACACACACAGATATATATATATATATTCTTAATGATGCACATATATGTATATATATCCGTGTGTGTGTGTATATATATTGTGGCTTAATGAATTTATTTTTATGAAAAGTATATTTAAATGATTATGACATGAGATATATATATATATATATATATATATATATATATATATATAAGTGTAGTAATGGACATGGATTACATATGAAGGGATGGCGCAGGGCTTCCAGTTTTCTCGGCGGCTTTAGCCGCCGCCGCCGATTACAACTCTCTACCGTCCCGTTCACGTCACCCAGTCATCAGCGAGTCCACCTTCCGTCATCCTGCTATTGTCTGGATTGCCGCAATAATCACCTTTCATCATAATGGCATCGAAACCTCCTTTATTTGCTGATGTGGTTTCCGGCGGCTCCTCTGCAGAAAAAATCAGCATCTCACCCAAAACAGTTTCAAGGCACAAAGGTATTCCAATGATCTTTTTTTTCGATCCTGAAATCGATGCTCTAGCCGTGCCATTCAAATATTCTCTAGTTGGTACGTTTTGGTATGGAAGACCACCATTGAAGGTGATCCGAGAAGTATTTGAAAAAATTGGTTTTCATCACGATTTGCGCATCACGCTTATTGATCAAACTCACATCCTTTTGAATTTTCGCCAAGAAGCAGATTATCTCAGATGTTTTTATCGTCGATCATGGCTTATATCAGGCTGTCATATGCGTATAACTAAATGGACAGTGGACTTCGATCCTTCGACTGATGTACCCATTGTTCCAGTCCGGGTAGCCTTTCCTGGTTTACCAATTCATCTGCACTGCCGCAAAGCTCTATTTGAAATAGTGAAGCCGATAGGCTCCCCAATCAAGCTTGACGTTGCAACATCTGATGCTCTCAGGCCGTCCGTGGCAAGAGTATGTGTTGATGTTGATGTCTCGCAGGATCTGCCGCAAAAAATATATCTGCAAGCAAAACAACGGCTTATATTACAGTCAGTGATCTATGAGGATTCGCCAAAATATTGTACTTCTTGTCGTCGTTTAGGGCATGATCATTTGTCTTGTGAGCCAAGGCAGTCAGCGCCGTCGACCATTCCGCCACCTCCGCCGCCACCTCTGTCTCGTCCACCAAAGCAGCGATGGACTCCAGTTAAGAAGAAGGCAGCTGAACCACATCCTACAGAACCATCATCCTCCCTGCCACCACAAGCTTCCATGTCTGATATGCCACCAGCTGAGGAGCCTACGACGAATGCTCCAGCGATTGCTCCTGTCGCTAATTTAGATCCACAGGATGAGGATGAAGGTCAGCTACAAGACACTTTTTGTGATGCTCCGGATCACCAGTTGCCAGATGACGTCACTCATACTGATATTGGTCACTTGTCGGATACTGAATTGCCGGTTGAGGTGCAGGCTGATGCCCTTCTCTTGGTACCTGCTGACGTTGCACGTCGTATGCAGCTGTTAGACTCGTCGCCTGATGATGACATATTAATATCTAGACTGAATGATCAGATGGAGGAGGCACCGTTTGTGCCTGTTGTCCCACATCGGAAACGCCGAGGTCGAAAGGATCTGCCACCATTACCACCATCGACCATTCTAACGCGCAGCGCATCTCATATCATTCAGGGAAGTGTTTCTAGCCTTACTCAATGAATATATTAATATGGAACATTCGAGGCATGCGCACGTCCTTGCCTTGATTACAGTAGTTGATTAGAGAACATCGTTTAAATTTGGTTGCGTTAATTGAACCTAAGCATACCCCTGCACAAGTACATAGCTTTTGTTTGCGTCTTGGCTTTTCACACTGTTATGCTTCACAATCGGAACATATATGGTTTTTCTGGCGGGATAATGAGTTTCGTTTGCTTGCCACACAGGATCAAGATCAAGTGATCCACTTGACTCTATCTTCAGTCTCGCAGCAGCATTCTTTTATTCTCTCTTTAGTCTATGCAAAGCATACAGCCACACAACGTCAACATTTATGGCGCGCCCTATGTGATTTCTCCACGGGGTTACAGTTGCCCTAGTTGATTGGTGGTGATTTCAATACGTTCCGCACAATTGAAGATCATAATGGCCGATCTACACCTTCTTTATCTGCTTTGCAGGACTTTAATGACTGTATTGAAGCATGTTCTCTTATGTCGCCCCCATATTAAGGCACGCGCTTTACTTGGGCTGAAGGTCGCGGCCTTGGACGTGTCCGCCGGAGACTAGACTGGATATTTATTAATTCTTTGATGCATGATATGTTTGACACTCTGCGACTCACTCACTTGCCGCGTGTAACATCGGACCACACTCCGCTCTTGATACAATGTCAGCTAAGTACCCAGCCAACCCGTCGATCTTTCCGGTTTCTAGACGCATGGCTACACCATCCTGATTTTCATAATTATGTGCGGCATGCCTGGGTATCGTATCCAACTACAGGCGGCATGCGGGGATTCTATAACAAATTATTTACTCTAAAGAAAGATATTCAGCACTGGAATAAGACTATATTTGGGAATATTTTTAGCACATTGAAGGATGCAGAGGAACATCTTAATAGAGCAGAAAATAGCTGGGACGCTAATCCTACGGAAGAAGCACGGGAGACATTCTATCAGGCCAAAGCGCAGTATTTGCTTGCCTCAAAATATGAACTACTATAATGGAAACAAAAGGCCCGTGTTAAATGGTTACAAGAAGGGGATGCTAACACCCGCTACTTTCACTCTCTTGTCGAGGGTAAACGTTCGCAGCTCTGTATTCGTCAGCTTCAGAACTTGCAGGGAACACTGTTGACACAGCCGGAGGATATTATGATGGCAGCAGTCGATTATTATAAGGATTTATTTGCCCGTGCGACTACGGCCAATCATACTGAAGTATTAACGCATATTCCACATCTAGTCACTGACGCGGATAATTTAATGCTTACACAGTTACCATTGGAGTCAGAGGTAAAAGCGGCGGTATGGAGTTTGGATCCGCAAAGTGCGGCAGGGCCGGATGGATTCCATGGACATTTCTACCGTTCGTGTTGGCCTATAATACATTTGGATGTGCTAAAAGCCGTGCAAGAATTTTTCATTGGGGTTCCATAGCCGACCGTCATGGCTAGTGCGTTACTTACTCTCATCCCGAAAACGCAGTCACCACAGACATTTGGTGATTTCCGTCCAATTTGTCTAACAAATTTCATCAGCAAAGTTTGCACTCGTATTATTGCCACTCGTTTGAACCAGCTGTTACCAAATATAATTTCGCCGGAGCAAACAGGTTTTCTTGCAGGTAATGATATTTCAACTCAAGTGCTTTTGGCGCGTGAAATGGTGCATATGTTGGACAGAGGCGGGCCACAATTATGTCTGAAATTAGATATGATGAAGGCTTTTGATCGGGTAAGCCGGGAATATCTCCAACTACTTCTGTGCAAGTTTGGATTTTTTGATTTTTTCATTCGGATTATAATTAATCATCTCAGTGCCACGAGGATGTCAGTATTAATCAATGGACATCCATCACCATATTTTCGACCTTTCAGGGGTGTCAAGCAGGGTGATCCATTATCACCATTACTGTTTATATTATCATCTGAGGGATTTAGTAGGGGACTGAAGGCACTGGTTACCGCATGCAGAATTCAATCATTTCGGTATAGAAGAATTCCTATAACCATTTCGCACTTGGCTTACGCAGATGATTTGCTTATCTTCTTACGAGGTACGCAGAGAAATCTTCAGCGGTTCCATACATTTCTCACTACATATGAAACTGCTTCAGGACAAAAGGTAAATTTTAGTAAAAGCAGTTTCATACCATCGTCAAAAATCACAGCAAGACAATGCCAAAATATCAAAGGAATTCTAGGTATGCGCCCAACCACTCTGCCTTTTCGATATCTTGGTTCTTATCTTCATAAGGGCATCCCTCGGGCTAGGCACTGTTCATCCCTATTACAGCATGTGGATGACCGGTTAAATGGCTGGCATTCTCGTCTTCTCTCTTTGGCAGGGCGGCTATTGCTTTTACGTTCCGTCATTGCGGCGCTCCCACTACACATTTTGGCGGCAGGCGGCATGCTTAAGTCTGTCATTCGCATGCTTGACAGAAAGATGTCGGCGTTTTTTTTTGGGGAGATAGGCATCACTGGGTCGCATGGAAAACCATCACTACTCATGTCGAAGAAGGTGGATTAGGACTTCGCAATTTTCGTGAATTGCAACAGGCATATCAATGTGGAGTATGGTGGACATATCAGTGTCATGATACTTTATGGAGCCGGTATATGCACCTTAAATACGGACGGCGGGGTGACTATATTCCCAGGCTCCCAGATTCAGCAGTTTGGAAATCTATCTGTCGCATTCACCCCATTTGTGTTTCCCATTCAACTGGCTCGGGACCGTTTCTATCATGGACGGCTACGTCTTCAGGGGAGTTTTCACTTAAGTCGGCCTATGATATATGTCGGGTGTTACGCCCAACACTACTCTCGACAACATTTATTTGGTTTAAACACCACTCTCCATCCATTCGGCTATTGTTGTGGCGCTTATTTCATTCAGCCATGCCATTTGAAGATTACATAGGACAATATTCGATGGTGCGTCCAACCCAATGTCCTTTTTGTAGATCGCATTCAGCCACAGTGGACCATATATTCATTTACTGTTCTCGCATTCGCTATTTCTGGAGTTTTTTTGCTGCTGAGCTACATGGCGTACCGCCGACATCTCTATCTTTGCGACAATATTTATTATCATGGTGATATCGGTCCAACTCTACATCACTTTCGGGAGTTTTGAAGATAGTCATTCCTGCAATTGTATTATCAAACATTTGGCGTCAATATGCACAGTTAACATATGGGGACACTACAATCTTATCGACTGCGGGATTGCGTAATTCCATTAACTTTGATATTCACATATGGATGATGAAGATCCAGGGGACCAAGTTGGTAGCAGGTCCTCTACCTTCTCTCTCCTGGCTCCCTCGGATTCGTACTCCGCGCATTCGGGTTATTAGATGGCAAACTCCTCCTTCTGGTGGATGCAGCAGTTGGCCAACACTATGCTGCGGATGGGGCAATATTACGTGATCAAGATGGTTGTTGCATCCAGGCCCTTTCATTTCGTCTGCCTTACAGTACACCTTTGCAGGCAGAGATTCAGGCTACTCTTTTTGGTCTGCTGTATTTTCTGCCACTTTATCGTTTGCTCATTGTAGAGTCTGATTGTGCTCAAATGCTATCATGTCTATGCAAGCCGCGGCACCCTTTGGGAAATTACCACCTCCGGCAGCTTCAAGATCTGGTTAGGCAGCATCGACTGGTGATAATTCACACATATCGTGAGACTCATATGCCAGCTCAATATCTTGCCCAACATGCGATGATGCATCCTGCAACGGGGGTGTATAACAGTCACACTCTTCCTCCCCTGGTCAAGGCTTCAGTTACGTTGGATCTCACATCGGCAGCCTTGCGCACAGCTTGACACTTTAGTCTGCCTTATGGGTTGCTGTTCTTTAACATATTCTGCCCGTGTACTATTGGTCACGGGCAGGCCCGGTACGCATCATACTCATTTGATACGCTGCTGCATAATTTATTTAGTTATCCACTTTAATGCTGTATTTGTTCCCATGATACATGGCCGCCGACGTTCCCATGATACATGGCAACGTCGAGTTTTCTCTGCCTGTACTACATTTGGTACAGGCAGGCTTGGTATGTTTTCTTTTCTTTCGCTCCGATGGTCTCAATCTCTAATTTTCCGCACGCTGACGCCACTGTTTATTTTCTTGCACCATGTATGTCTGGCAACAATACATTTATGCTCTTCGCTTGTGGCTGTGAGACATCTCGTTGGTGTCAAGGTTTCTTCTCGCTATCATCTATCTCAGACGACTCAGGCATGCTGTTGTCCTTTCTTCCCTGTTGTACACAGGGGTTGGCATATTGCAAGTATTTCTGCCGGCACTTTGGGTTGTGCCGGCAGTCCAGGTTTGATCTATGCCCAGATCTACCTTGTTTATCTATGTCCTGGATTTATGATTTATTCAAACTCTTCTCTTCATGGTGCGTGGGCGAGAGCATGGAACGCGATTCGTCTCTGCACAATATATGCGTTCGACACATGGTCCTGGTCCTATTATCCGCGACATAAACTGGTTGGCTGCGCTGTTGCTCATTGGACGGATCAGCAAGACACAGGCTTTGCATTTCATTTCTTCGACATAGATGGGCATTCCAGAAGGTTGCGAGATACCCTTGATGTTTGGCTGTTCATCCGGCACACTCTTTCATTACGTTTGTATAGTACATGGTTTACATTTTGTAATTCATTACACAATAGCGTATATCAACAATCCAGATATATAAATATGTACGCTTTTTCCTTCGCCGGGGTTTTATCCACAAGGGTGGTTTTACTCGGCAAGGTTTTAATGCGGCATATCATATATAGCCTGGATGTTGATAATCACTTGCTGCTGTACTATTTATTGTCTCATTTTGCTGTACTATGGTTTTCCTCCGCCAAAAGTGAGGGGTTAATATAATAAAAATACAGGGTTTTTTTTAAATAAATAAATAAATATATATATATATATATATATATATATATATATATAAGTGTAGTATTGAGAAAAAATATATATACGTATAGCATATATATATATTTCGGCCTTTATATATATTTTTGGCCTAATGATTTTATTTTTATAAAAAGTATATTTAAATGATTATGACACAAGATATATGTATATATAAGTGTGGCATTGACAAAAAAATATATATATATATAGCATATATATATTTCGGCTATATATATTCGTAGCCTAATGATTTTATTTCTATGAAAAGTATATTTAAATGATTTATTAGATGACATATAAATATATGTGCCATATTATGAAATATATATATATATATATATATATATATATATATTTGTGTGTGTGTGTATATGTATGTATGTAGTACATATATATATATCTCGGCCTTATTAAGTTTTTGGCCTAAAAGATTTCATTTTAATGAAAAAGAGTATTTAAATGGTTAATATATCATAAATAGTGAATTATGTTGTAAGTTAGGCATTTTAGATATCATATTAAATCTAGTGGAGAAATTAGTATTTAAAATTATCTAAGTGTTGAAATGAGAATTGCATTTGAAAAATACAATCAATAATTAATGTTGGGTAAAAATGTCACAAAGTGAGTTATTTTGAGACTAAAAGCCAAAAAGTATAAGTTTAGGTGGTAAAATGATTAAATACACTTTATGAATAAATATATGTACATTACATAAGTTAAGATATGGAAAAGAGATTATTTCAAGTGTTATGAAATTATATATGTAAAGTGTATGGAAATTATACAAATACATATATATGTATGGTAAATTCGGCCAATAGGCCTTTTAATGGTTAAAAGCCTTAAATATATTTTATGAATACAAATATATGTTAAGGTATGAAAGTGACTAAGTTATATGTCATAAAAACGTGCATATATATGTTCATAGATAGAAAGTAATATAAAATATAGTGTTATACAGAATATTGTTACTGTACATATATATTATATGAAATGTGAAGCTATGTATATATAAGTATACTAAAGTAGGGTTTGACTATTTTTGGTATTTATTTATTCACACATGATTTATGTATATATTTGAGCAAGGAATAAATCATTTGATTTATGCGATAAGGATAAGAGATAGAATATAAGTTATGATAAAGACATGGTTACTTTAGTATATGTATATGAAAATGAAGAAATATAGATTATTATAGGAAATTAGGGTTTTGACTTTTATGTAAGTAGAGGGAAAGATCATGATTTAAGTTATAAGTTAAGTGGATATGTAGTGACTTTAATAACATGATGATATGAGTACGATCGAAGTATTTATACATGTGATATAGAATAGAAACAAATTCATTTACATACATGTTGCATCATATGAAATGTTTAAAAGTTACGATACGATCATGATTTTGTTGTGTACGGAACAACTTATGATTTCAGTTATAGTACAATATATAGACAGTTTATGACATCACATGATTTTTTAAACAATTTTTTCAACATGTTTCAGAAAGAATAGTTTTCACGTAACAACCCGTATCAACAGGACGGAAGATTCCAAGAGACATAGCTTATGTTAACAGTTATAAGTCGTGTGAGTACCTCGTGAACATACTTGGACTCCTCGACGATTTTATAGTATATGTTATGTGCCGTATGTTCATCAGGCGAGCGATTCCTGAAGACATTGGATTATACGTTATGTGCCGTATGTTCATTAGGCGAGCGATTCCTGAGATCACCGGTCATACCAAGGTTAAATAGATGTTTAGTATAACTTTCTGAACTTGTATATTCCTGTCTACGAGTTAAATTATGTTTGACGCCATTACTTGCGACCAAGACCTTAAGACATGGTTAAGATATCTGTAGGTTTATTGTTCTTAAGCTGATTGAGAAAGATTATTTATGAAGATGTAATGGCTTAAAGCTATGACCTCAGTATGATATGGATTAGAACATAAGAATAGATAAGTATGTAGAAATGGATTGAGGTTCTATGGTATGATGTAAACTTCCATTTTCTATTTTATATTCGTATCATGCCTCTTTTAATTATAATGTAGACGCGCTTTATTTTGTTCATGGTTATGTTATCAGTATTTTGTACCTCGTCTCCCTATGTATGATCCACATGATGTATCTAGTAAGATTACTTGTTGAGCAATTAAAAGTTGGCTATTGCTCATACTTGCCTTATCACTTTACAGATAACAGGTACCACTATACAGCTTATTGAGTATAGGCTAGATAGACCACTGATAACAAAGAAAGGTATCGAGAGATTAGCTTTGAAGATGTTAGGCTTTGGTTCATGTTGTGTTTTAGATGATGTCAGTACTATGTACATTATGACTTGTACGGGTTAAATGATGAAATGTATCGCATGTCGGTGATGATTTTATGCATATTATGATGTTTTCGCTTATCGTTCCTTATTCATGTTGACATGCGCATGTATAGTATTGACGTCTTGTACTACTCGTAGTAGAGTATGGCGAGTGAACCGTGCCGAGACTCTAGATTCAGGGGGCGCTACACCGAGAGCAGGACTTGGATTTCATAGATGATGAACCGACGGTAGGATACCCGTTAGGAGCTTAGTGAGGCCTATGACATTTTGTACTTATGCCTATTTTAGCCATGTACTTGTATCTTTTGTACTCATGATACTTATGACATATTCGGATGTAGTTATAATGTGTGATGCATGTCGATTACACTTTGTCTATTTTATGATGCTTCCGCTATATGGATATTCAGTTTTATGTCAGCATGCATAAGAATGATATCGATGCCTTGCACTTTTCGTAGTAGAGTATGATGGGTGAACCGTTCTGAGAATGAAGTTTTACAGGTTCGCGGTGGAGCGCTTCAGGTGGTATCAAAGTTTAGGCTCTAGATCTATGGCGGACAATATAAACCAAACAACGACATATGCTTAAGTTATGATGATAGAAAGTTAAGTTATGTTAAACTGAGTGTGATAGCCTTAGATTAGATCGCTGAGTATGTTTTAGTAATAATGACCAGAGTAACATTGCCTTTACTTAGTACCGAATAAAATATATTGGAATCACAACACTTAAGTTGTAGCATATAGGTTATGGTTAAATAACTCGAGTAAAATTTCTTATTTATATATGAACTGTCTTATTTACTGAATGTTTCTAATAGGATATTGTCGCGACCTCGAGGGAGACCGCGAGCTGATAGACATGCACAACTACCTCCTCTGCAGCAGGTACCACCAGCCGCGGAGCTGGTACTGCCGCAGCAGGAGCATGTTCCACCACCTCTAGCACATGCCTTAGTAGGTATTCCATAGTCCTTACTCGACGCCTTGATACACCGTGGTCAGGCTGCCATAAATGCACATACTGTACCATCACTCCCACCACAGCAATAGCAGATAGGCACACAGTTCTTTTTCGGGGAGCTTAGGAGGGCATGAGTCCCTAGTTTCGAGGGAGATCCTGTTGGACCTGTATAGCACCACTAAAAGGGGGATTGAATAGTGAGTGCGGAAAAAATTGGTTTATAAAAATTTTAATGACCAATTATTCACTTCTGAAAACAAAGTCTGTTTTCAGGAGTCGTTTTTAGATACTCGTTTGACTGGGTTATAGACCTCCAGAAATAGTGAAATTTGGTGACAATGTACTCTCAGGTGTTATGAATGTGTCGTAAAAATTTCAAATTAAAATTCAAAGCTTAAGTCACTGAAACAATGTCCATGACCTGACTATGTCAGTTTTTGGCTGAAACTGTTTCTTAGAATAAAAAATTTATTACTAATAGATGACAACTCTAAATGATCTAAAAATTTTATGAGATGTTCCTTGGGATGTCTAGTATACTCAGTTGAAACATTTTTGAAAATTTCTTTTGTCAAGTATGTCAACCACGTTGATGTTCTCAACCTCTGCAAATCTGAAAAATAGATTTGCACTAGTCTCAGAACTTTGAACATTTGGTGCAATGAAACCAGTTGGAAGCGAAACCTAAGACACAAGGCTATGTTTCTACAAAGTTTTGTGATTTTGAAAATCATTTGCTATTTTTACTATGGCTATGAAACTGATGCAAAAAACAGAAACTGAGAGTAAATGATGCTGAAAGTAAGAACACCAAGATTTTTATACTGGTTCGGTCAATGTGACCTACTCAAGTCTTCAAGGCCACCTTTCTTGGTATTCATTAATCACCAAAGTCACCTTAGAATAAGAGTGGATAGAGTTATATACCAACTCCTTCAATCCCCAACCCTTTACAATGTTCTGCACCAAGAACAACAACAAACAATCACCAATCAGCACCATCTCTCCAAATGAAGGTTTGATCACACCTTGATCAATCTTGTACACCAATGAAACCTATTTGGGCGATGTGTATGAAGCCTATTTTGAATGTGGCATGTAAGAATGATAGGCTAATGGGTAAATACAAGAGATGAAAATATAGAATGAAGTATAGTCTTGTAAACACTCAACATAATTTTGCACTTTAAGTTCTTATCATGTGTTGATCATCTCTTCCTCTATTTATAACCAAAACCAACGACTTGGGGCTGCAAAAATGAACTCCAAGAAATGTCTTGAATGCCATGGAGAGTAGTCTAGCATCCCTTTTGAAAATTTTTTCACTCCACTTGGCCATTTTTTCCTAGCACAATTTCAGCAAACATGCTGAAAGTTAGTCACCTAATCTTGAGTATTTAAACCATTCTTTTGCATAATTAGGCTCCCACAATTGCTAGAATATTTGTGTGGGTTCTTCTTCATCAATTATGCTACAAAAAGAAGCTTCGCCTAGTCTCCAATAAGGCCAAATGGGCGCCCCAACACTCAGCTACACATGACGAGATTGATTTTTGTTCCTGCATAGTAGAAGGTAGAATCTTCATGCATTATGGTAACTTTCAATCACCATTTTACCTTGTCTTCTAGAAGCTTTCAATATCATTATTTTTCTGTGGAGGAAATGTATAAATACATGTAATAACATGTAGTAAAAACGTTCCATGTACGATGATGTAGGAACTTCAAATTTCCACTTCCGTCGATTGCTCGGTTTTTCTCTATTTTGTCTCAAACCCCTTCAACATATAAAATGTGTAATTTAACATGTAATATACATATAAACATATATAATCTCAGCTCCATAAGTGTGTAAGAGATTTCGGCTATGGGGTGTATGAATTTGATTTTGATTTTCCGAGAACTAAGGAAGATGATGGAGAATTGATATATGTAATTATATTGTGACTTTGATACTTAATTCTCCATGTAGTGCAGGAACTTTTTGAGTCATAGAAATGTATTTTGGCTGGCCACCTTTGTAGGATGAATATATAAGTTGTCGGAGATGGCTCGGTAGTCATATGATATGACAATTTTTGGTTTCTCCACTTTTGTCATGTCGATGTAATTTTAGAAATTTGATGACATGAAATATATGACTTGAGAGTATCATGAATGTGTATATGATGTATATATGACTCTCTTGTCGTTGACATATGTTGATGGCATATTGACAAAATGTCGAGAAGGAATAATGTAGCTTGTCGTCAGAGATAGAATATATGTCGTGTGTATATCCATGAGATATATATATATATGCCGTGAGACTCCAAGAAAATATGTATGCCATGTGTATCCATAAGATATATGTGTCGAGTATATATCCTTGATATATATATATATATATATATATATATATGACATAAGAAAGGCTCTGGCGAATCGGCGCCGCCGTCATTGAGTTTTGCGGCTTCTGCCGCCGCTGCTGCTGCCGGAATTCACTCGCCGCTCTGCCGGCATCTTCCTTCACAAATCTTTCTTCATAATTTGATTCCATTGTTTCCTCTGTTTTGATCGGCTCACGACTCGGCGATCCCCATGGCTTCACCCGCGCCGACATTCGCAGATATTGTCGCCGGTTCTTCGGCTCAAGCCATCAGCATTTCGCCCAAAACTATTTCTCGATAAAAAGGTATTCCTTTAATCTCGTTTTCAGATTCGGAAATTGATGATCTTGCTGCTCCTTTAAAATATTCCCTAGTGGGTACTTTTTGGTATGGGAGACCTCCGTTGAAGGTGATTAGAGATGTTTTTGAGAAAATCGGTTTTCATCACGATCTTCGCATTACTCTAATTGATCAGTCGCATATACTGCTAAATTTTACCGATGAGGCGGATTATTTACGATGCTTTTATCGACGTTCATGTCTTATTTCTGGGTGTCATATGCGTATAACAAAATGGACTGTGGATTTTGATCCTTCAACGGATGTGCCGATCGTTCCGGTTTGGATAGCTTTGCCTGGACTTCCAATTCATCTTCATCGCAAAGAGGCATTGTTTGAGATAGTTAAGCCCATAGGCTGTCCAATCAAACTTGATGTTGCAACAAAAGATGGTCTGCGACCTTCGGTTGCTCGGGTATGTGTGGAAGTTGATGTTTCAAAGGATTTACTGCCAAAGATCTATCTTCAAGCGAAGGGCCGGTTTATCTTACAAACCATAATTTATGAAGACTTGCCTGTCTTTTGTACCACCTGCAGACGTTTAGGTCATGCCGTTGGGTCATGCCCACCGCCATCAGAGTCGGCCATACCACCTCCCCCACCGCCCCCTCCGCGGCGACCACCAGCTCAGCGCTAGACTCCGGTTAAGAAACGGCCCACTACACAGCCAAATCTCCCAGAGCCTACTCCGCCATCTTCGGACACACAAGCTCCTCCGGCCTCCATCACTCCAGCTGCAGCTCTCGATCCAGCTGCAGCTCCTCCCGCAGATCAACAAGCCGAACCAGTGGATCCTCAGCATGATATTCAGGAATCTGTGGAATTAGGTCATTCGTCGGATAATGACTTACCAGAGGCAGCTCCTCACGAGATACCCATGGTTCCAGTAGAGGTTGCCTGCCACATCCAGCAGTTACCTCCTTCGCCTGACACAGACACTTTAATCTCTCGACTACAAGATTCCACAGAAGACTTTATACAGGTGGTTCCGCGTAGGAAACGTCGAGCTAAGAAGGATCTTCCTCCACTGCCTCCATCATCCATTCTTACGCGCAGTGCATCACATGCGATCCAGGGAAGTGACTCTGACCTTTTACAATGAATGTTATGATATGGAACATCAGAGGCTTTCGGGCCTCCAAGCCCCGTTTGAATCAATTAATTCATGAGCATCGGTTGAACATACTTATTATTATAGAACCTAAACATACATCAGACACTATTTCTCGTTATGCTTTGGAGTTCGGTTTTTCTAATTCTTATGCGTCGACTTCTGAGCGTATTTGGTTTTTCTGGCGTAACTCTCACTTTGAGCTGGCCACAGTGCAGGATGAAGAACAGGTTGTGCACTTTACTTTGACATATCGGCCTCTACAGTATATTTTTGTTTTGTCGGCAGTATATGGCAATCATACTCCATCTCTACGTCAATCTTTGTGGTCTTCTTTATGTACTTTCTCTGCGAATTCAACATTGCCTTGGGTTCTCGGTGGTGATTTTAATACATTCCGATCTCTATCCGACCACGAAGGTCGTTCGCGGCCATCTTTAGCTGTTTTGCAAGATTTCAATGATTGTATAGAGGCATGTGCTTTGATGTCACCACCTTTTCATGGATCTAGATTCACCTGGTCTGATGGTCGTGGTCTCGGTCGGGTCCGCCGGCGTCTTGATTGGTTGTTCCTGAATACTGATTTCCATGATAAATTTGAAGATATTCACCTTACTCATCTTCCCAGAATTACTTCTGATCATACCCCGCTGTTGCTCAAGTGCCAAAATATTACAGCTACATCTCATCGTTCGTTCCGATTTTTGGACTCTTGGCTTCTTCATCCAGATTTCTATTCTTATATGCGCGATGCGTGGGCTTCATATCCTACAACAGGTGGTATGCATGGCTTCTACACAAAGTTATTTAAATTCAAAAAGGATGTGCAACAATGGAATAAAGATATTTTTGGCAATATATTCTCTCGAGTTCAGCAGGCTGAAGTTCTCCTTACTCGCGCGGAAGAACGTTGGGACACTCAACCCACAGAGGCCAATCGGATGGCGTATAATCGTGCTAATACTCGCTATTATCATACTTTGGTAAAGGGCCGCAGATTACATCTTCGGATTCAACAAATACAAAAATCGGATGGTACGATTTGCACAGCCCACGAAGATATCAGCGCAGAAGCTGTGTCTTTTTATACTGCTTTATTTGCACAGGAACCTATTGTTAACAGTGAGCAAATTATTCGGCACATTCCCATACTAGTCTCTGCAGATGATAACTCTGCTCTAACACAGCTTCCATTATCAGATGAGATAAAAGATGCAGTTTGGCACTTGGACCCTCATAGTGCCTCAGGACCTGATGGTTTTGATGGGAATTTTTATCGATCTTGCTGGCCCATTATTCATAAGGATGTTGTTTTGGCGGTACAGGAATTCTTTCTTGGGGTGCCCCAGCCTAGAGTCATGGCTAGCGCATTGATCACTTTGATTCCAAAAAAAACCACACCAATCACATTCAGCGACTATCGTCCAATATGCCTCACTAATTTTATCAGTAAAGTCTGTAACAGAATTGTTGCTAGCCGCCTGTGTAGATTATTGCCAAGACTTATCTCTCCAGAGCAGACAGGCTTTTTACCAGGTACTGACATTTCTACGCAGGTTTTACTAGCTCGTGAAATGATCCATATGCTAGATAGAGGTGGCTCACAGTTATGCCTCAAATTGGATATGATGAAGGCTTTTGATAGGGTCAGCTGGGAATATTTGGAGCAAATATTCAAAGCGTTCGGTTTTTCGGGATTTTTCACTCGAATAATTTTGAATCACTTGCGGCTACAACTTTAGCGGTGCTAATTAATGGACAGCCCTCTTCTTATTTTCGGCCTCATCGGGGGTAAAACAAGGAGATCCTTTGTCTCCTTTATTATTTATTTTAGCAGCAGTGGGTTTTAGCAGGGGCTTGAAAGCATTGACAGCAGCAGGTCAGTTGCAGCCTTTTCGTTTGGGCCGCGTACCTTTCACCATTACACATTTAGCATATGCAGACGACTTATTGATCTTCCTTCGAGGCACTCAGCGAAATCTCCAACGGTTCCACTCATTTCTTACACAATATGAAGCTGCTTCTGGTCAGAAAGTTAATTTTCAGAAAAGCAGTATTATTCCTTCTGCTGCTGTAACACCACATCAGCGACAGACATTTGCGACTACTCTGGGTATGCGTCTTTCCAATCTTCCGTTCCGCTATCTTGGCTCTTATTTGCATAAAGGGATTCCACGAGCACATCACTGTGTTACGTTACTCCAACATATTGACGATAGGCTTCAAGGGTGGCACTCCAAATTATTATCTACTGCAGGACGCCTCGTCTTGCTTCAATCAGTCATCGCGGCATTACCCATTCATATTATGGCAGGAGGTGGTATACCAAAGTCGGTTATTAAAATTATCCATCGTAAGATGGCCGCTTTTTATTGGGGTCCTCGACATCATTGGGTCTCCTGGTCTAAGCTTACTAAACCACAGGCAGAGGGCGGCCTAGGACTTCGAGATTTGAATAGTTTGCAACAGGCTTTCTATTGCCGCATCTGGTGGTCATATCATCAGAATGCTACCCTATGGAGCCGATATATGCATGCAAAATATGGACATCGTGAAGATTATCTTCCTCGCTTACCAGACTCTACTACTTGGAAGATTATATGTCAGATTCATCCCTTTTGCTTACTATACACTGATCGCCACAATGATCAGATATCATGGTTGCCAAATCATTTGGGGGACTTCTCGCTAAAAAGTGCCTATGAGATCTGTAGAACTGCATCTCCAAAGCTGCTTTCTGCCTCATTTATTTGGTCAAAACATCATTCTCCGGCTATAAAGTTGTTTCTATGGCGTATTTTCAATTCTGCGTTTCCTTTTGAGGATTATCTTGGTCGATACGTAATGGCTCGTCTGACACAATGCCCCTTCTGCAAGAGTTAGTCGGCTTCGGTGGATCATGTGTTTTTATATTGTCCTTCTGTGCGCTCGATTTGGTGCTATTTTGCAAGTGAACTACATTGTCCCCTTCCCACATCAATACATCTTCGTCAATATCTTCTTTCATGGTGGTATCGCTCGTCCCTATCCACACTTATTGGAGTTTATAAAATCGTGATACCAGCGATCATTGTTCATCGTATCTGGTATGCTTATACTTCCCTGATCTATGGTGACAGCGCACCTATCCCAGCGTCTTCTCTTCGATTCTCTATACAATCTGAGATTACTTTGTGGCACAAAAAGATTGCGGGCTCTAAGTTGTCTGCTACATCACGGCATATTTTCAGTTGGCTACCTTTTGTTCGGCCTCTGCGTCCATTGATTGTTCGCTGGATCACGCCGCCCACAGGTAGATTGAAAGTAAATGTTGACGCAGCTACGGGTCGCAGTTACGGTGCTGGAGGCGCAATACTGCGTGATGACAGGGGGTCCTGTGTTGGAGCAATTTCTTTTCGCCTCCCTTTAAGCACACCCTTCCAGGCAGAGATTCAGGCAGCAGTTTTTAGTCTCTTTTATTTCTTACCGCTCTACCGCTCCATCATACTAGAATCGGATTGCTCCCAATTGATAGACCGGTTGACTCGACCACTCATTGTTCATGGTTATCCACATCTTCAGTTGCTACAATCCCTTGTTAATACACATCGACTCTCTTGCTATCACGTTTATCGCGAGGCGAACCTGCCAGCGCATTATTTAGCGCAACATGCAATGATCCACCCTGGCACCGAACGTTTTGCCTCGAACACTCTACCTTCATTGGTCCGGGCGGCGGTCAAACTGGATCTCACTTCTGTTAATTTGCGGGTGCCATGACTACAGTCTTCCATAAGGATTGGCACATACATTATTCTACTGCCTGTTACCTTAGAGTGACAGGCAGGCACGGTATGGTTGCACATACATTATTCTATGCTTCATGCTTTATACTTTTAGTGTGTAACGAGCCTTTTTGTTTCATGGGAGTGTTTTGGATCTATCATCAACTACATTCTTACTTCTCGTGTGTGGACAACATGACTGGTTCGGTGCCTTCCTGCGTCGGACTTCATATGGCGGGATTCTTACCATTGTCGCCTTGGCCTATTGGTCAAGGCGACTCGGGTAATCATTTTCATTCTTGGTTCATATTTGTTCTTTTAGACACTGCTCCTATATTCATGTTCTATTCCTGTTTGTGCGAGTTTCAATTCACAATGGTGAGGCTTATTCCGGATGTGGGCACTGCATTTTCGGATCGGATAGCGTGGCAGGCAATGGCTATTATTTCTTCTTTGTCGCCTTGGCACTTCAACTGCCAAGGTGGCTTCGGTACGTGCTTGCTCTATCAGACATTGATTGCACAGTTTCATACTTATATTGACCACTACTCTCTCTGGACGTTTTCTGAGGTTTGGATTCTCACGTCTCATACAAGACACAGTTGCGGCCACCTAAACTCAATCGGCGTTTTACTGTACATGACAACGACATTCAAGGATTTGTACCACAATTTATATTCTCATCATATCAATGACAGTCATATAAATATGTACGCTTTTTTCCTTCGCCAAGGTTTTATCCACAAGGGTGGTTTTTCTTGGCAAGGTTTTAATGCGGCATATCATATATGACTGGAGATATGTCATTATTGTTTCATTATTTCATTATTTCGAATACTCTGAAAGTGTAATATGGTTTTCCTCCGCCATATGTGAGGCTTTGCATGAATAAATAAAATTTTTCATTAAAATATATATATATATATATATATATATATATATATATATATATGACATGTGTCCATACATGTCAGCTTACTCCACGTGTATATGGCTAGCTTACTGAAAGTGTATTTCATTTTTCAGGTTTACAGAAACCCTAGCCACCTCACCGCAGTTTAATTCATAACAGCCACAGCTTTCGGCTTCCAATTCACCATGGCGGACGTGGAGACCGATGTCGCGATAGGGCAGCCAAAGAAGATAACATTCAAGAAGTTCAGTTTTAGAGGAGTGGATCTAGACGCGCTTCTCGGCATGTCCACCGATGAGCTCGTCAAACTCTTTACTGCTCGCGCTCGCAGAAGATTCCAGAGGGGCTTGAAGAGGAAGCCCATGGCATTGATCAAGAAACTGAGGAAAGCGAAACGTGAAGCCCCACCTGGTGAGAAGCCAAATCCAGTCAAGACTCATCTCCGTAATATGATCATAGTGCCTGAGATGATTGGAATTGTTATTTGTGTTTACAATGGAAAAACATTCAACACCATTGAGATCAAGCCTGAGATGATTGGCCACTATCTTGCTGAATTTTCTATTTCTTACAAGCCAGTTAAGCATGGTAGGCCTGGCATTGGTGCTACCCACTCTTCAAGGTTCATCCCTCTGAAGTGATGGGATTTGCCGTGCATCTGGCAGTTGTCAAGTTTTGTCTTTCTCATTGTTGCTCTATGTTGTTCGCTAGTCCTGTTTTCAACTGAATTTTTCAATGAGTATCTTGGATGTGAAACAGTGCGCATGCGTTTTAGACCGCACCTTAATGATGAATACTACAGATTTTCTTCCTTCAGCTGGTCTTGTCTTCGATTAAAAAAATATATATGACATGTGTCCATAAGATATATGCCGAGATATCCAAGAGATATATATATGCCGTGTGTCCATAATATATATGAAGAGATATCTAAGAGATATATACGCCGTGTATGTCCAAGAAATATATATATGGTATATGTATCCATAAGCGCGTCTCATTTAGTATGTCACCTGAAAATATTGTAGACACAAAAATGTTTGTCATATGATTTAAGACTTAACGCTTTATGGCTTGTTAGTGCAACAATGATATATATATGTGTGCATACATTTGAAATCAAAATTTAAATCATGAAACACATATAAATCATGCATTATGAAATCTCATATAAATCATGCACTTGTAAATCATTCAAACATTGAATTCTCAACAGATCCCAACCATGATAAGGCAAAGAAGTGGTTAGACAAGGTTCACAATTGCTTCGAGTTTATCCAGGTGCCTAATGAGATGAAGGCATAGGTTATTCGACCCTTCCTGATTGGTGAGGCCAATCAGTGGTGGAAGACTAATATCCAACCCTTGACTCGGACAGTTTCATGGGCGAGATTTCTGAAGGTGTTTTATAAGTTCTATATTCCCTCATCGGTGACGATTCAGAAGATTGGGGAGGTTGAGCCCCTGAAGTAGGAGCCCGGAGTCACAGTTTCTGAGTATGCTAACCAGTTCACAATGTTGGGAAGATATGTTCCTTCGATGATGACAGATGAGAGACTTAAGATGACTAAGTTCGAGCACGACTTAAATTCTAGTATCCAAACTTGGATTGCTAATGTAAATCCAAGGAATTTTGGAGAGCTGCTAGATGCCTACTACAGAGTGGAGCGGGATATTCTAAGGAGAGATGAGGAGGCCAGAGGCAAGAGGCCTCGAGATGTTTTTGATGATCGGTCCAGACAGTGGACTAAGTTTTAGAGGAGGGCAGGCGGACTACCCCAGCAACCACAACAATTTCAGCGACAGTCGCTGCCCCAGCACCAATAGCAGTTGCAGCGCCCGCAGTTACCCCAGCGCCAGCCTCAACAAGCGCACCCACAAGCACCAGCTATTCTGAGGTGCCAGACTTGTCAGAGGCAGCATACCGGTGAGTGCCGCATAGGGACCGGTGCATGTTTTGGATGCGGTACGACATGATACATGATTAGGAATTGTCCGGACCGGAGGAATGGACCACTGAGGATTGTTCAGAAGTAGCAGAGGGAGCGACATGTTTTGACTGACACGGAGGTTCAGGATCCCCCAGATGTTGTGACATGTATATTCGATTCCACAATTTCAATGCAATTGTTACCTACCTGTCTTAGAAACCTTAAACTGCATTGTTGTTTACATGGACGGAAATCCCACACTTAAACTGTAAATGTTATCAGGTGCGATTTTAGTGAATAACATACCTGCAAATATGTTGTTCGATAGTGGTGCAAGCCACTCGTTTGTGTCTAAGAGATTCACCAGGAACCTTAGTAGCTATCCTACCTGGTTGGAGACTCCTCATTGAGTTCAAGCAGCTGATAATAAGGTCATTATCTCCCACCATCTGTAAATGAATTGTGACATCGAGAGGGCAGCGCTTCAAGGCTATGTTGATTCCGATACAGATGACAGATTTTGATTTTATTTTGGCATGGATTGACTGTTCCATAATTATGCCTACATCAACTTCAGAGGAAGCGCGTAGTGATCAAAAAATCTGACCCGAGAGGAGGTTACCTACCAAGGTAATAGTAAGCTGAAGAATGTGTCACAGAATGTATATCTGACTACAATACAGGCTTATAGAGCATTGAGGAATGGAGACACAGGTTTTCTTGTATATGTCCTCGACGTCGAGTCCGAGACACCTTCACTCGATAGCATTTCGGTAGTTCTAGAGTTTCTGGATGTTTTCCCAGATGACTTTCTAGGGTTGCCACCAGACCAGGAGATCAAGTTCGAGATTAACGTTGTGTTGGGGGTAGAGCCGATATGTAAAACTCAACACCAAATGGCTCCAGCTAAGCTAAAAGAGTTGAAAGTGCAATTGCAGGAGTTGATTGATAAGAAGTTTATTCGACCTAGTGTCTCTCTTTGGGGAGCACATGTACTGTTAATGAAGAAAAAGGATGGCAACATGCGATTATGTATCGATTACAGGGAGCTAAACAAAATTACCATTAAGAACAAGTATCCCATGTCTTGGATTGATGACCTCTTCGACCAGTTGAGAGTAAGAGATTTACTTTAGTTAATGATTCGTTAGTAGTACCTCTATACTGAGTATGAACTGTACACTAGAATGCAGGAAACTAAAGTAGTAAGATCGGTCTTCGTTCTGGATATCACTAACTGAAGATCAAGGCAGATGATGTCGCAAAGACTAACTTTTGGACTCGATATGGTCATGACGAGTTTTTTGTGATGCCATTCAGGTTGACTAATGCTCCAGACGCTTTTATGTATCTCATGAGCACAGTGCAAGCAGCTAGATAAGTTTGTAGTTATCTTCATTGACGATATTCTTATATATTTGCCAGATGAGGACGCTCATGCAGAGCATTTTTGGGTCGTGCTGAGTACATTACGGAAGAAGTAGCTTTATGACAAATTCAGCAAGCGCGAGTTTTTGTTGCACAGCGTAGCATTGTTGGGACATTTTGTTTCGTATGTGGGCATATCAGTTGATTCCAAGAAGATTGAGGCTATCATAGAGTGGCCTAGGCCGGCAAACGTGATGGAGGTTAAAAGTTTTCTGGGACTTGTAGGTTGTTACCAGAAGTTCATAGATGGATTTTCTAGGGCAGCAATTACACTAACCAGGTTGACATAGAAGAAGGGGAAGTTTAAGCAGACTGCTGACTACGAAAGGAGCTTCATCGAGCTTAAAAAGAAATTGATCTCAGCTCCAGTTTTAGCATAACCCGTTTTCGGCGAAAGTTTCATTGTGTACAATGATGCCTCCAGAAATGGTCGGGTAATTGTGTATGCATTGAGACTGCTGAAACCATTTGAGTAGAATTACCTGGTACATGATCTTTGATTTGGAAGTAATAATGTTTGCATTGAAGATTTGGAGACACTATCTGTATGGGAAACGATGCGAGGTGTACACCAATAACAAAAGAGTAAAGTATCTGTTCACCTAGAAAGAGCTGAATATGGGGCAGCACGGATGGCTCGAGTTGATAAAAGATTACAGCCTCACGTTTCACTATCATCTGGGTAAAGCAAATAAGGTGGCAGGTGAGTTGAGCAGAAAGTATAGTCATGCGAGGTAGGTTCCCCTGTAGAGTGAGAGATGGCTGAATTCGGATTAGATATGGTTGAGTGTACGACAAATGTTCTGGCCACGCTGGTGAATTCTCCTACTTTGATCGAGCAGATTAAGGATGCTCAAAGAGGTGATGCTATTTATTGAGGATTTCTAAGAAAGTTAAGGAGGTGCAGATCGATGATTGCCAGAATCATAATGACAACACTCTGTGGTTCAGAGGCAGATTATGCGTACCTCATGATGATGAGCTTAAGAAAGATTATGAAGGAGGCCCATAGTTCACGACTGTCGATTCATCTGGGAGCCACATAGATGTATTGGGATCTGAAGCAGCATTATTTGTGAAATGGGATGAAGCACAAGATTGCCGAGTTTGTTGAGCGACGTTTGGTATTTCAGCAGGTGAAAGTAGAATATCAGGGAGCCACCGGTCTTCTACATAATTTGGAGGTTCCTGAGTGGATGTGAAAGCATATCACAATAGATTTCGTCATTGGACTTCCTAAGACCGGGAGGGATTGTAGACAGACTCACTAAGTCGGTGTACTTTCTACCTATGTCTATCCATGCGTCGATGAAAAAGTTCGTGCATATGTATATGGATGATATAGTAAGTTTGCATGGAGTACCGTTAAGCATAGTTTGTGATCGAGACCCGCGTTTCACTTCGCAATTCTGGATAGCGTTTCAGGATGCTATGGGGACTACGATTCGGATGAGTACAACATTTCATCTGCAGATTGATGGGCAAACTGAAAGGACCATACAGACGCTCGAGTATACGTTACGTGCATGCGCGTTGGATTTCCATGGTAGCTGGGATAAGTCAGTGAAGTTGATGGAGTTTTCATATAATAACCGTTAGCATAGCTCGGTTGGGATGGCACCGTTTGAGGCATTGTATGGATGGAAGTGCCGATCACCATTGTATTAGGATGAGGTCGTAGAAAGAGCGATCACAGGGCCAAAATTAGTGAAGCAAACGAGATACAAAGTTCGGTTGATATGCAAAAGGCTGAAGGCAGCCCAGGACCGTAATAAAAGCTGGGCAGATTCGAGACGTCAACCTATTGAGTTCAAGGTTGGCGAGAAGGTGTATATGAGGGTCTCGATGACGAAGGTAGTAATACGTTTTTGGGTTAAGGGCAAGTTGAGCCATAGCTTCATCGGCCAGTATAAGATATTAGAGAGGATCGGACCTGTGGCATATCGACTAGAATTGCCTCTATCTTTATCGAAGATGCATGACGTGTTTTATGTATCGCAGCTGCGGATATACGTGCATGACCTGAGTCATGTCTTAGAGCATTAGCGTTGGAGATTCGAGATGATGTGTCTTACGATGAAGCCCAGTGCCCATCTTGGATTGTAAGGATCAGGTTTGTGGAATCGGCCGATCCCGTTCGTGAAGGTACATTGGAGCAATCATTATGAATGAGAAACTAGTGGGAGCCATTGTGACAGATGAGGGAGCAACATCATCGACTTTCCAATTGAGAACGTAAGTTTCGAGGGCGAAACTTTTTATAAAGGGGGAAATGTTACACCCTGATTTCCATAAGTGTGCAAAATTTTAAATCGATGTATCGTATTAGATGTTCTATGTATGTTACGTAACCTATTGTAAATTAATTAAAGATGTCCTAAGTAACAAATAAATTTGGTCAAATAACTAAATGAAATATAAATGGGACACACACATTATTCTATATTTACTTTAAAGAAAAACAATAAATATGACAAGGAAATGAGGTAAACGAAATTTTGTCCTATTCTATCCATCAAATACCTCACTTGGCCGCCCTCTACAATGCATAAGTAGAAGAATAGCTTATTTCTTTTTCCACATTAGTCTACTTACACCATTTTAGGAAAATTATAAGTGTACAACCCCTACCCACTTTCTTCCAAAAAGGCTTAAGTATGTCATAAACTATCCCACTTTCAACACACCATCATTTCTTCCAATATCTATTTTCACCCACTCACAACACATGCAATTCTTACACAAAACTATATTCTTACATTTCATAAGACACCATCATTTCATCTCACACCATTCACATGGACAACCCTACATGAAAAGGAGGTAGAATAATAGTCTCTTGCAGATTCCATTCCTTACCCAATTAGAATTTATGCAAGCCTTTCACCCTCACCATTCCATCTCTTTCCAACCAAGCCTCATGATAAGATTCTCCAACTTCCCCATTACCAAAATTCGGCCGAGGCAAGACAGGAAGGGGAGAAGCCTTCATTTTAATCTCCACTCCACTTCATTCCACTCTCACCAAGGCAAGAATACTCCTCCATCCATCTCTCAAGCAAAAATCAAGTCTTCAACCACCTTTCTTCCCTTCAAAACCGTGAGCCAATAAGGAGAGGAAGACTCCACTTTTCTTTCATCCTCTTCAATTCCACCTTTACTTCAAACCAAGAACGATTCTCTTCCTTTCACCAAGTTAAAAGAAAATCAAAGTCTCCAAGCCTGCAAACACCTCCAAAAACCGTAGGTATGAAGAGGCAAAATTCAAATATAGGAAATCCTAAGGTAAGAAGAAAAACTCTTCACGCTTAAATGAGTGAGGCAAAATTCAAATATAGGAAATCCTAAGGTAAGAACCTACACCATCTCTTCTAGTCATCTTTTCATCCATTCACCTCCTAAATTACTTAACATTTCCCTTCATCTTACCCCCTATGCCGATAGTTTCATCAAGAGAGAAAGAAAGGAAGTTCTAAGTTAGAAAGGAGGGTAATCATAAGAACCATCAAGGTAAGACTTTTATCAAGGTTGATATTAGGTATTTCCAAGTGTTTATGCTTCAAATGACCTATTTCTTTCCATTTTTGGCCACTTAGGCTGTGCACTCCACAAGGAGGAAACAAGAAGAAATTTTTCCATTTAAAAGTCTAAGTCCAAAATAAGGCAAGTATTATGTTTGGTTTTTTCATATATATTGAAAAATTAAATATCTATGTTCATCTACAAACTTGGATCATACATGCATTATGTTCAAATGATTTTTCAACCGTGGATATGTAAAAAGTGTGTTTGCATGTCAATTATGTGATGACTTATATGTGATCCTTGATTATGTATACACATATGACCATGATGATCGGATTAAGGGATTTAATATCTGACATGGGAACTGTTTGATGGAAAAAGAAAAGAGATTAAATTACCCTCAGAGATGGGCAATTAGTAATGCACGAAGATTCCTATGGGGTAAAATTTCTTGAAAGAAATTTGAGATTGTTCAATTGTCAAACAATTATAAACTTTTTTTTGTTAGAAAAAATATATAAACTATTTATTTATTTTTATCTACGTGACTCAAATACTATATTTATTTACAACTTTGATCTTCATAATGAAATTTAGTTTTTAAAGGTTTAAAAAAAGTAGTTGGTAATAGTGAATAGTAAAAGAATCATGAGAAAATTACAGTTAGACCCCCTATGGTTTGGCTTAATTCTAAAAACTTTCCCTCTCGTTTGGAAATATACATTAACCTCCCCTATGGTTTGGGTTAAAACTGCAACGACTAATTTCTGGCATGTTTACCCCCTGTGGTTTTGCCGGAAATTAGCCGGTGCGTTTTTAACCCAAACTATAGAGGAGGTTAATGTATATTTCCAAACGAGAGGGGAGATTTTTAGAATTAAGTCAAACCACAAGGGGTCTAACTGTAATTTTCCCAAAGAATCAGTGGGCGTACAAACATTTTGGATTTAGGAAACAAGTACTTTGCCATTAATACCTGTACAATTAAAGCTAATATAATTTTACTAGTATTTTGAGCCGTAATATGAATTTAGCCAGAATCCTTTGTGAAACGAAAGACTCGTTATACTTTTTTTTAAAAAATAAAAATATATGGCATGCCCAGTTTTTTGTTTGGAAGTATTGACTATTTCCAATCACTTCTTTGTGAAGGAAGATCTTAAAAGAGACTTTGTAGAGGGACACTCAATAGATGCTTAATTTGCCAAACAAAGAAAACTGAAGGTGGAAACTCTCTGGCATTTCTCTAAACGAGAGTGCAAAACATTACAAAAAACGGAAGTGTTGAAAAGCACAATAACTTCAAGGGTTGAAACAGCTCAAATCTTTGAAGGTTTGTAAACATTCATTTCTGTATTTGCACTAACTTCGCAGTAGGGATTACCCGACAAACTGCATCAGAAAATTCAAAAAAAAAAAAATTAGAAAGCAAAGTTGAGTTCGTTGTCCAAAACAAGGGAGGTATAGAAGCTCTAAGTCGGATAGTAATGTTTGCGTTTAAATAAAAGTGTCTCACAATACTGTTGTGTTGAATCTGAACTGGATTTAAACTCCGATGTGTTGTTGCCTTCGAAATTTACAGTTTTGAGTTCACGGCTAGTAACATAAGTCATGTCCAATGTGCCATTAAATTTGTTATCTTCGAAATTTCTATGAAAATATGTCAGAGATCATGAAAGCAGCCTCGTCATAAATATGTAAAAATACTTGTATAGTGTCCGTTTAAGCACATATGTTAGTAATACATACAATTCCTTAAGCTGAGGAAAACTGAAGATTGCTTGAGGTGTCGGACCATAAAGTGAGGCGCTCCCAAGATATCTGTAAACAATTTAGTAAATTGTGCTGACGGAAAGCTAATAAACTTTAAAAAATAAACAGTTTCTTAGGCTTGCACTTACAAAAGTTCTAGATTTCGCAAGGATGTGACCCACCCAGGAGTTACTGAGCGGTCAAAACTGTTATTGCCCACGTTGTTTCAGTTGAAGCATAAGAAGTGAGGCAAGGGCATGTCATGGCACGGCTGGCACGACAGTGGCAAGTCTTGGCACAATTGGCACGATGGCAGGGTACTCTGGCACGCTTGGCATGATTAGCATGCTGGCAAGACGCATTGGCACGTTTGGCACGTTAGCACAGTTAGTGTAGCAGTCATGTTATGATGCAATTGACGTATTGAAACAGTTGTGGTGTATGATGCGTGTTAGACTGAAAGAGTGTTGCTGGGGATCATTCAGCTGACTTGCCACATCAGATTAAGAAGCTGAGGCACGCAACTGTGTGTGTGTATGCAGTGACGAAGGAGAAGCGGTTACGAGCATTTAGTTTACGCACGTGTAGAATTTAGATTCTAGGAGATTCCATTAGTTGTATAAATAGTTGATTTAGCTATGTAAAAATTAGTTGGTTGAACGAGAATTCACTTCCTTATGTTATCGTCTTCCTGTCCTCTCAAATAAAGTTTTTGGCGCGCAAGTATTGTATCTGTACATTATGCACTGTATTGATCAGAATGCTTGGTTGTTTGCTTGTTGCTGACCAACGTTGATCTTTGTTTGTTGTTCTCCATTGAGTGATGGTATCAGAGCTGTTTGCATCCGTTTCGATTGATTAGTTGAGCGCTAAAGTGATCACATGATGGATTCCTCTTCAACCGCCGTACCTCTTGGTTTGAGAGGTAATCAAACTGAAAATCAGAGTAATAATCCATACTATATTCATCCAAATGATAGTCCTGCTATATTTCTTGTTCAACCACCACTCACTCCACACAACTTTCACTCGTGGAGCAGCGCATTTCAAATGGCATTTTTAGTAAAGAATAAATCATGTTTCATAGACGGTACAGTGCCAAAACCTACTCCTCTTGATCCTCAATTTCAAATCTGGAAACAAGTAAATACTATAACTCAGTCATGGATAATGAATTGTGTGTCTCCATCAATTGCTAAAAGCATAATATGGTATGATAGTGCACTAGATGTTTGGGAAGACTTAACGATGAGGTATGGTAGTGGAAATCCGTTTAGACTCTCAGACTTACTAGAAAATTTTTACAATGTTAAGCAAGAGAACTTGTCAGTAAACGATTACTTTACAAAATTAAAAGTCCTATGGGAGGAATTGTCAGCATTGAGACCAGTTCCTAAGTGCACATGCCATAAGTGTAACTGTGATGTAGGGAAGCAGATGAGTGAGTTTGTGGACAATGATTACGTTATTAAGTTTGTCAAGAGGTTTAATGAGGAGTTTGATCCTATAAGATCTCAAGTTTTTGTTATGACTCCACTACCTGATTTAAAAACAGCCTTTGCGATGGCTTTGAAGTTTGAGAGGAAGTTGGGCAGGTGCAGGATCACATAGTGGATTTAGTAATGCACCTACTACTTTGATGGCTGATTATGGAGCCAGAGATGGAAATCTTGGTAACAATTATTCTTATAAGAATCAGGGGAACAAGTATATGAGAAGAACTGGAAGATATTATCTAGAAAGTGGAAAGCGAGTCCAGTGCACTCATTGTCGTCTAGTAGGACACACAACAGATAGGTGCTATAGAAAGCACGGTTTCCCCCCCAGAATTCAAGTTTAAGAGTCAGGTTAACATGGCAGAGGTTAAGGAGGATCAGTATGTTAATAACAGTGAGGAGCAGGGATGCCAATAGCCTTTCCAGTCAAATCCTGGACAACAAGTTCTCATGTTAACCTCTGAACAATATCATAATTTGATAAACCTGTTGAATGCTAATGATGATAATGCAGGTTTAAGTGTAGGGAATGTTGTTCAAGGTGCTGTGATGTCTGCTCAAGCTGATATGTGACCAGGTAAGTTTTCTGACTCTGTTAAATATGTTTGGATTATAGATTCGGGTGCTACAGACCATGTTCCCTGCTCTCTGTCTGTTTTCATTTCCTGCAAAACCATTGTACATGCTCCTATTAAACTTTCAAATAACATTACTATCTTTGCCACTCATATAGGCACAACAAGAATCAACAGTGAGTTGGTACTTGAAAGTGTGCTATATGTTCCTTCTTTTTCATTTAATTTGATTTCTCTGAGCAAGCTTACTTCTTCTCCTCAGCTACTCATTGTGTTTCATAACTCTTTTTGTTTGATCCAGGATCAGTTGTCCATGAGGACGATTGGTTCAGCTAAGAAAATCAATGGACTTTATTGTATCAATTCATCAGTGTTGCCTTCCTCAACTCAATCAGCCTACCTACTCACTACTATCAATAACTCAGATTCTGAATCTTACCCGTGGCATGCCAGACTAGGGCATGCCTCCTATGCAAGAATGCAACAAGTACAACAGCATTATCCTACTGTTGTAGTCTCTAAAATGCATGATATGTGTACAGTTTGTCCTATGGCAAGACTTAAGAGGTCCTCATTTCCCACTTCCACCTCTATTGCTCATTCCCCTTTTCAAATAATTCATGTAGATATATGGAGACCTAACAGACATCCCACTTTGTATGGTCAAAAATTTTTCCTTACTATAGTGGATGATTGTACCTGGTTTACTTGGTTGTATTTGTTGAAAACCAAAAGTGAAATCAGAAGGATTTTGCACAGTTTCTTTCATTATGTGAGTACCCAGTTCAACTCACATATTAAGATAATTAGAACTGATAATGGCCTTGAGTTCAAAATGAAAGAGTTCTATTTGACACAAGGCACCATTCATAAGACCACTTGCATTTATACTCCTCAACACAATGGAGTGGTTGAAAGGAAACACCAACATATATTTATAGTTGGGAGAGCTTTAAGATTTCATGCAAATATGCCTCACTCCTATTAAGGCTTTTGTGTTCAACATGTTGTTTACCTTATTAATCTATTACCCTCACCCATTCTCAATCAAAAAACACCATATGAGTTATTGTACCACACCAAACCAGTTTACAGTAACCTAAGGATCTTTGGTTGTCTTGCACTTGCCTATAACATTTCTCCCAATAAATCAAAGTTTAATGTCAGGGCAGTACCTCATATTTACCTGGGACACTCATTAACCACCACAAGATACATACTGCAAAGGTCAAATACTGGTGAAATAATTGTCTCTAGAGATGTGGTGTTTTATGAGAGAAATTTTCCCTTAGATACCAGTGCATCATAGTCATGTGAACCAACAACCAGTATACATTGTCTAGTTGATCATGTCCAAAGCCTTCTTCCATCTTTTGTGGAAACTCCCTTACATCTAGCATCTTTGTCCTCCCAATCACAAAATTCTTTTTCACTTTGTTCAGAAAATTCTTTGCCTTCTAACTGTGCACCAGCCTCTTCAGATGCTCCTTCTGCTCAGATTCCTATATCAGTATTACACATAGATATGGCCTTAATAGCTTCACCTTCTATGCCTGAGGATCCCTTGGCCTCTACATCTCAGTTGCCATCACATCCTGCTAGAACAGCAAGGGAAAAACGTCCATCTTCCTATTTACAAGACTATTATTGTAATCCTCTGAACTCTTCTTCTTCTGCATTACTACACCCTCTAAGTCTTCCTTATCCTATAGAGTCATACATTTCTTTTGATGGTCTGTCACCTAAATGCAAATCATACATACTTAATATGAGTATAGAACAGGAGCCTGCAACATATCAGCAAGCAACCACTTCAGCAGCTTGGCAGCAGGCCATGCAGCTTGAGTTGGCAGCACTTGATGCGAACAAGAATTGGTCTATTGTGACCTTGCCCCCAGGTAAACGTCCCATAGGCTGCAAATGGGTGTATAGAATAAATAGGAAGTCAGATGGAACTGTGGAAAGGTACAAAGCCAAATTAGTGGCAAAAGGTTACACCCAACTTCAGGGAATTGACTATGGTGATACCTTTTAATCTGCAGCAAAAATGACAACTGTCAGACTATTGCTTGCCTTGGCCTCAGTTAAACAATGGTTTGTGCATCAACTTGATATTAATAATGCATTCCTGCATCGTGATTTATATCAAGAGATATACATAGAGTTACCACAAGGCATTGAATCCTCACAGCCTGATGCAGTTTGTAGACTTCATAATTCTTTGAATGGGTTAAAGCAAGTTAGCCGTCAGTGGAATGAAAAACTTACTTCTGCCTTGACATCTCAGGGGTATATTCAATCTAGACATGATTATACCATGTTTACTAAAACAGTTGGGAGTTCTTTTTTGATTCTTTTGATGTATGTTGATGACATTATAGTGGCTAGCAACTCTTTGTTACAGATACAGCAGCTAAAGGAGTTCCTTCATCAGAGGTTTAGAATAAAAGATCTGGGATAACTGAAGTTCTTTCTTGGGCTTGAGGTGGCAAAGTCTCAAGGGCGGTTCATGATTATGCCAAAGGAAGTATACTCTAGAAGTGTTGGAACAGACAGGATGTTTAGCTGCCAAACCAGCGGTGACACCAATGGAGCAACATCTGAAACTTGTACATAACGATTCAAATCTGTTGAAGGATGTTTCAGAATATAGAAGATTGGTAGGAAAGTTGCTTTACCTTACCATCACCAGATCTGATATTGCCTACAGTGTTCAGCAACTTAGCCAATTTTTGGATACTCCCACGAATTTGCACTGGAAGTCCGCTTATAGAGTTCTGAGATACCTAAAAGGCACACTTGGTCAAGGACTTTTCTTTCCTAGTACAGGGTCAGGCTTGCTTAAGACGTATGCAGATGCATATGCATATTGGGGGGCTGTTCAGAGACCAGAAGCTCTATCACAGGGTACTGTGCATTCTTTGAAGATGCCTTAGTATCATGGAAGCCTAAGAAGCAAACTACGGTATCCAGATCTTCTTCTGAAGCAGAATATAGGTGATTGGCAGCAGCTACTTGTGAGACACAGTGGCTGCTTTACTTGCTAAAGGATATGGGACAGGAGTATAATCAGCCAGTGGAGCTTTTCTCTGAAAACAAAAGTGCCGTTTATATATTGGAAAATCCTGTTTTCCATGAGAGAACTAAGCACATTGATATTAATTGCCACATTGTGAGGGATAAGTATCAGGAAGGGATCGAAAAGCCTATGCCCATAAGGACAAATTTTCAGGTGGCGGATGTGTTTACTAAGGCTTTGGATGTAGGATCTTCAAGGCACAACTAGAAGAGGGGGTTGAATAGTGGGTGTGAAAATGTGGTTTTTAAAATAGTTTTAAACCAAAAACCCAACTTCTGAAAACAGTTTCTGTTTTCAGGACTAGTTTTAAACCGATTTGAAAACTAGGTTGCAGGTATTCAAAAATTCTGAAATTTGGAGAGAACTTAGCTTCAGATGTTATGAGTATCTTCTAAACATTTCAGATTTAAATTCAACCTCTAACCCCTTGAAAATTCGTTGGTGGTCAGATTGCGCAAATCTGCCAGAAACGGTAGTCTGGTTTGAAAAATTAATTCCTATTTGTACGTAAGTCCAAATTCTATGAAAATTTAAAGCCTAACCCCTTATTAGTTTTATTTAAATGGGTTGAAACAGTTTTGAAAATTGTTTTTGGGAAGTTAGTCAAATACAATCAAAGTCTCAACCTTTGCAAGCCTGAAAATCAGACTGCACTAGTCTCATAACTTTGCATGTTTGGATGACTTATACTTGTCCAAAAGGGTTTAAACTTGTTCCAAATTAACCTTAAGACGTGTGGATATGATTTTGTCAAGTTTTGTAATTTTTGAAATTCTTTTACAATTTTTACGAACGTGATCAAAAATGATAAACAGTGCTGAAACTAAAAGTAAGTGCTGAAAGTAAATGACACCAAGAATTTTATACTGGTTCGGTTATAAACAACCTACTCCAGTCTTCGAGGACACCTTCCTCGATTAGCACTAAACACACAACACAAAGTAACACCTTATCACAGGGTTGATGGATTTACACACCAACTCCAACCCTTTACAAACCTTGTATGAGAATACAATTGTCACGAACACCACCACCTCGCAAGTGCAAGATTGATCACACCTTGATCAATCTTTTACAATGATAAAGAATATGCGGTGGACTATATGAAGCCTATTCAAGTATATGAATGTAAGTAAATAGGCTTTTAGAGAGAAGAAAGAAAGAGAGTGTAGAAGAGAAGGCTAGAACACGTTTTTGATCTTTCAAATTGCAAGACTTGTTCTTGTTTTTGTTTTGCTCTCTTCCTTTCTTTTTAACAATGTGGCCGCCCCCCTTTGATGCTATTTCCCTCTTGAAAATTATCTTCTAAGTCCTTGGAAGAGTATATGGCATCATTGTGACATGTCTTTGCTTACTTGGCATGTTCTCATTGGATGATCATTAAGCTCTTGCTTACTTGGCACTCATTGATTGCTTGGATGTTGTCATCACTTGATTACTAGACAAATCTGAGAATAACACTTAAAACATGTGCCAAAATCATCATAAAATGATTACCATAATTCACAAGATCATCACACAAAATTAGCTAGGCAAATAACTCCAACAAGGCATGAAAATTTTGGCCATAACCACATCTTGCTGATAAGCCCACGATGGGGTCAACGCAACATATTTTCATGTATCATTTATTGTCACATGTTAGTTCTGTAAGACATGGCATATCACTGTTAACTCCGCACACACTAGTGCTACTTCTTATGTCTTATAGTCTTAACTAACCCTTAGGACATGTCATATATGTTGTGTATCTTGTGTTTGTTGCTTGGTGTCTTTGAAGATAGGTCAAAGAGACCTTCGAGGACGAATCCTTCTCAAGTGGGAGGGAATGATGAGCTACAGCGTAACCTTGTGGATACAAACACTGATGATGACACCTCACTGCCCCGCGCAGGTCCCATAACAAGGAGTATGGCTAAGAAGTTGTTACATTGTGTTGAATCATTTCTTTATAGGCATGAAGAGGATGAACCAAGCAAAGATGATGTCCATTGGGTTTATATGATACAAGCTTTGATCTAGTTGTATCAAAAACATGTTGTACATATCTTTAGTTGTTCCTTTTAATATTGTTGGTTGGTTAACCTTGTTTTAGGATAGTTTGTGTTGTATTATTTCCTTGTCTTTCAGGTACACATACTTAGCTTGAAAATGCAATTAGAATCTGAATTTTTGTCCAAGCAAAGAGGTGTTGTGCAAGTAGCTTACAAGCAAGGTGGTGACAAGCACTCATGTCAAATTCAAGCAATGTTCTTCACGTTAAATGGGTGTACAAGCTGCTCACATCATGAACCAATTAGAAGGACTCTTGCAAATCTTCAAACCAATCACAATCAAGTTGAAGTCAAGAATGCAAGCTGCACAACAATTGCTCCAATCAAATTCCTTGAAGAAATCGGTTGGTTTAAGGCCTAAATGGTTTGAAAATTCAAAGACCAACTTGCAACCAATCAAAGCCTAATTCAAAGCAAGCTGCTCCATGTGTTATCCAATCAAATTGATCAAAGAAAGAAGGCTGAATCTAGCAAGGATTACACGGCAAGCAACCAGATTTCTTGGAACCAAAAGTTGCTCAAACAAGTTCCAAGCAAGCATGTCATTTTTAGTCTAGTACTTTGTACTTTAAACCTTGTACCTATGTCATTTTCGTTTGTTATAAGTAAGGTAGGAATCAGAATGTAAAGGACAACAATTCATATATACATTTCAATCAAAACTTCCTTTAAGGAAATCTCAACTTTCTAGTTGAAGTTCAAGACCACTTAACGGTTTTCTTCCAAGTTCATAGCCTAGAACTTGTTAGTATTCACTTCATTTTTGGTTTACAGCATCTTAGGGTCTCAATGAGGTTTTAGATGTGTTGGAGTACCAAAGAGGAAGAGGTGTTGGTATAAATTGAGCCAAGAACAAACGGTTACAGTTCAAGGGGTGTCATTGTGATGTTCTTTGCCATAGCTGAGGTTCAAATCAATTACTTGATTACAAACTAAACTATCTACTAATCTATTTTTGTGTTCAAGTTTTCTGTTTTAAGGACTCACTAAACTACCGTTTAAACTTCTAGATTAGGACCTAATGAACATTATCTAAGCTAGATTGAACTAGAACAATAAGATTCACATACGGTTTTAATCTAAACTACACAAAGGGATTCTAACAATACTTAAGTCTATTCTATGTTCTTTTTGTGGTGTTTCGGTTTTTGCTACTGAAAACTAAGTTACCAACTATTGTAAACTATCTAATAAACACTTCAAGACATAAACAAACTATCTAAACAAACAGAATCTAAACGGACATAAAAAAACAGTTCAACATACGGTTTTGGGCAGCTTCATGCATATGCAAATTTACGCAATGTAAACATGAATAGAAGACTAACCAATGCTCTGATACCAATTGATGAGCCAAATGAAGGCTAGAAAAACGTTCTAAGGACTTTGTCTCCTACTCCAAATTGATTTGAACCTCACTATGGCAAAGAACATCACAATGACACCCCTTGAATTGTAACCGTTTGTTCTTGGCTCAATTTATACCAACACCTCTTCCTCTTTGGTACTCCAACACATCTAAAACCTCATTGAGACCCTAAGATGCTGTAAACCAAAAATGAAGTGAATACTAGCAAGTTCTAGGCTATGAACTTGGAATAAAACCGTTAAGTGGTCTTGAACTTCAACTAGAAAGTTGAGATTTCCTTAAAGGAAGTTTTGATTGAAATGTATATATGAATTGTTGTCCTTTACATTCTGATTCCTACCTTACTTATAATAAACAAAAATGACATAGGTACAAGGTTTAAAGTACAAAGTACTAGACTAAAAATGACATGCTTGCTTGGAACTTGATTAATTGAAACATTATTGACTTGAGATTTGTTAAAAGTGAAGTAAATTTGTAAGAAACAAGATTTGATTTCAAATTTTAACGTTGGCTTTACGTTTATCTTTACTTGGGATTGATTCAATTGTTTAAAGACTTTATTGGACTTAAGTTCTTACTTAGGATCACTTTGTCTATATTTATCCCTATACTGTTAAATTGCCGACCCTGTTATCATCTTGTTGTCTTTACACTTCTTCAACTTGCATTGAACTTTCATCTATATTTGGTTGATAAATTTGTGAAACAGTTTTCATATCATTACTGTACTTCCGTGTTGTTCAAAGAACGTTTCACAAAAGCCACACCAAAATTTGTGCAAGTAAAACCAAAGAAAAAGAAGCCGTGAGCAATGTCTCATAAAGGCAAGTGAGCAGTAGACTCACAAAACAGACAAAGCCAATCCAAAGGAAAATAATTAGGCTTGTTTGTGAAAGAAACTGAGAGAAAAGTCATTTTTAACGTCAAAAAGCAAGAGACAAGACGTATGAGTGATTTGCACAAGAAGTGAGATATAGCCATCCAAAGTTCACAAAAGGTGAATTGTGCAAAACCAAAAGCAAATACCTACACCAAAAGTGTTGACTGTTGTAAAAGGTTCCTCGAACAAACCCTTGTTGAACACTTGTGTGTATGTACTGTCTTTCACTTTATTTACAATTGAATGTGTATTAAAGTTTAAAGTAAGTTAAAGGATTGTTCTGTACAAACCCTTAGCTTTCTTTGATTCAGCCAAAAACATCACTTGACTTCTATTTTTCTTTGAATCTTAGATAGTCCAAGATTGTTGTTTATTCAATTGTCAATTTGAAGTAGAAATTTACGTTTTGTTAAAGTTATAGTTTGATCTTACTTGCTTGTATTCTGACTTATTTATCTCATTGTTTTACCATCTTGGTTGTTTGTTTTGATTTAAACATGATTCTAAAAACCATTTGGGGAGTTGAATGCCATAGGAGAGACTATGATGAACTGGAAAAACGTATGTACTCCTTTGGTCGTACGAATGGTTTATGGGTTGGATATTGAGAATGTAAAACTCCTAGATTTCAAACTCTTTCTCAGTGCAATAAAGACGTTAGTGCATATTACAATGAAATGCTTGATGATTTGTACTATGCTTATGTTGAAGAACATGAGGAATTAAGCATGATTAGGTTCTTTGCTGGATTAGATAAAGAGATCGCTGATTGCATGTTGTCTGAAAAATTCTCATCACTTTATGACATGTATAAAAGGCAAAGATTGTTCAATCAAACCTAATCCCATGCCAAGTTAATCAAAACTATGGGTATGAACTGAACTCTTGTGATTCTGAAAATGACAAACCAAATCCAGTTAAGTTAAGCAATTTGAGTCAGCCTATGGATAATATTGAAAATGCATTGCTTCAACTTAGAGACATGGTGCAAGTATTGAAAGAATCTGAAAAGAACAAAGACTTGCAATCTGACATTTCTGTGAATGATGGTTTGTATGAAATTAGCCCCAACATGCCTGAAACTGGAACTCCTTTATCTGAATTGCATGTTCAACCTTGTGTACTGTCTGAAGAAGACCCTTCACTTGAATCTGTTGGTGATTTCCAAAGTGTTAGTCGTTTGCTTATAGATGATGTTAATTGTGATAACACTTTGTCTGAAAATGATTTACATTGTGACATGCATATAAATGTTTAGTAGCCATACTCCTTGTTATGGGACCTGCGCGGGGCAGTGAGGTGTCATCATCAGTGTTTGTATCCACAAGGTTACGCTGTAGCTCATCATTCCCTCCCACTTGAGAAGGATTCGTCCTCGAAGCTCTCTTTGACCTATCTTCAAAGACACCAAGCAACAAACACAAGATACACAACATATATGACATGTCCTAAGGGTTAGTTAAGACTATAAGACATAAGAAGTAGCACTAGTGTGTGCGGAGTTAACAGTGATATGCCATGTCTTACAGAACTAACATGTGACAATAAATGATACATGAAAATATGTTGCGTTGACCCCATCGTGGGCTCATTATTCCCTCCCTCTTGAAATGATTCGTCCTCGAATCTCAACATGGATAGAATAAGGGATATGGGTTTAGGATGTACACGTATGCTCAACTACACCATAACCAAATAGGAACATGATAATACAAATGGTGAAGGTGAAATACCTTGGTGCGTCTTTATCTTTGAAGAAAGAATAAGGTGTGTACACGCTTTCTAAAATGTTTAGGATGTATTAACAATATGATAACAAAAATTTTAGAACACATACATTCTAACAGATAAAACAACATCCAAAAAGCATATTGAACGGTTACAGTTCAAGGGGTGTCATTGTGATGTTCTTTGCCATAGCTGAGGTTCAAATCAATTTGGAGTAGGAGACAAAGTCCTTGGAACGTTTTTCTAGCCTTCATTTGGCTCATCACTTGCACATGCTGAAATTTCGGCATGTGTGACATTCACCTTTTATTCAAAACATTGCCAATTTTACATTTATTTAATCCAAGAAATCAATCACCATTTAGTACACAATATTCTTATCATTTATGGAATAAAAATTAGACACCAATGAGGCCAAAAAATCGGCCAACATTCATCCACACATGCTGAAATTTCCAGCATGTGTGATATTTGAAAATATCACCTTCTTTGTTTCCATAGAATATTCAAAACACTTCCATATTATCTCCCAATTATTCACATGTTTCAAGACAACAAAATATGGCTCATTAAAGTGAAAAAATCGGCCAGCTCTTTAGCACACATGCTGAATTTTTCAGCATGTATCACAATTGTGATAAGATTTGAAATGTTACCTTTTGTAGGCGTGCTTTATTCTTGACCAATCAAGATGCCAAAAAAGCTCCACGTATGTTCCAACTCAGCTAGAATAGGCGTGTGACATGGTTGTGCATGTGCTGAATTTTATTTTTGCAAACTTTGTAAAATAATGCACTTTTAATTATACACACATGGTATATTCCAATCAGCCCTTAATTAATTTTTATAGAACACTTTAGAATGTATGAAGAATGTAAAAAGTGTCTAGATACATGTTATATGACATGCCAAAAATGTTCCATGTGTCGTGTGCGTAGAAAACCGAATTTTCGATGTTTAGGCACTACGTATGCCTTTGATGAAGGGAGAGGGAGTCTTTTCGTTACTTTAGGCACTACGTATGCCTTTGATGTGTCTACTTTCTTAGACAAAACAAACTTGGATGGTTTAGATGATGCTTCGTTTGTCTCAATGTATCCTAATCCAGTTTTATCACTGTCATGTTTTTGTGATAAAATAATGCGATCTAGCATGTTAGATCCCGTATCAAATTGTTTCATCATTTTCTCTAAATCCGTATTCCTTGATTTCAAGTTTGAAATCTCGGATTTCATTTCAGTGTTCTCGGATGTCAATGATGAAATTTCAGACCTTAATAAATTATGATGCAAGACGACTCTTTTTTTGAATCGTTTAATTAAGACACAAGATTTGTGTTAGAAGATTCTAACAATTTCTTGTCTTCAATTAACCGTTTCTTTTGTTTTGCAAGAGTTCTAGAAAACTTATGTAATTCAAGATATTCAACATATAAATCATCATAAGATAGTTCAGAATCCGAGTCAGAATCAGAATTTTACCTCATTTTCAAATAGTGGAGGCATTTGGCTTGACATATCTTTTTCCTCGGTTTCGTGGCTAGTGGTTGTCATCTCACACAGATCGTTGGATCTTCTTGTTGTGAGTGTTCCCGCACTCTGATACCACTTGTAGGATCTGCAAGGCACTACTAGAAGGGGGGTTGAATAGTGGGTGCTGAAAATATGGTTTTTAAAATAATTTTAAACCAAAACCCAACTTCTGAAAACAGTTTTTGTTTTCAAGACTAGTTTCAAAACGATTTGAAACTAGGTTACAGGTCTTCAAACATTCTGAAATTTGTAAAAACTTAGCCTCAGATGTTATGAGTATCTTATAAAAATTTCAGATTTAAATTCAACCTATAACCCCTTGAAAATTCGTTGGTGGTCAGATTGCGCAAATCAGCCACAAACGGTAGACTGATTTGAAAAATTAATTCCTATTTGTACGTAACTCCAAATGCTTTGAAAATTTAAATACTAACCCCTTATTAGTTTTTATTTAAATGGGTTGAAACAGTTTTGAAAAATGCTTTTGGGAAGTTAGTCAAATACGATTAAAGTATCAACCTTGCAAGCCTGAAAATCAGACTGCACTAGTCTCAGAACTTTGGACGTTTGGATGACTTATACTTATCCAAAAGAGTTGAAACTTGTTCCAAATTAACCTTAAGACGTGTGGCTATGATTCTAGAAAGTTTGTAATTTTTGAAATTCGTTTACTATTTTTACGAACGTGATCAAAAAAATAAACAGTACTGAAACTGAAAGTAAGTGCTGAAAGTAAATGACACCAAGAATTTTATACTGGTTCGGTTATAAACAACCTACTCCAGTCTTCGAGGACACCTTTCTCGGTTAGCACTAAACACACAACACAAAGTAACACCTTATCACAGGGTTGATGGAGTTACACACCAACTCCAACCCTTTACAAACCTTGTATGAGAATACAATTGTCACGAACACCACCACCTCGCAAGTGCAAGATTGATCACACCTTGATCAATCTTTTACAATGATAAAGAATATGTGGTGGACTATATGAAGCCTATTCAAGTATATGAATGTAAGTAAATAGGCTTTTAGAGAGAAGAAAGAAAGAGAGTGTAGAAGAGAAGGGTAGAACACGTTTTTGATCTTTCAAATTACAAGACTTGTTCTTGTTTTTGTTTTGCTCTCTTCCTTTCTTTTTAACAATGTGGCCGCCCCCCTTTGATGCTCTTTCCCTCTTGAAAATTATCTTCTAAGTCTTGGAAGAGTATATGGCATCATTGTGACATGTCTTGCTTACTTGGCATGTTCTCATTGGATGATCATTAAGCTCTTGCTTACTTGGCACTCATTGATTGGTTGGATGTTGTCATCCCTTGATTACTAGACAAATTTGAGAATAACACTTAAAACATGTGCCAAAATCATCATAAAATGATTACCATAATTCACAAGATCATCACACAAAATTAGCTAGGCAAATAACTCCAACAAGGCATGAAAATTTCGGCCATAACCACATCTTGCACATGCTGAAATTTCGGCATGTGTGCCATTCACCTTTTATTCCAAAACATTGCCAATTTTTACATTGATTTAATCCAAGAAATCAATCACCATTTAGTACACAATATTCTTATCATTTATGGAATAAAAATTAGACACCAATGAGGCCAAAAAATCGGCCAACATTAATCCACGCATGCTGAAATTTCCAGCATGTGTGATATTTGAAAATATCATCTTATTTGTTTCCATAGAATATTCAAAACACTTCCATATTATCTCCCAATTATTCACATGTTTTAAGACAACAAAATATGGCTCATTAAATTGAAAAAATTGGCCAGCTCTTTAGCACACATGCTGAATTTTCAGCATGTGTCACAATTGTGATAAGATTTGAAATGTTACCTTTTGTAGTTCCTTTCTTTAAGTCTCCAACATCGCATGCTTTATTATTGACCAATCAAGATGCCAAAAAAGCTCCACATATGTTCCAACTCAGCTGGAATAGGCGTGTGACATGGTTGTGCATGTACTGAATTTTATTTTTGCAAACTTTGTAAAATAATGCACATTTAATTATACACACATGGTATATTCCAATAAGCCCTTAATTGATTTTTATAGAACACTTTAGAATGTATGAAGAATGTAAAAAGTGTCTAGATACATGTTATATGACATGCCAAAAATGTTCCATGTGTCGTGTGCATAGAAAACCGAATTTTCGACGTTTATCGATTAACCAATTTTTCTCTAATTAAATTCCAATTTTTGCACATGTTATATATATTATGTTACCCATAATATACATAAATTAACTTTAATATTCAGCTCATAAGGCTGATTAAGTGGCTCATAAACCATGTGACAAATTGAAATTGGAATATCCACAATTTGGCCTTAATGTGGGGTGATTTGTGTGTGCCAACATAGAATGATTTTATGGCTGAACATACCATGTAAGCCACGAAATTTGTGGTCATTTTTGAAGTGTAGGGGCTGGCCATCTATTTATGGCAAATACGTGACACAGTTGCGAAGTTTCGGTATTCGTCCGATACGACAATTTTCTGTTTATAACCTTTTAACGTGTCGTATTAAATTTGTCATCACCATGACTTATATCATATGATATAAGACCTGAATATAATCATAAATATGAGTTAAGTATAATGGTGTGACGTTAATGTACGCACGTAAATATATAATGTGTCGGTAGTACGTTGGAATATATGTGTATGTGCTTTTTTTAAAAAAATCTGAATATATATAAAAATATATATATAAAAACGTGTGGAGAGGGGGTGAAGAAGACTTTCCATTCTTCAACTTGTTGCCTTTGTGCCTTTTCCAAATATAACTTCCTTTAATGAACTACTTAGTTTAATTAACTAAGTATTTCACTTAATGAACTAGTTTAGTTCATTAATTATGGCACCTGAAAATAGTTCAAACACAACAAATGTTTCCCATTGATGTAAGCTTTAAAGCTTCATGGCTCGTTAGTATGACAACATTATATATGAACTATATAAGGCAAGTTTTATGCAACAACGTGTCATGTCATAAAATATGTCATGCATTTCTTTGTAACACGTTATTTAAATCATGCATTTTAAAATCACTCAAACCCCTTTTTCTCTACATTGGATTCTAGCAGTTGCAATTCTTGACTTCTGCTTTGGGGATGTGTAATGTATGCAGGAAGTAAGAATTAATGGGGGGTGTTGAGAAACATAATCAATTGAAGCATGAGAAGTGAGGCAAGGACGTGTCATGCACGGCTGGCACGATAACAGGTCACCTTGGCAAGCAGTGGCAAGTCATGGCACAATTGGCACGATGGCAGGGTACTCTGGCACGCTTGGCATGATGGGCATGATGGCAGGACGCATTGGCACTCTTGGCACGTTGGGAATGCTCAGTGTAGCAGTCACGTGACGATGTAGTTGACGTATTGAAACAGTTGTGGTGTATGATGCGTGTTAGACTGGAAGAGCGTTGCTGAGGATCATTCAGCTGATTTGCCACGTCAGATTAAGAAGCTGACGCATGCAGCTATGTGTGTATTGCAATGACGAAGGAGAAGCGGTTACGAGCATTTAGTTTATGCAGGTGTAGAATTTAGATTCTAGGAGGTTCCATTAGTTGTATAAATAGTTGATTCAGCTTTGTAAAAGTTAGTTGGTTGAATGAGAATTTACTTCCTTTCGTTATCGTCTTCCTCTCCTCTCAAATAAAGTTTTTGGCGCGCATGTATTGTATCTGTACATTATGCACTGTATTGATCAGAATGCTTGGTTGTTTGCTTGTTGCTGACCAACGTTGATCCTTGTTTGTTGTTCTCCATTGAGTAATTAGTAATTTTCACAAACCTGTTTAAACGACATACTAATCACTTAAAACTGCAACATATTGCGGATGTAATATTTGCAATATTAAGGACGTCCTGGTATATTAGACTCTCGTGTTTATACATGATTTGAGATGGGGCCGGATCGCAAACGCAGTCTTACCCTGCACTTTGTACAAGAGACTGTTTTCTCTGTTCGAACTCGTGACATCAAGGTTACAAAACAGCAATCTTACCAGTTGCACCAAGACCCGTCCTCTATCGACGATGTAATCATTGCATTATTGACTTATCAAAAAAAGTACTATATGATTCGTCCCTAATCATGCTTACTTTCATAGTTCCGCTTGGTATATATATAACTGGATCATTTACATTAAAAAAAGTGTTTTATATCGTATTTATGCTATTAGTTTGCTTACACATCAGTGAGGCTATCATTCCTGTTAAGTCTGGTATGGGACCGGTGAAATTATTGCCGTCTAAGCCCCTGAAACAGCATACGGTAACTTCTTCAATTCCACTTCTTTTTTTCTAACCAATGAATTAACATGACGGTAAAAAATTCATACAAGAGCCTAAGGTCTGGAAGCGTGTTTTTTCTAACCAATGAATTAACTGTTGGAGAATAAAGGATTGGGCTTTGGCCCATCGTTGGAGATTGGAAGATTTGGGCTTGGCCCGTTAACGATGTTGCAAAACTTGGTTGAGCAACATACTTTGAGCTTAATGAGTTTCCGATAATGATAATCGAAAACTAATGAATCCTTAATCATCTATGTGACGAGTAGTTAATTTTAGGATGTGGAATCACCTCAATTACGATGTTGTGTGAATGTGAAATTAATGCTCAAAGTGGATGGAAAATGTTGTGAATGGGTGACGTGTCACCCTTATGGAGGAATACCCGTTGGATGTGTCCATGTGGCGTAGAAAGCTTTCTGACGGACATCGATCGATGACTTCGATCGATCGATGTCACTTCGATCGATCGATGTCATCGATCGAAGTTGATCAGGAAGCTTCGATCAATTGATTGATCGATCAAAGACGATCAGAGGACATCGATCGATCACATCGATTCGATCGATTGTCACTTAGATCGATCAAAGGGATCGATTGAAGTACTCTGTCAGACATCAATCAATCACATCGATCGATCGATATCACTTCGATCGATCGATGTGATCGATCGACAGTCTGACAGCGGGCAGAATCATTTTTGATTGTGCGGTTAGGTTTCAAACTTGAAACTAACACTATCCTCTGGTTTAAAATAAGATCAGTCTGTTGTGATCTAACGGTGGCAGGGAAGGCAGCTTTGATCTAACGGCCGAGATTTAAACTGTCTTAACCGCTTAACCGAATATGGTTTCCATCTAACGCTCCAGGTTTAAACCGCTAATCTATCTTCGATCTAAAGGCTGAGATTAACCTTCCTAATCTAGATAGGAGGTTTTAATCTAACGGTCTAAATCAAACTGCGGTTTTGATCCAACGGTCACGGTACCTTGTTCTCCAACCGACTCCCCTATATAAAGAGGGGCAAGAGGTGCATTCATTCATAACATTCTTAAGCTTTCATAGCATACTAAGTTCGTAGCATCCGAGTCTTGCATTAAGTCCGGGAGAAGTCAGGACACTCTAGCCGTTCGAAGGAGTTCAAGTTCAGCAGTGCCGCTCAACTGAACAGGTACCCGTTGTATCCTGGGAGAAGATTGCTCACACCGGTTGGGCACAGTATACCGGAACAATACGTCTTAAGGACAGAGTCCTCGACTCGTCCAGGGTTTTAATTTATTTTATTTTGCTGTTTCATATGCACACATTGTACGACTGCGTCTGGTACAGGATTGATTGTCTCCAACATTAACATTGACGGTAAAAAATTCTCTGACATGGAAAATTGAAGTCATGGAACATTAGGGGAGAAGAAAAATAAAATTTACATCCTGCATCTTAACAAGAGGGTAAAACCAAAGAATGTATAACATTATATAACGTGTCTGGAATTCTCCGGTTAATTGGTTTCCAAATACATGCCTGCAATTCAAAAGAATGAAACATGTTCAGAAAATTTTTTAGATTCCTTGGAGGAAGAATTGTAACTTACAGTGTTGAGAGGGGCTTTTTCGGGACTAAAAAGCTCTTCTGGCAGTGAGCCAGAGAGTTTGCTGTTGTACAAAATACTGTACATTACGACAATACAATGTCAATGAAATAATATTTCAACACAAAATATAAGCATCTCAACCATTAGAATATCTGTTAACATATATTCTACAGTTTTTATAAAAATCATGTCATGTATGCTTCTTTCAATCACTTTTTTTAACGTATGCCGTATAATTTAATACGATGAATTAGGAGATGCATTAAAATTATTTAAGGGATCTGCCGGCATTAAGAAAAAAAACTGGCACATAAAATTAGAAGGATTGCAAAAGGGCTGATGAATTTTCATAAAAACGTAAGGTTACAGCCCATGAAGATTCTCAAGTCGATCTAATCCTGAATCATCAGAGCAAACAGGATTCCTCCCGGAACATGATATTTCAACTCAAGTTTTATTGGCACAAGAAATAGTACATATGCTGGATAGAGGTGGGTCTCAATTATGCCTGAAGTTGGATATGATGAAAGCCTTTGATCGGGTCAGTTGGGATTATATAGATCGGCTGTTGCGTCAGTTTGGTTTTTCAGATTTTTTCACTCGGATTATCATCAACCATCTACGTGCAACTACGTTATCGGTTTTGATAAATGGAGAGCACATCGCCCACATTCCGTCCGTCACAGAGGTGTCAAACAGGGTGATCCTTTATCTCCTTTGCTATTTATTTTGACATCGGAGTGGTTTTTTAGCAGAGGATTAAACTCATTGGTTGCTGCGGGACATATACTGCCATTTCGCCTAGGCCGCATTTCCTTTTGCAATAACACACCTGGCGTACGCGGATGACCTACTTATTTTTCTGCAGGGAACACAGCGCCAATTTAAGGCGCTTCCACACGTTCTTAACCGAGTATGAAACTGCTTCTGGTCAAAGGTCAACTTTCAAAAAAGTAGTCTCATCCCCTCGGCACCACATTACGCCACATCGGTGTCGGTCCTTGCAAGAAACATTGGGCATGCGACTTTCTTCTCTACCTTTTCGATATCTTGGTTCCTATCTCCACAGAGGGATCAATCGCTCCAGATTCTGTTCTACTCTGCTACATCATATCGATGATCGATTACATGGCTGGCATTCCCGTCTTCTTTCATCAGTGGGTCGGTTAGTATTGCTGTGTTCAGTACTTTCTGCGCTCCCCCTTCATATTATTGCAGCAGGAGGATTACCAAAGTCTGTCATCAAAATGATACATAGAAAGATGACAACTTTTTATTGGGAAAAACGCCATCATTGGGTTGCATGGTCAAATATCACTTTGTCTATTGAGGAAGGAGGCTTGGGACTTCATGATCTTAATATGTTGCAACACGCATACCACTGCAGGATTTGGTAGTTATATCAAAAGCACGACACCTTATGGAGTCGGTATATGCACGTCAACTACGGGCAGAGAGGGGATTATCGGCCAAGACTGTCGGATTCACCTGTTTGGAAACTCATCTGTCGTATTCATGACACTTGTATTTTGCAAACGACAGGCACAGGTTCTCATCTTACATGGAAGCCCACACCCTTGGGCGAATTCACCCTAAAATCGGCCTATGATGTTTGTCGGACTTCCAAGCCCACGCTATTTTCTACTAAGTTTATTTGGTTCAAGCAGCATTCACCAACCATAAAAATACTACTTTGGCGTTTATTTCACTCCGCTCTATCATTTGAAGATTATATTGGTCGTTATTCTGCCGCACGTCCCACGCAATGCCCGTTTTGTAGGCAGCATTCGGCAACGGTTGATCTTGTATTCCTATATTGTCATCCAATTAGGCTTTTATGGACTTTCTTTGCGACCGAATTGCATGGAGTCTCCCCCACCACTCTGAACCTACGCCAATACCTCTTATCATGGTGGTACCGCTCCTCCTATTCTTCTATATTTGGGGTATTGAAAATTGTTGTTCCGGGTATCCTGGTGCATAATATCTGGCGCAATTATGCTAATTTAGTGTATGGGGACGCGGCATCGTTTTCTATATCGGCACTTCGGGCCACTATACATTTTGACATTGACATGTGGATTCACACATTACATGGCTCAAAACTCGCAGCAGGGCCATCTGTCTCTCTTTCATGGATTCCGTATGTTCGACCTCCCCGTCTTAAAGTGTTAAGATGGCTTACTCCACCATCAGGAAGATTCAAACTTAATGTGAATGCAGCAGTTGGGCGTCACTATGCTGCAGGCGGCGTTATCATGCGTGATCATGCTGGCATGTGTGTGCGCGCCTTGTCCTTTCGGTTGCCTCCATGCACACCTTTGATGGCCGAAATTCAAACTACCCTCTTTGGCTTACTCTACTTTCTCCCATTATATCGAACACTTGTCATAGAGACCGATTGTGCGCAAATGTTGTTGCGCCAACGTCAGCCGCAGCCTATCTTTGGAAACTATCATCTCAGGCTATTACAAACATTGATTAATTTTAATCGCCTAGAAATCATCATATATAACGAGAGTCCAACATGGCGGCTCACTACCTTGCCCAATACGCAATGACATCCCTGCGAACATGCTCCTTCGATAACAACAGTCTGCCACCCATGGTGCACGCTTCAGTCACTTTGGACCTCACATCAGTAAACTTACGTACTCATTGAGCTTATGGTCTTCCATATGGATTTGCACACTACAGTATCCTCTGCCTGTACTTGTTTGAGTACATGCAGACTCGTCGGGCGAGTATCAATATTATCAAGTCTTCCGCAAGGATTGGCATACTGACAATTTCGCTGCCTGTACTCTGACAAGTACAGGCAGACTCGGTGAGATCCACATCTCCTCAGTTTGGGATACCCTTTTATTTTATTAATCCTGCTTCACACACTTACATGTTTAATTTGTACATGGGCGGTCTCACATCTTCGCAACTTTTACACTGCTGCATCACTCGTCTTCCATATGGATTGGCTTTCATTTCATTTCGCTGCCTGTACTTGGATGTGTACAGGTAGACTCGGTATGCATTACATTCACCTGGCCGAATGCCTTTTCTTACGTCTCCTCTATCTAACACACTCTTATGTTTTCATGATGCATGGACGGAGTCAACACTACCACTGGCTTCTCACGCTTATGTGGTTGGTTTTTTGCAACGAGGATGGGCTACAATATGGCGCTAGGGAATTCCTTTGCCTTCAACAGCTGCTTCTTCAAATGTGTCATATGCGGCTTACGATTTTCCTACTTTTACATTGGACATGGGTCGCACTTACTTTCCTGGCCACTGACGCGATTTCTGCCTGGATACGGGACAATCATCAAGAGTACATGCTCACACGGCTATTTGTTTTGCTACGTTTATGTAATTTTCGATTTATATATTCTTTCATTTTACACGGTAGTGTATGTCAACAATCCATATATAAATATGTACGCTTTTTCCTTCGCTAAGGTTTTATCCACAAGGGTGTGTTAGAATATATTGAGTTTTGATGATTTGCACAATTCAGTACTTTGAACAAGTGATTAGGCGCTTCATGTGTGTGGTTGAAGTCAGTATACTTCGAACGCTTACTAGGCGCTTAATGTACCTTGGTGGAGTCCAGTACACTTCGAACGCCTACATTAGGCGCTTTATGTGAAGTGTCTGGATGTGCGAACACTTCGAACGCCTAGATTAGGCGCTTCATGTGAAGTGTTTGAAAATCAGGACACTTTGAACGCCTGATTAGGCGCTTCATGTGGCCTGTTGAAAAATGCGAACTTTGAACGCCTCTTTAGGCGCTTTATGCTGTCCACCAAGCCAAAAGTACTTTTCCCTGAATGGGCACGTACTCCTAAGTACTTTCTCTGAGAAAAAGTCAGAGTTAGTTCGAACAAGCATGAAGGGCTACATTAGGCGCTTCATGTGACTTCGAACGCCTTAAGAAGCCCACATTAGGCGCTTGATGTGACTTCGAACGACAGTTCATTTTCACATCAAGCGCTCGATGTCACTTCGAACCTGTGCTTTTAGCACATTAGGCGCTTCATGTGACCAACGTTACAAAGGTCTTAAACTTCACTTTTTAACATCAGTTGACTCTTTGTACCCTCCTCTTTAGTGTCTTTTTCACAGGTTCCTCTCTGCTGAAGATTTCAGGTTTCCTTTCTTGGCATTCATTTTGAAATCTCTCCAAGAATGTTGCTACATGCCAAAGGGAGATCTCCAATGATGAGGACTCACCAACACATGATGCCAAAACCCATTAATGTTTGTGCAGAGGGTTTCAAACGGGAAGAAACATGAAGGTTGATAAAAGAAGGGTTTCCTCCATTTTCTTCTCCAACTTTCTACTTTGCAAGCTCTCAAATTCTCTCAAGCTCAAGCTCTCAAAATACTTGTAAACATTGTACATTTTACTTTATTGTTGAGAGTGATTATTGTAAGAAGAAGAAGAGTCTTCTTCTTGGTGAGATTCTATTGTGAGAGATTGGGTAGATTGTTGGTCAAGGAGCAAGGGTGCTTCTTGTTTGAGATTTCTAGACTTTGAAGGGTTAGTTGATAGTGTGTGGTGCACTATTCTCCCTACAAGATTTCTTTGAGGGCAAAGAAGATCTTTGGAGGCTAAACTTCAAAGGGTTAGACTTCTTGGTTGTGGTCTAGGCAAAGTGCCTAGTTTCTATTTTCTGGATTTTGTTCTTTGATTGTTGTTTCCCCCAAAAGAAATAACAATCCCCATTTCAAAATCCTTCTTGTGAAACATCAAGAAGGTAGAGGAGTAGAGTCATTTGACTTGAACCTCTATACATACTTGTGTTCTTTACTTTCTTGCAAGTCTTTATCTTTCTAAAGAACACACCCAAGTATTGGTTGCACCCAAAACGAAAATATCCATAAAATATCCATACTTGGTGAACACACTATTCAACCCCCCTTCTAGTGTGTTCTAAGGGACCTAACAATTGGTATCAGAGCCACATCTTGCTTATTTGAGTCCAAATACAAGATTTGATCATTAGTATGGATCCCTTTGTTTTTGATGATGTGGGTTCTCCTAGTGCTGATGCCTCTAGAAGAAGGAGGCAAGAAACCCTACTCCCTTCTATCTCAAATGTTCATGTCAAAGTTCCCATGTTTGATCCTCTAAACTACCCACTATGGAAGTCAAATATGGAAACCTATTACGTTCTGTGGGCACAGAATATGGGTTGAGGTCTCAAGAGGCCTATGATTCCCATTGATATTGATGATCCTACTCCTGAAGAGGAGTTCCAGTTGGCCATAAATAGCAAGGCTCTTGCTATTTTAAACAGCTCTCTTTCCTCAAATGAGAGAGCACAGATTCAAGGTGTCCAATCCGCTCATGAGGCTTGGACAAAGCTTGAGATGATCCACGAAGGAACATCTCAAGTAAGAAAGGCCAAGGAGACAGTTGATAAAACAGTTCTACAATTTTACTGTCCCTAAAGGTGAAAAGATTGAAGAGTCCATCCAAAGATTCACCAAGCTTGTCAACCTTCTCAAAGCGGTTGGCAAGAAAATAGAACAAGAGGATCTAAACCATTGCTTCCTAAACAGTTTAGGAAGAGAATGGAACGCAAAAGTGACGGCCATTGAGGAGTCCAAGGATTTGGAAACCATCACCTTGGATGAGCTATATGGGAATCTCATTACTTATGAGATTCATTTGGATGCACAAGAAAAGAATCCTATTCGCCACTCCACTAAGGCGCTTGTATGCGAGTCGGAGGACTCGGACGATGAAAGTCGGACTTCTTGTCAAAAGATTCCGATGTTTTGCGAGAAAGAATGGTGATGAAGCCAAAAGATTCATCAAGAGAAGTACTCCAAGGACAAGGTGAAGGACCAAGAGAATAAATGCTACAAGTGGGGAAGCTTGGTCACTTCATGAAAGATTGTCGGGTGAAGGAGTCGCAACTCAAAGACAAGAAGGCCATCTACCAAAGGAAGAAGGCCTTGCAAGCGGAAGTAGCCCATTGGGAGAGCATTCTTTCCGGGTCCGAGAGCGACAATGGCGATCGTGATGATCTTGCACTCACGGGTGTGGTTCAAGATGATCTTGACAAGGAGTTCTTTGCACTCATGGCCATTGATGATGACATGGAGGTATGCAATATCTAATCTCACTATAGAATTATTGATGAACGAGATGATTTAATGCAAGAAAATGACCTCTTAGATTTAAAATATAAACGTGTCAGAAAGAGTTTAGAGCATGCTTAAATGAATATAATGACACGTTAGAAGATCACATTGCATTGCAACTTGAGCATGATATTTTTGACTATGCATGTGATTGCACTTGAAGAGAAACATGATTTGATGAAATCATGTGCTCAAGACCTTGAGGATAAGAAAAATGATTCAAGGGTAAGTGCTACAAAGGTAGAGGTTAAGGATGCATCTAGGCCAAGTCAGAAAGCTAAAATAAACCTAGTGCCATGTATGCATCTAAGAAGGGAAACAAAAAGGAAAAATCACAAGTGGTCAAGGAGTTCAAAACCTCCTTGAAGAAGCAAAGGCACATGCCTAAACAAAAGTCTAATGCACCAAAGGCATCACAACCTTTGGTTCATATTGTGAAACAAAACCTTCTTCGATTCCAAAGAAAGGTGGTTCCTAAAAGGAAACACGGCATGTGCCTACGCACAAGCATTCAATGATTGGTTCTCAAAATTATCTTGTCTAGTTGCTAAGAATGATTTTACGCAACTATGGCATAGACGTATCGGACATGTATGTTTCAAAACATTTAAATTTATTTGCAAAAATGGTAAAGTCCGAGGCCTTCCAAAATGAATTTCGAAAACCATTACTTATGTGACACTTGTCAAAAGGCGAAGCTTGTGAAAACAAGCTTCAAACCCAAGACAAACATTTCCACCTCCAAGCCCCTACAATTGCTTCATATGGATTTGTATGGGGATGTTGGAACAAAAAGCTTGGGTGGTAAACATTATACCTTAGTGGTAGTAGATGACTATACTCGTTATACGTGGGTGATGTTTCTAGCTAAGAAAAGTGATGCATGTAGTGAGTTTATGAGCTAAGTAAACGATTGGAAATCATGTGGGTGGCCACCAATTAAAACCATCCGTAGTGATCGTGGTGGTGAGTTTGATGGTGATTCTAAAGGTTTTGTGTATCCAAAGGGTACTCTCATGACCTTTCGGCACCTAGAACTCCTCAACAAAATGGTGTGGCCGAACGAAAGAATAAAACTCTACAAGAAATGTGTAGAGCAATGTTGAATGAGTTCGTTTGCCCAAGTATTTTTGGCCGAACGGTGGTAAATGCGCTTGCCATGTGCTCAATCGTGTCTATTTGAGACCATACCTAAATGTGACACCATATGAGCTTTGGAATGGAAAAGTTCCCAACATTGGGTATTTCAAAGTCTTTGGTTGCAAGTGTTTTATACTTAATACCAAGATACTTTGGACAAACTTGACCTCAAAGCGGATGAAGGTATCTTTTTAGGTTATGCCTCAAATAGTAAAGCATTTCGTGTTTTCAACAAAAGGAGTAAAAAGTGGAGAAGAATCAATCCATGTTAAGTTTAATGAGTCACTTAGTGACGAACCTAAACTTAAGAGGATTGTGGAAGAGGATGAAGATGTGACTCCTCAAAAAGAAAATTCTTGAGATGTTCCTATGGTTGTTCCTCAACGAGAGATCGTTGATGATCCTCCAAATGGAAACATCTTCATTGATTTGAGAGTTGAAACCTATTGAAGGTACTCCTCCACCTTGTGTGCATGAACTTAGTGATTCAATAGAAATATCTCTCATACTCATGTTGATACACAAAATGTAGATAATGCATCACACATTCCGGAACATTGAGGTTCATGTGGATGATGAAGGTTCATCTTTCCGGAACATGATCAAGAGGAAGTTGGAGGAGATGTCTCCAATCTTCCCTAGATCATTTAAGCACAAAGTTTCTCACCCTCAAGAGTTGGTCATAGGTGATCTAAATAGGGGTATCACCACACGAAGGCAATATAGAGAGATGCATTTGTCTCTCTTATAGAGCCAAAAAATATTAAAGATGCACTTCTTGATGAAAATTGGATCTTGGCTATGAAGAAGAGTTAAACCAAATTGAAAGAAGTGATGTTTGGGAGTTAGTTCCCAAACCACACGATCATCCTATTATTGGTACGAATGGGTTTTTCGTAACAAGATGGATGATCAAGGTAATGTCACTAAAAACAAGGCTAGGTTAGTTGCTCAAGGATACCGTCAAGAAGAAGGTATTGATTTTGATGAGACATTTGCACCCGTAGCACGGCTTGAAGCTATTAGGATGTTGTTAGCATATGCTTGTTATAGGGATTTTAAACTTTACCAAATGGATGTTAAATCTGCCTTCTTGAATGGTTTTATTCAAGAGGAAGTGTATGTTGCACAACCTCCCGGGTTTGAATCTCATGATTCACCACATCATGTCTTCAAACTTAAAAAGGCTCTTTATGGCCTCAAACAAGCTCCAAGAGCTTGGTACGAGAGGTTAAGTACTTTTCTTCTTAATAATGGTTTTTCAAGAGGTAAAGTTGACACTACTTTGTTCATAAAAGAACAAGGTAGGAATCATTTAATTGTACAATTATATGTTGATGATATTATTTTTGGTGCTACTAACAATTGTCTTTGCGAGCAATTTGCTAGTCTTATGCAAGGTGAGTTCGAGATGAGCATGATGGGCGAACTAAACTATTTTCTTGGATTACAAATCAAGCAAACCGAAGATGGCGTGTACATTTCCCAAACCAAATACACAAGAGATTTGCTCAAAAAGTACAATTTTGGTGAAGGTAGAGAGGTGAACACTCCTATGAGCACAAGTGCCAAGCTTGACAAGGATGAAAA
>AP025043.1:10263484-10539641 GCA_036186865.1 Eustoma russellianum | reverse complement strand
ATATTAATTATTATTATTATTATTATTATTATTATTATTATTATTATTATTAATTTCGTTTTTATGTATATATTTATATCATCGGATAATAACAGAGAATCCATATTTGATATGGATTTTGATTGGTTTTATCTAATCCTAACAGAATCCGTATCTGGTACGGATTTTGATAGCGTTAACAAATCCGATCTGCAATCGGATTTTGATATCTATATATATGCATGGAGCTTGGCGTATCTCATACACCAAGCAATTAGAAAAAACGAAAGAACAGAAAACGAAACCCTAGAATCGTTTTTGAGAAAAACGAGTTCTTCAGCCGCGCCGTTTGAAGAGTAGCATTCCGGGCGGAAGCGTTCGTGTGGATACCGACAGAGGGTGATCATATTCTCGCACCTGCTTCATCTGCGTAATTCGGATCTACAAAGGTAATTTTCGAGTTTCTTTCATCGAATTAAACGAACAACATGGATCCTTGGTAGGAAAACGGAGATCAAGTTTTTGTTTTCCGCTGCGCGTTTGGCAGTGATCTCGGTTGATTTCCTAACACTTATCTCAAGTAGGAGGATAGTGTTTGTTTCAAGTTTGAAACATAACTGCTCAGCAGAAAAGATCCTGCTCGCTGTCCAACTTCGATCGATCACATCGATCGATCGAAGTGACATCGATCGATCGATGTGATCGATCGATGTCAGACAGAATCATCTCGAGTGATCGATTGATGTCGGACAGAATGGTCGAAAGCTCTCTGATCAACTTCGATCGATGACATAGATCGATCAAAGTGACATCGATCGATCGAAGTCATCGATCGATGTCCGTCAGAAGCTCTTTACACGCCACATGGACACGTCCAATGTGGTATTCCTCTATAAGGGTGACACGTCACCCATTCACAACGTTTTCCATCCACTTTGAGCATTAATTTCACATTCACCCAATATCACAATTGAATGATTCCACATCCTAAAATTAACTACTCGTCACGTAGATAATTAAGGACACACTAGTTTTCAATTTTCATTATCGGAAACTCATTAAGCTCAAAGTACGTTGCTCAACCAAGTTTTGCAACATTCACTAATGGGCCATAGCCCAAACTTTAAATCTCCAACTATGGAGAACAAGGTACCGAGACCGTTGGATCAAAACCGTAGTTTGATTTAGGCCGTTAGATTAAAACCTCCTATCTAGATTAGGAAGGTTTAATCTCAGCCTTTAGATTAAAGATTAATCCGCCGGTTTAAACCTGGACCGTTGGATGGAAACCACATTCGGTTAAGCGGTTAAGACAGTTTAAATCTCGGCCGTTAGATCAAAGCTGCTTTCCCTGCCATCGTTAGATCAAACCAGAATGATCTTATCTCAAGTAGAAGGATAGTGTTTGTTTCAAGTTTGAAACATAACTGCTCAGCAGAAAAGATCCTGCTCGCTGTCCGACATCGATCGATCACATTGATCGATCGAATGGAGGATTTGATTGTCCGTCTTCGCATTGAGGAGGACAATCGTCGTACCGAAAGAAAGCCGTCCACATCTTCTGGTCAAGCCAAGGCTCATGTTGCTGAGGCGAAGAACAGAAAGAAAAATAACACTTTGAGCGTGAACGTCAAGGGCAAGGAAATTGCAAAGAAGTTCACAGGTAAGTGTTATAATTGTGGTAAACCAGGGCATCAAAGCAGTGAATGCCGAAAGCCCAAAAAGACTCAGAATAAAGCGAAAGCAAATCTGGTCGGCGCAATGGAAGACTTGAACCTCTACGCTGTGGTGACTGAGTGCAACGCAGTGGGAAACCCGCGGGAATGGTGGGTGGACACAGTGGCCACTCGACATGTTTGTGCGAACAGGTCCATGTTCAGAGAATACGTGCCCACGACAAACAATGAGCAATTATTCATGGGAAACTCCAACAGCTCGAAGATCGAAGGATCGGGCAAGGTAATCCTGAAACTGACCTCAGGAAGGGAGTTGACTCTGCAGAATGTGTTGCATGTTCCTGACATAAGGAAGAATCTGGTTTCTGGCGCGCTGCTAGTCACTCAAGGGTTCAAGCTTGTTTTTGAGGCGAACAAATTTACACTTTCTAAGAATGGGGTGTATTTGAGAAAAGGGTATCTTTCTGATAACATGTTCAAATTGAATGTTATGACAATTGTACCCAAGAATATTGCGCTCACCGAGGCTAATAAAATTGTTTCCTCTTCTGCTTACATGCTTGAGTCTTCCTATTTGTGGCATTTTCGTTTGGGACACGTTAATTATAAATCAATACAACGAATGATTAATCTTGACTTATTGCCCAAACTGGACTTTAATAATAAAGAGAAATGCCAAATATGTGTTGAAGCGAAATTAACAAAAGCGCCATTTCCTTCAACAGAACGAAACACTGAATCGTTGGATTTAATTCACACAGATTTGTGTGATTTAAAGTTTGAGCAAACAAGAGGAGGTAAAAAGTACTTCGTAACTTTTATCGACGATTGCACTAGATATTGTTATGTTTATTTGCTAAGTAGCAAATACGAGGCCCTTGATGCGTTCAAGGATTATAAAAATAAAGTTGAGAATCAACTTAGCAAACGAATTAAAACAATTCGTAGGAATAGAGATGGCGAATATGATACACCGTTTAATGAATTCTGTTCAGAACATGGCATTATTCATCAAACGACTACGCCATATTCACCTCAATCGAATGATATTGCTGAACGCAAAAATCGTACTCTAAAAGAGATGATGAATGCTATGTTGATAAGTTCAAGTTTACCTCAGAACTTGTGGGGGGAAGCAATTCTCTCAGCCAACGTCATTTTAAATAGGATTCCGTCCAAGAAGATGGATAAAACCTCATATGAACTTTGGAAAGGCTATAAGCCTAGTTACAAATACGTCTTAAGATTGTTGGAAACAATCACTTCTGCACTGAGACGCAGTCGTTTAGTGTGTGCATATGGAATAACAAAATAAACCAAACCCGGGGCGAGTCGAGGACTCTGTCCTTAAGACGTATTACTCCGGTATACTGTGCCCAACCGGTGTGAGCAATCGTCTCCCAGGATACAACGGGTACCTGTTCAGTTGAGCGGCACTGCTGAACTTGAACTTCTTCGAACTTTAGGGTATCCTGACTTCTCTTGGACGGTATGCGAGACTCGAATGCTATGAGAGTAGTACGCTATGAATGCTAGAGCAAGTGTTTTTAGAATGCACCATTTGCCCTGTTTATATAGGGGAGTCGGTTGGAGAACAAGGTACCGAGACCGTTGGATCAAAACCGTAGTTTGATTTAGGCCGTTAGATTAAAACCTCCTATCTAGATTAGGAAGGTTTAATCTCCGCCTTTAGATTAAACATTGATCCGCAGGTTTAAACCTGGACCGTTGGATGGAAACCACATTCGGTTAAGCGGTTAAGACAGTTTAAATCTCGGCCGTTAGATCAAAGCTGCTTTCCCTGCCACCTTTAGATCAAACCAGAATGATCATATCTCAAGTAGGAGGATAGTGTTTGTTTCAAGTTTGAAACATAACTGCTCAGCAGAAAAGATCCTGCTCGCTGTCCAACTTCGATCGATCACATCGATCGATCGAAGTGACATCGATCGATCGATGTGATCGATCGATGTCGGACAGAATCATCTCGAACCTTTCTGTCCAACTTCGATTGATCACATCGATCGACCGAAGTGACATCGATCGATCGAAGTGATCGATTGATGTCGGACAGAATGGTCCAAAGCTCTCTAATCAACTTCGATCGATGACATAGATCGATCGAAGTGACATGGATCGATCGATGTCCGTCAGAAGCTCTTTACACGCCACATGGACACGTCCAATGTGGTATTCCTCCATAAGGGTGACACGTCACCAATTCACAACGTTTTCCATCCACTTTGAGCATTAATTTCACATTCACCCAATATCATAATTGAATGATTCCACATCCTAAAATTAACTACTCGTCACGTAGATAATTAAGGACACACTAGTTTTCGATTTTCATTATCGGAAACTCATTAAGCTCAAAGTACGTTGCTCAACCAAGTTTTGCAACATTCACTAATGGGCCAAAGCCCAAACTTTAAATCTCTAACTATGGGCGAAAGCCCAAACCCTTAATTCTCCAACAATAGGAACATAACAATTTAAATTTATAGGTCAACTTCTAGTATTTATTTTTTCATTTCCCCTGAAAGAAACAGTTTAAAAGTATGGGTTTTTTTGAAGGACAGTTAAAAATATTTAACAGCATAAACTACATTTTCATCCCATTTGTTTTAGAGAAATAAACACTAGATTATTCTGCCTTAAAATTCGATTTTTAGACCACTAGGTTTCGGATAAAACGAGCATCAGATTTTTTTTTATCAAAGTTAACAGAGGTTTTTTCCCTCTCATTTTTAGACCTCCTATGGTTTGAGAAATTATTCAAGACACTCTGTGTTGGAAAAAGTAACTAAAAATATTTTAAATCATATGTTCCAAGCTTGTATAAGAATGTATGATGGTTTGGTTGAAGGCTTTGAAGTTTGGAGTGATATGTGAACTTGAAATGAAGGTTGAAGCATTTAAAGGGGATGAAGCGCTTCATGTAGCGTGCAAGGTCGATCCAGAAACTTTTGCATTGACGTCGAACACAAGATGAAGCGCTTCAAGTGACTTAAAGCGCTTCAACAAGAGAGCGATGTCACTCTATAAGTCTCTGGATTGACTTCGCACGCTACACGAAGCGCTTCATGTGCCTATCAGTTAATATAAAGTTGTAACTCTTCACCATCAGACCTCTTCCTTCAATTTGAGCGATCCTTAACTAACTTGGAGGTTATTCATCTGCAAAAGAGTGTCTTTAACTTGTTGAAAAGGTATCCAAAGCTTATAAAGAGAGAGGCTTGCTACCTTTAAAAGAGAGAAGTTTTTTGTGAAAACTTAGAAACATTTCTGCAGAAAATTTCCTTCTTCTTCTACTTTTCTCTACAACAAACATCTCTACTTCACATGTTCAATCCCTTTATCGTAGAGAAAACGAACAAGGAAAACCGTTCAGTCCTGGGAAGCATTCGCTTGTAGTTCACTTTCTCAACCGGTGGATGCGAAATTGCTTTTAAGGACAGTGATTTCTATCACGTCTCGGCTATTTTGTTTGGTTGGTTCCATCTCAATCATATTTTCCAACAACTTCAAAGAAATTTACTGCTATGACAACCAAACAACCTGACGTTGCTGATGTGTCCAAACTAGAACCTTTTGTTGGAAAGTTTTTCAAGAGATGGTCTGCAAAGATTCTTTTCTTTTTTGAGATGCTGTCCGCCTCCTACGTTCTGAAAAAGGAGAGACCTACTTAAAGTGGAGAAGGACTCAAGTATGATGTAGATAACATCACTTATAGAGGACATATTCTTCGTTTCCCCTCTAAGTCTCTGTTTGAGATTTATGTCAAATTCCAATCAGCAAAGGAAATCTGGAAAGCAATTCAGAACAAATATAAAACTGAAGATGCTGGTAAAAGAAAGTATGTGGTTAGTGAGTTTCTCAAGTTTTTGATGGTTGACCACATATCTATCAATGATCAGATTCATCAGTTTCAACAACTGGTGGACAATATTGAGCAGGAAGGTATAAAGATTGATGAAACGTTCCAAGTTGTTGCTCTGATTGAAAAGCTTCCTTTTTCTTGGAATATATATAAGAAGAAAGGCAAGCATGATGATACTAAACTCTCTATGGATAGTGTGATCAAACATATCCGTATAGAGGAAAATAACAGGCTTGAAGATGCAAGCGATGATGAAGGTGAAACAAAGGCCAGTATCATAGAGCATGGTACCAAGAGACAGAGGACTCAATCCAACAAACCCAAAGGTAAAGCAAAAATGCAGGGAAAAGACAAACCAAAACTAAAGGGAGTTTGTTTGGTGTGTGGAAAGAAAGGTCACAAAGCATTTTTTTGCAACAAACGGAAAGGATAATCAAGCAACCAGGCCAACCTTGTTGAAGGAGATGCAACCGAAGCCTTGATGGAGGATGAAACAATTGTTGTAGTCATCATCGACGAGGTAAACCTGGTCGGAGGTGCAATAGAATTAGTGGTGGATACTGGAGCCACCAAACATATTGCAACCAGCAGAGATCTATGTCTTGTTTATCAAGAGATAGATAGTGGAGACCTAGTCTTTCTAGGGGATGCATGAGTAGCCTGAGAAATCGGGAAGGGAAAAATGCTCCTCAAGTTGACCTTTGGGAAAAAGCTGGAGTTGGGCAATGTGCTACATGTTCTTACCATTCGGAGAAATTTGATTTTTGGAGCACTTGTGAACAAGGCAAATGTTAAGCTTGTATTTAATTCCGAAAAACTTGTGTTATCTAGGAGTAGGGAGTTTATTGGGAAGAGTTTCTGCTCTGGGGGTCCTTTTGTAATTGATGTTGTTTGTTTAACTAATAAAAATGCATCTAGTTCTGTGTATACCATTGATTCTTTTGATTAGTGGCATGCTAGATTAGGATATATTAATGTAGATGCAATTTGAAGGTTAAAGAACACAAATCTATTTGAGGTGGATACTGAGAACAAGTTTAATAAATGCCATTATTGTAAAGAAGGAAAACATCATAAAAAACTCTTTAAGTCGATTAAAAGAGCAACAGAAAAATTGGAATTAATTCATGGTGATCCTGGAGATTTTAAGAACATTATGATTAAAGGTGGTAAACGGTATTACATAACCTTTATAGATGATTTTTCTGGGTTTGCTAAATTTTATTTGCTTAGTAACAAGGATGAGGCTGAATATATGTTTGTCAAATACAAGAATGAAGTTGAGAACTAATTAGATAAAAAGATTAAAAAGGTAAGGTTAGATAGAGGAGGTGAGTATAGCACTTTGTCTTAACAAAAATTATATTAAGATAATGGAATTACACATGAGTTTACCCCTCTGTATACACCTCAATCTAATGGTATTACTGAAAGAAAAAAACGGACACTTAAGGATATGATTAATACAATGCTCTTAAGTTCTTGATTGACAAGTAATATGTGGGGTGAAGCCATAATTTCAGCGTGTCATATTCTCAACAGAAGAGGAAATCTCACTTAATAGCCAAACGTTTGGTTCATTACTCAACTAACAGTTAAACGTTGATGAAACTCACTTAAAAGTCAGTCTTTTTGAGAAATGGCTCACTTACGTCAGAAACGGAGAAACAACTTACTACAGCAGGTAATTGATGATGTAGCGCTGACGTGGTGAGTTTTGGACATTTATCTAGGCCAAACGTAACGATAGGGGCAATTGGGGCAAGCCATAAAGAAGTGCTTGCTTCTATGAGTACAGGTATGAATTTTAGCAGCTTTATACATGTCAATAGTGCTGGAGAGCTTACTGGAGGATGCTGCAACCGTAACCAAAGGGGACTAGGGCTGTGGATGTGGGAAGAGTATAGAAATGCATCATGTGGAGAAAAGAGTTATTCTCCCGTTGCAGCAGATTTGCCATTATTTCTGCTGGTAGAAACTGTTTTCTTTGTGGTACATACTTAAATGGTTTCAAGAGTTTATGGATACTCTCAGTGTACAGTGGTTTCCTGGCCTTGCTTTCTTGGATGGTGGATGTACCATAGAATTGGGAGTAGCATACGTTTTCTTTTCATATAACCCACATTGATCTTCTCCTTGGCTAATCTATCATTTAACGGCTGATAATTCAGGTGCTTTGGAGCCGGGTGTTGCCTCTCAAAGCGGGTGAATTGGGCAAGAGAACTGATGGATGAAGAAGCTGTAAAGTTTCTGATGCATACTTTCGTAGACCCATTTCCAGAGAGGTCTTGGATGTCTCAAAGAAAGCAATAAGAATTCCCTATTCTGCTTAAGCTTGATTTTCATTTGACAATGCTAATGAAAGAGAAGCAGAGCTGGCTCTCTCATTTGAGAGGAAAATTTGTTGTCAACAATCCCACCTAGTATAGTAACTAGGGTGAAAAACCTCACAGAATCTTCATTGCACCAGATAAATGAACGTTTTATACTCACAGATTTTCCCTCATCATCAGCGGCTGCCTTAGCTTGACCTCAGTTCATTGTCCAGGCGCACCGTGCGTTTACTGCAGGTCCTCATCTATGGCTCTAAGCCTCCTTTGAAACTTTATCACTACAATTGGCCCTGAGCCTCCTTTATATAGAAAATAAAGTAAATTTGTCAGTTTACTCTAACAAACTTTCTCAACCCCCAATGTTTCATCAAAACTTCCTTAGGAATAGTCAGCTAATGGTGACTGGAGGAGAAATAGAAGGAAGTGATAGTGCTGGTGAATGGCGGAAGGGGCGGCATGAGAGGAGGAAGGAGTGGGGATGAAGAAGATGAAGTGGAGAGTAATATTGACTTTTTACTAATTTAAAATAATAATAACATTTTTTCGAGAAATGAATTTTTTTTTTAAAAAAAAGACAAAATTAACTTTGTTTTTAAAAAAATCACTAAATGTCCAAAACTCACCATGTCAGCAATTACCTGTTGTAGTAAGTTGCTTCCCGGTTTCTAGTTGTAAGTGAGACATTTCTCAAAAAGACTGGTTGTTAAGTGAGTTTCATCAACGTTTAACTGTTAATTGAGTAATGGGCCAAACGTTTGGGTATTAAGTGAGATTTCCTCCTCAAGAGAATACCACACAAGAAAACTAGTTTAACTCCTTTTGAACTTGGGAAAGGTTATGCGCCAACTAGAATTATTTGAAAGTGTCGAGGCGTTTAGCCAAAGTTGGAATTCCTGAATTTCAGAAGGAGTAAAATTGGATATAAAACAAAAGATTGTGTGTTTATTGGTTATGCTTTAAGTAGTGCAGCATATAGGTTTATGACTTTAGATAATGGTGCATTTATTGAGTCTAAGGATGTAGAATTTTTTGAACTTGAATTTCAAATGAAACAAGAGAAACTTAGTGATACTAATTTTGAACTTGGTGAATCTAGTAAGAAAAACAGTGATGAAGTTGATTCTTTGCCTAGAAGAAGCAAAAGACAAAGAATTGAAAAATCTTTTGCAGACAACTTCACTGCTGTTTTTATTTTAGAAGAAGATCCTAAGACATATAAAGAGGCTATGAAATCTATAGATGTTAAATTTTGGAAAGAGACCATAAACAGTAAACTTGAGTCTATTCTTAGTAATAATACTTGGGAACTAGTAGACTTGCCTAGGGGATGTAAAACTATTAGTTGTAAATGGGTCTTTAGAAAGAAACTAAAGGTTGATGGTACAATTGATAAGTTTAAGGCAAGACTAGTTGCTAAGTGTCTTACTCAACAAGAGGGAATATATTATTTTGATACTTATTTACCGGTAGTGAGGATAACGTCTATTAGAATGTTGGTAGCTTTGGCTTCTATTAACAAATTAGTGATACACTTGATGGATGTAAAAACGGCTTTTTAAATGGATATTTAGATGAAGAGATTTATATACATCAACCAGAAGGTATGATTGTTCAAGGACAAGAATACAAAGTGTGTAGACTTAAGAAGTCCTTTTATGGTCTTAAACAAGCTCTGAAACAATGGCATGAAAAATTTGATAATGCTACGGTTTCCAAAGGTTACATTGTGAATGAAAGTAATCGTTTTATTTATAGTAAAGTTGAAGATTCTGGTTGTGTAATTATTTGTTTATATGTTGATGATATGTTAATTTTTGGCAATAACGTGGATGTTGTGAATAGTACTAAATCATTCTTATCGTCTGTCTTTGACATGAAAGATATGGGTATGGTTGATTTGACATTTGGCTTGAAATTAGTCGAGAATGTGGGAGTTATGCACTTTCACAATCTCATTATGTTGAAAAAATGATGAAAAGGTTTAATTTCTTTGAATATGCTAGAATAATTGAGATTGTGATGTATTTAATGAATTGCACAAGACCTGACATAGCCTATGCAATAAATAGACTAGCCAGATGTACTAATAATCTATGTAATGAACATTGGTCTGCTTTAGAAAGATTAATGCGATATCCTAAAGGAACGATCGATTTATGTTTTGTCTTTAATGGATTCCCAGCCATATTAGAATGTTTTTGTGATGAAAATTGGGTATCTGATAACGATAAAATAAATTCAACTAATGGTTATGTATTCACTTTGGGTGATGGAGCCATTTCTTGGAAGTCTCCTAAACAAACGTGTATAGCGAAATCTACTATGGAGTCTGAGTTTATTGCTTTAGAGCTTGCTGCAACGGAAGTTGAATGGTTAAAAAAACTTGTTGGTTGATATTCCTTTGTGGTATAAGCCTATGCCTTCTGTTTCTATACTTTGTGACTCGCAGGTAGTGATCGCTCGAGCGAAGAACAAGATCTACAATGGTAAGAGCCGGCATATCAGATTCATACACAATATTGTGCGGGATCTAATTAGTTCAGGCGTGATTAACTTGGAGTATATAAGAACTAAGTTGAATTTGACAAACCCATTAACTAAATGACTAAATAAGCAGTTAGTCCAACGAGCATCGCGGGGAATGAGACTTATTTCATTGTCGTGAACTTTGTATGACTACAACTCAACCCACTATTAGTAGCGATCTTACAAACGGGGTTCAATATGGTAAAAAAAAAGTCATACAAAAGTTCTACTAGTACTATCATGCTTGTCTCTTCATATGGAGCTGTTGAAGATAGCACTCGCTTAATGAATAGCACATGTTTTAAGGGTGAGATTTTAAGGAATAGCCATGTTTTATGAATAGCACATGTTTTAATGAATAGCACATGAAGATAGCACTCGCTTAATAATTAAGGGTGAGATTTTAAGAATCTCTTAATGAATAGCCATGTTTTATGGTGGTGTGAGCAGTGCACACTTGATGAACTTCACCTATATAAGTGTGGAGGTGGTGCTGTTTCCTATGATAGTTTGGAAAACTCACTAGAGCACTTATGAAAACCTAGGACTAGATGGATGGCCGATACCGCACCACACCGCAAGCTTGTCAGAGATTAGATAATGGTATGTCACTTGGTTGTCCATATAAACAGTAGCAGAATATTATTCAAGACATTGTTCATCTTATTTCCGTTTATATAACTCCATTTGTACTATAGGCGATTCAAGACAGAAATCATCGTCCTTTATGTATCATTATCTTCGTTTCATGTTAGAACAATTAGTTTTGATCTTTCGTTCATAATTATACAAGTTCGGATCATGTGGAGGATTGTTGGAAAAAGTAATTAAATCATGTGCTCCAAGCTTCTATAAGAGTGTATGAAGGTTCGGTTGAAGGTTGGTTGAAGTTTGGAGTGATATATGAACTTGAAATGAAGATTGAAGCGTTTAAAGGGGATATAGCGTGCAATGTCGATCTAGAAACTTTTGGATTGACGTCGAACGCAAGATGAAGCGCTTCAAATGACTTAAATCGCTTCAACAAGAGAGCCATGTCATTCCAGAAAATTGACTTCGCACGCTACATGAAGCACTTCATGTGCCTGTCAGTTCATATAAATTTGTAACTCTTCACCATAAGACCTGTCTTTTCGTTTTGAACGATCCTTAACAAACTTGGAGGTTGTTCATCTGCAGAAAGGGTGTCTTTAACTTGTTGAAAAGGTATCCAAAGCCTATAAATAGAGAGACTTGCTACCTTTAAAAGAGTGAATTTTTTGTGAAAACTTAGAAACATTTTTGCAGAAAATTTCCTTCTTCTTCTACTTTTCTCTGCAACAAATATCTCTACTGCACAACTTCAATCCCTTTCTCATAGAGCAAACGAACAAGGGAAGCCGTTAAGTCCTGGAAAGCATTCGCTTGTAGTTCACCTTACTCAACCAGTGGATGTGAAATTTCTTTTAAGGATAGTGATTTTTATCACGTCTCGACTATTTTGTTTTGTTGATTTTGTTTGGTTAGTTCCATCTCACTCATATTTTCTAACCCTCAGTACAGTTTGACGGTCTTGACATTTAAATTTTCTATATTCGTATAATATATAACTACTATAACGGGAAATCTAGTTTCTATTATAAATTAAACTAGATATGTGTGTAAGTAAAACTTTAAACTAAAAAATCTATAAATCATTTCGTCAAGACGTAGTTATGAATGATTGGACGAAGGTGGGAGAGGATTGAAGATTCTCTAGAGAAATACGACTTCTTTCACAGAATTATATATAAAAAGTCTAGAGTGGAAAAGAGAAAAGAGGAGCTTACATTTGAGTAACTCAATGATTGTCGTCGCATGTGATTCCATACCAAGGAGCTGCACAAGGATCATCGGAACTCTTCCAACTCTCTGGTATGTTAATCCATTTTTCTCTTAAAGCACGAAGCACTTGAGCTATATCATGCTCAAAGAAAATAAGAAAAACATAGTCTTTTACGGAGATTGATGAATTGCAGCAGAAAGAAGGAGATGATACAATTCAGAAGAAGATAGTGCTTCTGGGGTGATATTCGTTGGATTAGCTCAAGAAATCAAGAGCCATTGCTTAATTGGAGGTTGGCATGATTCATTTTGGTGTAATTCACGTGAATGTTGAGGGTGATGCACGTGAAGAGTCAGTAGTGGAGAGAAGTGATCAGAGGAGGAAGAAGAAGTGAGTTGTTTGGCGGTAGATATTTTTAATAGGTGAAAAGACTATTGTGCCCTTCTTATGTAGAACGTTAGAATATAATAAGTAAGGGTAGTATTGTCATTTTACGTTGTTTTCCTTCTTCTCCAAATTGTATAAATGCTGCGGTGTAGTCGACAGTTAGCGCAGTGGAAGCTTCAGGAATTCAGTTGATTCCTTGTTTCTTACGCTCTTGATTTCAATCTGTCCAGATATATTCCTCTTCTCATTGTTTTTGTGATCAATTTGATATGGTATCAGAGCGATTATGTTGATCACTGTATGAAATTTTGCTTGCTTGATTTGGTGCACTGTTTTGATCATTGTAGATCACAGAGTGTGCGTATTTTGTTCATTGAATTCTTAAGTTTCTGCATTGTTTGATTAAGAAGCTTGACATTATAAGTGAATAGCTATGGCTTCCACTTCTAACAGTCAAAGATCTACTGATTCACATACAACCGAGAATCCTGCAAACAATCTATTCTATCTACATCTGAATGATAGTCCAGCGATTATACTTGCACAACCTCCGTTGAATCCTCACAATTATCACTCATAGAGTAGAATATTTCAAATGGCGTTGATAGTGAAGAGTAAGATAGGATTTGTTGATGGATCCATACCACAACCAGTGGCAACAGATCCGTAGTATCAGGTATAGAGACAGGTAAACTCTATGGTCCATTCTTGGATTATGAATAGTGTAATACCTTCTATTGCACAAAGTGTCATGTGGTATGATAGCACAGTTGAGGTTTGGAATGATTTGAAAAGAAGGTATGGTAGTGGTGATGCCTTTAGACTATCGCATCTCTTTGAAATTTTTTATGGTGTTAAACAGGAAAGTGACTCTGTGAATGATTATTTTACCAAAGCAAAAGTGTTATGGGAAGAAATGATGATATTGAGGCCTGTTCCAAGGTGTGTGTGTCATGGATGTAGGAGTGATGTGGGAACTAAAATGCAGGGGTTTATTGAAAATGAGTATGTAATCAGATTCTGAAAAGGACTAAATGAAGAATTTGATTATGTTAAGTCACAAGTTTTTGTGATGTCTCCTATGCCTAAGATTGATGTTGTGTTTGCAATGGCACTGAAATATGAGAGAAAGCTGAGTGGTTTGAATAGTCAAAACAGCTTTAATAGTGGTCCAACTGCACTGTTGGCTTCAGAATTTGATAGTGCTGGAATGGTAGCTAATGTTGGTGTGAATGCTCAGTCAAATAGAGGAGAAAACAGTGGTTATAGAAGAGGTAGTGGAAGATTCTTTCCTGATGGCACAAAGAGGCCAGTTTACACCCATTGTTGTATGATTGGGCATGTGGAGCAGAGGTGTTATCGAAAGCATGGGTATCCTCCAGGCTATAAGCCAAGAAACCAAGCAAACATGGTTGAAGTTGTAGGAGAAGAGAGTGAGGTTTCTCAGAATGACAGAGCTGGTCAAGTATGTCAGCCTCCAATGCTCACACCAGATCAAATGCAGAAGCTTATGACTATGCTAAGTATTAATGATGAGGGGAGTGCTGGAAGTCAGAGAGCAGTGATGTCTGCTCTCTCTGGTAAGGATGAAGGTAAATGCCATTCTAATAATTTGAGTATATGGATATTAGATTCAGGTGCCACAGATCATATAGTGTGTAATCCTAATTTGCTTCATTCTTATACGCCAATTCAGAATGTCTCCATCAAATTGCCAAATAACCTTTCAGCTTCAGCCACTCTTATTGGATCAGTCGTTTTAAATCTTTCTTGGCTATTCATAATGTCTTGTATGTTCCCTTCTTTGCTTATAATCTTTTGTCTATTAGCAAGTTATTGTCTGTTCCGTCTTTATTTATTCGCTTTTTTTGGAAATTCACGTGTCATTCAGGATTCTGTGTCCCTGAAGACGATTGGTTCAGCTAGGCAACTCAATGACCTATACTACCTGCATGGGGCTTCAAAACAAGCATCAGTAACCTCTAGCTGTTGTCTACTGTTTCTCAGTCTTCATTGTTATGGCATTATAGATTAGGCCATGCTTCATTACCTATAATAAAAGAGATACAAAAAGTTGATCAATCTATACATGTTCATGAGAATGTATCAGAATGTACACTGTGTCCATTGGCCAAAATGAAAAGAAGTCAATTTCCTGTTTCTCAGTCTTTTTCAAAATCTTCCTTTGATCTTTTACATATTGATATCTGGGGCCCTCACAAGTACCCAACTGTTTATGGCCAACGCCGTTTCCTCACCATTGTTGATGATACAAGATACACTTGGGTGTACTTGCTCAAGCAAAAGTCAGATACCAGAAGTGTAATTTAGAGTTTTTGTCAATATGTTTGTAATCAGTTTGACAATAACATAAAGTGCATTAAAAGTGATAATGGTCAGGAGTTTAAGATGGACCATTTCTTCATGACTAAAGGCATTATACACCAGACTACAGGTGTCAACTCTCCAAAGAAAAATGGAGTGGTTGAATGCAAACACTAAAATATTCTTAACACTGCTAGAGCTCTCAGATTCCAGTCAAATATTCCCATCTACTATTGGGGTTTTTGTATCCAATACGCAGTATACATCATCAACATTTTACCTACACCTTTGTTACATCAGTATACACCTCATGAATGTCTATTTGATTCAAAACCACTGTATAAAGATCTCAAGGTTTTTGGATGTATGGCTTATGCCAGTAATGCAGCCCCACACAAAACAAAATTTGAGCCTAGAGCTATCACTTGTGTTTTTCTTGCAATACCTTATCATACAAAAGGGTATTTTCTTCTGAGTCTTGATACAAGAAAAGTGTTTGTCTCTAGAGATGTTCAATTTCATGAACATCTCTTTCCTTTTGCATCTGATTCTCTACCTGTTAGTTCATCGGGTGCTGATCCTCATTACCCTTATTCAGCTGCCAAAATTCCTTCTTCCTCTCTTACACTTGAGCCTTTAAATGCAATATCAGACAGTGTACCCCTTGCACCAAATCATTCCTCTCCTATTACTCAGACTCCTCAAGAATCCTCTTAGAGTTCTAATACCGCCTTAGATAATTCCAGTGATATTGATAATTTGAATGGTACTGACACTCTTGTGTCTCCTCATGATGTTCAACCTTGCACTGGAATAGAAATTCGTTTACCAATGTCTCAATCTAATTTCCATAATCATTTTAGATCAACCAGAGTTAAACATCCTCCCAACTATCTAAAGATTACTACTATACTCTTTTGTCTTCGTCAGATAATGCTTCCAGGCCATCTTCATCAAGTCACACTGTCCTATATCCAATTGAGGATTAGAGTACTTTTGATTCTTTAACACCTAAATTTAGATCATATGCTCTTAATATTAGTGTGTTGCAGGAGCCTACATCGTACCAAAAGGCAGCCAAATCTGCTCACTGGATAAAGGCAATGGAGTTGGAGTTGGCTGCTCTTGAGGCCAATAATACTTGGTCTTTGGTCACTATACCTTCTGGTAAGAAACCCATTGGATGTAGGTGGGTTATAAGATTAAATATAATCCTGATGGAAGTGTAGAAAGGTATAAAGCCAGGTTCGTGGCAAAAGAATTTACACAGCAGTTGGGAGTTGATTACACATATACCTTCTCCCTAGTTGCCAAACTAACCACTGTTAGATTACTTTTGGCAGTTTCAGCATAGAAGCAGTGGTATGTGCATCAGCTAGATGTAAACAATGCTTTTTTATATGGTGACTTAAGACAAGAAATCTACATGACATTACCAGAAGGTGTTAGTCCATCTGGAGATGAGGTTGTATGCAAACTTCATAAATCCATGTATGGGCTAAAGCAAGCAAGCAGAGAATGGAACTTGAAGCTAACTAAGTTCCTTACTGGATAGGGCTACACTAAATCAATGAATGATTGCACAATGTTTGTAAAATAAACAGACAGTTATTTCTTGATACTTTTGGTGTATGTTGACAATATAATTGTTGCAGGAGACTCAATGTCATAGATTGCAGCTCTTAAGGACTCTATACATCAGGCCTTTCAGATTAAGGACTTAGGTTCTTTGAAATACTTTCTTGGTATCAAAGTGGCTAGGTCACAGGGGGAATTGTGATATCACAGAGAAAATATGCCTTGGAGTTGGTAGAGCAGGCAGGTTTTTTAGCTGCAAAGCCTGCAGCTAGTCCAATGGAGCAAAATTTAAAGCTAGCTCATGGTGACTCAGAGTTTATAGAAGACGTGTCTAGTTATAGAAGGCTCATAGTGAAATTGTTATACCTCACAATAACTAGACCAGATATTTCTTTTGCAGTGCAACATTTGAGTCATTTTCTTGATGTTCCCACACAATTTCATCTTAAAGCAGCGCTCAAGTTCTGTTTTATTCCAGCTGTGGGGAATTAGAGTTAAAAGGATTTGCAAACTCAGATTGGGCAGGTTGTGTTGAGACAAAGAAATCTGTTACAGGTTATTGTGTTTTCTTGGGTAAATCATCAATTTCCTAGAAGGCCAAGAAGCAAAGTACTATATCTAAGTCTTCTTCTGAGGCAGAGTATAGAGCTTTAGCAATGGCAACCTATGAGGTGCAATGGTTAGTATTTCTGCTGCAGGATCTTGGAATTAGATAGCTTCGGCCGGCTGAGTTGTTTTGTGATAACAAAAGTGCTATATATATAGTTGAGAATCCGGTGTTTCATGAAAGAACAAAACATATTGACATTGATTGTCATATTGTAAGAGAGAAATATCAACAAGGAGTTATTCACCTCATGCCTGTCAAATCAGAATATCAATTGGCGGATGTTTTTATCAAAGCATTGGACTCAGTAACACTGCAAAACCTGACTGGTGCTATCGGTGTTTGTAATGTCTTCGGCAAGTCAGGTTTGAGGGGGGGTGATACAGAGATTGATGAATTGCAGCAGAAAGAAGGAGATGATACAATTCAGAAGAAGATAGTGCCTCTGGGGTGATATTCGTTGGATTAGCTCAAGAAATCAAGAGCCAAGATCGTGAGTTGCTTAATTGGAAGTTGGCATGATTCATTTCAGTGCAATTCACGTGAATGTTGAGGGTGATGCACGTGAAGAGTCTGTAGTGGTGGCGGTAGATATTTTGAATAGGTGAAAAGACTAGTGTGCCCCTCTTATGTAGAACGTTAGAATAGAATAAGTAAAGGTAGTATTGTCATTTTACGTTGTTTTCCTTCTTCTCCTAATTGTATAAATGATGCGATGTAGTCGACGGTTAGCGCAGTGGAAGCTTCAGGAATTCAGTTGATTCCTTGTTTCTTACGCTCCTGATTTCATTCTGTCTAGATATTTTCCTCTTCTCATTGTTGTTGTGATCAATTTGACATAGTCCTGGATCTGATTTAAGCTTTTCACAAGATTAAGCCACATGTAACAAAATAGAAGGCTTATCTTAATCCCAGAAAGATGCATATCAAATTTCATACCTCGTCCAGTTTTGATGCATACTCAGGAATAAAGAACTATATTATACATACATACATACATACGTACATACATACATATATATATATATATATATATATATATATATATATATATAATGTACAAACTTAAGAACTCAAAATCTATAATCCAACATTTAAGAAAAACACGCCCATTGATCACGAATCAAAACCGATCGCCAATTAGTATACAGAAAAAAGGCGTTCCCATGGCCTTCCTATGTTTGTGTAGGGTTCGGAAAGGAACGATATTGTTTTGCGATCTAATGTACGTATTCTTATTTCTACGGTTCGAACCCGTAACCTCAAAATCACGAAACAACAACATTAACAGTTGTTTCAACGTCGGCCCGCACTAATTAGTATAAAAACATGTATACAAAAAAGAAAAGTGCATCGTATCGTACTTGCATAGCATGAAGTTTACCAGAACAACATACCATCCTGTTCGAATGTCTCCGCAGAAATTGCCGAAAACCCTGCGGATACCAGAAGAAAAGAAAGCAACATCTGGAAGAATTTCATGGCCTCCTACCTGAAGTAGCAGCTCCAACAAGCCTCTTTGAAGGAAAAGAATTCCAAAATGTACATTAGTTCCCTGAAAAGTAATTGCTTATATAGATTCATCTGGCGTAAATTACCATATGATTGATACATTAAAGTTTCAGAATGTGATAATCTGACAACTGCAAAGATTCACCAGTATGTGCAATTACGTTTATCCCTAGAAATATTTAGAATTTTTAATATTTTCACTGTATTTGTGTTTAATATATTGTCTGTCATTAACAGAATCAATATTCTCTGGGAACCATTTGGAGGACTCTCCTTCAGCCAGCGATTAACACCTTCCGGCTATACTGGCATGAGTCTTTGGGGCTTGTGAATTTCCTCATCAGTGATATGAGCATTGTTGTCAACCATAACAAAAGAAACACAGGCATCAGACAAAGAGATGCATAGTAAAGTAGAACGTGGAGCAGCACAGGTAGAAGGGAGTAACATATAGAAGGAAAACGCACCAGCGCTGCATGTGTGCAAAACACAGGCAACGACAAGGGGATAGAGCCGATGTAGCGTGCGACATTTGTCAATGACGAAAGGCCGGTAGCTGAAGATCCATGAGTAAAGCACCACGAACTTCACATGGAAGTGTTTGATTGGAAGTGTAAGTGCGTAGGCCTGCCGTTCTGTAACCATATCGTGCTAATCTGTGTGCAGCAGAGTTCGCTTCACGGGGGCAGTATTGTAGGATTGTATGTTGAGGCTAAGGAAATGTTTAGCACGCATGATATCCATGGATAATAAGCCTGTAACAGACCGAGTTTCCGCCAGAAGTGTCATCATCATTTGGCAATCGGTTTCTACGATAATGTTGTCATATTGTTGTGCGTAGTAGATCAACACATATGTCATGGTTTTCAGTTCCGCTCGCAGTGGAGTCACCAAAGGTAGTGCAAAGCAAACAGCCGATATGAATTGACCATGGGCCGAGCGCAAAATCGCTGCCCCGCCTGCTAGTCGTTGTCCAACTGATGCATCAATCTTTAGTTTTAGCTTTCCAGATGGTGGAAATTGCCAACGGACAATGGTCAACCGCCTTGATCGGATTGGTGGCGAATATTGTTGTTGGACTAAGTGAGGTATATGCATGGCAAATTTTTTCCCATTCACTGCAGCGCACCATGTGTAGATAGCAGTCTTTACCTTTGTATTTAATCTTTCAGGGCTGAAATTCTCTTCCCCAAATCTACATGCTGCATATGACTTCCATATTTTCCAAGTCACTAGCGATGGCACAATTACTCGTAATTGGCCTGTCATAGTTGTCGATGAAGAACTGTTCCACCAATGTAAGAGATGCGCTTTAATTGTGCTCGATTGTGGCATTGGACCCGAGAATGTGATTGACATATCCACCCATAGAGGCCATATTTTTGAACAATGCAGAAAGACATGGTCTTGATGATCTTGTTGATGTCGACAGAAAATACATTGTGATGGCATTCATATGAGCCAGCAGCGTAAATTATTAACCATCGAAAGCGAGTAATTCCATAGTCGCCATGTGAGGATTTCCGCCAAATGTAACGTGACTCGACTTTGCTTGGACCTTGGGCGGCGATTATCGAGTAGGCTGAGCGTATAGAAAATTGTCCATTTGCATCCGGTATCCAATGGAGCATATCATTTGTCCAAATAGTATGCATCTCCATATATGCGTTCATTTTACAATTTCGCTTCCATAATGATGTGTCATAAATATGCGAATATGAGCGTCGGCCGTACTTGGCTCTGCTGAATTCAGACCATAACGTATTTGATTGGAAGTATTTCCACCAAAGTTGGCAATCATATGATTTTTGAACACTTGAGAGGCTTCAAATTCCAAGACCACCAACTTCAACCTCACGACATACTGAGGGCCAAGATTGCCAATGATGCCTTCCTTTCCAAAGAAAAACTGCCATTTTGCGACTTAGAATATTAACCACCCCTTTTGGGAGCTTGGAGCTAGCTATGAGATGAGTTGGGATTGTGTTGAGCACATATTTGATAAGCACAAGTCGACCCGCCATTGAAAGTAATTTCGTCGACCATGCAGACAGCTTAGCATCGAAATGATTAAGTAAGGGTATACAGTACCTGGCTTTGTTGATTCCCTTGTACAAATATGATCCTAAATATTTAATGGGCAATGATGTTGACCGCATGCCCAAAGCTTGCAGCGCGTTATTGGACAAAGCTCTTTGTCCCAGCACAAATTGACTTTTGTTGTAGTTTACAAGTTGTCCCGACGCCTGCTGGTATGTGTCTAGAAATTTTCGAAATCTAGTTAAATTACGCGCAGCCCCGTTTAAGAAAATTAATAAATCATCAGTAAATCCCAAATGCGAAACGCATTGCACTCGGCCTGTGTTGAAACCCGAAATAACTCCCGTCTGAAATAAATGTTTAAGCCCTCGTGAGAAGACTTCAGAGGATAATATAAATAACAACGGCGATAAAGGATCACCCTGTTTGACTCCTCGTCCAAGAGTGAAAGAATCCGTCAAAGTGCCATTGAGAAGGATAGAGCAGTGGGTCACGCTTAAATTGTTTATTAGGATCCTCACAAGTCGTTTATGCATGCCCATTTTCCGTAATAGCAACTGCAAATATTTCTAACGTACGCGATCAAATGCCTTGGCCATATCCAACTTAACAATGATTTGCCCTCCTCTCGAGCATTTATCAAGAACATGAACCATTTCTTGTGCAAGCAATACCTGTTCTGTGATATCACGGCCTTTCATGAATCCTGCTTGTTCCGGAGAGATTAATTTTGGCAGAATGTTTGCAAGTCTGGATGCAAGTAATCTTGTAATCACTTTAGAAATAAAGTTTGTGAGACATATTGGACGATAATCTGCAAATGCTTGAGGGTTACCGACTTTTGGTATGAGTATTATTGTGGCCGCTGCTGTGGGCTTTGGCATTCAGATTCCTAAGTAGAATTCTTGGACTGCCTTGTGAACATCATGCTGGATGAAAGGCCAAAATTTCCGATAAAATGACCCTGGGTAACCATCTAGTCCCGCTGCACTTGTGGGACTGAGATCCCAAACCGCCATCTTCACCTCTGCTAGCGATGGAATCGCTTGTAGCATGTTATTATCTTCTGAATCGATCAATGATCAATGTTGGTATATACTGCAGTATGAAATCACAATCTGAGACTGATTCTTACGCAAACAACTGTGAAAAATACCGAATAGCTTCAGACGCAATATCATTCGGCTGGGTGTATTCAGTCCCCTCCGACGGTAAAATTCGCCGAATGCTCTGCCTGCAACGTTTATCTTTGACAGTCTGGTGGAAAAATGATGTATCGGCGTCGCCTTCTTTCAACCACTTAACATTTGCTTTCTGTTTCCAGAATAGAAAGGCTCGATTTTGAGCTATTTTGAGCTCCGCAATTCTTTGATGATATAAGGTACGTGTGATGTCTGTAGGGGCCTCATCATGCTAGATTTCTGCGGTTTTCACCACTGCTTCCGCATGGGATACTGCGTCGAAAATATTGCCAAATATATCTTTATTCCACTGCTTTAGATCTTGCCGTAAAAGAGAGAATTTTTTATGGAGCCCCCACATGCCCCCAACAGTGGGATATAATTGCCATCTATGGGCGACGAAATCGTGGAAGTCTGCATGAGTTTCCAAACATCGAGATAGCGACATACCGATGGAGCTCTTGGACCTTCTATGTCGCATGTCAAGAACAGCGGAGCATGATCAGAAGTAGCTCTTGAGAGATGTTGAACTTGCATAATTGGAAATAAATCTGAAAAGGATAACGATGTCAGAAAACGATCAAGGCGACGACATACACGACCTAAACCACGTCCATCTGACCAAGTGAAACATGAGCCTTGATAAGGAACCTCCTACAAATGACATCGCTGGATAAAATCATTGAAATCCTGCAGAGTGTGTAGCAAGGGTTGTGATCTGCCGCGATGCTCTTCCAAAGTTCTGAAAGTATTGTAGTCTCCTCCGAGCCATGGTATTGTCTTTTCTGCGTGAAAATGCTCCAATTGTTCCCACAATATACGGCGCTCTAAAATAGAATGGCGTCCATATACAGCTATCATCCAGAAGCAATCTCCAGTGGCTAGCCACCAAAATTTTATTGAATGATGTTGGTGTCCATGCTGTTCCGCCTCCCAACTCAAGATAGATTCCTTCCAAAAAAAACCAAATTTGATCATTACAAGCAGAATGCGATTTTGAAAAACCCAGTTGCAGTTGATAAGATAATAATGCTGTGGGCCTAAGTTTTGGCTCTATGACAATTAAAGCATGTATGTTATACTTGCGGGTTAGTGATAACAATCGATTAAAAGATGTACGAATGCCACGAACGTTCCATAAGAGTATCTTCATTGTGACAAAACATCAAAAGAGTTTGAGAGGTGGGCGGCACGTAACCTTGTTAGTCGTGCAGATGTGGGATTGTCATGAGCCTGTCGTAAGATCCTTGGCCCCTGAGACGGCTGTGGATCAGGAGGGACCACCGGCTCATGTTCAGTAGAGTGAGTATCAACATAAGTGGCCTCCATCATATGTGCTATGTGCGCTGCACAGCTCTGATCAAGCTTATCAAGTCTGTTTGTATGCAAAGGAGGATCTAATTCATTGTCCGAATAAGAGTCAGTTGCAGTTTTTTCCGGAATCTCTCCCAATATACAATCATCAACCCCTAGTCTGGATATGTCCTGGACATCAGTCACTTCCGGGGCTGCAGCCATATCCGGTGATGGTGGAATCATTATATCAGGCGTTTCTGTCATGGGCTGTAATTGAGGCCGCTCTACTTCTGCATGTGGCTCAGAAACTTCAGGTTGAGATATGTCGATTGAAGGTCCCATCTTTTTTGGCGTCCATCGTTGATTTTTAGCTTCATCCTTCGGCTGTTTAGGGTTTGCAGTCGGCTTATCCGCCGGCTTATCAGCTGTTGCAGTTGGCTGTTTAGGGCTTGCAGTGTGTTTGCCGCAGTCAGCTGCGACATGGCCTAGCCAATAACAGGTTTCACAATATTGTGGCAAATCCTCGTACTCAACATTTTGCATTATAACCCGAGATGACGTCTAGATGAATACTCGGTGGGGGAGCTCTTTAGAAACATCCAGTTCAATGCACACGCGTGCTACAGAAGGACAGTTCATCGTGGCTGTGGCTGTATCTAATTTCAGCGGTTCTCCCAACATAGCCGCCACTTGAAAGAGATCATCTTTTCGATGCATGTGTATGGGAAGACCCGAGAATGATACCCAGATTGGATCAATTGGCACTTCGATCGCAGGATCGTAATCCGGGGTCCATTTGGTGATTCTCATATGCTTTCCAGAGATGATCCAACCTCTTCTTGAGAAGCATCGGATGTAGTCTTGCTCTTGATCAAAATGGAGAATGATGTGCATAAAGTCTAAAAGTCTGACCTTTACTGCTCCTATGAATCCAATCCGATATATGGTGGAGCGGATCGTTGCTAGGGGTGGCCGTCCATACCAAAAAGTGCCCACCAATGTAAATCGATATGGTGCGGCTAATGAGTGAATTTCTTCATCGGTGAAGGTGATCATGGGGCTGCCCTTACTTTTCTGGATTTCCTTCGGTTTGATTGGCTCTGGCGTATTTCTGAACAACGATGCGAAAGATCGCGTGGACATGTGAATATGAGATTTAATGGTATATAGCAAAATTGAAGATGTAAGACTTGATCATCATCTTGTGCTGCTACAAGCCAAAAAATATTATGTTGCCAGGAAATTCATATGTTACCCGATGAAGAAAATTTAGTATTGGAGAAACCCAGATCCAGGCCAAAGCGAGTAATACAGTCCGATGATTGATTTGGTTCTATAACTGCCAAAAGATTCAACTTATAAATATGCACCAAATGATGTAACGTGCAAAAGAGGCTCTGATGCCTCTAATATTCCAAACAAGTATATTCATTGAGATAGGGTTTCAGCACTCCCATGTGAAGAACGAACCGCGCTACGAGTGAGAATAGTAGATGGTGTTAAAGGTGGCAACTCTTTACGTGTACGCCGATGTCGACGAGGGACCACTGGTATGAACCCCTCCTCAGCCGAAGGGTCCAATAGATGGGATAACAACATCTCTTCAGAAGGTGACGGTGGCAGTAAACCGATTTTCCGTGTAATGTTCTTGGAGACAGGTGGTAGATTAGGCGGGATATCCTCAACATGCAACTCCGTATCTGACGAATGACCAATCTCTCCTGGGTCAGTAAAGTCCTGCGTAGACAGATATTTCGCATCTGTCCCCAATCTTGATATATCCTGCACGTGGGTAGGGAGTGGTAAAGGCACATCCGGAGAAGGGGTTGTGGCTGGTAAGGTCTCAGCATCCGATGTTCGAGTCAGAATAATAGGAGGAACATTTGTATCAACTTCAATTTTTCATTTCGAGTCAGAATAATAGGAGGAACATTTGTCTCAGCATCCGATGTTCGAGTCAGAATAATAGGAGGAACATTTGTATCACTTCAATCCGGAGAAGTGAGCTATCTATATGAAACATCTCAATTACTGTGAATTTTTTTTCATTTCTTCAATTTTTGTTATTTGCAAAAAAAGAAAAAAAGAACGTCTGCATTGTACCCCTTTATATAGCGATATCTTAGGTATGTACTGCCTTCGCAGAAATTTTCAGAAGTGGACAATGACTAAAAATAGAAGGTTTTTTTTTCATTTGCATACTTTAAATTATGTGCTAATAATTCAAGTAAAATCTTAAAAGTTGTATAGTATTTGTTTCTACCCAAATCCCTTTACATCAGATCCTTCATATTTTGCGCACTCACAATTCAGCCCAGCATTAACAAAAGAACTAGCGAGCAGAGCGTTTCAAAATATTTCACATCCGGGTCAAATACATGGAGATTAATTTGCGCAAGTGTCCAATTTGAATATCATATTTAAATAACAAGTATATATAAATAATAATGACATTCCCCGAAGCAAAACAAAAAGAAGAAGAGAGAAAAAAAGAAAAAAAAAGAGAATTGTAATTTAGTAATAGAAAGTAAGTGTTTGTCTAAGAGGGTCTTCTCCAGTTGTTAGAAGATAAATGAGCTGAGATGCGCAGATGAGCTGAGGTGATGTTAGAAGATAGATGAGCCGAGGTGCGCAGTTGAGCTGAGGTGCGATGCACAGAGTACTGATGAGCAGAGCTGAAGAAGTTAGAAGATGTGAAAGCTGAGGTGCACAAGCTGAGCTGAAGAGAAGAGCAGAGCAGAGCTGAAGTGCGAAGGATGCTAAAGATGTTAACCCTGTAATCAGAACAAGTGCACTGTGTGCATGTGAGTAAATTGACAACAAAAACGCAAGCAAAACCGAGGCGAGTGTAAGGACTCTGTCCTTAAGACGAATTGCTCCGGTATACCGTGCCCAACCGGATGGAACAAACGTCTCCCAGGATACAAGGGTTTTCGTTCATACGAGTGGCATTACAGCGTAGGAACATCGACGAACCTGTTAAAGGTATACTGATTTCTCGTGTAGTGGAATGCAGAATGCTTTGAAGAATATATGCGGTACTGTGTGTTGAATATAGTGTGTTCTGTATGCATGCATGGCAACGAAAATATATAGATGGAGGGTGGTTGAAGGAGGTTGAAGGAGGTTGAAGTCGGTTTATGGTCAGAACGAATCTGGACCGTTGGATTAAACCAGTTTAAGATCTCCACCGTTAGATCGTAATCCTTTTCTGAACAAACGTAAGCCGTTGGATCAGTAAAACGAAGATAAGATCAAATCTGAGACGTAGGATCAGCAACTGCGATCAACCGCAGATAAACCGTAGGATCAGAATTGATAAAATTTAAAAGAAAATTTATCCAAAAAGATAAGAACCGGGCGGGCGAGCCACGAGCCAGAGCCCGAGCACGAGCCGAGCCGAGCCGAGCCAGCCGGCCGGATGGGCGGGCGGCGGCGGCGCGTGAGCGCGTGTGTGGTGAACCTTGCTTGAGCTGCGTCCTGACTCCGTCAGAAAACTTCTCATGCCCAAGGGCACATCTTAGAAAGCTCCAACTTGAAACTTATATGGTGGCCTTTCTCTCTCAAGTGGGCAATGTGGTATACAAGCAAATTGGTGATGTGTTCACTCCTCAAGAGGCCACATCACCAATTTTTCTAAATTTCCACCAATTTTACTCCAACTTTGAGCATTAATTTCTCATTCACCCGGTATCGGAATCGAGTGATTCAAAAGCCAAAAATCATCTACTCGTTACGTAGATAATTTAGAAATTTTTAGTTTCCATTTTTGATTAACGAACACTAATCATAATTAAGCTCAAAGTATGGTGGTTGTCAACTTTTGACAAACCCAGTTGCAATCCAATCTTTTCCCATTTCATTTCTCCAACAATCCCCCACATGAATGAAAATTAATGCAAATTTGAATGCAGACTCTATCGAGAAATCAGACAAAGAAATGTTGCATCAGAAGAGGTAGCTTCTGGCCTTGAACCTTTCTTAGTGATATACCATCGGATCCACTCAGCTGGGTAGTGACCTGATGTCTTGAACTATCAGCCTTTACTATGAACCTAGACAATGATACTCACACAACATTTCCTTTAACACCCCTTTTGGTTCTCATGGTTGTGTTCATTATGGCCATGAACAACCCTGGTTTCAGAAAGTGTTTTTAGAGAATTCTTGCCTATCAGAATTCTCATAGAAGCGGCCCCACTTCACACTTACATAGGTGATTCCAATCAAGAGTATTCTGCCATACTCCACTTGATTTATCAAGATATAGGACATCATTAAAAGCATTAGCTTAACCTAACGGTTCTCTGCAGATAGCACTTTTGTTTAACGGAATGAGTAAGTGCTAACTGAATCCTCATAACTTAGTTTTCCCATTGAACCAAGATTCTGGGATCTCCAGTCAACAAGGTTGGGTTACCGTTACAAAGATTCATGCTTTGTAGGCTTAAGTCCCGTTCCGTTTGTCAATTTTGACATTTGATCTCTAGGCAAAGCTTTTGTAAGCGGATCCGCAAGATTCTCCTTTGATTTTATGTAATCAATGGAAATCACGCCATTAGAGATCAACTGCTTAATGGTATTATGTCTCCGACGTATGTGTCGTGACTTACCATTATAGATGCTGCTTTGAGCTCGTCCTATAGCTGGCTGACTGTCACAATGTATGCTGATAGGAGCGATTGGCTTAGGCCAGCTTGGAATGTCTTCTAGGAAATTTCGAAGCCATTCAGCTTCTTCCCCAGCTTTATCGAGTGCTATAAACTCAGCTTCCATAGTTGACCGAGCTATGCACGTCTTCTTTGTAGACTTCCATGATACAGCACCACCACCTACAGTGAATAAGTATCCACTGGTGGATTTAGAATCCTTACAATCTGAGATCCAGTTTGCGTCGCAATATCCTTCCAATACTGCTGGATATCTTGTGTACTGTAATCCAAGGTTCATTGTGTATTTCAGATATCTCATCACTCTATTTAGAGCTTTCCAATGTTCGTCACTTGGATTACTGGTGAACCTACTCAATTTGTTTACTGAACAAGCCAAGTCAGGTCTTGTACAGTTTGTTATGTACATCAGACTCCCAATGACTTGTGAATACTTTAATTGAGCTACAGGTTCACCTCGGTTCTTCCTCAAGTGTATACTTAAGTCCAGTGGGGTCTTTACAGGTTTTACATCAAGCATATTGAATCGTTTAAGAACAGACTCAATGTAGTGACTTTGAGACATGACCAATCCTTCAGCTACCCTAGAAATTTTAATTCCTAGAATAACATTTGCAACCCCTATGTCTTTCATGTCAAAATTTCTCGTTAACATCTTCTTGGTATTCAAGATGATGTCGTGTGTATTACCCATGATTAGCATATCATCTACATAGAGACATACTATCACATAGGCATTTGGTGTGTTTTTGATGTAAACACACTTGTCACATTCATTGATCCTGAAACCGTTTGACATCATGGCTTGATCAAACTTCAAATGCCACTGTTTTGGTGCTTGTTTAAGTCCGTACAAAGACTTAACAAGTCTACAAACTTTCTTTTCTTGTCTTGGGACAGTAAACCCTTCAGGCTGTTCCATATAAATCTCTTCTTCCAGCTCGCCATTCAAGAAGGCAGTCTTTACATCCATTTGATGGATCTCTAGGTCGTAGACTGCAGCAATAGCAACTAGCATTCTTATGGAAGTAATCCTAGTTACTGGTGAATAAGTGTCAAAAAGTCAAAACCTTCCTTTTGTCGATAGCCCTTAGCTACCAACCGGGCCTTGTACTTATCAATGGATCCATCCTCTTTGAGTTTTTTCTTAAAAATTCACTTGCATCCAAGTGGTTTACTCCCTTGAGGAAGATCTACCAGCTCCCACATGTGATTTTGAAGAATTGATTCTATCTCACTGTTTACTGCCTCCTTCCAGAAGGGAGCTTCTGGAGTTGACATCGCCTCTGAAAACGTTCTTGGATCGTTTTCTACCAAGTATGTTAGAAAATATGGTCCATAAGATGTAGGTATTCTAGTTCGTTTGCTTTGACGCAGTTCCTCACTTTCTTGAGGAGTCGTCTCACGCACTCGCTTACTAGTGCTTGCTTCTTCGCTGTTTTCGTCTTTCTTTGGAAAGACATTTTCAAAGAACACTGCATTTCTTGATTCCATGACAACATTCTCATGTATGTCAGGAATGTCAGACTTGTGCACCAAGAATCGATATGCACTACTGTTAGTTGCATATCCTATGAATATGCAGTCAATTGTTGTAGGCCCAATTCTAACTTGTCTTGGTTTGGGTACTGCAACCTTCGCCAGACACCCCCACACTTTCAAGTATTTGTAACTAGGATTATGGCCTTTCCAAAGCTCGTATGGGGTCTTATCCATCTTCTTTGGTGGTATTCTATTTAAAATGACGTTGGCGGAGAGAATTGCTTCCCCCCACAAGTTCTGCGGTAAGCCCGAACTTATCAACATAGCATTCATCATCTCTTTCAGAGTACGGTTTTTGCGTTCAGCAATACCATTCGATCGAGGTGAATATGGTGCAGTCGTTTGATGAATAATGCCATGTTCTGAACAGAATTCATTGAACGGTGCATCATATTCGCCACCTCTATCACTACGAATTGACTTAATTCGTTTGCTAAGTTGATTCTCAACTTCATTTTTATAATCTTTAAAAGCATCTAAGGCCTCATCTTTGCTACTTAGCAAATAAACGTAACAGTATCGAGTGCAATCGTCAATAAAAGTCACAAAGTACTTTTTACCGCTTCTTGTTTGCACAAACTTTAAATCACAAACATCTGTGTGAATTAAATCTAACACTTCAGTGTTTCTTTTGATTGAAGGAAATGGTAACTTAGCCATTTTTGCTTCAACACAAACTTGGCACTTTTCATTATTAAAACTTAGTTTGGGTAATAAGTCGAGATTAATCATTCTTTGTAATGACTTATAATTAACATGACCCAAACGTAAATTCCATAAACATGAAGACTCAAGCATGTAAGCGGAAGTAGAAGCAGTTTTATTAGCCTCATCGGGCGTAGTCTTCGTTGGTACAATAGTTATAACACTAAGTTTAAACATATTGTCCATCAGGTACCCCTTCCCTAGAAATACACCATTCTTAGTCAGAATACATTTGTTACAATCAAATACTAGCCTAAATCCATGCCTGACTAGTAAAGCACCAGAGACTAAGTTCTTGCGAATGTCGGGAACATGCAGCACATCCTGCAACGTCATTTCTTTCCCGGAGGTCATCTTCAGAATCACTTTGCCCGAACCTTCAATTTTCGAGCTATCTTTGTTTCCCATGTACAGCCTTTCATTGCTTTCGCAGGAGAATATTTCTTGAACATTCCCCTGTTTGCACAAACGTGTCTAGTGGCGCCAGTGTCCACCCACCACTGGCTAGGATTACCTACAGCATTACATTCAGAAACAACAGCACACAAGTCCAAATCATCCATTGCACTTACAAGGTTGGCTTTGGCTTTCTCTTGCCTTTTCTTGGGCTTCCTGCAGTCAACACTACGATGTCCCCGAATTCCACAATTGTAACATTTTCCAGTGAACTTTTTGGCAATCTTCTTGCCCTTCGCGTTCACTCCGACAGAATTTCCTCTCTTCTTTTTCGACGCCTCTGCAACATGAGCTTTTGCATGGCCAGAACTGGAAGACGGCTTCTTGTCTGCCCTTCGATTGTCTTCCTCTATACGGAGTCGGACAATCAAGTCTTCCAAAGACATTTCCTTTCTTTTGTGCTTGAGATAGCTTCGGAATTCCCTCCACGAAAGAGGAAGCTTCTCAATCACAGCAGCAACAAGAAAAGATTCACTGAGGGTCATACCCTCCTCTTTCATCTCAGCAACAAGCATCTGAAGTTCCTCAATCTGAGAAAAAACAGTCCTAGAATCTGTCATCTGAAAATCAAGAAATTTTCCAATAATAAATTTCTTAGTACCGGCATCCTCAGTCCGGTACTTTTTGTCTAACGCCTGCCATAAGGATTTCGCAGTTTTATAAGTAGAATACAATCCATACAATGAATTATCCAAACAACTTAAAATGTGACTCAAACAAACATAATTGCTGTAACTCTACGTTTCAGCAATCAGATTGTTTTGCATGTTCACATTCTGGTCTTCCACCGGCACCACCTCCGGAGGATCCTCAGTCAGCTTCTTAGCCAAACCCAACGTGGTCAAGAAGAACAACATCTTATGCTGCCAGCGTTTGAAGTAACTTCCTCCAAACTTCTCTGGCTTTTCAACCTGTCCAACAGCAGGAACAGGAGCAGTGACTGGAGCAGCGGGTGCAACAGGAACAGCATTGTTCTGTTCCTCAGAAATGCCCAGATGCACACCGTTGAACGAGTTGGAACTTTCGCCTTCCATATTTCAGTTTCTGTTAAATGCAATACAGAGAACAGGACACGAAACCAATTAGTGTCGTACGAACAGATATGCAAACAGAAACCGAACCAGATTACAGTATATATCATAGATTTCGTCTTAAGAATGTTAACCCTGTAATCAGAACAAGTGCACTGTGTGCATGTGAGTAAATTGACAACAAAAACGCAAGCAAAACCGAGGCGAGTGTAAGGACTCTGTCCTTAAGACGAATTGCTCCGGTATACTGTGCCCAACCGGATAGAACAAACGTCTCCCAGGATACAACGGTTTTTGTTCATACGAGTGGCATTACAGCGTAGGAACATCGACGAACCTGTTAAAGGTATACTGATTTCTCGTGTAGTGGAATGCAGAATGCTTTGAAGAATATATGCGGTACTGTGTGTTGAATACAGTGTGTTCTGTATGCATGCATGGCAACGAAAATATATAGATGGAGGGTCGTTGAAGGAGGTTGAAGGAGGTTGAAGTCGGTTTATGGTCAGAACGAATCTGGACCGTTGGATTAAACCAGTTTAAGATCTCCACCGTTAGATCGTAATCCTTGTCTGAACAAACGTAAGCCGTTGGATCAGTAAACCGAAGATAACATCAAATCTGAGACGTAGGATCAGCAACTGCGATCAACCGCAGATAAACCGTAGGATCAGAATTGATCGTGACCGTTGGATCACCGCAGATAAATTGTAGACCGTATGATCAAGTAATTATTTTTCTGGAAAAATTTAAAAGAAAATTTATCCAAAAAGATAAGAACCGGGCGGGCGAGCCACGAGCCAAGAGCCAGAGCCAGAGCCAGAGCCCGAGCACGAGCCGAGCCGGCCGGCCGGACGGGCGGGCGGCGGCGGCGCGCGCGTTTGGTGAACCTTGCCTGAGCTGCGTCCTGACTCCGTCAGAAAACTTCTCATGCCCAAGGGCACATCTTAGAAAGCTCCAACTTGAAACTTATATGGTGGCCTTTCTCTCTCAAGTGGGCAATGTGGTATACAAGCAAATTGGTGATGTGTTCACTCCTTAAGAGGCCACATCACCAATTTTTCTAATTTCCACCAATTTTACTCCAACTTTGAGCATTAATTTCTCATTCACCCGGTATCGGAATCGAGTGATTCAAAAGCTAAAAATCATCTACTCGTTATGTAGATAATTTAGAAATTTTTAGTTTCCGTTTTTGATTAACGAACACTAATCATAATTAAGCTCAAAGTATGGTGGTTGTCAACTTTTGACAAACCCAGTTGCAATCCAATCTTTTCCCATTTCATTTCTCCAACAATCCCCCACATGAATGAAAATTAATGCAAATTTGAATGCAGACTCTATCGAGAAATTAGACAAAGAAATGTTGCATCAGAAGAGGTAGCTTCTAGCCTTGAACCTTTCTTAGTGATATACCATCGGATCCACTCAGCTGGGGTAGTGACCTGATGTCTTGAACTATCAGCCTTTACTATGAACCTAGACAATGATACTCACACAACATTTCCTTTAACACCCCCTTTTGGTTCTCATGGTTGTGTTCATTATGGCCATGAACAACCCTGGTTTCAGAAAGTGTTTTTAGAGAATTCTTGCCTATCAGAATTCTCATAGAAGCGGCCCCACTTCACACTTACATAGGTGATTCCTATCAAGAGTATTCTGCCATACCCCACTTCATTTATCAAGATATAGGACATCATTAAAAGCATTAGCTTAACCTAACGGTTCTCTGCAGATAGCACTTTTGTTTAACGGAATGAGTAAGTGCTAACTGAATCCTCATAACTTAGTTTTCCCATTGAACCAAGATTCAGGGATCTCCAGTCAACAAGGTTGGGTTACCGTTACAAAGATTCATGCTTTGTAGGCTTAAGTCCCATTCCGTTTGTCAATTTTGATATTTGATCTCTAGGCAAAGCTTTTGTAAGCGGATCTGCAAGATTCTCCTTTGATTTTATGTAATCAATGGAAATCACGCCATTAGAGATCAACTGCTTAATGGTATTATGTCTCCGACGTATGTGTCGTGACTTACCATTATAGATGCTGCTTTGAGCTCGTCCTACAGCTGACTGACTGTCACAATGTAGGCTGATAGGAGCGATTGGCTTAGGTCAGCATGGAATGTCTTCTAGGAAATTTCGAAGCCATTCAGCTTCTTCCCCAGCTTTATCGAGTGCTATAAACTCAGCTTCCATAGTTGACCGAGCTATGCACGTCTGCTTTGTAGACTTCCATGATACAGCACCACCACCTACAGTGAATAAGTATCCACTGGTGGATTTAGAATCCTTACAATCTGATATCCAGTTTGCGTCGCAATATCCTTCCAATACTGCTGGATATCTTGTGTACTGTAATCCAAGGTTCATTGTGTATTTCAGATATCTCATCACTCTATTTAGAGCTTTCCAATGTTCGTCACTTGGATTACTAGTGAACCTACTCAATTTGTTTACTGAACAAGCCAAGTGAGGTCTTGTACAGGTTGTTATGTACATCAGACTCCCAATGACTTGTGAATACTTTAATTGAGCTACAGGTTCACCTCGGTTCTTCCTCAAGTGTATACTTAAGTCCAGTGGGGTCTTTACAGGTTTTACATCAAGCATATTGAATCGTTTAAGAACAGACTCAATGTAGTGACTTTGAGACATGACCAATCCTTCAGCTACCCTAGAAATTTTAATTCCTAGAATAACATTGGCAAACCCCCATGTCTTTCATGTCAAAATTTCTCGTTAACATCTTCTTGGTATTCAAGATGATGTCGTGTGTATTACCCATGATTAGCATATCATCTACATAGAGACATACTATCACATAGGCGTTTGGTGTGTTTTTGATGTAAACACACTCGTCACATTCATTGATCCTGAAAACGTTTGACATCATGGCTTGATCAAACTTCAAATGCCACTGTTTTGGTGCTTGTTTAGGTCCGTACAAAGACTTAACAAGTCTACAAACTTTCTTTTCTTGTCCTGGGACAGTAAACCCTTCAGACTGTTCCATATAAATCTCTTCTTCCAGCTCGCCATTCAAGAAGGCAGTCTCTACATCCATTTGATGGATCTCTAGGTCGTAGACTGCAGCAGTAGCAACTAGCATTCTTATGGAAGTAATCCTAGTTACTGGTGAATAAGTGTCAAAGAAGTCAAAACCTTCCTTTTGTCGATAGCCCTTAGCTACCAACCGGGCCTTGTACTTATCAATGGATCCATCCTCATTGAGTTTTTTCTTAAAAATCCACTTGCATCCAAGTGGTTTACTCCCTTGAGGAAGATCTACCAGCTCGCACGTGTGATTTTGAAGAATTGATTCTATCTCACTGTTTACTGCCTCCTTCCCGAAGGGAGCTTCTGGAGTTGACATCGCCTCTGAAAACGTTCTTGGATCGTTTTCTACCAAGTATGTTAGAAAATCTGGTCCATAAGATATAGGTATTCTAGTTCGTTTGCTTTGACGCAGTTCCTCACTTTCTTGAGGAGTCGTCTCACGTACTCGCTTACTAGTGCTTGCTTATTCGCTGTTTTCGTCTTTCTTTGGAAAGACATTTTCAAAGAACACTGCATTTCTTGATTCCATGACAACATTCTCATGTATGTCAGGAATGTCAGACTTGTGCACCAAGAATCGATATGCACTATTGTTAGTTGCATATCCTATGAATATGCAGTCAATTGTTTTAGGCCCAATTCTAACTTGTCTTGGTTTGGGTATTGCAACCTTCGCCAGACACCCCCACACTTTCAAGTTTTTGTAACTAGGCTTATGGCCTTTTCAAAGCTCGTATGGGGTATCATCCATCTTCTTTGGTGGTATTCTATTTAAAATGACGTTGGCGGAGAGAATTGCTTCCCCCCACAAGTTCTGCGGTAAGCCCGAACTTATCAACATAGCATTCATCATCTCTTTCAGAGTACGGTTTTTGCGTTCAGCAATACCATTCGATTGAGGTGAATATGGTGCAGTCGTTTGATGAATAATGCCATGTTCTGAACAGAATTCATTGAACGGTGCATCATATTCGCCACCTCTATCACTACGAATTGACTAAATTCGTTTGCTAAGTTGATTCTCAACTTCATTTTTATAATCTTTAAAAGCATCTAAGGCCTCATCTTTGCTACTTAGCAAATAAACGTAACAGTATCGAGTGCAATCGTCAATAAAAGTCACAAAGTACTTTTTACCGCTTCTTGTTTGCACAAACTTTAAATCACAAACATCTGTGTGAATTAAATCTAACACTTCACTGTTTCTTTTGATTGAAGGAAATGGTAACTTAGCCATTTTTGCTTCAACACAAACTTGGCACTTTTCATTATTGAAACTTAGTTTGGGTAATAAGTCGAGATTAATCATTCTTTGTAATGACTTATAATTAACATGACCCAAACGTAAATGCCATAAACATGAAGACTCAAGCATGTAAGCGGAAGTAGAAGCAGTCTTATTAGCCTCATCGGGCGTAGTCTTCGTTGGTACAATAGTTATAACACTAAGTTTAAACATAATGTCCATCAGGTACCCCTTCCCTAGAAATACACCATTCTTAGTCAGAATACATTTGTTACAATCAAATACTAGCCTAAATCCATGCCTGACTAGTAAAGCACCGGAGACTAAGTTCTTGCGAATGTCGGGAACATGCAGCACATCCTGCAACGTCAATTCTTTCCCGGAGGTCATCTTCAGAATCACTTTGCCCGAACCTTCAATTTTCGAGCTATCTTTGTTTCCCATGTACAGCCTTTCATTGCTTTCGCAGGAGAATATTTCTTGAACATTCCCCTGTTTGCACAAACGTGTCTAGTGGCGCCAGTGTCCACCCACCACTGGCTAGGATTACCTACAGCATTGCATTCAGAAACAACAGCACACAAGTCCAAATCATCCATTGCACTTACAAGGTTGGCTTTGGCTTTCTCTTGCCTTTTCTTGGGCTTCCTGCAGTCAACACTACGATGTCCCCGAATTCCACAATTGTAACATTTTCCAGTGAACTTTTTGGCAATCTTCTTGCCCTTCGCGTTCACTCCGACAGAATTTCCTCTCTTCTTTTTCGACGCCTCTGCAACATGAGCTTTTGCATGGCCAGAACTGGAAGACGGCTTCTTGTCTGCCCTTTGATTGTCTTCCTCTATACGGAGTCGGACAATCAAGTCTTCCAAAGACATTTCCTTTCTTTTGTGCTTGAGATAGCTTCGGAATTCCCTCCACGAAAGAGGAAGCTTTTCAATCACAGCAGCAACAAGAAAAGATTCACTGAGGGTCATACCCTCCTCTTTCATCTCAGCAACAAGCATCTGAAGTTCCTCAATCTGAGAAACAACAGTCCGGGAATCTGTCATCTGAAAATCAAGAAATTTTCTAATGATAAATTTCTTAGTACCGGCATCCTCAGTCCGGTACTTTTTGTCTAACGCCTGCCATAAGGATTTCGCAGTTTTATAAGTAGAATACAATCCATACAATGAATTATCCAAACAACTTAAAATGTGACTCAAACAAACATAATTGCTGTAACTCCACGCTTCAGCAATCAGATTGTTTTGCATGTTCACATTTTGGTCTTCCACCGGCACCACCTCCGGAGGATCCTCAGTCAGCATCTTAGCCAAACCCAACGTGGTCAAGAAGAACAACATCTTCTGCTGCCAGCGTTTGAAGTAACTTCCTCCAAACTTCTCTGGCTTTTCAACCTGTCCAACAGCAAGAACAGGAGCAGTGACTGGAGCAGCGGGTGCAACAAGAACAGCATTGCTCTGTTCCTCAGAAATGCCCAGATGCACACCGTTGAACGAGTTGGAACTTTCGCCTTCCATATTTCAGTTTCTGTTAAATGCAATACAGAGAACAGAACACGAAACCAATTAGTGTCGTACGAACAGAAGCCGCATATGCAAGCAAAAACCGAACCAGATTACAGTATATATCATAGATTTCGTCTTAAGAATGTTAACCCTGTAATCAGAACAAGTGCACTGTGTGCATGTGAGTAAATTGACAACAAAAACGCAAGCAAAACCGAGGCGAGTGTAAGGACTCTGTCCTTAAGACGAATTGCTCCGGTATACTGTGCCCAACCGGATGGAACAAACGTCTCCCAGGATACAACGGTTTTCGTTCATACGAGTGGCATTACAGCGTAGGAACATCGACGAACCTGTTAAAGGTATACTGATTTCTCGTGTAGTGGAATGCAGAATGCTTTGAAGAATATATGCGGTACTGTGTGTTGAATACAGTGTGTTCTGTATGCATGCATGGCAACGAAAATATATAGATGGAGGGTGGTTGAAGGAGGTTGAAGGAGGTTGAAAGAGGTTGAAGTCGGTTTATGGTCAGAACGAATCTGGACCGTTGGATTAAACCAGTTTAAGATCTCCACCGTTAGATCGTAATCCTTGTCTGAACGAACGTAAGCCGTTGGATCAGTAAACCGAAGATAAGATCAAATCTGAGACGTAGGATCAGCAACTGCGATCAACCGCAGATAAACCGTATGATCAGAATTGATCTTGACCATTGGATCACCGCAGATAAATTGTAGACCGTAGGATCAAGTAATTATTTTTCTGGAAAAATTAAAAGAAACTTTATCCAAATATATCTTCTTTGGCAATTCCTGAGAGACGTCAATTTCAACACACACTCTCGCCACGGAAGGACATAATCCATTTGACGTTGCAACATCTAATTTAATTGGAGTGCCAATCGGACGAACAATCTCAAATAGCGCCGCCTTTTGATGAAGATGTATTGGTAAGGCAGGGAATGCAACCCAAACTGGAACTATCGGAACATCCGTGGATGGATCGAAATCCACAGTCCATTTAGTGATCCTCATATGACAAACCGGATATATTCCAAGAGCGACGATAAAAACAACGAATGTAATCTTGTTCATGCCAAAAATTAAGAAGAATATGTGACTGATCAATCAATGTGATACGCAAATCGTTACGGAAACCGATTTTTTCAAACACCTCGTGAATAACTTTCAACGGAGGACAGCCATACCAAAAAATTCCCACCAATGTAAAACGAAATGAAGTGCCTAATACATCAATTTCGTCATCGGAGAAGGAGATCATAGGAATACCTTTATAGCGTGAAACCGTTTTAGGGGAGATCGTGATCGTAGTGGCATTGGAGGCCATAGCCGCAAAAGAGGGTGCTGCGGCCGACATTATAGTGAGCAATAGAGGCAGAGAAGGTGATCGGATGGAGCAGTAACAAGACGGCGGCGGCGGCAGGTCAGGTTTAAACATATGTGTGTAAAAGGTCTATGTAAAAAAATGGAAAAAGTGAGCTATCTATATGAAACATCTCAATTACTGTGAATTTTTTTTCATTTCTTCAATTTTTGTTATTTGCAAAAAAAGAAAAAAAGAACGTCTGCATTGTACCCCTTTATATAGCGATATCTTAGGTATGTACTGCCTTCGCAGAAATTTTCAGAAGTGGACAATGACTAAAAATAGAAGGTTTTTTTTCATTTGCATACTTTAAATTATGTGCTAATAATTCAAGTAAAATCTTAGAAGTTGTATAGTATTTGTTTCTACCCAAATCCCTTTACATCAGATCCTTCATATTTTGCGCACTCACAATTCAGCCCAGCATTAACAAAAGAACTAGCGAGCAGAGCGTTTCAAAATATTTCACATCCGGGTCAAATACATGGAGATTAATTTGCGCAAGTGTCCAATTTGAATATCATATTTAAATAACAAGTATATATAAATAATAATGACATTCCCCGAAGCAAAACAAAAAGAAGAAGAGAGAAAAAAAAGAAAAAAAAGAATTGTAATTTAGTAATAGAAAGTAAGTGTTTGTCTAAGAGGGTCTTCTCCAGTTGTTAGAAGATAAATGAGCTGAGATGCGCAGATGAGCTGAGGTGATGTTCGAAGATAGATGAGCCGAGGTGCGCAGTTGAGCTGAGGTGCGATGCACAGAGTACTGATGAGCAGAGATGAAGAAGTTAGAAGATGTGAAAGCTGAGGTGCACAAGCTGAGCTGAAGAGAAGAGCAGAGCTGAAGTGCGAAGGATGCTAAAGATGTTAACCCTGTAATCAGAACAAGTGCACTGTGTGCATGTGAGTAAATTGACAACAAAAACGCAAGCAAACTGAGGCGAGTGTAAGGACTCTGACCTTAAGACGAATTGCTCCGGTATACTGTGCCTAACCGGATGGAACAAACGTCTCCCAGGATACAACGGTTTTCGTTCATACGAGTGGCATTACATCGTAGGAACATCGACGAACCTGTTAAAAGTATACTGATTTCTCGTGTAGTGGAATGCAGAATGCTTTGAAGAATATATGTGGTACTGTGTGTTGAATATAGTGTGTTCTGTATGCATGCATGGCAACGAAAATATATAGATGGAGGGTGGTTGAAGGAGGTTGAAGTCGGTTTATGGTCAGAACGAATCTGGACCGTTGGATTAAACCAGTTTAAGATCTCCACCGTTAGATCGTAATCCTTGTCTGAACAAACGTAAGCCGTTGGATCAGTAAACCGAAGATAAGATCAAATCTGAGACGTAGGATCAGCAACTGCGATCAACCGCAGATAAACCGTAGGATCAGAATTGATCTTGACCGTTGGATCACCGCAGATAAATTGTAGACCGTAGGATCAAGTAATTATTTTTCTGGAAAAATTTAAAAGAAAATTTATCCAAATATATCTTCTTTGGCAATTCCTGAGAGACGTCAATTTCAACACACACTCTCGCCACGGAAGGACATAATCCATTTGACTTTGCAACATCTAATTTAATTGGAGTGCCAATCGGACGAACAATCTCAAAAAGCGCCGCCTTTTGATGAAGATGTATTGGTAAGGCAGGGAATGCAACCTAAACTGGAACTATCGGAACATCCGTGGATGGATCGAAATCCACAGTCCATTTAGTGATCCTCATATGACAAACCGGATATATTCCAAGAGCGACGATAAAAACAACGAATGTAATCTTGTTCATGCAAAAACTTAAGAAGAATATGGTGACTGATCAATCAATGTGATACGCAAATCGTTACGGAAACCGATTTTGTCAAACACCTCGTGAATAACTTTCAACGGAGGACAGCCATACCAAAAAATTCCCACCAATGTAAAACGAAATGAAGTGCCTAATACATCAATTTCGTCATCGGAGAAGGAGATCATAGGAATACCTTTATAGCGTGAAACCGTTTTAGGGGGAGATCGTGATCGTAGTGGCATTGGAGGCCATAGCCGCAAAAGAGGGTGCTGCGGCCGCATCACAGTGAGCAATAAAGGCAGAGAAGGTGACGGATGGAGCAGTAACAAGATGGCGGGGCGGCGGCAGGTCAGGTTTAAACATATGTGTGTAAAAGGTCTATGTAAAAAAATGGAAAAAATTGAGCTATCTATATGAAACATCTCAATTACTGTGAATTTTTTTCATTTCTTCAATTTTTGTTATTTGCTAAAAAAGAAAAAAAGAACGTCTGCATTGTACCCCTTTATATAGCGATATCTTAGGTATGTACTGCCTTCGCAGAAATTTTCAGAAGTGGACAATGACTAAAAATAGAAGGTTTTTTTTTCATTTGCATACTTTAAATTATGTGCTAATAATTCAAGTAAAATCTTAAAAGTTGTATAGTATTTTGTTTCTACCCAAATCCCTTTACATCAAATCCTTCATATTTTGCGCACTCACAATTCAGCCCAGCATTAACAAAGAACTAGCGAGCAGAGCGTTTCAAAATATTTCACATCCGGGTCAAATACATGGAGATTAATTTGCGCAAGTGTCCAATTTGAATATCATATTTAAATAACAAGTATATATAATAATAATGACATTCCTCGAAGCAAAACAAAAAGAAGAGAGAAAAAAAAGAAAAAAAAAGAGAATTGTAATTTAGTAATAGAAAGTAAGTGTTTGTCTAAGAGGGTCTTCTCCAGTTGTTAGAAGATAAATGAGCTGAGATGCGCAGATGAGCTAAGGTGATGTTAGAAGATAGATGAGCCGAGGTGCGCAGTGAGCTGAGGTGCGATGCACAGAGTACTGATGAGCAGAGCTGAAGAAGTTTAGAAGATGTGAAAGCTGAGGTGCACAAGCTGAGCTGAAGAGAAGAGCAGAGCTGAAGTGCGAAGGATGCTAAGATGTTAACCCTGTAATCAGAACAAGTGCACTGTGTGCATGTGAGTAATTGATAACAAAAACGCAAGCAAAACCGAGGCGAGTGTAAGGACTCTGTCCTTAAGACGAATTGCTCCGGTATAACTGTTGCCCAACCGGATGGAACAAACGTCTCCCTGGATACAACGGTTTTTCGTTCATACGAGTGGCATTACAGCGTAGGAAAACATCGACGAACCTGTTAATGGTATACTGATTCTCGGTAGTGGAATGCAGAATGCTTTGAAGAATATATGCGGTACTGTGTGTTGAATACAGTGTGTTCTGTATGCATGCATGGCAACGAAAATATATAGATGGAGGGTGGTTGAAGGAGGTTGAAGGAGGTTGAAGTCGGTTTATGGTCAGAACGAATCTGGACCGTTGGATTAAACCAGTTTAAGATCTCCACCGTTAGATCGTAATCCTTGTCTGAACAAACGTAAGCCGTTGGATCAGTAAACCGAAGATAAGATCAAATCTGAGACGTAGGATCAGCAACTGCGATCAACGCGTAGGATCAGAATTGATCTTGACCGTTGGATCACCGCAGATAAATTGTAGACCGTAGGATCAAGTAATTATTTTTCTGGAAAAATTTAAAAGAAAATTTATCCAAATATATCTTCTTAGGCAATTCCTGAGAGACGTCAATTTCAACACACACTCTCGCCACGGAAGGACATAATCCATTTGACGTTGCAACATCTAATTAATTGGAGTGCCAATCGGACGAACAATCTCAAAAAGCGCCGCCTTTTGATGAAGATGTATTGGTAAGGCAGGGAATGCAACCCAAACTGGAACTATCGGAACATCCGTGGATGGATCGAAATCCACAGTCCATTTAGTGATCCTCATATGACAAACCGGATATATTCCAAGAGCGACGATAAAAACAACGAATGTAATCTTGTTCATGCCAAAAATTAAGAAGAATATGTGACCGATCAATCAATGTGATACGCAAATCGTTACGGAAACCTGATTTTTCAAACACCTCGTGAATAACTTTCAACGGAGGACAGCCATACCAAAAAATTCCCACCAATGTAAAACGAAATGAAAGTGCCTAAATACATCAATTTCGTCATCGGAGAAGGAGATCATAGGCATACCTTTATAGCGTGAACCGTTTTAGGGGAGATCATGATCGTAGTGGCATTGGAGGCCATAGCCGCAAAAGAGGGTGCTGTGGCCGACATCACAGTGAGCAATAGAGGCAGAGAAGGTGATCGGATGGAGCAGTAGTTCAGTAAGGAAGTAGTAGTAGTAGTAAGTAACAAGATGGCGGCGGCGGCAGGTCAGGGTTTTTAAACATATGTGTGTAAAAGGTCTATGTAAAAAAATGGAAAAAGTGAGCTATCTATATGAAACATCTCAATTACTGTGAATTTTTTTCATTTCTTCAATTTTGTTATTTGCAAAAAAGAAAAAAAAGAACGTCTGCATTGTACCCCCTTTATTAGCGATATCTTAGGTATGTACTGCCGTCGCCGAAATTTTCAGAAGTGGACAATGACTAAAAATAGAAGGTTTTTTTTTCATTTGCATACTTAAATTATGTGCTAATAATTCAAGTAAAATCTTAAAAGTTGTATATTATTTGTTTCTACCCAAATCCCTTTACATCAGATCCTTCATATTTGCGCACTCACAATTCAGCCCAGCATTAACAAAAGAACTAGCGAGCAGAGCGTTTCAAAATATTTCACATCCGGGTCAAATACATGGAGATTAATTTGCGCAAGTGTCCAATTTGAATATCATATTTAAATAACAAGTATATATAAATAATAATGACATTCCTCCGAAGCAAAACAAAAAGAAGAAGAGAGAAAAAAAGAAAAAAAAGAGAATTGTAATTTAGTAATAGAAAGTAAGTGTTTGTCTAAGAGGGTCTTCTCCAGTTGTTAGAAGATAAATGAGCTGAGATGCGCAGATGAGCTGAGGTGATGTTAGAAGATAGATGCGCGAGGTGCGCAGTTGAGCTGAGGTGCGATGCACAGAGTACTGATGAGCAGAGCTGAAGAAGTTAGAAGATGTGAAAGCTGAGGTGCACAAGCTGAGCTGAAGAGAAGAGCAGAGCTGAAGTGCGAAGGATGCTAAAGATGTTAACCCTGTAATCAGAACAAGTGCACTGTGTGCATGTGAGTAAATTGACAACAAAAACGCAAGCAAAACCGAGGCGAGTGTAAGGACTCTGTCCTTAAGACGAATTGCTCCGGTATACTGTGCCCAACCGGATGGAACAAACGTCTCCCAGGATACAACGGTTTTCGTTCCATACGAGTGGAATTACATCGTAGGAACATCGACGGAACCTGTTAAATGGTATACTGATTTCTCGTGTAGTGGAATGCAGAATGCTTTGAAGAATATATGCGGTACGTGTGTTGAATACAGTGTGTTCTGTATGCATGCATGGCAACGAAAATATATAGATGGAGGGTGGTTGAAGGAGGTTGAAGGAGGTTGAAGTCGGTTTATGGTCAGAACAATCTGGACCGTTGGATTAAACCAGTTTAAGATCTCCACCGTTAGATCGTAATCCTTGTCTGAACAAACGTAAGCCGTTGGATCAGTAAACCGAAGATAAGATCAAATCTGAGACGTAGGATCAGCAACTGCGATCAACCGTAGGATCAGAATTGATCTTGACCGTTGGATCATCGCAGATAAATTGTAGACCGTAGGATCAAGTAATTATTTTTCTGGAAAAATTTAAAAGAAAATTTATCCAAATATATCTTCTTTGGCAATTCCTGAGAGACGTCAATTTCAACACACACCTCTCGCCACGGAAGGACATAATCCATTGACGTTGCAACATCTAATTTAATTGGAGTGCCAATCGGACGACAATCTCAAAAAGCGCCGCCTTTTGATGAAGATGTATTGGTAAGGCAGGGAATGCAACCAAACTGGAACTATAGGAACATCCGTGGATGGATCGAAATCCACAGTCCATTTAGTGATCCTCATATGACAAACCGGATATATTCCAAGAGCGACGATAAAAACAACAAATGTAATCTTGTTCATGCCAAAAATTAAGAAGAATATGTGACCGATCAATCAATGTGATACGCAAATCGTTACGGAAACCGATTTTTTCAAACACCTCGTGAATAACTTTCAACGGAGGACAGCCATACCAAAAAATTCCCACCAATGTAAAACGAAATGAAGTGCCTAATACATCAATTTCGTCATCGGAGAAGGAGATCATAGGAATACCTTTATAGCGTGAAACCGTTTTAGGGGAGATCGTGATCGTAGTGGCATTGGAGGCCATAGCCGCAAAAGAGGGTGCTGCGGCCGACATCACAGTGAGCAATAGAGGCAGAGAAGGTGATCGGAGGAGCAGTAACAAGACGGCGGCGGCGGCAGGTCAGGTTTAAACATATGTGTGTAAAAGGTCTATGTAAAAAAATGGAAAAAATTGAGCTATCTATATGAAACATCTCAATTACTGTGAATTTTTTTTCATTTCTTCAATTTTTGTTATTTGCAAAAAAAGAAAAAAAGAACGTCTGCATTGTACCCCTTTATATAGCGATATCTTAGGTATGTACTGCCTTCGCAGAAATTTTCAGAAGTGGACAATGACTAAAAAATAGAAGGTTTTTTTTTTCATTTGCATACTTTAAATTAGGTGCTAATAATTCAAGTAAAATCTTAAAAGTTGTATAGTATTTGTTTCTACCCAAAGCCATTTACATCAGATCCTTCATATTTGCGGCACTCACAATTCAAGCCCAGCAGTAACAAAAGAACTAGCGAGCAAGCGTTTTCAAATATTTCACATCGGGTCAAATACATGGAGATTATTTGTGCAAGTGTCCAATTTGTGAATATCATATATTAAATAACAAGTATATAAATAATAATGACATTCCCCGAAAGCAAACAACAAAGAAGGAAGAGAGAAAAAAAAAGAAAAAAAGAGAATTGTAATTTAGTAATAGAAAGTAAGTGTTTTGTCTAAGAGGGTCTTCTCCAGTTGTTAGAAGATAAATGAGCTGAGATGCGCAGATGAGCTGAGGTGATGTAGAAGATAGATGAGCCGAGGTGCGCAGTTGAGCTGAGGTGCGATGCACAGAGTACTGATGAGCAGAGCTGAAGAAGTTAGAAGATGTGAAAGCTGAGGTGCACAAGCTGAGCTGAAGAGAAGAGCAGAGCTGAAGTGCGAAGGATGCTAAGATGTTAACCCTGTAATCAGAACAAGTGCACTGTGTGCATGTGAGTAAATTGACAACAAAAACGCAAGCAAAACCGAGGAGAGTGTAAGGACTCTGTACTTAAGACGAATTGCTCCGGTATACTGTGCCCAACCGGATGGAACAAACGTCTCCCAGGATACAACGGTTTTCGTTCATACGAGTGGCATTACAGCGTAGGAACATCGACGAACCTGTTAAAGGTATACTGATTTCTCGTGTAGTGGAATGCAGAATGCTTTGAAGAATATATGCGGTACTGTGTGTTGAATACAGTGTGTTCTGTATGCATGCATGGCAACGAAAATATATAGATGGAGGGTGGTTGAAGGAGGTTGAAGTCGGTTTATGGTCAGAACAAATCTGGACCTTTGGATTAAACCAGTTTAAGATCTCCACCGTTAGATCGTACTCCTGTGTCTGAACAAACGTAAGCCGTTGGATCAGTAAACCGAAGATAAGATCAAATCTGAGACGTAGGATCAGCAACTGCGATCAACCGTAGGATCAGAATGATCTTGACCGTTGGATCACCGCAGATAAATTGTAGACCGTAGGATCAAGTAATTATTTTCTGGAAAAAATTTAAAAGAAATTATCCAAATATATCTTCTTTGGCAATTCCTGAGAGACGTCAATTCACACACACCTCTCGCCACGGAAGGACATAATCCATTTGACGTTGCAACACTAATTTAATTGGAGTGCCAATCGAACGAACAATCTCAAAAAGCGCCGCCTTTTGGATGAAGATGTATTGGTAGGCAGGGAATGCAACCCAAACTGGAACTATAGGAACATCCGTGGATGGATCGAAATCCACAGTCCATTTAGTGATCCTCATATGACAAACCGGATATATTCCAAGAGCGACGATAAAACAACGAATGTAATCTTGTTCATGCCAAAATTAAGAAGAATATGTGACCGATCAATCAATGTGATACGCAAAATCGTTACGGAAACCGATTTTTTCAAACACCCTCGTGAATACTTTCAACAGAGGACAGCCATACCAAAAAATTCCCACCAATGTAAAACGAAATGAAGTGCCTAATACATCAATTCGTCATCGGAGAAGGAGATCATAGGAATACCTTTATAGCGTGAAACCGTTTAGGGGAGGATCGTGAATCGTAGTGGCATTGGAGGCCATAGCCGCAAAAGAGGGTGCTGCGGCCGACATCACAGTGAGCAATAGAGGCAGAGAAGTGATCGGATGGAGCAGTAACAAGATGGCGGCGGCGGCAGGTCAGGTTTAAACATATGTGTGTAAAGGTCTATGTAAAAAAATGGAAAAAGTGAGCTATCTATATGAACATCTCAATTAACTGTGAATTTTTTTTCATTTCTTCAATTTTTGGTTATTTGCAAAAAAAAGAAAAAGAACGTCTGCATTGTACCCCTTTATATAGCGATATCTTAGGTATGTACTGCCTTCGCAGAAATTTTCAGAAGTGGACAATGACTAAAAATAGAAGGTTTTTTTTTCATTTGCATACTTTAAATTATGTGCTAATAATTCAAGTAAAATCTTAAAAGTTGTATAGTATTTGTTTCTACCCAAATCCCTTTACATCAGATCCTTCATATTTTGCGCACTCACAATTCAGCCCAGCATTAACAAAAGAACTAGCGAGCAGAGCGTTTCAAAATATTTCACATCCGGGTCAAATACATGGAGATTAATTTGCGCAAGTGTCCAATTTGAATATCATATTTAAATAACAAGTATATATAAATAATAATGACATTCCCCGAAGCAAAACAAAAAGAAGAAGAGAGAAAAAAAAGAAAAAAAAAGAGAATTGTAATTTAGTAATAGAGAGTAAGTGTTTGTCTAAGAGGGTCTTCTCCAGTTGTTAGAAGATAAATGAGCTGAGATGCGCAGATGAGCTGAGGTGATGTTAGAAGATAGATGAGTCGAGGTGCGCAGTTGAGCTGAGGTGCGATGCACATAGTACTGATGAGCAGAGCTGAAGAAGTTAGAAGATGTGAAAGCTGAGGTGCACAAGCTGAGCTGAAGAGAAGAGCAGAGCTGAAGTGCGAAGGATGCTAGAGATGTTAACCCTGTAATCAGAACAAGTGCACTGTGTGCATGTGAGTAAATTGACAACAAAAACGCAAGCAAAACCGAGGCGAGTGTAAGGACTCTGTCCTTAAGACGAATTGCTCCGGTATACTGTGCCCAACCGGATGGAACAAACGTCTCCCAGGATACAACGGTTTTCGTTCATACGAGTGGCATTACAGCGTAGGAACATCGACAAACCTGTTAAAGGTATATTGATTTCTCGTGTAGTGGAATGCAGAATGCTTTGAAGAATATATGCGGTACTGTGTGTTGAATACAGTGTGTTCTGTATGCATGCATGGCAACGAAAATATATAGATGGAGGGTGGTTGAAGGAGGTTGAAGGAGGTTGAAGTCGGTTTATGGTCAGAAACGAATCTGGACCGTTGGATTAAACCAGTTTAAGATCTCCACCGTTAGATCGTAATCCTTGTCTGAAACAAACGTAAGCCGTTGGATCAGTAAACCGAAGATAAGATCAAATCTGAGACGTAGGATCAGCAACTGCGATCAACCGCAGATAAACCGTAGGATCAGAATTGATAAAATTTAAAAGAAAATTTATCCAAAAAGATAAGAACCGAGCCACGAGCCCGAGCTGAGCCGGCCGGCGGCGGCGCGCGCGTGTGTTGTGAACCTTGCCTGAGCTGCGTCCTGACTCCGTCAGAAAACTTCTCATGCCCAAAGACACATCTTAGAAAGCTCCAACTTGAAACTTATATGGTGGCCTTTCTCTCTCAAGTGGGCAATGTGGTATACAAGCAAATTGGTGATGTGTTCACTCCTCAAGAGGCCACATCACCAATTTTTCTAATTTCCACCAATTTTACTCCAACTTTGAGCATTAATTTCTCATTCACCCGGTATCGGAATCGAGTGATTCAAAGCCAAAAATCATCTACTCGTTACGTAGATAATTTAGAAATTTTTAGTTTCCGTTTTTGATTAACGAACACTAATCATAATTAAGCTCAAAGTATGGTGGTTGTCAACTTTTGACAAACCCACTTGCAATCCAATCTTTTCCCATTTCATTTCTCCAACAAAAGAAATTACTGGAAGGGATATTTTTGTAAATGTACAACAGTTAGTTAGACATACGATATCGTTTTGTGTTTATTTATAGAATAAGGCATTAACAAGTGTATATATAGTTGCTAATAGGGGTGTAAACGTTCAATGAGAAAGATATTTTTCTTCTCACGCAAATCTAGCTCTATTCTCTCTCTTGTTTGTTACTTCTGGTAAAAGTGATGCAGAGTTGCATCTTCATCTCTTTATTCTTCTTCTGAATATTCGAAGTCTGATTGATATATTCATCTTTATTTCAGTAAAATTTAACATGGTATCAGAGCCTCAGGTTCTAAATTGAATCGTTATAGTTTCTTTTATTTATTCTCGAGATGATGGCCAGTTCTTCAAATACCGAGATCAATCCTTGCAGTCCATTCTTTTTACATCCCAATGAAAATCCTTCTATGGTCTTGGTTCAACTTATTTTTAATGGTAATAACTATCACCCTTAGTCTCGCGCCATGAAGATGGCACTGTTGTCAAAGGACAAAGTGAGTTTTGTCGAAGGGACAATCACTGCGCCAGGTCCAACTGATCCTAAGCATTCAGCATGGACTCAGTGTAACAATATGATGTTATCATGGATACTGAACTCTGTGAATCCTTCAATCTCGCAGAGTGTACTGTGGATGGATTCTGCAATGGAGGTATGGCAGGATCTTAATGAAAGATTTTCTGATACAGATCCGTTCAGGTTATCAGATCTAATTGAGAAAATACATTCAATCAGGCAAGGTAATCACAATATCACTGAATATTTTACTAATTTGAAGATTTTATGGGATGAATTGATGGTTTTAAGACCTATTCCTAGTTGTTCTTGTGATCCTAAGTGTAAGTGTGGTATATTAGATAAGGTTAAACGTTATGTTGATGAAGATTATGTCATATGTTTTTTTAAAGGGATTGAATGACAGTTATTCTCATGTGAGGTCACAAATCCTGCTGATAAGTCCTTTACCAAATGTTAAAAAGGCCTTTGGGTAAGTCCTTTACCAAATGTTAAAAAGGCCTTTGGGTTAGTCCTCAAACATGAAAGACAAACCAATTATGCTCAGAATCATTTAAGCAACGTTGATGATCAGGTTATGGCACTAGAGTTTAATCTCAGAGCTGGTGCAAAGACGGCAGAGTTTCAAAGGCAGTCTAATAATTTTTCAAATCATTAGAAACCAAGTGGAAGATATGATAATAAATTTGTAAGCAATCACAGGATGAGTAACAATTTTGATGATCAGAAGGGTAATAATTCGGAAAATTATAAAACTCAATGTGGACATTGTGGTAAGATAGGACATGTTGAGGCTAGATGTTACAAGAAGCATGAATATCCACCACACCTAAAAGCTAAAGGCAGGGGCATTCCGATGGTAAACCAAATGTCTACTGAATAATCTTTGCTGACACAACTTCTATATTCTGAGCAGTCACAACAAGTGGTGAAGGGCATAACACAGGAACAATATCAGCATATTCCGAGTCTGTTGAAAAATACTCAGATATCATCCTCTATCAGCAACAATAGTGTTGAACAGCCTCAAGTTCATCAGGTTCAAGGATTAATAGCCAACTTCAGCACAGCATCAACACAGGTAGACGGGGAAGGTAAAGAATGGTTTTTAGATTCAGGTGCCATTCATCATGTTTGCTGTGTTTTGTCAGTCTTTAAACCTACAGAAAAGCCTTAAAAATTTTCAGTCAAATTGCCGAATGGAAATTCAGCTGGTATAGTTTATACTGGAATCTTTGCATTTCTCCTAAAATTACTCTATACAATGTCTTATTTGTTCCAACCTTTACTTACAATCTCATTTCCATTTGTAAGCTCGTAGTCGATAATAACTGTTATGTTTACCTTTGCTCCCCACTCTTGTACCATTCAGGATATGAATTCTCAGATGAAGATTGGATCAGCTAGCCTATCAAATGGTCTGTATCAACTCCTGAAAACTCCACCTACCAGCCAAACTATTCATCATCAACAACCAGCCATCCATTCATTGAGCCGAGATCAAAAAAGATTCTCAGCATTGTGGCATTACAGACTAAGGCACCCTTCAACAAAAATTTTACAAAAACTCAGCCAATGTTCTCAAGATGTTCTTTCACCAAATTGTGTTTTTCATTGTCCAGTATGTTCATTAGAAAAACAAAAAAAAAAAACAGTTTTCCTATTTCTCGTTCACTAATCTTATATAGTTTTGATATAATCCATATTGATATACGAGGGCCCTATAGAACCCCAACTGTTCATAACCAGCAATATTTCTTGACTATTATTGATGGATTTACTAGATATACTTGGGTTTATTTAAAAGGATTAAAATCTAAAGCATCCCGATTTTTGATGTCATTTGTTCAAATGGTGCTCACACAGTTTGAGAAAAAGATTAAGGTGGTTAGGTCGGATGATGGAGAAGAATTTAATCTGCCTAACTTCAACAGTTCAAGAGGGATCATACATCAAACAACTTGTGTCAATAATCCTGAGCAAAACGAATTGGTTGAGCGAAAGCATCAACATATACTCAACACAGTACATGCTCTAAGACTACAAGCTAACCTACATGTCAAATACTGGGGATATTGTGTTTTACATGCTATCTTTTTGATTAATAGGCTTCCCACACCTTTACTTAGCTACAAAACGCCACATGAATAACTTTACTAAAAAGAACCAGATTACACTCAGTTACATATGTTCGGTTGTTTAGTGAATGTGTGTACTCCTACTCATAACAGACTCAAATTTGAACCAAGAAGTACAAGATGTGCTTTCTTAAGATTTCCAATTGCCACCAAGGGATATACAGTTGTGGAGCATCAAACAGAAAAATATTAGTCTCGAGAGATGTAAAGTTTTTGAAACCCATTTTCCTTTTCAAGACAGTTCTTAATCTAATCTCAATCGTCAATGCATTCTGCCGGTATCTTACACAGATGTGACACTTCTTGACCAGAGTAATTATATCCAAACCAATGACCCTCAAACTGAAGAATCATCAGCCACTGTTGAGCCTTCACCTCCTGTTCCGACCACAGCAATAGAACCTGCTGTTCAGCATAGGAGATCTACCAGAGTGACCAAACCTCCCAAACACCTACAACAGTATCAATGTAACCAAATCCTTTATCTCCTTGATAACCCAGCAAACTATGATGACTGTTCATCTATTTTTAAAGCATTTAATATTAATGTTGATCGTTATTGTGCACCTAATAGCTTTGTTGAGGCTGTGCAGATTGCAGAATGGTAGTGCCATGGAAGCTGAGGTTAAGGCCCTGGAAGCTAATAATACCTGGACAATTGTCGCGCTACCTCATGGTAAAAAGGCGATTTGATGCAAATGGGTTTACAAATTGAAATTGAAACCAGATAGAAGCATAGAAAGGCACAAGGCTAGATTGGTTGCAAAAGGATTCACACAGAAAGGAGTAGACTACCATGATACTTTTTCACATGTAGCAAAACTGACTATATCCAGAACTCTATTGGCATTATCAGCTATGAAGGGATGGGAATTGGAGCAGCTGGATGTAAATAATGTTTTTTTACATGGAGATTTGGACGAAGAGATTTACATGAAACTTCCCTGGATTTCAGTCATCAGCAAATGAGATGGTATGTAAGCTGAACAAGTCAATTTATGGGCTTAAGGAAGCAAGTCGACAGTGTAATGCCAAACTTACACAAGCTCTGCTAGCTAAAGGATTTCAGATGTAATTCAATGATTACAACCTGTTTATGTATCGCCATGAAAACACAACACTATGTCTTTTGGTTTATGTCGATGATATCATTATAGCGAGCAACAATTCGAAAGCAGTAAGGGAAGTAATAGGTTATTTACACAAACAGTTTAATATGAAGGATATAGTGAGGCTGAGATACTTTCTTGGGATTGAAGTTGGAATATCTAAATCAGGGTTGATACTATCTCAACGTAAATATGCATATGATCTTATGTCGTATTATGGGATGAGGGCTTGTAAACCAGCCAATTCTCCAATGGATCACAGGAACAAATTAGCTCAAGGAGATTTTGAGCTACTATCAGACAATACTTACTACAGGCGATTAGTTGGAACATTAATATATTTAATGATTACTAGACCTGACATCAGTTATGCTACGTAGCAGCTAAGTCAATTTTTGGAAGCTCCCACTGTTAATCATCAATTTTTGGAAGCTCCCACTGTTATTCATCTGCAAGCTGCCTATAGGGTATTGAGGTATCTAAACTTAAATGTGGCACAAGGTTTGTTTTATCAAGCAGAGAATCATCTATAATTAAGGGTGTATACAAATTCTGATTGGACTGGATGTCAAAATACAAGAAGATCAACTTCTGCTTTTTGTGTGTTTATTGGCAAATCCCTTATATCTTGGAAACCAAAGAAACAATTAACAATATCACGTAGTTCAGGTGAAGCTGAATACAGAGCAATGGGGTTAGGTGCCAGTGAAGCACAGTGGAATACGTATTTGTTGCAGGATTTACATATCTCATTACAAGGACCCATTGCTTTCTATTGTGATAATAAGAGTGCAGTTCATATTTCAAAGAATCCCGTCTTCCATGAAGTACTAAACATTTGGAGATTGATTGTCATTTTGTACGGAAAAAGATTCAATATGGTCTACTGAAACTATTCCACGTATCAACCTCAGCTCAGTTGGCAGACATTTTTATGATGGCATTAGATCAAAGAAGGTTAGAGCAATTGTTATCTCAGTATGGATTTATTAGTGTTGTTCAATTGACCAGATTGGAGGGGGGAATGTTAGAAGATAGATGAGCTGAGGTGATGTTAGAAGATAGATGAGCTGAGGTACGCAGTTGAGCTGAGGTGCAAAGATGAGCTGAGGTGCGATACACAGAGTACTAATGAGCAGAGCTAAAGAAGTTAGAAGATGTGAAAGCTGAGGTGCACAAGGGAAGGGATATTTTTGTAATTGTACAATAGTTAGTTAGACATACGACATCGTTTTATGTGTTTACTTGTAGAATAAGACATTAACAAGTGTATATATAGATGCTAATAGGGGTGTAAACATTCAATGAGAAAGATATTTTTCTTCTCACGCAAACCTGGCTCTATTCTCTCTCTTGTTTGTTACTTCTGGTAAAAGTGATGTAGAGTTGCATCTTTATCTCTTTCTTCTTCTTCTGAATATTCGAAATCTGATTGATGTATTCATCTTTATTTCAGTAAAATTTAACACCAGTAAAGAAGAAAGAAACAGTCAACATGTGCAATCATTTTGGGAAACATCATATGATGTGGAGAACATCAGTAAGTTAAATAAATAATAGTGCATAAATTCATTATATTAGTCGTAAATAATTATTAAGATCGCAAAAGTTAAAAAGTATCTTATCGTATTATAAGATCACGAAACAGTATTGTGGCCGAGTATATCATAGGAACAAAGTTAGTGTGATGATGTTATAAGAACATGAACGTAGAGACGTCAGACCGAAGTACGATACTAGAAAGACTCTACCGTTCCCAAGTTGATATGTCCCACTTATACTATAGGGATCGAGTCCATTCAGAGTTGGTATTCTACCCCAATCCAATATTTCAAGTAAACCAAGAAGACCTAATCTGAAGTGATGCGTGTTCCACACAAAAAGTTATGACCTTTTCTTCGTTCTAAACATTCTTCAACAAGATGTCTTGTTTGGTGACAATAACGACTCAAAAACCACCTTTGACGGCGTGCCACCTGTTTGGAATGAGTTTTATCCGCCACTTGAAGCTTGTGTGTGCTCCAAGAATGTCAAATACACCCTTGGTACGTGTCTTCAAGATGGAAGGATCCGATTTCTCTAGAACGTTTGCTCAAGACATTGATATAGAATCTATTTTTGATCGATAATAAAAGAAAACAAAAAGAAAAACCTTGTTGGACAGCTTTTGACTGATAATTGTATAAATTCATTCAACTCTGATGTTTTTCAGATGGCTGGTAACCATACATATAGTTACAATTATGCTAACCCTAATTTATAAAAGATAAGATAGGACTTTCACTTGAAAAATATCATCTCAGCATCTATCCGAATTCTGCGCATTATCTTGGTTATCTAGAGACCGAATCTTTCCAAAAAGTCTTCTAGAAAGTTGTAACCCCATATGTCTAGTTTCCATAACATCTTGAATAATCTCAAAACAATACCTTATGAGAGAGTTATGCTAAAATATCAAAATAGGACATCCTGTGAAAACTCTACTTTTTTGGTTTTCTTTCAACTTTGGAAAGCCCATTTTTCTATCTTCCAACAAACGTTTTTAATGTCCAAAAACATTCTAAAAACCTATATTATGATTCTAAAAAATATTACAAAAGATTACAAAACATGGTGATCGAAAATTAGGTAATGCAAAACATCATGGACGTACTTCTCTCTTCATCCTGCTGCACATCCTTTTTATGTAATTTCGTTCATTTGACTGTATCACTAAGACTAGGTGCAAGGGTGTGTGATGGTGCAAAGCACTAAGCAATGGTAGTAATCATCAAAAGCATAGAATTCCAATCGGAAAAGTATGAAAGTAATGCAAGACAGTAAATGTAATATCCAATTTTTTTAATAAGGGTAAAAAGGGAAATTGGACCTAATTAATTATTAAACCTAATTTGATTAGGAAAATTTTCCCTAAACTCTAATCAAATATCTATTTAAACCACGCTTAGGTTTCTCCCTCCACACATAGACGTGCGGCTGCCTCCCCAGAGAAAAACAAAAACGATTTGTCTCCTGTTCAAGCCAAGGCCGCCACTTTTAGGGAGGCTAGGGAGGAGTACCGCCACCCAATTCACACCCTCAACGCATATCAATTACCAAGTAGGTGCTCCCTTAACATCCGTTGAATGTAAAAATGATAATCTTTAATTTCCATACGAAACCGAGATCGTGCATAAGTAATTGTGATTGTATAGATGACCGTTTATTTGATTATATGTGTATATGATGAATTGTATATCGGTATATATGTATGATGTTATTTTCGTATGAATAGTATGAAAAGGCGATACTTTTTGATGTTTATATGAGTAATGGAATCAGTTTGGAGGTGATGGTGATGGCGGCGCGTGGCCGGTGGTGGTGGGCTATGGCCACGTGTTGCCGTGTTGGTGCCGGATTGAGGGAGTGGGGCTGGAGGGGGGCAGCTGGGGGGCCTGACTGGGGGGTTGACTGGAGGGGGGCGCTGGAGGGGGTGGTGAGCTGGGGGTGGGGTGAGGGAGAGGGACCGGGGGTTGGAAAGGAGGGGAGAGGGTGTTGGGAACGAAACAGCACAGAAAAGAAGGAATTGCATGATGGAAAGTTTGAGGATCTGAGAACGTAGGAAAAAGAATAAGGAAAGAAAAAGAAAAGGAAAAAGAAAAAGAAAATAAAGGAAGGATTCCGTATGTGATTTCTGTGCATCCATGCATCACGACATTGCATTAGGGTATGCGAGACCTAAGTCGCATATCTGTTATGTTCTGTTAAGGTATGCGAGACCTAAGTCGCATATCTGTTCTGTTAGGATATGCGAGACCTAAGTCGCATATCTGTTCTGTTAAGGTATGCGAGACCTAAGTCGCATATCTGTTCTATTCTGTTAGGGTATGCGAGACCTAAGTCGCATATCTGTTCTGCTCTGTTAGGGTATGCGAGACCTAAGTTGCATATCTGTTCTGTTCTGTTAAGATATGCGAGACCTAAGTCGCATATCTGTTTCGTTCCGTTCCATTCTGTTCTGTTAGGTCCCGGGGTCATGCATTGCACGGTAGTATGTATGTTTCCGAGAATGTAGGCTTATCATGCATCATGTATGTGACATTGCATTTCACGCTCATTTCGCATGTTTATGTGTTTTGATTGTTTTTAAGAAGTTATGACCATTATACGTATTTGTGAAAACGTGGACAGTCTATTTTCGTATTACAGTACGTATATGTATTTCACTACTGTCCTAGCATGTATGATCTCACAGGGCCGATGCAGGCAGGGTACCTACTGAGTGACGTTTTTGTCGCTCACACCATTTGTTATATTTTCTTGCAGACGATTCAAGGTATGATTACATATGGGTTGGAGAAGATTCGGAGTGGGCTCAGTGGGACTCGTAGAGACTATTTGGAGATTGAGGATCAAGAATTGAGGAAGTTTTATTTTATTTATTATTCCATTTGAGGACATAGCTTAGGGATTTCTTATTTAGTTACTTTACGATGTCGTTTAAGGGATTATGACTTGGCTTTGACTATATATGATTTTGGGGATTTTACTTTCGATTTAGGGTTTTGAATTGATTTATTTCGCTTCCGCAATCGAATACGGTGACGTTTTGATAAGTGCAGGGATTCGTACAGACGCCTTGTATAACCCTTAGTGGAATGCGGCGGGCGTACCGGTTCTGACCCTAGGGTTCGGGACGGGGCGCTACAGGTGGTATCAGAGACCAGGCTCTAGATCTACTGCGGAAAGTGTAGAATTAAGCGATGATTTTAGACGTAAGAGATAACTATAGATTAAGGTTCTGATCATAAATGTAAGTTTGATCTTAGACTAAGTTTGATTCTAGACATAAGTTGTGATATGAGAGTAAGTTTGATTCTAGACATAAGCTGTAATCTGAGACTAAGTTTGATTCTAGACGTAAGCTATGATGCGAGACTAAGTTCGATCTTAGAATAGGCTTGATTTAGACTAAGTGATGATCGGACTGGGGGCACGGTTGGTTTTTATTTGTCTGTATTTGACTGTTTTCTGTATCTTAAATTTATATATTTCCTAAAATGTCCTTGACAAAAAAAATTGAAATTTCTTGTCGTAGCAAATACGCCGTCGAGAAGAGAACGGTAGGAACGACAATGGGGACCACTCTGAGAATGGGGCCCCACCGCAGGTTGTGCTTCCCCAGGCCCTGACCTACGCACTACGGGTCATGGTCCAACCTATAGCGCAACAACGTCAGCAGCCACAGGCTCCACCACACCGCACTCGAACTTGAGATTCTTCTACAAGTGGGTGCAGAGGAGTGGTGACGCAGCACATCAAACACCGCCGATCACTTGGATCTAATTTCAGAATGAGTTCAAGAGGTATTACGTGACGACAATACGATCTTCAGAGCATGGCTCTAGATCCACGGCGAAAATGTAGAATTAGGCCATTATATTAGAAAATAAGTTACAATTTTGCCTCTAAGTCACAATCTTAGACATAAGTGATGATTTAAACATAAGCGATGATCATGAATATAGGAACTGATCTCAGTTATAAGCAGTGATCATGAACATAAGTCACGATCTTAGACATAAGTAACGATCTCGAATAAGAGTTGACTTTAGACATAAGTACTGATTTAGTAATAAGTGTTGATTATGTACTAATTATGATTTGGAAATAAGACGTGATCTTAGACTTAAGAAATGATGATGTCCAGAACGATCCTAGAAATAAGTTATGATCTTAAACTTAAGAAGTCGATCGGTTTTGAAGCACGTATACCTAGGATATCTCATACGATTCTCCCTTATCTAAGGTTGATCATAACTCTCTAAGCCGTGATCTTAGTAACCCTAGTTGAATACTATACATTTGATTTGAATGAATTACAATGTTAACCCGAATACCTTACTACAAACGTTGGTTGACATATTGATGGGTCAGGCGGTGACTCGGCTGCCTTATCATAACTGCAACACGGTACTCGGTGCCATTAGGGTAAAGTAAAGCGGATCCATATCCCTACTTGGACAGTAACATCAGAGCAGGCTTAGGTCGAAGTTGGGACCATAGCTAATTAGAAATGAATTATAGTAGTATAATAAATACGAAGAGATGATTTATAGTAAAATGACAGAAACCAAATAACAATTAGCGTTATAATCAGTAGAGTTTAGTTAAGGATATTGTACAAAGGAATTTATAGTCTAGGGTTAAGATGTTGAATGCATGGAAATAAAAATAGGTCGATGATATTAGTCTTATTAGAGGTATTGAGCAATAGTGACATGCGAGAATCGACCATAGTATGTGCTTTGGAATACTATATCGTTACAAAATTGTGGGTTAAGTGTCGACATCGGAACATTTGGTGTGAATCTAGTAGGCTTGAATTGAAATAGAGTAAGAATGAACCAGTAGTGGTTGCTTGTTCAAGTGAGATTTAACTAGGATAATTAGAGGTTCAAATAACCAAGTAAAGAAATACATTGGATCAGTATGGCTCGCGGAAGTATGGTGAATTAGAACACCTTAAGTCAATAAATATTTAGTGTGCCATGCTAGGATTGGACAATTTAAGTTAGAGATTTTATCATAGTAGGTGAATGTTAGACTTATAAGAAGCGATACATAACCGGATTGTTCTTTTGAAAATAAGGATGGATTATAGAAATTATACGAAATATTGGACTATTATTTCTCTAGCAGATAAATATTTTATATAAGCACATACACCGAGTTATAACTATATTGACTTCAAAAGACATTTTATTTTCGAAAATACTTTATTAAGTCTCATTTCTTTATATAGTCTACTAAACTTTACGAGGCTAGTTTTTGTTTCCGTACTTGTAAATCAGCCTGGAAAAAAAAAATTTAAATTCTTTTGCCGACCTTGAAAATGAGAAAACTTTTAAAATGTTGATGTGCTTGCAAAAACGATGTGTTTATATATATTTCTTACAGAATATTTCAAATTTTCATTTTTGTTAGATCTATTTTTTTTAGTCAAAATTAATTTAATTTGACGAGTATCGATATCGCAAGCAGTTTAACAGTTTAAATGTTTTTGAAGTTATTTATCCGCTTGCGATGAACTAACCTAACTTTTGTGAAGGCAAAAAAAAAAGAAAAGCTTTCAAAATATATACCTGTTTTTGGAAACGGAAGGTATCGTATTCAAATCGTTTCATAAAACCATACATCATTAAGTTTTCAAATGTTTTGACACAATTTTACCAAAATGCCTTGCAAATAAATTATATCATCGTTTTCTTAAAAAATGGTCATTTGAGATATCGCGTTGCGAAAACAAATCTATGATACTTCGGATTTTGTGTTTACAAAAATTAGAAGGTTTAGTATTTTAAATAGTTAAAGCTAGATTCAAAATTATAGCTACGTAAGCTACTTTTATTTTAACTTGAAGAAAAATATGTCCATACACATATTTTGTATACTAGGCTGCTAACAATATCTCGGAGAAATTAAGAGCATGATCATAAATCTAGTTTGTAAGTATATAAGAACTGATTTTGAAGACTTGGTTGTGTTACGGAAGGGCAACGGTTACTATATTGGCATACACAAAGGATGTTAGTATGGTCAATTATCTAGGGGATGGATCATATGTAATAAGTTTAAGAATCCAGTATTGTAGATTGCAATAAGTTGAATGATACACGTCAAGTGGTATAAGTGGAAGTTTGTAAGCAGTAATTATAGAGAATTAAGTAATGATTGAGCCCTATAAGGACTTGATCATCTTGTGAGATGATAGAGATGACTAAATTAAATCGTATTAGAGTACAATGTATTCTGAAAAATACGTACCTCTTCAGGGATGAGTCTTGAAAACAAGGTGTTAAGTTAAAGATTGTACTACACCTAAGAACTGATTTTAGAGGGCTGCTCATGATAGCAAGTACAAGTATGATATATACCGATGATTAAGTCATGAAGTCAGTATATTGACGATACCCTTAAGGTTGATTCGAGAACGCTAGAAAGAATATGTTATCATCTATCAGGCGGAGGACGATGGATGTAAAGGTTACATTGTATACATACACATTGAATGATTTGAGGACTTAGTCCTGCATCGAGGAAGAGAAATGGGTAAAATATCGGAATACGCAAGGAATACTATGTTTGGTCATGATCAAGGTAAATGAATTATGTAGGACTATACTAAGTTACCAATTACGTAACACACAAGTTTCGAGGACGAAACTTTTTGTAAGGGGGGAGAATGTAATATCCAATTTTTTTAATAAGGGTAAAAAGGGAAATTGGACCTAATTAATTATTAAACCTAATTTGATTAGGAAAATTTTCCCTAAACTCTAATCAAATATCTATTTAAACCACGCTTAGGTTTCTCCCTCCACACATAGACGTGCGGCTGCCTCCCCAGAGAAAAACAAAAACGATTTGTCTCCTGTTCAAGCCAAGGCCGCCACTTTTAGGGAGGCTAGGGAGGAGTACCCCACCCAATTCACACCCTCAACGCATATCAATTACCAAGTAGGTGCTCCCTTAACATCCGTTGAATGTAAAAATGATAATCTTTAATTTTCATACGAAACCGAGATCGTACATAAGTAATTGTGATTGTATAGATGACCGTTTATTTGATTATATGTGTATATGATGAATTGTATATCGGTATATATGTATGATGTTATTTTCGTATGAATAGTATGAAAAGGCGATACTTTTTGATGTTTATATGAGTAATGGAATCAGTTTGGAGGTGATGGTGATGGCGGCGCGTGGCCGGTGGTGGTGGGCTATGGCCACGTGTTGCCGTGTTGGTGCCGGATTGAGGGAGTGGGGCTGGAGGGGGGCAGCTGGGGGCCTGACTGGGGGGTTGACTGGAGGGGGGCGCTGGAGGGGGTGGTGAGCTGGGGGTGGGGTGAGGGAGAGGGACCGGGGGTTGGAAAGGAGGGGAGAGGGTGTTGGGAACGAAACAGCACAGAAAAGAAGGAATTGCATGATGGAAAGTTTGAGGATCTGAGAACGTAGGAAAAAGAATAAGGAAAGAAAAAGAAAAGGAAAAAGAAAAAGAAAATAAAGGAAGGATTCCGTATGTGATTTCTGTGCATCCATGCATCACGACATTGCATTAGGGTATGCGAGACCTAAGTCGCATATCTGTTATGTTCTGTTAAGGTATGCGAGACCTAAGTCGCATATCTGTTCTGTTAGGATATGCGAGACCTAAGTCGCATATCTGTTCTGTTAAGGTATGCGAGACCTAAGTCGCATATCTGTTCTGTTCTGTTAGGGTATGCGAGACCTAAGTCGCATATCTGTTCTGCTCTGTTAGGGTATGCGAGACCTAAGTCGCATATCTGTTTCGTTCCGTTCCATTCTGTTCTGTTAGGTTCCGGGGTCATGCATTGCACGGTAGTATGTATGTTTCCGAGAATGTAGGCTTATCATGCATCATGTATGTGACATTGCATTTCACGCTCATTTCGCATGTTTATGTGTTTTGATTGTTTTTAAGAAGTTATGACCATTATACGTATTTGTGAAAACGTGGACAGTCTATTTTCGTATTACAGTACGTATATGTATTTCACTACTGTCCTAGCATGTATGATCTCACAGGGCCGATGCAGGCAGGGTACCTACTGAGTGACGTTTTTGTCGCTCACACCATTTGTTATGTTTTCTTGCAGACGATTCAGGGTATGATTACATATGGGTTGGAGAAGATTCGGAGTGGGCTCAGTGGGACTCGTAGAGACTATTTGGAGATTGAGGATCAAGAATTGAGGAAGTTTTATTTTATTTATTATTCCATTTGAGGACATAGCTTAGGGATTTCTTATTTAGTTACTTTACGATGTCGTTTAAGGGATTATGACTTGGCTTTGACTATATATGATTTTGGGGATTTTACTTTCGATTTAGGGTTTTGAATTGATTTATTTCGCTTCCGCAATCGAATACGGTGACGTTTTGATAAGTGCAGGGATTCGTACAGACGCCTTGTATAACCCTTAGTGGAATGCGGCGGGCGTACCGGTTCTGACCCTAGGGTTCGGGACGGGGCGCTACAGTAAAAGGGAAACAAACGTTTGGTTGGGATAAGGAAAAGTCGTACAATCAAAAGATGAAAAATAAGGGGAAGAGAGCGAATTTGAGACTCTCTTTAAGAAACTGAATTCTAATGACTAACAATAAAACTACCACCTAGAGAATGAATTTGTACAGTATTTAGGTTTAAATAAAAATACACTTCCGTACACCGTGGGATCCTTTGCGGAAACGCTTTGGCTACTTTGGCTCGCTTGAATGTTACCCATAGATTAATTCGATCCTCTTTGAGCCTTTACTATTCTTGAACGAGAAACAAACCCAGAAGTCACAAAAACCACCCAAAAACAACCCAACTTGCAACAATAGCAGTGTGGGTCCTTATTTACTAAAATAATCCTAAAATTTATAGTTAATAACTCAAAATATGCCTCCTATTATGCAAATAATAATAATAATAATAATAATAATAATAATAATAATAATAATAATAATAATAATAATAATAATAATAATAATAATAATAATAATAATAATAATAATAATAATAAAGCCAATAATAAAGCCTACACTAGTATGGACCAATCGAATTCGCCCAAACATAAACTTTGCAAGTCCTCTAGCAAGGGAAATCAAACCATACTGTAGAAAAGTATTTGGAATGAGATAACTTGTATTTTCATTGATTATAATATATTACCGTGGGTTCTACTTATAGCACTTTTCTATTCTATCGAAGGTATACTTGATCAAGATCAATACAAAGATATGATAAGACTTGATATGATCTGATTTTATCATGACCTAATCATATCTTCAATTTGATCCTTCATATCCATTTTCTATCCCTATCTTTTAATTTCGGTTTACTTTCCATCACTCTCTCTCAAATTGAACATTTGTATCTCTAATGTTCAAGTTGCCAAGAGAGAACTCGAAAACATTCCAGGCTACTATTTTGGTGAGTACGCCAGTCAACTAGTCTTCTGAGCATACGAAATGGATCTCAATGACACCATCCTCGAGTTTTTTTGATGATGTGTCTGTCTATCTCGACATGTTTTGTTCGATCATGTTGCATTGGATTTTCAGAGACACTTATTGTAACCTTGTTATCACACTTTAGTTAAGCCACACACCTTTGTGGAAAACCCGATTCGCGTAGAATTTTTCTCAACCATATGACTTCTATGATTCCTTTGATGATTCTCCTGAATTCTGCTTTTGTGCTTGACAATGAAATTACCTTCTACTTCTTGCTCCTCCAAGTGACTAGATTGTCTCTGCTAGTACAAAATATCATGATGTAGACCTTCTATTACTTGGATTGCTTGCCTAATCTGCATCAGTGTAAACCTTTATATTCAGATGTCCATGCATTCTAAAGAATATTCCGCACCCTGGAGTACCTTTTAGATACCTCACAACAGGCATCATAGTTTTCCAATGCTCCTCCAATGGCTTATACATGAACTGATTACGACACTAACAGCATAGGCAATGTCTGGTCGTGTATGAGACAAATAGATCAGCTTTCCCACCTATTTTTGATATTGTTCCCAGTCTACTAGTGGTCCTTTTTCAATGATTCTTAATTTTAGATTTGTTGCCATCGGAACATCACTTGGCTTGCAATCTAGCATTCCTATCTCTGTCAGTAGGTCAAGTATATACTTTCTCTATTATATGAAGATTGCTTCACTTGATCGAAGAACTTCTATCCCAAGAAAGTATTTCATGGTTCCCAAGTCCTTCATTTCGAATTTTGCAAATAATCTCTTCTGAAGTTATAAAATTTCCTCCTAGTCACTCCCGGTAAGAATCATATCATCCACATACATAAATAGACACATTATCAACTTCCCTCTTTGTTTGAAGAACAACGTATGCCAACATTACTCTGTTTTGTATACATTTTGCCTCACGACTGACGTGAATTTTCCAAACCACGCACGTGAAGACTGCTTCAGTCGATAGAGAGCCCTCTTAAGTCGGCCGACATCATTTTCCTGAAACTCGCTTGAGAAGCCCGGTGGAGCGTCCATATAAACCTCCTCCTTCAACTCACCATATAGTTAGGCATTTTCACATCAAACTAGTTTATGAGCCAATCTTTGTTTGCAGCTACAGAGAACAAGACCCTGAATGTATCAATTTTTACAACTGGTGAAGAGGTTTCTAAATAATCAATTTCATATGTCTGAGTATACCATTTTGCCACCAATTAGGCTTTGTATCATTTGACTATACCATCTTCTTTATACTTGACCGTAAAAACCTACCAGAACCTATGGTTTTCTTTCCTTGAGATAATACGCACTTCTCTCACGTTTCTTTCTTTTATTATGACCTGCCTCCCACAGTTAAGAAAAAGAAACTAGAAGAAAAAAATAAATAAATGCCTAAACTAAGGAAAATAAAAGAAATGAAAAGGAAATAATAATAATAATAATAATAATAATAATAATAATAATAATAATAATAATAATAATAATAATAATAATAATAATAATAATAATAATAATAATAATAATAATAATAATAATAATAATAATAATAATAATAATAATAATAATAATAATAGGGCAGTAGCTATCCTAAATCAAATTGGATTGGAATATGAATATAGTATAACAAGCAACCCTATAAGATTAACTTAAATGGTAATTCTATAAATATTAGGAAACTATCTATCTATATATATGTATATAGCTACATATACAAAACAAAAACCTAGAAACTACCTGGTAGCCCCCAACAAAAGAAAAGCCAACACTAATTGTTTTGCCCCTTCATTCAACCTGCCAGCAACCATTCATATGGAGAAATAATTTCATTCAACCAAACCTCAATCTACGTACGGTATAATATATACAAATTGAGGTAAGTACCCTACCTATATTTACTATGATTTGCGAAATGTGTAGTCCTATTTTTGTATTTAGCCATGGATCGTACATGTCTATTATTGTCGTCATAAATGGTTCAATATATATATGTGTGTTTGTTATATGAATGAGTTGTTGGTATATTGTTTTTGACAAAATTTGAACTTTATTAAAGTGCCTCACTTATAGCGGAGGAACACCATATTACATGGGTCTGTAGCGCCCCGACCCAAACAGCGGGTCCGACCCGGCACACCCGTTGTAGCTTACCGAGAAGACTACAAGACGTCTCATCTCTCGAATACACATCATTAATGACGTGAAAGAAATAAGTGCGGAAATATGTATCATATAAATCTAAACCATCAGAGCGGTACACCAAAAGATAAAGTGACTATCAATAATTGTTTATGGACGCAGCCCTCTAAATCTTCAAACGAGCTAAGAAAACTGAAATAACAAGAAATAGTCTAAAACAATTCCCATCCTGCTCTAAGCATCCCATTCCGCCCACTCGCCGTCACCCTCTATGAAGATCATATTATATTCATGCTCACCTGCATCACAAAGGTAGTACCCTTAGCGAAAATGCTAGCAAGTAACCCGCTTATAAGACATACGGGATCAACACATGGCAAGACATGAGTAATATATAATTCAAGGGATTGATGGGGCACATGTCTTGTCTAACTTCAAAAATATAGACTAGTGGCATAACAAAACAAGAACCGTAATTCATACGCACTTAGCAGTTCAATGACAATCCAGTTACAAACCAATCATAACGTGAAGACTCGCGTGATGCATGACAAAATAGGCACTACACTACACAGTCACAAATGCACATGCAATTTCTTTTCAAAATAGTGCAATGCATGTCACAATGTCCGGTCACATAACTTTATACCCTGTGGTGGGTCACAGCTTATATTTCCATCTCATGACGCACCACAGCTCAACTTTATATACTGTAATGTGCCACGGCTTATATTTTCATCCCATGTCACGTTACAGCCCAACTTTATACCCTGTAACGTGCTACAGCTTATATTTCCATCCCATGACACGTTACAGCTCAACTTTATACCCTGTAATGTGCCACAGCTTATATTTCCATCCCATGACACATTACAACCCATTTCGCAAACTTTATACCCTGTGCCGAAGCATAGCTCTTTTCAAAACATTATGCAAATGCAAGTGCCATGATGCAAGAGTGCAAGACTCCTCATATCAATCACATTCTTGAAATCACATTCACATCTCAATCAGTCACACGAGACTCATCTCACTTATACACTCGAGCTTATTCTTCCCAGCAGGTCAACATCACCTAAACATTGATTCTAGAACCCAAAGGCCAATGTAGGAACCCTCACATTCCTCTTTTTGGACTTTGTAAAGCCACATACGTTCATTCCTAACCCCTTAGGTCATTCTCGTTGAAGTCCGATTCGAATACCCTACGAAGTCTCCACATTTGATTTACCATCTTAAGTCGTATTCCAAAGACTTACACTAACCTCAATCAGGTCCTAAGAAGTCCCTAAGGTCACACAAAGGGTCCCCTAGCTTCCCTCTTCCTTCCCTTATTTTCCCACAAAACTGCTTGACATCATACCCTCACATCGATCGATCGATGTGTCTTCATACCCTCACATCGATCGATCGATGTCCATCGAGAAAATCGATCTCTCACCCCTTTCTACATCGATCGATTGAAGTGACTTCAAACCCTCACATCGATCGATCGAAGTTCATCGGAGAACATCAAACTGTCAACCCCTTATACGTCGATCGATCTACATACTACTGAGACACATCGATCTCTCACTCAGCAGACATCGATCGATCGATGTACTTCGAACTCTGACATCGATCGATTGATCGATGTTAGCGTTTCTCCCTGCGAATTTCTACAGAAACTGCAGATCTCAACCAAACATTTTCCAATTTTCTTCCAACCATTCCAAGCCTAATCTTCACTATCAATCCATTCTTAACCCACCAAAGACATCACCTTTAACGTACCACACAAGGATTCAATCCTAAAACTCAAATCTTTAACAAAACCAACCCAAAATCTCACCTTTTCACCCTCCTAACCCTCTATCCGAGAATAGCACAAAATAGGGTTCTTGGGATTGGGTTTTGCATGATCTCACATATTTCAACAACAACAACAATGATTTCAACATATAATGGTCAAAACTCGAAACCAAAACACATAAGACATATAAATTCACAGAAAGAAATTACTGCATGGTGATCCAATTTGATATCAAAAGTAGGCCTTTTTCTCTTTCGCAAATCGTAAGAACTTATAAGATGATTACTTGCCTTTGATTACTTGAAGAAGAATCGAAGAACGAATGAAGAACAGATTGATTGCTGTAGATATTCTTCTCCTAGGGTTACAATGAAGAGGAAATCGCCTAAGAGGGGATGGGGCGTCGGTTCTGATGATAATGAGTCAGAAACTGACGTTCCGTCAGTTTTTATGTGGAAAGGGTGGAATTTGGAGTTTCTAAATTATATCCTTTTATCTTATTTATCTTAAAGGATTAATTTCTAATATTTAATTCTAAAATTAAATACTACTTAATTCTATATTTAATCCTTTCAATAAATTCCAATTAATCCTAATACTTAATTCTTAATTCATTATCATTAATTGTCCATAACCTATTTAATTTTCGTTTATCCTTTATTTTTTTTACAGAGGGTGCGGGGCATAACATTCCCCCCTACAAAAAGTTTCGTCCTCGAAACTGACGTACCTTATTGAAAAAGGTGTGGATATAGCTCCTTCATTTGCTCCTCAAGCTCCCACGTGGCTTCACGCTCCGTATGATTACTCCATTGAACTTTGACATACGGAATTACGCGTCTGCATAGGACTTGATCTTTCCTATCTACAATTTTCATTGGATGTTCTTTATATGAAACATCTTCTTTAACATCCAATGGTTGATCTTCAAGGATATGGCTTGGGTCCGATACGTATTTCCTTAGTTGGGACACATGAAATACATTGTGGACTTGTGACAAACTCGGAGGCAAGGCTAATCGATATGCTCTTTCACCAACTTTACCAAGCACCTCGTATGGACCAATATATCGAGGGCTTAGCTTACCTTTCATCCCAAATCTCGCAACTCCCTTAATAGGTGAGACTCGTAGATAGACCTTCTTGCCCTTCTCAAACTCCAAGGGTCGCCTTTTCATGTCAACCCAACTTTTGCTGCGATCCTGCGCTACTCTTAGCCTCTCCCTTATGATTCTCACTTTTCCGATTGTTTGTTCGACCAACTCTGGCGCAGTGATCGTCCTTTCCCCAACTTCGTCCCAACAAACCGGGGACCTGCACTTGCGTCCGTATAATGCTTCAAACTGAGCCATGACGATCGTACTGTGATAGCTATTATTGTATGAAAATTCCATCAATTTCAGCATGCTATCCCAGTTTCCTTTGAAATCCAAGACGCATGTTCTCAACATGTCCTCCAAGGTTTGGATGGTTCTCTCGGATTGTCCATTCGTTTGCGGATGGTATGCGGTACTCATTCTTAGCTTGGTACCCATCGCTTTCTGAAATGCCCTCCAAAACTTAGAACTGAACTTGGGATCACGTTCTGACATAATACTGACGGGGACTCCATGCAAGCTCACAATGTTATTCACATATATGTTGGATAATTTCTCATAAGATGTACCGTGTGGCATAGCTATGAAGTGAGCTGTCTTTGTCAAGCGGTCTACAATTACCCAAATCATCTCATTTCCATTTCTGGTTTTGGGTATCCCCATCACGAAGTCCATAGTCACGTGCTCCCATTTCCATTCAGGAATCTCAAGTGGCATCATCAAACCACCAGGTCGTTGATGTTCAGCTTTGACTTGTTGGCATACTAAACATCTCTCAACATACTCCGCTATGCTTCTCTTCATCCCTATCCACCAATAATTCCTTTTGAGGTCCTTATACATCTTTGTGCTGCCGGGGTGGATAGATAATCTTAAGTTATGAGCTTCGCGTAGCAACTCCCTTCGAAGTTCATCATTATCTGGTACACATAACCGATTCTGAAACCATAAACTTCCATCTCCTCGCAATTGGAAGTCTTTTACTGGTCCCATAGACAACTTGTCGCGGATTTCTTTCAATGTTGTATCATCATACTACGCTCCTTTAATTCTGTCTACCAAGTCTGGGCTGATAGATAGAGCTGTGAGAACATTCGCTACCAAATCCACCACATCGAGACCAAACTCCTCGATCTCTCTTTCCAACGGGGACTGTCTAGCGTGGCTAGACTTTCTGCTCAGCGCGTCTGCCACTCTATTTGCTTTACCCGGATGATAGTTGATGGTTAAGTCATAATCCTTAAGTAACTCCAACCATCTTCTCTGTCGCATATTTAGCTCTTTCTGCGAGAATAGGTACTTCAAGCTCTTATGATCAGTGAACACATCACACTTTTCTCCATACAAGTAGTGTCTCTAGATCTTAAGAGCAAATACTACATCTGCGAGCTCCAAGTCATGTGTCGGGTAGTTCTGCTCATATGGTTTCAATTGTCTTGACGCGTATGAAATGACTCGTCCATTTTGCATCAAGACACAACCTATAAACAGAAAGTTAGTTCAAGACTAGCATATGTATATACAATGCATTAATTGTAATGATGTACATACCTAGTCCTTTCTTGGACGCGTCACTATAAATCACAAAACCGTCGATGCCGAAGGGTTGTGCCAACACCGGGGCTGTGGTCAATCTCTTCTTGAGCTCAGAAAAGCTATGTTCACATTCAGCAGCCCATTCGAACTTAGTCTTTTTCTGTGTAAGTCGACTCAATGGAACTGCTATGGTGGAGAATCCCTAGACAAACTTCCTATAATAGCCTGCCAAGCCTAGGAAGCTTCTGACTTTGGTCACATTTGTGGGTCTTGACCATTCAGTGATGGCTTCTATCTTCTTAGGATCCACCGAAATCCCATCCTCTGAAATCACGTGACCGAGAAAGGCTACACTTCTTAGCCAGAATTCACACTTGCTGAATTTGGCATAAAGCTTTTGTTGCCTCAAAATTTGCAGCACCACTCTTAAGTGTTCAGCATGAGCTTGCTCGTCGGGGAAGTAGACCAGAATGTCATCGATGAACACCACTACGAATTGGTCCAACTATTCTCGGAATGCGGTGTTCATCAAATCCATAAAGGCTGCTGGGGCATTTGTTAATCCGAAAGGCATCACCAAGAATTCATAATGTCGTATCGAGTCCGAAAAGCTGTTTTAGGTACGTCTCCTGCTTTCAAAAGCAGCTGATGATACCCCTGACGAATGTCAATCTTTGAAAACCATCGGGCTCCCTTTAGTTGATCAAATAAATCCTCAATCCTTGGCAGAGGATATTTGTTCTTGATGGTGATCTTATTCAATTCTCGGTAATCAATACACAGCCTCATACTGCCATCTTTCTTCTTCACAAACAATACTGGAGCTCCCCAGGGTGATACACTGGGACGAATCAACTTATTATCCAACAACTCCTGAAGTTGTCCCTTTAGCTCCTTAAGTTCAGCTGGAGCCATTCTGTAAGGTGTCTTGGATTTAGATTCGGCTCCTGGGATCAAATTGATTTCGAACTCAACTTCTCTCGATGGCGGAACTCTCGGTAAATCATCCGAAAATACGTCCTTGAATTCATTGATTACCGGAATTTGATCTATGGAGGGAACTTCTTGCTTAGCATCTACAGCATACACCATAAATCCTTCTGCTCCTTTTTGCAAAGCCTTAAAAGCCTTAATCGCCATCAAGTATATCTTTTTCGGGGGTTTGGGTAGCTTGATGTTTCCTTGTACCGTTATCTCATTCATCTCAGGGTCCTTAACGGTCACTTGCTTAAGTCTACAGTCAATATTGGCATGATTCTTGGTCAGCCAATCCATGCCCAATATCATATCAAAATCCCTCATCGGAATTGGAACTAATGTCACCAAAAACACCTTTCCATCCAACTCCAACTCACAATCTTTATACTGATGGTGGGAAACCAGCACTTATTCGCCTGCTGCCTGCACCCTGAAGGGGTTTTCAAGCCATTCGGGTAGACAGTCGAGTCCTTTGGCGAATTGCTTGGAAATGAAGGAGTGACTTGCTCTGCTATCAAAAAATACTTTCGCAGGTACTTTATTAACTAGAATCACACCTAAACACACAAAAAGTGTAGCACATAAAGGTTTTCACATAAAGCGCATTTAATCTCCAACTTAAACGACTAAAATTCAATTTAAGCAACTAATATTTAACTTAAGTCGTACCTGTTACAACATCGGTGCCATCTTGCACTTCGGCGTCCGTCATTGCATGGACTCTCACATTGAGCCTGCCCCTCTGCTGCTGTGCCGGCCCTGCTTCTCCCTGTGACTTTGGTTTCCACTCGGGCAATCCTTTATTCTATGGCCTGTCTTCCCACACTTGAAGCATGCTCATGTCTTCTTCCAACATTCACCCACATGGCTCTTCTGGCAGTGTGGGCATACTACTGGTGCTTGATGGCCGGGCTGATTCTGTTGTTGTGCCCTCTGAACTGGTCCTGTCTGCCCCTTCCTGGGAATTTTGACCCAACGTCCGGGTCTACCTCCACTTCTCTCTTCCCTCGGTCTCTTACCGGCATCGTCACGAGCCTCTCTAGGCTGAGACCTGCACATGTCACTCTCCACACGGTAACATGCATCCAACGTCTCTTCGAACGTTTTCAAACTAGACCCTACTATAGCCGTCCGTATGCGGGGGTTCAAACCTTCCTCGAATTTCAGCATCTTCATCCTGTTGTTTTCCAACACCATGGGTGTGAATTTGCCCAAGGCATGGAATCTATCAGCATAGTTGAAAATGGACATCCTCCCTTGTTCAAATTTATCGAACTGTCTCATCTTCTCCAAAATGGCAGTTTCAGGCACATAGTAATCCTTGTAGGCCTGTACGAATTGTCTCCATAGAATAGGGGAAGTCATCTTGGGCAGAATACCATTCCACCTTGCGTTTGCTCTGCCGATTAGCAACGGTGTGGCCACATCAACCTTAAGTTCTTCAGGCACTTGCACCAGCCTGAAGCACTTTTCCACCTCGTCCAACCAAAATCCGGCCACCTCTGGGTCAGTGGTCCATTCAAAGGTGGGGGCATGCATCTTTCGCATCTCCCCAATATAGTAACGAATGCCGTGCTGAGGCAGTGGTGGCAGAGGAGGTTGTTGTTGTTGCTGGGCAACTCCTTGTGCTATCACTGTGATAGCATCTATCAGTGCCTGGGGTACTAACACTGGTGGTGGTGGAGGGTTCTCGTTCCCATTGCCACCGTTTCCTTGGTTATATCTTCGGGGAGGCATTTTCTGCAAAATCAATGCTTATTAGCATCCAGCAATTCCAAAAGTAAATACTGAAGGCCCATATGCGTTGTACAAGGTGGAATTCGTAAACTAAAATAAAATAACATTTATTGATTAAATTTTATCGCGCTCACACACACCCATCCCAATCAAACTTATATCTAAGATCATGTACTTAGACCTAAAGATCAACTTAGGGTCAAAATCATAGCTTAAGGCTCTACATGACATAACCTAGGTCTCTGAGGTAGATCTGAAGCCTAGGCTCTGATACCACCTGTAGCGCCCCGACCCAGACAGCGGGTCCGACCCGGTGCACCCGTCGTAGGTTACTGACAAGACTACAAGACGTCTCATCTCTCGAATACACATCATCAATGACATAAAAGAAATAAGTGCGGAAACATGTATCACATAAATCAAAACCATCAGAGCGGTACACCAAAAGATAAAGTGACTATCAATAATTGTTTATGGACGCAGCCCTCTAAATCTTCAAATGAACTAAGAAAATTGAGATAACAAGAAATAGTCTAAAACAATTCCCATCCTACTCTAAGCATCCCATTCCGCCCACTCGCCGTCATCCTCTATGAAGATCATATCATATTCAGGCTCACCTGCATCACAAAGGTAGTACCCTTAGCGAAAACGCTAGCAAGTAACCCGCTTATAAGACATACGGGATCAACACATGGCAAGACATGAGTAATATATAATTCAAGGGATTGATGTGGCACATGTCTTGTATAATTTCAAAAATATAGACTAGTAGCATGACAAAACAAGAACCGTAATTCATACGCACTTAGCAGTTCAATGACAATCCAGTTACAAACCAATCATAACGTGAAGACTCGCGTGATGCATGACAAAATATGCACTACACTACACAGTCATAAATGCACATGCAATTTCTTTTCAAAACAGTGCAATGCATATCACAATATCCGGTCACATAACTTTATACCTTGTGGTGGGTCACAGCTTATATTTCCATCCCATGACGCACCACAGCTCAACTTTATACCTTGTAATGTGCCACGGCTTATATTTCCATCCCATGTCACATTACATCCCGACTTTATACCCTGTAATGTGCCACAGCTTATATTTCCATCCCATGACACGTTACAGCTCAACTTTATACCCTGTAATCTGCCACATCTTATATTTCCATCCTATGACACATTACAGCCCATTTCGCAAACTTTATACCCTCTACCGAAGCACAGCTCTTTTCAAAACATTATGCAAATGCAAGTGCCATGGTGCAAGAGTGCAAGACTCCTCATATCAATCACATGCTTCAAATCACATTCACTTCTCAATCAGTCACACGAGACTCATCTCACTTACACACTCGAGCTTATTCTTCCCGGCAGGTCAACATCACCTAAACATTGATTCTAGAACCCAAAGGCCAATGTAGGAACCCTCACATTCCTCCTTTTGAACTCTGTAAAGCCACATATGTTCATTCCTAACCCCTTAGGTCATTCTCGTTGAAGTCCGATTCGAATACCCTACGAAGTCTCCACATTTGATTTACCATCTTAAGTCGTGTTCCCAAGACTTAGACTAACCTCAATCAGGTCCTAAGTCCCTAAGGTCACACAAAGGGTCCCCTAGCTTCCCTCTTCCTTCCCTTATTTTCCCACAAAACTGCTTGGCATCATACCTTCACATCGATCGATCGATGTGACTTCATACCCTCACATCGATTGATCGATGTCCATCAGAGAACATCAATCTCTCACCCCTTTCTACATCGATCGATCGAAGTGACTTCGAACCCTCACAACGATCGATCGAAGTTCATCAGAGAACATCGAACTATCAACCCCTTATAAGTCGATCGATCTACGTATTACTGAGACACATCGATCTCTCACTCAGCAGACATCGATCGATCAATGTACTTCGAACTCTAACATCGATCGATCGATGTCAGCGTTTCTCCCTACGAATCTCAACCAAACGTTTTCCAATTTTCTTCCAACCATTCCAAGTCTAATCTTTACTATCAATCCATTCTTAACCCACCAAAGACATCACCTTTAACATACCACACAAGGATTCAGTCCTAAAACTCAAATCTTTAACAAAACCAACACAAAATCTCACCTTTTTCACCCTCCTAACCCTCCATCCGAGAATAGCACAAAATAGGGTTCTTGGGATTGGGTTTTGCATGATCTCACATATTTCAACAACAACAACAACAATGATTTCAACATACAATGGCCAAAACTCGAAACCAAAACACATAAGGCACATATAAATTCATAGAAAAAAATTACTGCATGCTAATCCAATTTGATATCAAAAGTAGGCCTTTTTCTCTTTCGCAAATCGTAAGAACTTATAAGATGATTACTTGCCTTTGATTACTTGAAGAAGAATCGAAGAACAAATGAAGAACAGATTGATTGCTGTAGATATTCTTCTCCTAGGGTTGCAATGAAGAGGAAATCGCCTAAGAGGGGATGGGGCGTCGGTTCTGATGATAATGAGTCAGAAACTGACGTTCCGTCAGTTTTTATATGGAAAGGGTGGAATCTGAAGTTTCTAAATTATATCCTTTTATCTTATTTATCTTAAAGGATTAATTTCTAATAATTAATTCTAAAATTAAATACTACTTAATTCTATATTTAATCCTTTCAATAAATTCCAATTAATCCTAATACTTAATTCTTAATTCATTATCATTAATTGTCCTTAACCTAGTTAATTTCTGTTTATCCTTTATTTATTTTACGGAGGGTGCGGGGCATAACAGGGTCATCATACGAAAAGAGATAATGCAATGAAGTAATGAGGGCTAATTTCCATTTGCATATGATATGCCGCATTAAAATCTTGCCAAGTAAAACCACCCTTGTGGATAGAACCTTGGCGAAGGGAAAAGCATACATATTTATGCGTCTGGAATGTTTAGCCAATATTACATAAGGAATAATAAAACGCTGATGTTGAGATGATGTTGTGAAAAGAATCCGCCTGTAGGTAGTCTTTGTAGCCGTGCATCCAAAGAGCAATGCCAGCATCAATTTGCACTGATAAATCAAATGATCCTCGCAGACAAAGTAATAAAGAATAAGCATATGCAAGGTGTTGTCAAAAAAAGTAACTATGTGTCGTAGGAGATAGCACATACCCATATCGCCTTGATTCTGGGTGAACTAAGGCATTCCATGTATGTCTTACCTTTCTCCGCGATGAGGTTGTCGATGGCCTGCGATCTTTGACCTCCGCTCCGTGTGAAGGATATACCGCAGCAATGTCATAGCAGCCACGTTTAACAAAAGATTGGACAAGAAAGCAAAGTTTAAGCTATCACATATTAGCACCAGAAAAATAATGAAGAAAAGCTTAGAAAGGAGGAAAGCGCACCAATGTTGCCTGTGTTGTATGAAAACACAAGCAACTTTTTGTTTATCAGGCCAACACATATTGAGACTCAATGTCGAAATGTAGGTAGTTGTACATCCATGATAATTGCACCCCGCACCTCACAAGGAAGGCTTTGTAGCGTGTGAAATTATTGAAGACCTGCTGCCCGATATCCATGTCTTGCAAGTGTATGTGCTAATGTGTTCGCTTCCCTTGGACAATGTTGAATTGTTGATTGATTTAGAGAAAGAAACTCAATCACCCTAGCAAATTCTGCCGCCAAGACCCCAATATGTATTCCAGTTATCTGATGAACAAGTGATCTACAGTCGGTTTCAACAATGATACTGTCATGACTCTGCGCATGATGCATCAACACAAAGGTCATTGTAAGTAGTTCTGCTCATAATGGACTGACTGATGGTAACACAAAGCAAACCACAGAAACCAAATGCCCCTGGTCATTCCGCAATATTGCGCCTCCTGCAGCTTGGAATTTACCCACTGTCGCATCAACATTAAGTTTCATCCTTCCTGATGGTGGCAGTTCCCATCGAACTACCCATAACCGCTTTGTTCGCAGGGGAAAGGAGTAAGCCAAATGAACCAAGTGTGGGACAGTTGTTGCAAATTTCTTACCATTCATCGCTAGACACCATGTGTATACTGATTTTCGAACGTTAGCCAACACTCTGGAGCTGCTAAATGATTCTTCTCCGAAGCGTATGGATGTGTATTCCTTCCAGATTGTCCATGCCACCATAGATGGAACGGCAGCTTTCAATTGGCCAGTCATCGTTGTTGCATTCGACTGATGAAATGCGCATTGCGAATGAAATATCGTTTTCCAACTTTGTATATTATCTACTAATGGGAGAGAATTCATCCAGAGTCTCCATATAAACACACATATCGCTGGTTGGGAAGTCAGCCACCAAATGTTACGATATTCCAGAAAGTATCCGTCCGTACAGATATAACATTGTAAGCCAACATTATTATGAATTGGCCATTAGCATCTAGGAGCCAATATATTTCATCCAACACATGCTCTACCTTCGACTCCATATAATCATGTATGTTACATACACACTTCCATCCCGACGAATCATAGATATGTGAGTAAATAGATTGCCATTACTGTATTTATGACGACAATAAATTGCCCATAGAGTAGAAGAGTGGAAGTATTTCCACAAAAGTTGGCAATCATATGCTTTCTGAATATGTATCAAGCTACGAATACCTAAACCTCCAGCTTCAATGGGCAAGCACAAGGATGGCCATGATCGCCAATGATGCTGCCCTTTCCAAATAAATGATGCCATTGTTTATGAAGAACATCTATGATGCTTTTTGGCAGTCGTGATCTTGTAATGATGTGCATAGGCATGGAACCCAACACGTGTTTTAACAATACCAGTCTTCCCGCCATTGATAGTAATTTATTTGACCATAACGACAGCTTAGCCTCAAAATGAGAAATAAGAGATGTGCAGTACCTAGAACGATTTATACCTTTATAAAGGAAGGATCCAAGATATTTAATGGGTAGAGAAGATGATCGCATACTCAATATTGAAGCTGCACCACTACGTACCCTTTGGCCGACTACCACTTGGCTCTTATGATAATTGACAAGCTGGCCCAAAGCTTGCTGATATTTCGTTAAGAACTTGCGGAACTTTAACAAGTTGGTTGATTGACCATTTAAAAATATTAATAAGTCATCCGCGAAGGCCAAATGCGAAATACAATGAACACGCCCAGCGGCAAAGCATTTTAGGGCTCCTGATTGTGACAACGCTTTAATTCCATGCGAAAATCCTTCAGAGGATAAAGTAAACAGCAATGGTGACAATGGGTCTCCTTGTTTCACACTGCGACCTACTAAAAAGGTATCCGTGTGCTTACCATAGAGTAGGATTGAGCATCGAGTAGCACGCACATTGTTTAGCATAATTCGAACCAGTCTCACATCAAATCCAAAACGCTGTAAGAGGAGCTCAAGATACCTCTAATTAACTCTGTCAAAGGCTTTGGTCATATCCAGCTTGACCATCACATGGCCTCCTCTGGCGTGCTTATCCAATAAATGCACCATCTCCTGCGCTAGCAGGATTTGTTCCGTAATGCCTTGGCCTTTCATAAAGCCAGCTTGCTCTGGTGAGATTAAGCGAGGCAATAATTTACCCAGTCTAGTGGACATCAAGCGCGTAATGACTTTGGAAATAAAATTGGTCAAACAGATGGGCCTGAAATCTCCAAAAGTCTGCGGATTAGGTATTTTTGGGATCAAAATGATGGTAGGCTGCTACCGTCTTTGGTACTCTCACTCCCAAGTAAAATTCCTGCACTGCTTTAAGGACATCAAGGTGTAGAACTGAACAAAAATGCCTATAAAATGAGCCGGGGTAGCCATCAGGTCCTACCGCGCTTGAGGGGCTAAGATCCCATACCGCCTTCTTAGTCTCCTCCAAAGTGGGAATTGCAAGCATCATTGCATTATCATCATCATAGAGAATTGTTGGGATATACTTAAGGATTGATTCACAGATTATTGTCGGCTCTTCAGCAAAAAGAGACGAAAAATAAGCAGTTGCTTCCGCAGCAATATCATCATCCTACAAACATTCTGTGCCATCTGCTCTTAAGATCCGACGGATTATTTGGCGTCTGCGTTTATCCTTAACTGTATGATGATAGTAGGGTGTATTAGCATCACCATCTTTAAGTCATTTCATATTCGCCTTTTGCTTCCAGTATAAAAATGCACGTGATTGAGCCAACTTTAATTTAGCCATACTTTGATGATATCTTTCTCTACACATCGGTGAGGGATCATTATCAAAATCTCTCTCATGAATAGAAACATTCTCTTCAGTCTGAGCCACTGAATCAAATATATTACCAAATACATCCTTATTCCACTGTTTTAGTTGCTGACATAAGCGGCGCAGATTATCCGACAGACCCCACATACCTCCCACAGTTGGAAAGGACTGCCAATGGTGTCTACCAAATACCTCAAAATCTGGATGTATGGTCTAAACATCTAAATATCTGAAAGAGGATAGGGCCCTGGGTCCGTCAACCTCACAAGTCAAATAGAGTAGCGCATGGTCAAATGAAGCACGAGAAAGATGTTGTAAGCGTGTGATGGGGAACAGATCCAGAAATGAGTGCGAGCATAGGAAACGATCCAATCGTCGTTGGACACGGCCCAATCCACGACCATCAGACCATGTATATATAGATCACTGATAGGAGATCTCCTGGAGTTCACAATGTATGATGCAATCATTGAAGTCCTGTAATGAGTGTAGGCTAGGCGTCGACCTTCCATGATGTTCGTCCAAGGTGCGGAAAGTATTAAAATCGCCTCCCACCAGCCATGGTAAAGATAATTTTGAATGAGTTAATTGCAAACCTGTCCACAATGGACGCCTTGCTGCAATAGAATGATGTCCATATACCACCGTCAACCAAAATGCGTCCCCCGTCGCTAACCATTTCAAATGAAGAGAATGATTTTGGAACCCTGCCCGGTCACCTTCCATAGAAAATAGAGAGTCCTTCCAAAAAAACCAAATATGATTATCACAGGAAGCTAAAGCTTTTGAGAAACCAAACTGTAATTTATAATATGTTAACAATGAGCTCCATGCCTTCGGCTCTATTATGATTAGTATATGCAAATGATATCGTATATTAAATGAGTGTATAAGATGCATTGAGGTACGAATACCCCTCACATTCCATATCAATATCTTCATTGAGATAAATTGTCTAACAAGCTGGAGAGTTGCAAGGAATGTGACCTTGTGATGCGTGAAGATGAAGGGATGGCTTGTTGACCACGGCACAGAATTCTTGGCGGAGCTTCATCTGGCGCCGTGGATGCATCCATAGTCGTTGCATTCAAACGACTCATATCAAGATATGTTGATTGAAATATAATAGCCATTACATCATATAGACTTCTGTCCTGTTCATCCAATTGGCTAATATTTAGTGAAATAATCACTTCAGTATCTGAGTGTGCAGCGATATCAGGTTACATGGGAAGGTCTCCCACAATGCAATCATCTACTCCATGCAACCGCATGATATCGGGCATGTCAACAACTGAGTCCAGCACACAGAGATCTGGGGAGGGCTGTAAATCAACTACTTTAGGAGCAAGTTCAGTCGAACTCAATGGCACTTGCTGCAACTATACTTCTGTAGCTACAGCGGTGGTTGCAGGCATGGAGTTTTGATTAGGATGACTTTTTTAGGAGTCCAGCGTTGGTGTTTGTCATCCTGAGTACGACATAGGAGGTCCGATGGTTCGGGATGCAAATTATTTTTAGGTTTTCCACAATCAAATAGCACGTGACCTAGCCTGAAACAACTAGAACAGTATGACGGAAGATTCTCATATTCTACTTGCTGCATGGTGACCTTATTTAGACCTTGAATATACACTCGTTGTGGCCATTCCTTAGAGACATCCAATTCCACACATATGCATGCAACAGACGGCCTGGCTATATTTGTCATGACCGCATCAAGTTTCTTTTGGGTTCCAATCATACGAGCAATCTAAAAGAGGGCGTCTTTTCTATGAAAACGAATTGGAAGGCCTGGGAAGGACACCCATATGGGAACAATGGGAACTTCAATAGCCGGATCATGCTCCGGCGTCTATTTCGTAACTCTCATATATTTGCCCGATATCATCCAACTTTGTCGAGAGAAGCAGCGCAAGTAGTCCTGTTCTTGATCAAAATGAATAATTATATGCGTACTATAAAGAAGACCTACCTTTACCGATCCCTTAAAATCTATTCGATTAATGGCAGAACAGATAGTTGCGAAAGGGGGACGGTCATACCAAAAAGTGCCCACCAGCGTAAAACGAAAAGGTTCAGCCAAAGAATGTATTTCCTCATCTGTGAATGTGATAATTGGGCTGCTTTTGAAATGTTATATTTGTTTCAGCGCGATCGGTTCTGTGGCTGTGTGGAACAATGACGCGTAAGATTTCTGCAGCACCGGAACTGTGCGATCAGAGATCACCGGACTTTTGAGCGGTTGTGTATGTGACATTGTAATAGCCAGGTGCAGAGAAGAAGAGGGTGGAGGGAAGAATGCTGTAGAATTTATCGGGTAGCAGAGATAGGCAGCGAAAGGCGGTAGCCTACCACCGCCGTTGGGGCGTCTCAACGAAGGAGAAGGACATCGTGATTTTTATCCCAATATATATATGTTGGTATGTATATATATATATATATGTATATTTATATATATATGTATATATATATATATATGTGTGTGTGTGTGTGTGCACGCGTGCATGTATGTGTGTATGTATAAATTTGTATAATGTTGTATCATGTTCCAATTTATATATATGTATGCGATAGCGCCTGTTCAGGTGTGTAGGGAAAAGTTGAAAATTTCAGTGGGTGCAAATTGACAGCACCCAGTCACTTGCCGATGTCGAATAAAATTTGCTAAGAAAATTTAGGTAACATTGTGGCTAAGGTTTCATAAGAAAATTTTAGCTCAAATTTATTGTGGACTTTCCCCTAACATTAATCATGCTTCTTTGATTATTGTATCCATGTCTAAGATTTTCAAGGGTGACCTTAGAGGATCAAATCAATCTATAGGGTGGTTAAAGACTATTTGGATATTAGCAAGACTTATGATTCTGTTGAAGACTTGGAAGAGATTGCAAGAAACGTGGCTCACACCTTCTATAAATTGAAGAAGCTCAGATGAGGGCAACATACACTTTCATCCTCTTCAAGCTTCATATTTTAGTTTGTAAAAACCTCTCATTTGTGCAAAAGTGCTTAAAGGTTGTTAAGCTCTTGTTATTTGTTCTTCATTATTGTAAATAGTGAGAGTGTAATCTAACACAAGAGGAACCATACATATTTGGTCTCTTGCTTGTGTTTGAACTAGTTAGAAAGTTTAAACCCTACTACTTCCCAAAACCCACAGTGAAAAAGTTCTTTGAGAGGACTTTAATGAAGTTGTGAGGAAGCAAGGACTGGTTCGTGCTTATAGCTAGAGTTGTTGTTGTTGCAAAAAGTTGTTTTGCGCAAGTAGTTGTTTTTATTTTACTTACACTAAGTTGTTAGTGTAACTATTGCTGCAGTTGTTCTTATAAAAGTAATAAGAAGAGTTAGTGTTGAAAATCCACTTTGGAAATAAGTGGTAGTGGAGTAGAATCATTTAAGATTTGAACCATTATATATCATGTTTATTCATTCATTATCTCTCATCTCTTTTACTTATTTCATTTGAAGAGCATTTGTGTTGGAGAGAGCCAAGAAGAAAAAAAATTCCGCAAAATCACCCAACATTCAATTCATCCCCCCTCCTAGAGTGATTGTCAAGTACCTAAATTTGGTGTTAGAGCTTAACCTTGATTGCTTGGCTGATATTTGCAAGTAGCAAGGTAAAAGATCATGGCAATGACAGCCTATCTTTCTTACACCTCAAATTCCAAACCTACCGCATTATTCTCAGCCTCAAGCATCAAAGCTCCTATGTTTGATGCTCAAAACTATTCTATGTGGAAATTTTGATAAATCATTTGAAAGGTTGTGGATTTGATATATGGAGAGATTTTGTCAAAGGAATTGAAGTTCATGTGTTTACCAACTCAAAAGGAGAATCAATGTTCAAAGATGAGGATGATTACACTATAGAAGAGAAGATAAATTTCGCTATAAATGGAAAGGCATTTGATATTCTCTCAAGTGTTCTAATTACTGAGCTCATAAGACTTCAAGGTCTTGAAACAACCCATAAAGCATTGAAAAGGCTAGAAATGATACATGAAGGGACTGATCAAGTAAAAATGCCAAAAATATTTATGCTCATGAAGGAATACAAAATGTTTGGAATGAAGAGTGGTGAAAAGATTGAGGAGACCATTGATCGATTCACATGAATAGTGAACCAACTCTCCATAATGGACAAGAAAATATCAAATGAAGATCTTGTCTCAAAACTTCTCAACTTTTAGTAAATTCCTTGATAATGAACCAAGTCTAGATGATGATAAAGAAAGTGAAAGAGTTGAAGTTAGTCATATAGAAAACCTTGAAAATCAAAAATGAGATATACTTGTTCATCTTAGAATTGACCCACTTGAAAGTGGACCTCAGATAGAAGAAGAGGAAGAAGTGAGAGGTGATACTTCAAATTTACCAAAATCATATAAATATAAGAGAGACCACCCAAAAGAGTTAATATTAGGAGAAACAAGTCAGGGCATATTACCAAGAAGAAAATTTCATGAAAATGCCTTTATTTCACAAGTTGAGCCAAAAAATATAAAAGAGGTTATAATTGATGAAGATTGGATAGTAGACATGCAAGAAGAGCAAAATCTATTTGAAAAAAGTGATACTTGGGAGTTAGTGGCTAAACCAAGTGATCATCCTATAATTGGTACAAAATGGGTATTTAGAAACAAAATGGATGATCAAGGAAATATAACTAGAAACAAAGCTAGGTTGGTGGCATAAGGATATAGACAAGAAGAAGGTATAGATTATGATGAAAGTTTTGCCCATGTAGCTAGATTAAAAGCCATTAGGATGCTACTAGCATATGTATGCTATAAAGATTTCAAGCTGTATCAAATGGATGTGAAATCATCCTTCGTGAATGGAATAATTCAAGAAGTGTATGTAGCTCAACCACCAGATTTTGAAAATCATGATTAACCAAATCATGTATTTTATCTTAAAACGGCTCTTTATGGACTTAAACAAGCTACTAGGGTATGGTATGAGAGATTAAGCAACTTCCTTCTTCAAAACAGTTTTTCAGGAGGAAAAGTTGATGCTACATTATTTATTAAAGAACAAAGAAATATCAATTATTTGTTCAAATACATGTTGATGATATTATATTTGGTGCTACTAATGGTTCTCTTTATAAGCATTTTGCCAAGTTAGTGGAAGGAAAATTTGAGATATGCATGATGGGTGAACTCAACTACTTCCTTAGACTTTAAATCAAGCAAAACCAAAGACGGTGTATACATATCCCAAACGAAGTATACCAAGGATCTCCTCAAGAAATACAATTTGAAGATAGAAGGAGTGTAAGCACACCAATGAGCACAAGTACAAAGCTTGACAAGGATGAAAAGGAAAGGCGGTTGAGTTAACTAAATACAGTGTTATGATTGGTAGTCTACTTTATTTAACCGCTAGTAGACCAGATATTTTACATGCTATGTGCTTATATGCTAGATTTCAAAGTATGCCTAAGGAATCACATATAGTTGACCTAAAATGTAATCTTAGGTACTTAAAAGGTACATCAAACTTTGGGCTATTTTATCCCAAAATGGGTGTTTTGACTTAAGATGGTATAGTGACTCTGACTATGTCAGAAATCTAGTTGATAGGAAAAGCACCTCCGGGACATGTCAATTCCTTGGACATGGTTTGATTTCTTGTTTCTCCAAGAAACAAAATAGTGTGTCACTTTCAACGGCAAAATCTGAATATGTGTCGGCCGTCTCATTTTGTGCCCGCTACTTTAGATGATAAACACCTTAAATGACTATAATGTCAATTTTGATAAAGTACCTACCTTATGTGATAATACCTCAGCCATAAGTATAGTCCAAAGTCATGTCCATTATAGTAGAAGCAAGCATATTGAAGTAATGCATCGCTTTATAAGGCATTGTATTAAAAAAGGATTGGTATGTGCTGAATTAGTTCCAATAAAAGACCAACTAGCTGACATTTTTAAATAATTCTTAAAAGGTCAAAATTACAAAAAGACAGAAAACAGTATACATCGATAGATTGATGTAGCTATTTGAGAGACTGAAGTGTACATTAGTCTCTTACATCGATCGATCGATGTGGACATCAGCCTTTAACATCGATTGATCGATGTCAACAGATGCAGGACCTATAAAAGCTGCAAAAACGGAAAATTTCTTCATTCCAACTCCTCATCTCGGAACCCTACCTCCCAAAATCACCCCTCTCCAAAAATCGATTCCTCTCTTCCAAATTCTTGTAAAACACTTCAATTTCTCTTCAAACCACTTGACTTCTACTTCACTTTCTTTCATCTTCCTCAAAATTGGTTAAGTTTTGCTAGGCCTAAAAACCTTAACTTCTTTAAGATGTCTTCAAGAAGTAAAAACACCTCTAAGAGGCCAAGAACCTCTTATGAAGAAGAAGAAGGGTCACAAAAACTTCTTCAACAAGTACCTACTGCTCCAAGAACTAAGGGGCATAAGAAAAAGGGAGAAGCTTCAAAGACGAAAACAGATTTCTCCTAAGCAAACATCCTAACTGAGCTTCGTGAGAGGCTAACTATTAAGAATTTTCCATGGCTCAGGTCCAGAGAGTATGAAAAATCCTGGAAGAACCTAGGGCTCCAAGTACTTTCACTACATCTCATCTAGCACACAAGAATTATTTGATAAGTGGGAAGCTACAAAGAGTTCAACAATTCCCTTAAAGTTGGTTAAAATTCAAGATATTTTGAGCAATGACGAACTGAGTCCTATCATAAATTGGTTGGATGATCACCAATGAAGGTCAATTTGGGATGAACCGAAAACAGATTATATGTCTACCCGTTACACAAGATTGTTGTATGCCAACCTATGTTTAGAATACTTAAAAGGACTTCCACTCTCTTTAAACTTGGTCATTGACGGTCAAATTATTGAGTTGAATGTGAAAAATATTGTTGAATTTCTTGGGGTCCTAGATGAAGGATTGGACAAATTTGATGTTTTGAAATGGGACACCTATAGGTATAAGGTGACCGAGGATGAAGTTAAAACCTTCCTTGGCTTTTATCCCACCAAGAATACCATTGATATGCCCTTGTTATATCGTGTGTTACTTTCCATTATCATTTTCTATGTCAATGGTAAGTCGGTCAATCTCCCTAGTAATCTAGACTTTTACATTAACTATCGTATCGCCAATAGGAGTCACTGAATTTTAGGGAGATATTCTTTGTAAATGTGTTGGTGGCTGTCACTAAGAAGAGCAAGGTACTTCCTTATAGCAGTCTTATCTATAGATTGCTCAAGGAATCCAATTTGGTTTTGAATGCCACGCACAAGGAAAATATAACCAATAAGGATTTCTACCCCAAAGTGAACATTAATCAAATTCACAAATCCTCAAAGGAATTGCAATGTGGCCGATGAATTGAAAATGAGCCTGAAGAATGTGAAGACGCTGACATCCCTGCCTAAGAAACAACTCTTACACACACTTCCGTACCCCAATCTGAACCCAGCCCTACCTCCCATGTTAACAAAGGTAAAGAATCAATGGTGGTGGATTCTAGTTCTGAATACTAATTTGATGTTGATGTGGAGATTGAAGAGCTAAACAGAACCATAAACCAATAAGGAGAAAAAAAACAGATGAGCAAATTTGCACAGATGTTCTTGAGGTTGAAGTTGGCAACCTCAAAAACCGGATAATCACGCTAGAGGCAGAGCTCAGCACATAAAAATCCAAAAATTAAAAGCTCAAATCCAAACTTAAGACGGTTGTCTCCAGACTATGTTTCTCATCCGACGAAGAGTAGTTTAGATCCCTACCCCATGCATCCCTATTAGACTAGTTAGGCTATTATTGGTTATGTTTTTATGTATTGAACATATTCCGGTTATTATTAATGATTATTTTGATGTTTTCAAAAAGAGGAAGAAGTTGGTGCTTGTGTTGCTTGTGTTGCGTGGCATGCTCATGTTTTGTTTAGTTATACTTGCTTGCTTTCTTATTGATTTGGTACTTGCTTGCTTGCTTGCTTGGTGCTTATGTTCCTTATGTTGCTTGTGTTGTGTGGCATGCTCATGCAGTATTTGGGTATACTTGCTTGCTTGATATGCAAAGCTTGGTAAATGAAAATTTTGCATGCTCGGTGTATATTTTGGATGCTTAGTGTAAATGTTAGAAGAATATTCTTAGTGTAAATGTTGAAAGAATATGGCATGATGTATGTGGTGTACTTAGAAGTAATGCATGCTTCGGTTGTGGCGGAGTTTGAAATTTTTTTATCACATCTATTTGCTTTGGGATGATTATAGAGGGAGAGTTTTGGAGTCTTTGAAATAATTTAAAGTATTTTTATGTTCATATATATAGGAGAATATTTAAAAAGCTTTTAGTGTGTTTCATGTAATGAGGGAGAGCATAAATGCATTGACTAAGGCGAGAGACAAAATTCTATGTTTTGAAACCTTTAGCTACTTCAGATATAGTTTTTCAAACAAAAACATATTTGAAAAGGCTTGGTTTTAAAAAAGGGGGAGATTGTTGGAATATGAATTATTTTGATGAAGTTAAAAGATATTTTAAAAGAGTTAAAAAGGTAATTCATACTTTGGAATTAAAGCAAAATGAGAAAAACACATTGTGAGACATCGATTAATCACATGGATCAATCAATGTATGCATCAGTCTCTCAAGAAGAGACATCGATCAATCTATATTAGGAATGTCCAAGGTTGGAACCTTACGGTCTGACATTGATCTCTTAAATATGAGACATCGATCGATGTGTACATCAGTCTCTCAGGAAGAGACATCGATCGATTGATGTATGAAAGGTTCAAAATTTGAGCCTTACTGGAAGACATCGATCTCCTAACAGAGAAACATCGATCGATTGATGTCATCCAGGATTCAAATTTTTATGGCCGTTAAAACAAAATTTAAGAGATATTTAAGGTGTTTTCTCTATCCAATCTTGCTCAAATTTCTTGTGGACTTTCTCGTGACATTAATCATGTTTCCTTAACTATTATATCCGTGTTTAAGATTTTATAGGGTGGCCCTTGAGGATGAAATCAATCTATAGGGTGGCTAAAGACTTTTTGGATATTAGCAAGACTTATGATTAAGTTGAAGACTTGGGGATGCTGCAAAAAACGTGGTTCACACCCTCTATAAATTTAAGAAACTCAGATGATGGAAACATACACTTTCATCCTTTTCAAGTTTCATATTTCATTGTTGTAAAAATCTCTCGTTTGTTCAAAAGTGCTTAATGCTTGTTAAGCTCTTGTTGCTTGTTCTTCATTTTTATAGATTGTAAGAGTGTAAGTCTAACACAAGAAGAACAATATATATTTGATCTCTTGCTTGTGTTTATACTAGTTAGAAGTGTAAACCCCACTACTTCCTAAAACCCACTGTGAGAAAGTTCTTTGAGAGGACTTTGTTAAAGTTATGAGAAAGCACAGACTTGTCCTTGCTTATAGCTAGAGTTGTTGTTGTTGCATAAAGTTGGTTTGTACAAGAAGTTGTTGTTGTTGCTTACACTAAGTTGTTTGTGTAAGTACTGATGCTGTTGTTCTTATTAAAAGTAATAAAAAGAATTGCTGTTGAAAATCAACTTTGGAAACAAAGCGGTAGCGAAATAGAATCATTTAAGATTCGAATCATTAAATGTCGTATGTATTCATTCATTATCTATCATCTTTTTTCCTTATTTGATTTGAAGAGCATTTGAGTTGGATTGGCCAAAAACGAGAAAAATTCCACAAAATTACCCAACACTCTATTTATCCCTCCCCCTCTAGAGTGATTGTCACGGACCTAACATTAATTTGGTTTCAAAATTTGATCAGTGATATCTTGAAACCAGCTTGCTCTTGGGAAATGAGTTTTGGCAATAGAGAACTCAATCTAGTTGCTAGAAGCCGTGTATTGATCTTACTCATAAATGTGGAGGGGCAAATAGGTCTAAAATCTCCAAATGTGGTGGGATTCTCAAATTTAGAAATAAGAGTGTTCAATGAACTCGCCGTTGCTGTAGGTATTGGAATCCAAGATAGAACTCCTTCAGAGTTTCGTAAACATCTTCCTTAATAATTTCCCAACACTGCCTATAAAATATCCACTGTACTCATCTGGTCTTGCTGCACTATGTTGATCTAGAGGCTATACAGCTGCTTTAACGTCTTGCATAGTTGAGAGTATGGAATTTTCAACATCTGTAAGAACTTTAGGAATAAAATCTAGCATGTGTCCATATCCATTAGTCTTCTCCTTATAATTTTTCATGGAATGAGGCAGCCTCAAATTGTATAGCCTCCTAAGTTTCACAACATTGGCCATCATTGGTCTGAATACTCTATCTTCTGCCTTTTGCGCCTGCCCTTAACTAGATTATGATAATAAGCAGCGGTTGCATCCCCCTTTCTTAACCAGTTGACATTTGTTTTTTGTTGCTAAAATTTAAATCAGCCTTAGACAGATGATAGGCAGGCCGATTATCCTCTGTAGGCTATTTATCATATATTATTTATGCACATAAGACTTGTTTCTCAGATGCCTCTACCTTCTGAAAAATATTACCAAATACTTTTGTATTCCATTCACTCAGATGTTGCTTTAGTAACTTGAATATGTGATATAAGCGTCTCATGTCTCCTGTGGTGGGATAGGATTGCCATGAGGTATTAACAAAGTGCATGAAATCTAGATGTGTGGCCCAGGCGTTTAAGAACCTGAAAGGCATTGGGCCTATGGTGACTTGATTTATACATTTTAAGGATAGAGGTGCATGGTCCGAAGTTGCTCTATTTAGGTGCTCTACGATGACTCCATCAAAATGAGTGTAAATGGCTGTATTACATAGGTATCTATCAGGTCGCCTCCAAACCTTTCCTAGACCCTGACCAAATGCATAAGTATACTTAGAGCCTAGAAATGGTAAATCAATTAGACCACAATAATGTACACAGGTCTTAAAATCCTCTATTGAAGATATACACGGGGATGAAGATCCCTGCTCATGTGTGGATAGGAAGGTATTGAAATCACCTCCAATCAACCATGGGGATTGATATGACTCGTATAATTGCCTGAGCTCTTGTCTGCTAATGTAAAGCCCTCATTGTTCTGTAAATCTTGTGGTGAGATAAGACTCTTGATTAGCTCTTCATCGGTTGGCAATGGTTTAATTGTGTGCAGTCTGGTGCCTATTGCTTGTGCTGCGAGTTTCATATCAGAAATGATAGAATGGCGTGATTGATGAGCATATGGTGATTCAGAGTCAGAAGCATGAGTCAGGTCCACATCTTCATCTATTTCCTGTGCCTTATGCATCTTGTCTTCATGATCTGCAGTTAAGTGAGATACATCCTGCGAATGTGATGGTATTGGATCATCATCTTTTGGTGCAGGTATCTTTTGAACAATGTGCAATTCTCAGGTCCAATGGCATATTTTCTAGGGGTGTGGGTGCTGAGACATCTCCTTGCATTATTTTAGGCTTCCAATTGTTTTTGTCACAGTGGTCTCCTTATCAGAAAGCTTAACCCTCTTCCCCTGATGAGCGCTAGGCTGATCACCCCCTTGTTTCTTTTCAAATTTGAGACTGAACGCCCAAAAGTTTGAAAATGCATACAATATTGGGGCATATTCTCATAGATGACATGTCGTACGAAGGTGTTTTTACCCCATTGTATATAGAGCCTAGACGGCAAGGACTGTGTAACATCCGCCTCGATACATACTCGAGCAATCAATGGCCTTAGAAAATAAAGCGTAGCGACATCAACCTTGACTAGTTGATCAGTCATTCTTGAAGCTCGATTAAGCAAATGGATTGGTAATTCATCAAAAGCTACCCAAACTGGCACATTTGGTGTGTCACATATGCGGTCAGAATCTGGAGTCCACCTTATCACTTTCATCTTGTTGAAGAAGTCAGTCTGCAGACATTAATAAAGTGACCAGCCGAGCTGAGGTGCCTAACTGAGCAAAAGGAAAAAGTGGAGTACCGAGCCGAGGTGCCATACTGAGGTGAGGATCAAAGATGGACAAGATTAAGGAATGCCGAGCTGAGGTGCTAAGCCGAAGTAAGGCAGAAGCAGAAGTACCAAATAAAGGTGCCTAGCCGAGGTGAGGTAAGAAGTACTTGAAGCTGAGATTAAGTGCTGGGCTAAACCATGCAGTGCCGAGGTGACAGAAAGCAGTGCAAAAGTGAAATGATGCAATGCTGGGATAAAGAACCGAGGTGAAAAGTGTTGGAATCTGGACGGAGTCCCATGCCAAAAGAAGAAGTGCCGAGGTGAGCTGAAATGAGGAAAGGCCGAGGTGATAGGAAAGAATACCAAAGCCAAAGTGACTAAGTGAAGGCACAAGGATGCCAAGATGAGCAGATGAGGTGAAGGCATGAACAAATGGACTAAGCTGTGCTGAGCAAACAGAACAAAGATTAACAGCACTAACAGGGATAGCACTGCCGAGCTAAAATACTTGGACATAAGAAACCTCGAAGGCAGCACTGAAAGAATAAACATAGGCACAGTGTAGCAAGAGTATTTATACGAATATACTATGCATACATCCACTATCTCAATGGACCAATAAACAATTGTAAATAAGAATATAGCCGTTAGAAATAGCCGTTGATGGCTTGAGGTGTCTTACCTCTTTCAAGCCTTATAAAAGACAAACACCTGTACATTTCAATGTGAAGTTCTACGATTGAAGAACCTAAGTCTGAATAAATTTTTTACAATATTCAGCCTCCAATTCTACTCTTCTATTTTACAATTGTTCTTACAAATTCTATAATGTGTGCTCTTCCAAAATCCTTTTAAACACTTGCTTCCGCTCATGTTCTGCAACTCAGAAATTCTAACACAGTATCAGCGCCATGAGTGCAGAAGAGAAGAAACTGTGAAAAGAATACACCTGGCCAAACATTTTTTTTCTCCTCCGTTTGAAAACTCTGTTTTTAGAAAAACTTACTTGGCCAAGCTTTTATCTGTTGCTAAACATTTTCTTCAAAACTCTTCACTCTTCATCTATATACCATTTTTCAAATGTATTTTTATGGGCTATGAAGAGTCATTGCCTTAGGCGGAAATCTTCATCTCTGAGCTATGAAGAACCATTGTCTTAGGCAGAAATCTTCACCTCTGGGCTGTGAATAGCCATTGCCGTAGGCAGAGATCTTCATCTGCACACATTGTCTTTTGAAAGCCTTTTTTTATAACAAGCTGAAATTTTAACTTTCAAATCTTTTTCAATAGGCTATGAAGAGCCTTAGCCTTAATGCTGAAATCTCCAAACTTCACACTATTTTTAAATTCTGTTTCTGACAGTACGTGAAGAGCCTTAGCTTGTGCTGAAATCTTCTAACCTTCAAATCCTTTTAAAAGAGGATGAGGAGAGCCTTAGCTATCAAGCTGAAATCTTCTCAATAGATCATGAAGAACCTTACCACCGAGCTGAAATCTTCTAAGAATTTTTTCTCATTTCTTGTAAATTATTACTTCTTCATTACTGCATTGAAGCTTTTGAAAGAGGAAAAGACATTCATATACCTCTGTTGATTAGCAGGAACATGTTCAAGTTCCTCCAGCAGCACATCCATGTTTCTTAACACTTGTAAATATTTTTTCAAAACTCTGCTGAACTGGCTTTGAAGAGACTTGGCATGTCTGAAATCTTCTCTTCTCTAAACTGGCCTTGAAGAGCCTTGGTGTCATACTGAAATCTTCTACTCTTGAAGAGGCAATAAGAGCCTTGGCTGCAAGGCTGAAATCTTAAAAGGTCTATGTACCTTAATCAACTGGTTACAGTTCAAGAAACAAGTTTGATTTCATGTCCTTCAGTGATTGGCCTAAATGTCATTTTCTCTGAAAAATATTATACATACTCTCCACTTCAATATCGGCCTAAGTTCCATTTCTTAAAACTTTCATAAAGTTTCTCGAGGACGGCAAGAGTGCCATCTCTTCAAGAATCACCTTACAATGAGGTTGGCTAAAGTGCCACACTCACAATCTCTTCCAAAGCCATTGAGTCGAGGCCGTATTCCATCAAACTCTTCCAAAATAATAGAGCCGAGGTCGTATTCCATCAAACTCTTCTAAAGCTATACAGCCGAGGTCGTATTCCATCAAACTCTTCAAAAGACATAGAGCGAGGTCGTATTCCAAACTCTTCCTAAGACATGGAGCTTAGGTTGTGTTACCCAAAACTCTTCCAAAACCTTAGAACTAAGGTCGTATTTTAAACTCTTCCAAAGCCATTGAGCTGCGGTCGTATACTGACAATGGACTTCATGCCTTTAAAAGCCAAAGTACCATTTCTTCATGAGGCCGGAAGAGCCTTAGTTGCAGAAATGAAATCTTCGTGTTAGGCATTCATAGAGCCTTTTCCATATGAATGAAAAGGGAAGAAGACAATTATAGAGGAGAGATAAGAAAAGAGTGATGTGATGGCATTAGTGGGAGTGACTTGTCTTAATCATAGCAGGCCCACTTGTCCACTTAATAATGTAATTTTTAAACACAATATATGTGGCGCCCCGCACCCTGGCCCCGCCGTACTTCACTAAGGAGAGTACTAGGCGTCATCCATACGCGTCTTGATCCATGATAGTAATACATGGATTTTCGTGCTTACGCACAACAAATAAGCGAAACCATGGCAGAATTTAAAACTTCAAATTTAAAACGTCATCACAACCACTTAAAGTTTACAACTCACATCATTGTAGCAGAAAGCGACAAAATTGTTTTCCAACTCCATTACACAACTCAGTCATTTCCTTAGAGCTGGCAAGTTCGGTCGTCTAATCCTGGCCATCCTCCAGTGCACTCACGGGTAGGGAACCCTAGGTTCGTCATCAATCAATTCTACTTTGTCTCCTGCCACCTCTGGAGAGAAAAATAGGGTGAGTGACAATGTCACCAGCAAGTATACTATAATAATCATGAGTTAGATGGAAAGTGCGAACAAGAACCGAATCCCAAAAGAGTTTGGTTTAGAAGCATACCTGTCCTTCGACCAATATTCGATAAGATCATCGCTTAATGTAATAAGATCATGACTTAAGTAAAAATCACCATTCGAAGCAGAATATAACACTAAGAGACTGTAACTTTTATTGATGAATAACACAATAAGAATTATCACTTAGGATCTACGGAGTTGTCTCAACTTAAATCTCATGAGTCAATACATAAATGTAACAAGCATGCATATGTTCATGTGATGCATCGTGATGAAATGAAATATGCTCTTTCATGTTTTCTTTAAAATCATCGTCATTGTAAAACAGTAGAGTGTGCAGATCTATCTTCCCGGATCTGAGGTGATAACTTCTCCCCTTCGAATCTATTACTCCCGGATTCGGAACGGTAACGTCATCATACTTGCCGGGTCTATTCTTTTCCGGGCCCGCAACGGTCATCATACTTGCCGGTCTATTCTTTTCTGGGCCCGCACGGTCATCATCATCATCATTCTCATCATCAGGCCTATTATTTTCCGGGCCTGCACGGTCATTCTATCAGATCACTTAACCCGGATCTGCTCAGGTTCATACTGGCCAAGTTCATACTCACACACGATACCGGTGGGGAATCATTCTTTTCAAAAATCATCTTTTGAAAACGCTTTTCATCTTTCTTTCTCATAAAACACATGATGTAAATCATGCTCATGACGATGATGCAATGACATGTGACGTGCAAACGATGGCATAATGTATGGCGTAAACGAATAGACACGTTTCGTTGTCATGCTGGAAATTTCCAGCTTAGTAGTGTCTACTTCTCCTTAGGAATTTCCTACTAAAATGCACGTGTTAGACCCATTTGACCACATGTTCTTCTCCGTAAATGTCATAAGTGAATGCCATGCATGCATTGTGGAATTACGATATCAATAAGGGACTCGTTTACTCTTTTCCATAAAATGATGTAACCTGAATTCTGAATTGACCATATTTTACTATAAAATTTATTGTGGCCAATCCTTTAATCATTTTCTGGAATTTCCAACTCTCCAACTTAATAAACTCATTGGACTAGCATCCTGTCGATTTTTAGCCCATTTGCAGTTTCCTAAGGCCCTTTTCCAGGTTATGCAAATTGTGACACAAATCCTGTCTATCCAGCATATTTCGGTTTGACCCGTTTTACTAGAAAATTTATTAAAAATAAACCACAGCTTATTTTGGCAAAATTCCAACTGCCACCTCTTTTTTATTCATGAGGTTAGTACCATGCCGAAAATTAGTGAATTTGCACACCCCTAAGGTCCATTTTTAGACTTCCAAACACGTTACTTACATTCTGTCCAGTACCACTTTTTCCAGCAGGACCAATCTCAGTAGGAAATTCTTTAAAAATAAACCGTGGCTCTTTTTAAGGTGATTCCAACTCTCACATCTAAAAAACACATAAAACTAATAGCATACCAAAAATCAGTAGAATTGAAGGTTCCTAAGGTCCCTTTTCTGGCTTCACAAAACAGCCTAAATTTCGGTCCAGCTCCAGAATTTTCCAGTGATCATATATTCTTCCTAAATGTTCTTAGCTCACATTTGTGTCACCAACACTTAGCAACAATTTTGAGATGAACACACGCACCCTTCACCATCAGCCTCATTATTTGGTGCATGCAAGAAAATGAGATAATCAAGAGTATATTAAGCCTAACACACAACAAGATCAAAACTTGTCCCCACTTCCTTGCTATATTGACATTTTTCATGTAAAATCACCCATCTTCCCTTAACCCTTCCACCGTGAGCATTTCATCATGAAAGAAAGGATCTTTAACACATCCAAGCCTAGATTATCACATAAATATACATATAACCCTCAAAGAACACATCTTTGGAGCAAGGTTCCACTCCTACACATTTAAATGCCTAGGGCCGAAAGTGTTGGCCTTACAACTTACCATTTTACAACTAAGATTAGATCTTAGATATTTCTAGCCATTCATGCACACGCTTTCACATCTAAACCATAAAGAGTATAGTGTACTTGCCTTTGAAGCATTCTGCGCGGTTTGGTTGACACAAAAAGCTCTTCCCCCTTCCTTTCCCTATCACATGCGGCATAATGCCTTCGTTAGCCATTCCTTGGATTATGTAGTATATTTTATAGGAAGGATGAAGGGTTTCTTACCATTTGCATCATGAAGGGTTAGAGAATGATCCTCTTTTGCTAAGACACTCTTCTTTCTCCCTCCACCTTACGGTCTCCTCCTAGTGCCGTGAGGACCACGGTTTTTATCAAGGAAAAGAGAACTTAGTGAGCTTCAATCCTTTAAGGTGTATCTTGTTAAGGCTTATGGAGAGTAATCTTACCTAGAAAAGCCTTGAGAGGGGAGAATCCTTAGCCTCCTTGCTTCAGCCGATTTCGTTTGGAAGGAGGGGAAGAGTGGAGAGTTGTTTCTTAAAGAAGCCTTAATGATGGGGAGTTGAGGAGGCTTGGTTTTAATAAAGGAAATATTATTTCCTTCTTGGAAAAGAAGGCAGCCGGCGGCTGCTTGTGGGGGAGAGGAAGAGGCTTCTAAAAAAACTCTTTACTCTTAAATTTTTCCTTTTTAAGATTCTTACTAAGTGTTGTTTGAAGTTTCCTACCCCTAAGGCCTAATGGCCGAAACTAGCACCCATTTGCTTCGTATATATGTTTCTTAATGATACATATTCATGTATTTAGTTCCTTCATTTAGATGTTCTTTCATAAACTCTCTATGTTGCACCCTTCTTATATACCGGTATATATATATATATATATATATATATATATATATATATATATTCATACTTATAAACATAGCCCCTCTAATTTCTATTTCCTAGACGCGTGGCTATATTTGTTTTTCCGTACATATGTGTATGCCTATATACGTATATGCATATTTATATATATATACCGATATTTCTTTTTCTTTTTGAAATAAGCCATAATCCCCAAAATTTCACTATCTCCTACAATGCTAAGTATATGCGAGTGCCCACCCATACACTATACTTTCTTGGAAGATTATTCCATCGTCGTTCGTATCTGCCTTGAGTCGCAGATATGTATACACCTGTACTTATACACATACCCTCGCACTGCTCATAATTTGTCCATATTTTGGACTTTTTCGTTATAGTCTTTATATCGGATCATAGACATAAGCTTAGGTTCCGGGAACTCACTAAGTATCAGGATATTCTTGAGGTTGTATGGTTTTTCTAAGTGACCCCTTAGGTGCAAGTTCCTTCGTGCTCTTGCTTCATGTTTTTGCACTTAGGGTATGCTGATTGCCTTGAGTTCTATATAATCAGGGATAAGTCGGTGATGTCTTTCTTTTGAGATCTCCTTATCCTATCGTGCTCCTCTTCCTTTCTTGGTTGCTATATTAGTTTGGAGCAGGGTACAACAATATATACATATACATATATATATATATTTTTCACGTCCAGGAAATACAGGATGCTGAACCATTCCACGATGGAAAAATAATGTGCTGAAAATGCCAAGCATAGCTGATGCAATGCTCAACTCAGCCCAACTACTGTAAGTACTGACTGAGCTAAGCTGACAATAGGTATAAAACGACATACTGTTGACAAGCTTTCACCCATGGAATCAGGTATATTAAATTAATTTCTTGGGAAGGTAAACTCGTTCTTCAATATCGTTGCCGTTATACTTGCAAAGTTCAATTGTTCCTAATACTCTATTGCCTTGCATACATCTATTCAAAAATAAGCATACATCTATTCACACTCTGATATTAAAATTATTATTCTCAAAACATGCTGAACTAAGCTAGACTGCTTATGATCACTATAATCACAGTTACTTTATGATATATGAATTAAATTGCTGTGTTAAACTGAAATACACATTCATCTAATAGACCACTTGCTTTCTAAAACTACGCATAAAATCAAAAATCATGCATTTAAATAAATTCTCAAATAGAACTCATGAACCCATGTACTAAATGAATTTAGAATGTGCAATTAAGAATACCTATGTCTGTGCTTACCTGAAAATCAGTACATCCTATATAAAACAAACTTAAAATTTTATTTGCATGCAATACCTCAGTGCATCATTATGATAATATTTGCTAGTTAAATGAATTACATTCATATTGCCCTGAATCATGATACAAACTTACATTTAAATCATAGTATAATGATACATGCATAATTGTACTAATAAATATTTCCAAATTTTCTGCCTTGAGTTTTTTCAGGAACTCACTGGAAGCTTCTGGCCAACCACGGTTGGAAGCAGACTAAAAAGAAGTCAAGCTTGGTTGTATTCGTGAATACACCAAGCTTAAGGGAGAGTGTTGAAGAAGTGCTACAGATAATGCCAATCTTGGTTGTATGAATACACCAAGGTTTAAGGGGAGTCTTGAAGAAGTAAGTCTGCAGAAATAAACAAAGTGACCAGCCAAGCTGAGGTGCCTAGTTAAAGTGAACAAGTCCAGTAACTAGCTGAGTTGAGGTGCCTAGCTGAGCTAGAGGAAGAAGTGGAGTACCGAGCCATGGTGTAGCGCCCCGTCCCGAACCCTAGGGTCAGAACCGGTACGCCCGCCGTATTCCACTAAGGGATATACAAGGCGTCTGTACAAATCGACAGAGTATTCGATTGCGGAAGCGAAATAAATCAATTCAAAACCTTAAATCGAAAGTAAAATCCCCAAAATCATATATAGTCAAAATCAAGTCACAATCCTTTATACGACATCGTAAAGTAACAATTAAGAAATCTCTAAGCTAAATCCTCAAATGAAATAATAAATGAAATAAAACTTCCTCAATTCTTGATCATCAGTCTCTAAGAGTCCCAATGTGCTCATTCAGAGTCCTCTCCAACCCATATGTAATTGTACCCTGAATCGTCTGCAATAAAACAAAACGAACGGTGTGAGCGACAAAAACGTCACTCAGTAGGTACCCTGCCTGCATCGGCCTAGTGAGATCATACATGCTAGGACAGTAGTGAAATACATATACGTACTGTAATACGAAAATAGACTATCCACGTTTTCGCAAATACATATGACGGTCAGAACTTCTTAAAACAACGTATAACGGTCATATCTTTTTAAAATAACGTATATCGGTCATAACTTCTTAAAACAATCAAAACACATAATCATGCGAAATGAGCGTGAAATGCAATGTCACGTATATGATGCATGATAAGCCTACATTCTTGAAACATACATACTATCGTGCAATGCATGACCACGGGACCTAATAGAACGGAACGGAACAGAACAGAACGGAACAGATATGCGACTTAGGTCTCGCATGTCTTAACATAACATAACAGATATGCGACTTAGGTCTCGCATACCTTAACAGAACAGAACAGATATGCGACTTAGGTCTCGCATACCTTAACGGAACAGAACAGATATGCGACTTAGGTCTCGCATACCTTAATGCAATGTCGTGATGCTTGAATGCACATAAATCACTTACATAATTCTTCCTTTTCTTTTTCTTTTTCCCCTTATCTTCACTCTCTGTTTTCGTTCAAAATTTTCTCCTGCTTTCATTACCTGCGACTCCTAACTTATTTCGTTCTCAGCTCGCCCCTGCGATCCCCCTCAACTCTCAACTTGCCGCCAAACAGGCCCCCTCCCCCAGCCCGACAACCCCTCAGCCACCTCCACTCAACCCTCTCCCCCAGCCGCACCTCCTCCTCAGCCCCCTCACCCCAGCCGCACCCCCTAACCCCCTCAGCCCCCCACCTCACAGCCGCCCCCTGACCAGCCCCCCCTCTCAGCCCCACCCTATCAATCCGGCAGCACGTGGCAATAGCCCACCACCACCGGCCATGTGCCGCCGCCACCAACACATCTTCTTCCGATTCCGGTATTCATATATGCATCAAAAATACAATCTTTTCCAATTTTTTCATACAAAAATAGCATCTTTCATATATGTACATATACGATCATAAATATGGATATACAACTCATCAAATACATATATAATCAAATACCAATCATCTATACAATCACAAATACTAATGCACGATCTCATTTTCATAAAAGAATTAAAGATTATCGTTTTTACATTCAACGGATGTTAAGGGGGCACCTACCTGGCACTTAAAGACAATTTACTACGCGTTTGAAGGGTTGATCGGGTTGGTGGTGGTCTCCTGGAACCGGCAGTCTTGTGGTAGTGATGGAAAGATCGTTCGTTTCCTTTCTCTAGGGGCAGCCGATTATGCTTATGGTGGGAGGGGAAGACTTCATGTAATTAAATAGAAATTTGATTAGGGTTTAGGGAAAACTTCCTAATCAAATTAGGTTTAGTAATTAGTTAGGCCTTAATGACCCCTTTGCCCCTTTTTAAAAAAATGGGACATAACACATGGTCACATACCAAGGTGAGTATCAAAGATGGACAAGATTAAGGGATGCCGAGCTGAGGTGCTAAGCCGAAGTAAGGCAGAAGTAGAAGTACCGAACAAAGGTGCCTAGCCGAGGTGATGTCAGAAGTACTTGAAGCTGAGATTAAGTGCTGAGCAAAACCATGCAGTGCCGAGGTGACAGAAACCAGTGCCGAAGTGAAATGATGCAATATTGGGATAAAGGACCAAGATGAAAAGTGTTGGAATCTGGACGGAGTCCCAAGCCAAAAGAAGAAGTGCCGAGGTGAGCTGAAATGAGGAAAGGCCAAGGTGATAGGAAAGAATACCAAGGCCGAGATGACGAAGTGAAGACACAAGGACGGAGTCCCAAGTCAAGCCTTTGTGTTTATGTATTTCTTTCAAGAGAAAATCTCCCTGGGACGCATTGTGCAATGCGTCCGCAAATGACTTGGTGAAGGCTGGAGCCCCACTAAGCCAGCAATGGCAAGAGAATGCCGACACCAAATATCAGGAAAGATGATCAACAGCACCGGCGCTCTCTATTATTATTGTCTTCTTTATATATGTGTGTATATGTATATTTGGGGACTTCATCTATTATTATTTCGAGTTATATGGAGTAATTATAGTCATCATATGGCCGAAATTATGGAGTATAAAAAGAGGGGACAAAATCTTCTTAACATGGCTTGAATTCTCAGAATATTCTTGGCATCCTATTTTTCTACTGGTTGGATATTATTTCTATCAACAATTCTCATTATATATGTATTTTTGTTGATTCAAAAATTGTGTATACGTGCATGAAAAGTGGACCGATTATATTTTGAGATATATGCAATGTGACAGTTTTGACTAGCCAACACGTGCTAAATCGACTTGTTGGTGAAAATTTGCCAACTTATCATCTTATTTGGCCTAAAGGGCAGCTTATTGGAGGCCAAACATTAGCTGAAGATGGTCAACTTCTAACCTAAGTAATTGGTTAAGGTGTTAAAAGAAAAGGAGGGACAAGGGCGGAGAAAACAAATGTGGAGAATGTTATCTTTTCAAGACTTATTTTTCGTTCATTTTCTATGCGGCAAGCGAAGCCTGAATCTAGGTGTTCCTTTTAAAATTCTTGAAGGTGCCAAATGTGCATTATGGTAAGTTGTTTATAAAATAAAATGAAGTCAAATAATATTGATTACGTGGGGTGATGCGACCCTAATTAATCCAAGAAAATGCTCACACATATAAATAGGAGTGACAAAAGTAGGTGGAAGATTGCACCTTAAGCTCTTTTTTCCTCTCTTTTTCTTCTTCCCCATTCTTGCTCTTCATTTATGCAGTTGAGTTGTACACATTTCAGTTCTCTAGCTAAACATTGTTGAGAATGTTATGTTTGAATAATTTTCAACTACATGATTTTATTAAGTGTTAAAATGCTTAAGGAATACCACTTTGTATTATAAAAATGTCCAAAAGTTGAAACAAATGAAAATGTAACATCGATCTCTCAGGTTGAGACACATCGATTGATCGATGTATACATCATCCCTTATATTGATCGGCCGATGTTAGACAGAATAAAATCAAAACCTTACTGTGAGACATCGATCTCTCAACATCGATCGATCGATGTACATCATCCCCTATATCGACCGATCGATGTTGGACAGAGTCAAAAATAGAACTGGACTGTGAGACTTCGATCTCTCAATTAGAGTTCCATCGGTCGATCGATGTATACATCAGTCTCTAAAATCGAGACATAGATCGATCGATGCTAACGTACTTTTGAAAAACTTTTCCAATATATGACAACCTAATAATCATTATTGCCATGTAAATGTTCTTCTTTACATGCAATAAGGTCTTAAACATTCCATACATGTTTCTCATGATTCCATTGCTTGAAATTGATATGTATGCATGTGTTTTATCACTAACTTACCAATGAAGTTTTTACAACTTACCACAAGGGCAGAATAGTATTTTTGACCTTTTGTAGGGCCATATCTTATGAAGAACATTCATATCAACGAAAGGAATAGCTGGAGTATCTCTACACCTTCTTTGGACATATTTTGATCATTTACACAAATTTATTTTTTTGTGAAAGGTTGAAATGTTTTGCCCTATGGATGTCTCTTATATATATATATATATATATATATATATATATATATATATATATATATATATATATATATATATATATATTCATGATCTTCATAATACTCATGGTGTTTATGGTCATCACATCTACATAAACAATGTATATATTATGGTTTTCGGATTTCTTAGGTTTTTTACATTGTGGTATTTATTTTATCACATTATAGGGTCATCATGGTATTATCGTATACATATTTAGAGACTTCTTCCTTAGCCTTTTCAGCAGAAATTTGGCCTAAATGGTTGAGAAGCAACCAACCACACTTGAAGGAGAGAAAATAAAAAGTAGTTGAGTCAAATGGCGATGTTTACGAGGCAACAAACTCTCACTATTATCCAGCCATGGTTATTTGATTTCTCTATTATTTTGGACACTCAAAAATGTCTATATATGTATATGTGAGGTGGAGAAATCAAATTTTCACATATGTGCAAGTCTACACTATATGGACCAACCGAAACACTCATAGATGACATGTTGGAAATGAGTTGCATACTTGTCGCCCAAGGTGACATAAATTTCGGTTTGGAAGGTGAATTTCAGCTAATTTGGTCAGCCCATATCCTAACTAAGTTGTTGAAGAGGTTGAGAAGAAGATGGAGGAAGAAGTGATCATCCGAACCACTTAACATTTTCTGAAATTTCCTGCAAAATTTTTCAGCATCATTATCGGTGGTCCCATCATGTTTGTTGAATGTGCCAACTAAGCTAGACGGTGAGGTGACCATCCAATGAAATGAAAACACACATGACTTGATGATGTTGAAGGTGACAAAGTGGCATTCTTATCTTCTAAGAGGTCCTCACACTATAAATAAGAGCACACGTGAAGAGAAGAAGACACACCTCTAGCTATACCTTTCTTCCTCTTCTATTCTCTTCATATATGCAACTAAGGTGCTTTGTTGTTGTGAATTATTGTAGATCTATTTTATACACCTCTTGTGTTGAGATTGTAAGATTGACTAAGCTATTTTTAGAAGGCTAAGTCAATTGGTAGTTAAGGTGTTAATATATTGAAAGTTGTATAGAGATGCTGAACCAAGTCTTGATTAGGATTGGTGTATAACCCAAGGATCAAGTAAGGTGCTTTTTGTAACGGTGATGATTCATAGTGAAAATCCAACAAAAGGTGTTTCTTGAGACTAGAATAGATCACATTGTCCGAACTAGGATAAATTCTTGTGTTCTTGACTTCTTTACTTTTCTGTCTGAATTTTTCTGTTTTTGCAGTAATTTCTAAAATCCACGAAAAATAGAGAAACGTCTTCTAGAAGTCTGATTTTTGGTGTCAAATAACTTAAGACTATTAGCTTTTATTTTTCAAGAGCAATCACTTTATTTGAGTAAAGAAAAGTTAGTTAAACAGTCATTGCAAGTTATGTTGCACAAATCTGTAAGCAAAATTAAGCTATCTTCAAAGTTTTGTAGTTCTGTGTTATTTGGATAGGTTGCTTCTTCAGTTTTTTTTTGAAAACATAAACTAGACTTCCTAAGCTTTTTTTTGACATAAAGAACACACCTTTTGGATAAGCATACAAGGAGTTATAGCTTTTCAAAGTTGAGCAACATTTTTGTCCAATTCTGAAAAATCTATGCGACTAAAAGTTTTTACTTTGTTGAAGGAAGAAACGATTTTGGATTTCTCTCAAATTCTTATAAGAGTTATAAAAATATTGAAGTTTGTTTCTAGAAATTTTCAAATGTTTTAGATTTCTACTTAAGAGAATACAGAATCATATTTGAGGGGAGTTTTAAAAAGGATTTTTAAATAGTTTAATTTTTGCCAACCACTATTCACCCTGTAGCCGCCCGCTCCAGACACCTAAATCTTTGGTCTCGGAACGATGTGTAGGATCTGCAAGGCACCACTAGAAGGGAGGGAGGGGTTGAATAGTTGGTGCGGAAAGTGTGGTTTTTAAAATTGTTTTGACCAAAAACTCAACTTCTGAAAACAGATTCTGTTTTCAGGACTAGTTTTAAAACGTTTTTAAAACTAGGTTGTATGTCTTCAAAAATTTTGAAATTTTAAGAGAATTTAGCCTCAGATGTTATGAGTGTCTCCTAAAAATTTCAGATTTAAATTCAACCTTTGACCCCTTCAAACATTGTTGGTGGTCAGATTGTGCGAATCTGCCAGAAACGGTAGACCGTTTTGAAAACTTTATTCCTATTTTTACTTAACTCCAATTGCTCTGAAATTTTAACCACTAACCCCTTATATGTTGTATTTAAATGGGTTGAAACATTTTTGAAAAATGCTTTCGGGAAGTTAGTCAAATACACTCAAAGTCTCAACCTTTGCAAGCCTGAAAATCAGACTGCACTAGTCTCAGAACTTTGGATGTTTGATCGACTTATACTTATCCAAAAGGGTTGAAACTTATGCCCAATTAACCCTAAGACGTGTGGCTATTATTATGGAAAGTTTCATAATTTTTGAAAAACGTTTACTATTTTTACGAACGTGATTAAAAATAGTAAACAGTGCTGAAAGTAAATGACACCAAGAATTTTATACTGGTTCGGTTATAAACAACCTACTCCAGTCTTCGAGGAACACCTTCCTCGGTTCACACTAGTCACACAACACAAATACACCTTACCACAGGGTTGATGGAGTTACACACCAACTCCAACCCTTTACAAACCTTGTATGATGAATACAATTACGCACGGACACCACCACCTTGCAAGAATGAAGATTGATCACACCTTGATCAATCTTTTACAAAGATATAGAATGTGTGGTGGTCTAAGATAAGCCTATTCAAGAATATGAACATAAGTACAATAGGATTTCAAGAAAGAAGAAAGAAAGAAGTGTAGAAAGAAGGAGTGCTAGGCGTTTTGATCACAAGAATGTAATGTTTGTTCTTGTCTTTGTTTTGCTCTTCTCCTTTCCTTTTTATCCACTATAGCCATCCCCCCTTAGGTCCTTCTCGTCTTGAAAATTGTCTTCTAAGTCCTTGGAAGAATGTGTGGCATCATTGTGACATGATCTTGTTTACTTGGCACCTTCTCATTGGATGATCATTTAACCTTTGCTTACTTGGCACTTCACGATTGGTTGAATGTTGTCATCATTTGATGACTTGGAAAATCTAAAAATTCCACTAAAAACATGTGCCAAAATAAACATAAATTAGTTGCCATAACTCATAATATTATCATCCAAATCAAGCAAGATGATATTTCTCCACACAAGGTGATAAAATCTGCCATAATGAGTAGTTGACATGCTGAAATTTCAGCTTGTGATACATGATGCTCCATTTCAAATTACTACCAAATTTTCTTTGATTTTTCTCCAAAAATTAATCATCAATTAGTAGACAATATCCTCATCATTTTGGAAATGAAATTTGGACACCAACAAGGCCACAAAATCGGCCAAGGTACATACACACATGCTGAATTTTTTTTTCAGCATGTGTGATATTCAAGATATCACACTTTATGACTTTATATCTTATTCAAATTACTTCCATTTCTTCTTCCAATTGATCACATGTTTCAAGACACAAAATTTGTCTAATTTTGGAGAGGAAATTCGGCCACCCTTTAGTACACATGCTGAAATTTTCAGCATGTGTTACAAATGAGATAAAGTTTAAAACATTACCTTTTGTAGCTTCTTTCTTTAAATCACCAACATTGTATGATTGATTCTTGACCAATCAATATTCCAAAAAGGCTCCATATATGCTCCATCAAGTGCATTTAGGCGTGTACACATGTATATGCATGTGCTGAATTTTATTTTTGTAAACTTTGTAAAATAGTGCACATTTAATAATACACACATGGTATATTCCAATCAGCCCTTAATCTAATTTCCTAGAACACTTTAAGATGTATGACATATGTAAAAAGTGTTTAGATACGTGTCGTATGATGTGCCAAAAATGTTCCATGTGTTCTGTACGTAGAAAACCGAATTTTCGATGTTTATCGATTACCCGATTTTTTTCTAATTAAATTTCAACTTTTTGCACATGTTATATATATTACGTTACACATAATATATGTAATATAAACTTTAATTTTTAGTACTTGGTTGGTCTAAAGTGGCGCCATTAACATGTGACAAAATTGAAATTGGAATCTCCACAATTTGGCCTTAATGTGGGGTGATTTGTGTGTGCCAACATGGAATGATTTTATGGATGAGAATATCATCATATGCACGAAAATAATAAGTATTTTTAAAGTGTATGGGCTGGCCATCTAATTATGGCAAGTGCGTGACACGTTGGCGAAGTTTCGTTATTCGCCCGATACGACAATTTTTGGTTTAGAACCTTTTAACGTGTCGTATTTAATTTGTCATCACCATGACTTATATCATATGATATAAGACCTGAATATACTCATAAATATGAGTTAAGTATGGTGGTGTGACGTACGTACGTAAAATATATAACGTGTCGATAGTACGTCGGAATACATGTGTATGTGCCTTTTTCAAAAAATCTGAAAATATATTTTTATATATGTATGTAGGCGTGTATATTGATGAAGAGAGGAGGAGGAGACTTTCCTTTCTTAGTCTTGTTGCCTTTGTGCCTTGTTCAAATGTAGCTTCCTTTAATGAACTACTTAGTTTAATTAACTAAGTACTTCACTTAATGAAATAGTTTAGTTCATTAATGGTGGCACCTGAAAATAGTATAAACACAACAAATGTTTGCCATTTGATGTAAGCTTTAAAGCTTCATGGCTCGTTAGTACAGCAACATTATATATGAACTATATAAGGCAAGTAATATGCAACATATCATGCACATTTATCTTATGCACGTTTTTAAGCTCATTTAAATCATATATTTTGAAATCACTCAAACCCCCTTTTTCTCTACAATATCCCCCTTTTGATGATTTTCAAAATAACCTATGCACATGATTTAAATTCTATTGCTCCCCCTTCAATCATGCATAAATTCAAAATTTGAAATTTAAATTTCGAATCCGCTCCCCCTTGATTTATGCAATCAGTATCACTTATCAGTATCAATTAGTATCTCTCTCCCCTTTAAATCATGCTTTCTCTCCTCTTTTATTTTGGAAAGTAAATCAAAAAATGCCTGTAAATAAGGAAAGAGAATCAAATCAAATCAAATCAAATCATATCAGCTGAAATCATGCCTAATTTAGAATGAAGAGATTCATACGTGGCTTGATTTAAGGCTTTTGTAAAGATATCTGCTACTTGTGCTTCTGTGCGTACGTGATCTATAACAATATCACCATTGTTTACGTGATCACAAAGAAAGTGATAGCGTACTTCTATATGCTTGGCCTTAGAGTGTAATACGGGGTTCTTAGACAGATTAATGGCATTCATACTATCACAATATATAGGAATTCTATTTATGGTAATTCCAAAATCCGAAAGTTGTTGTTTTATCCATAACAACTGTGTGCAGCAAAGGCTAAGTGCCATGTACTCAGCCTCAATAGTGGACAAAGCAACGCTTGCTTGCTTTTTGGAAAACCATGAAATGAGTGAGTTTCCTATAAATTGGCAATTGCCACTCGTGCTCTTCCTATCTATATTACAGCCACTGTAATCTGCATCAGTATAAGCATGTAAGTTAAATTCGGAATCTTTATCATACCAAATTCCTAAGGTGGGCGTGTGCTTAATATAACGGAATATTCTTTTTACCGCATTATAGCGAGACACCTTAGGTTGACTTTGAAAACGTGCACACATGCATACACTGAACATGATATCAGGCCTACTAGCAGTTAAATATAGCAAAGAACCAATCATAGATCTATATAAGGCATTATCAAAATCTTTACCATATTCATCCTTATCCAATTTGGTGGTGACACTCATAGGGGTGGGGGATGGTTTCAAATTTTCAAAGTTGAACTTTTTATTCATGTCATTTACATATTTAGCTTGACTTATGTGAATGCCTTTACTCGTTTGCTTAATCTGCAAGCCAACAAAATAGTTAAGTTCACCAACCATAGACATTTCAAATTCGGATTTCATGCAACTTTCAAAATGTTCGACAAGTTTATGTGAGGTAGAACAAAAGATAATGTCATCAACGTAGATTTGAATAATAAGTAAATCCGATTTATCTTGTTTCAAAAATAATGTACTATCTATAGTACCTCGTTTAAAATCATTTTCTAAGAGGAAAGTTGCAAAACGGTCATACCATGCTCTAGGTGCTTGCTTTAGTCCGTATAATGCCTGCTTTAGTTTGTACACGTGATCGGGATGTTTCAAATCTTCAAAACCGGGTGGTTGCTTCACGTATACCTCTTCTTGTATAAATCCATTTAGGAATGCACTTTTTACGTCCATTTGATACAATTTGAAATCTTTCATACAAGCAATGGCAAGTAAAAGTCGAATAGCTTCTAAGCATGCTACGGGTGCAAATATTTCATCATAGTCAATTCCTTCCTCTTGATTATAGCGTTGTGCTACAAGTCTAGCTTTATTTCTAACGACCTTTCCTCCTTCATTCATTTAATTTCTAAATACCCACTTTGTGCCTATTATGGTTTTATCTTGTGGTCATGGCACTAAATCCCATATATCATTTCTAACAAATTGATTAATCTCATCATGCATAGCATCAACCCAAGAAGAATCACTTAAAGCATCATGCACATTTTTGGGTTCAATTTCAGAAATCATAGCATGAAATTGATTTATTTCATCTGAAGTTATTCTTCTACGTGGTCGTACACCGTGAGTGATGTCGCCTATAATGAGATCATGTGGGTGATCTCTATGCCATCTTGGTTGATTATTTTCTATGTTATCATGCATTTCTAAGTGATCATGCATTTCTAGTGTGTCATTCATGTCATGTATATCAAATGTACCATCATCTTCATTCAACACGGGTTTCAATTCAAAGTCATCATCATATTCTTTATCTTTATCAATCTCACCAAATTCATTGAACTTCACATGAATAGATTCTATGATTTGTCTAGTGAGAGGATCATAACATCTATATGCCTTTGAATATATAGAATATCCAACAAAAATGCACTCAATTGATTTGGATTCAAATTTATCTAAATTATCTTTTGTATTCAAAACAAAGCATTTGCATCCAAACACACGAAAATAGTCAATCTTAGGCATGCGATCATTTAAAATCTCATAAGGCGTCTTGTTTATTTTCTTTCTAATGGATAGGCGATTTACTATGTAGCATGCACAATTTACGGCTTCCGCCTACAGAAATCTAGGCAATTTATTTTCGCATAACATAGTCCTAGCGATTTCTTGTAATGTTCGATTCTTTCTTTCTACTACTCCATTTAATTGTGGAGTTCTAGGTGGCGAAAATTCATGCTTGATTCCTTTTTCTTTGCAAAATGAAATCATATCCTTGTTTTTAAATTCACCGCCTCTATCGCTTCTTATTTTTTTCACATTGACACCGTATTGATTTTCAAGTTGTTTGATTAATTCCGCAATCTCAATGGCACTATCATCCTTATGTGCAAGAAATAAAGTCCAAGTATAACGAGAAAAATCATCAACAATCACGCATGCATAGTGGCGCCCACCAAGGCTTGTAGTGCGACTAGGACCAAACAAATCAATGTGTAATAGTTCTAAGACTCTAGTCGTGCTTATTTCATTCTTAGGATTAAGTGACTCACGTGTCTGTTTGCCTTTTATGCAAGATTCACACAACTGAAAGTTGTCTAAATCAAGTGTAGGCAATCCTCGTACTAGGTTCTTTCGTTGGAGTTTTTCTAGTGTGGAAATACCAATGTGTAATAAACGTCTATGCCATAAATTTACATTGGGTTCGTTTGACATAAAGCACTTAACTTTAGCGTCTACCATATCATCCATAGAAAGCGTAAAAATGTTACCTTCTCGTTTTCCTTTTAAAATGGTTTCTCCATTTTTATTTATTATATTGCAATAAGGGTGAGTGAAACGCACATTAAAGCCATTGTCAATAAATTAAGAAATGCTAAGAAGATTGTAAGATAAGTTGCTTACCAAATAGACGTTGGAGATTTGAAGAGTGCTTGGATTTCCTATCGTACCTTTTCCGATGATCTTGCCTTCGTTGTTGTCTCCAAAGGTCACGGATCTGCCTTTTGTGGCCTTCTTTAATTTTGTGAACAAGCTCGGGTCACCTGTCATGTGCCTCGAGCAGCCACTGTCAAGGAACCACTTTATAGTTGTATCTTTTGATGTGTGGGCTCCCTGCAATGTGCAAAAATGATTTAGGTACCCTTTTAACTTTGGGTCCTTTCGAGTTAGTTAATCACCTCTTGGTAAAAGTGCCTTTCGGTACCCATACTTGGGTGATCCTTCTCGGTCTAGCGAATGGCAAGAATGTAGATGAAGGTGCGATATAGTAGACATGTGGTGAATGCACTTTGGGCTTTTGCCTAAGAATTCCTTTATACTCATTGTATGAAGGACGTTATTGATATGTCCTTGTGTGTATGTGCGTAGTGCGTGGATGAAATGAATGCCGTGCATGCATCACTCTTTTCTTTTCATATCTATATGGTACAAAATTGTATTTCGCATGATATAAAGAGGCAGTGGGGCGTGATGAGGGAAGAGGCGGTTTTTGCATCATCTTAGACGCCGTTTGAGGCTTTGGGGTGTCTACTTTCTTAGACATAACAAACTTAGTTGGTTTGGTGGATACTTCATTAGTATCAACGTATCCCAAACCCGTTTTATCACTATCATGCTTTTGTGATTAGATAATACGATGCAGCATGTTAGATCCCGTATCAAACTGTTTCATCATTTTCTCTAGGTCTATATTCCTTGATTTCAAATTTGAAATCTCGGATTTCATTTCGTTATTTTGAGTGGTTAATGATGAAATCTCTGTCTTTAATGCAGTGATGATGCATGATGACTCTTTCTTTGAATCATTTAATTGAGCGACAAGATTCTAGTTAGAAGATTCTAGCAGTTTCTTATCTTCAATTAATCGCTTCTTTTCCTTAGCGAGAGTCTTAGTGAATTTATGCAATTCTAAATACTCACTAAAAAGATCATCATAAGAAGGCTCAGAGTCAGAATCAGAATCAGATGATACCCCATTAGATGCTTTGGACACAAAGCATACTTGTGCAGTCTCTTCTTCGGTTTCAGTCTCGGAATCCGATGTATCACTTCAAGTGGAGGCCTTTAGAGCACGTTTCCTTTGCTTGGGTTCTGAGACAAGTCTATTCTTGTTCCGTTCCTTGTCAGGGTATTTATTTATTTGCTTTTCTTTATTGGGGCAATCATATGATAAATGTCCAAGTTTGCCACATTCATAACATTTGACATCTTTATCATTTGTCTTATTCTTATTTCTTTTAGTCGTAGTGCCCTTATTTTTGTTTCTATATGACCTTCTCATAAATTTTCTTAAACCTTTAGCCAATAGAATTAGGTCATCATTATCTGATTCAGAATCACTATCATCTACGTGATCGGAAGAAGTAGAGACGTATTCATTTGATTTAAAAGCAACAGCTTTACCTTATTTAGATGATTCCGATTTCCGTATGGTGAGTTTATTTTCATACACCTTAAGTGATCCAATTAACTCTTCCATCTTTATTGAGTTCGTTTCTTTGCTTTCTTCTATTGCGGTTACATTAGGGTCCTACTCTGATGGAAGGCTTCGCAAGACTTTCTGTATTTTTTCCTGCATGGTAAAAGCTTTACCAAGAGACTCAAGAGAATTGTAGATGTTAGTCAAACGAAGATCCATATCAACAATAGATTCGTTAGGCAATAGTTTAAACGACTCAAGTGTGGACATAAGCATGTTTATCTTTGACTCTTTTATTTGACTCGTGCCTTCGTGTTTCATTTCGAGTATCCTCCACATTTCTTGTGCACTAGAATAGTTTGAGACATAACTACACTCACTCTTACTTAATCCATTTAGGAGCAATTGCATAGCCCTAGCATTCATGCTAAGTTTCTTTTTATCATCACTTGTATATTCTTGTCTAGGTTTAACAACTTCTAGTGTGACTCCGTCTACGGTGGATAACTTAGATGGAACAAAAGGACTACCTTCTATAATCGAGCAAAGATCAATATCTATTGCCATAATAAAAAGATTCATTCTTAGTTTCCATTGAATAAACGACTCATCGTCAAAAAGAGAAGGCCTTTGGCTCGACATACCTTCTTGCTCGGTTTTGGGATTTGTGGTTGCCATCTCACTGAATCGTTGGATCCTTTGAAGTGAGTGTTTCTGCGCTCTGCTACCACTTGTAGAATCTGCAAGGCACCACTAGAAGGGGGGGGAGGTTAAATAGTTGGTGCGGAAAATGTGGTTTTTAAAATTGTTTTGACCAAAAACTCAACTTCTGAAAACAGATTCTGTTTTCAGGACCAGTTTTAAAACGTTTTTAAAACTAGGTTGTAGGTCTTCAAAAATTCTGAAATTTTGATAGAACTTATCCTCAGATGTTATGAGTGTCTCCTAAAAATTTCAAATTTAAATTCAACCTTTAACCCCTTCAAAATCGTTGGTGGTCAGATTGCGCGAATCTGCCAGAAACGGTAGACTGTTTTGAAAAATTTATTCCTATTTGTACTTAACTCCAATTGCTCTAAAATTTTAACCAATAACCCTTTATATGTTATATTTAAATGAGTTGAAACAGTTTTGGAAAATTCTTTCGGGAAGTTAGTCAAATACACTCAAAGTCTCAACCTTTGCAAGCCTGAAAATCAGACTGCACTAGTCTCAGAACTTTGGATGTTTGACTTATACTTATCCAAAAGGGTTGAAACTTGTGCAAAATTAACCCCAAGACATGTGAATATTATTCTGGAAAGTTTCATAATTTTTGAAAAACATTTACTATTTTTACGAATGTGATTAAAAACAGTAAATAGTGCTGAAACAGAAAATCAATGCTGAAAGTAAATGACACCAAGAATTTTATACTGGTTCGGTTATAAACAACCTACTCCAGTCTTCGAGGAACACCTTCCTCGGTTCACACTAGTCACACAACACAAATACACCTTACCACAGGGTTGATGGAGTTACACACCAACTCCAACTCTTTACAAACCTTGTATGATGAATACAATTACGCACGAACACCACCACCTTGCAAGAATGAAGATTGATCACACCTTGATCAATCTTTTACAAAGATATAGAATGTGTGGTGGTCTAAGATAAGCCTATTCAAGAATATGAATATTAGTACAATAGGCTTTCAAGAAAGAAGAAAGAAAGAAGTGTAGAAAGAAGGAGTGCTAGGCGTTTTGATCACAAGAATGTAATGCTTGTTCTTGTCTTTGTTTTGCTCTTCTCCTTTCATTTTTATCCACTATAGCCGTCCCCCCTTAGGTCCTTCTCCTCTTGAAAATTGTCTTCTAAGTCCTTGGGAGAATGTGTGGCATCATTGTGACATGATCTTGCTTACTTGGCACCTTCTCATTGGATGATCATTTAACCTTTGCTTACTTGGCACTTCATGATTGGTTGAATGTTGTCATCATTTGATGACTTGGAAAATCTGAAAATTCCACTAAAAACATGTGCCAAAATCAACATAAATTAGTTGCCATAACTCATAAGATTATCATCCAAATCAAGCAAGATAATATTTCTCCACACAAGATGATAAAATCGGCCATAATGAGTAGTTGACATGCTGAAATTTCAGCATGTGATACATGATGCTCCATTTCAAATTACTACCAAATTTTCTTTGTTTTTTTCTCCAAAAATTAATCATCAATTAGTAGACAATATCCTCATCATTTTGGAAATGAAATTCGGACACCAACGTGGCCACAAAATCGGCCAAGGTACATACACACACGCTGAAATTTTTTTCAGCATGTGTGATATTCAAGATATCACACTTTATGACTTTATATCTTATTCAAATTACTTCCATTTCTTCTTCCAATTGATCACATGTTTCAAGACACAAAATTTGTCTAATTTTGGAGAGGAAATTCGGCCACCCTTTAGTACACATGCTGAAATTTTCAGCATGTGTTACAAATGAGATAAAGTTTAAAACATTATCTTTTGTATCTTCTTTCTTTAAATCACCAAAATTGTATGATTGATTCTTGACCAATCAATATGCCAACAAGACTCCACATATGCTCCATCAAGTGCATTTAGGCACATGTATATGCATGTGCTGAATTTTATTTTTGTAAACTTTGTAAACTAGTGCACATTTAATAATACACACATGGTATATTCCAATCAGTCCTCAATCTAATTTTCTAGAACTCTTTAAGATGTATGACATATGTAAAAAGTGTTTAGATACGTGTCGTATGATGTGCCAAAAATGTTCCATGTGTTGTGTACGTAGAAAACCGAATTTTCGATGTTTATCGATTACCCGATTTTTTTCTAATTAAATTTCAACTTTTTGCACATGTTATATATTACGTTACACATAATATATATAATATAAACTTTAATTTTCAGTACTTGGCTGGTCTAAAGTGGCGCCATTAACATGTGACAAAATTGAAATTGGAATCTCCACAATTTGGCCTTAATGTGGGGTGATTTGTGTGTGCCAACATGGAATGATTTTATGGATAAGAATATCATCATATGCACGAAAATAATAAGTATTTTTAAAGTGTATGGGCTGGCCATCTAATTATGGCAAGTACGTGACACATTGTCGAAGTTTCGGTATTCGCCCGATATGACAATTTTTGGTTTAGAACCTTTTAACGTGTCGTATTTAATTTGTCATCACCATGACTTATATCATATGATATAAAACCTGAATATACTCATAAATATGAGTTAAGTATGATGGTGTGACGTACGTACGTAAAATATATAACGTGTCGATAGTACGTTGGAATACATGTGTATGTGCCTTTTTCAAAAAATCTGAAAATATATTTTTATATATGTATGTAGGCGTGTATATTGATGAAGAGAGGAGGACCTTTCTTAGTCTTGTTGCCTTTGTGCCTTGTTCAAATGTAGCTTCCTTTAATGAACTAATTAGTTTAATTAACTAAGTACTTCACTTAATGAACTAGTTTAGTTCATTAATGGTGGCACCTGAAAATAGTATAAACACAACAAATGTTTGCCATTTGATGTAAGCTTTAAAGCTTCATGGCTCGTTAGTACAGCAACATTATATATGAACTATATAATGCAAGTAATATGCAACATATCATGCACATTTATCTTATGCACGTTTTTAAGCTCATTTAAATCATATATTTTGAAATCACTCAAACCCCCTTTTTCTATACCCGATGCACTTGCCGTGCTCTACTAAGAGGAGTACAAGGCATCGATGTCATTCATATGTATGCCTACATACACATAGTTCGAGATAGCAGAAGCGACATAAAAATAAACATAGTATAATCGACATGCATACATTTCATGATATCTAAATCTATACAAGTTGTAAGAATTTCATCAGTACTAAAGATTGTAAATACATGATTCACATAATCACAAATCCAAAAGATATTATCAGCAGTAGCCTACTCTCGGCTCTTCTTCCAAAAACGTGATCATACGCTCTGGCCATGTTAACTGCAAGGCATTTAAACAAAAACTGTGAGCAATAACATAAACCGCCCAAAAAGTAGACCCTTTGGATCCGTCATGGGATCATACACGTAGAGACGGGTTTCATAAATAACATACATCACAAAACACTTACCTTTCCGCCTCCGTTTTACAAATCAAAATGTAACACAACCCTTACACATAAGTCCATATACCCAACAACTTACAAAGTCCAACTTAGATGATGATTCAATTAATTTGCTAATATGTTTCGTAACGAAATCTATATCATTTCCATAATAATCCATAACCACGATGCAAAAATTATTAATTATTCTATTTCATGCCTATTAGTTAATCCATGTTATCCTATGTCTATGTATTTTCTTTTTTAATCCCATACCTTTTAATTTCTATGGTGCGTGATGATCCATCCCCATACATATAATCCATATTAGTCTATGTCCATAAGTATAATCTATGAAAATCTATGTCCATAAAAATAGCCTATAATAGTCCGTGTCTATAAAAATAGTGAAAGTCCATAGCCATGAGTAATAAGAAGTCCATGTCCATGAGTAATGAAAATCCATAATACATATCCATAATCCATGTTTATAAAATATCCATTATACATCATAGTACAAAATGATGCAAAGTTATAAAAATGCAATGCATGTCTATGTCCATATCTGGTCAGAGACCGATCCGTATCTATATCCGGTCGGAGATCAGTCCATATTCATATCTATTCAGAGACCAGTCTATATATATATATATATATATATATATATATATATATGTGTGTGTGTGTGTGTGTGTGTGGTCGGAGACCAGTCCACATCTATATCCTATCCGGGGTGGGTATCATGATTTTGCAAACAACAATTTGCATATCCGTATCCAATGAATTTTCGCAACATGTCGTGTATGACTATCCATATTATATATATACAGTGATAGTGTCATAATGATGCAGTCATTATAAAACGATGCAATGCATGTCCATTTGGTTGGTGACCACTTCCATCTGCGGTGGGGCGTGATTTTGCAAACAATTAAAGATGCAGCGTTTTCCATGTTTCAAATCCAATGAACTATCGCAAAGATGAGATGCATCATGATCTATGTTCATACTTATATAAATATAGGAGAGACCATATAATTTTCCCATTGGGTTATATAAGCACACTAATCAATTCCATATCCATATGGTTATGTCCATACTTATCTCTCTATGATCCATGTCCATTTATTTTGTCTACGATCTATCTAGGTCCATTTGGTATCATACATGTATATTTATATTCATCCATAATCAATGTCCATATTACAACGTATAACATCTTAGTTCCTTAGTAAAAGTTTCCACGAATATAAAGGTTACTCCATTCTACACCTTTTGTAACATAACAACTTTATAGTTCTCCGATGTCCATTATTAATTTAGGCATGTCTTAATCCTTGATCCATATCCATTTTACAGCCTACGGTTCCATAAATACCTCAATGCTGTGTAATCTCCTATGAGTTCATAACATCCCTACTCCATGAAATTAACGTTTAACATATGTCCATAATTTGTTTGGAAGTGTCCACCCTCTTTCATAAGTCCATATTTAACAATTTACCCTTAAATTCCGTTGTCATATATTCTAGTGTGTATGAACATAAAGACTTCTCTATTTCATATACTTAATCTATAGCGCCCCGCCCATAACTAGGGTTTCGGTATGGTGCACTCGTCGTACTCTACTACGAGAAGTACAAGGTGTCGATATTATGCATGTGCATGTCGGCGTGAATCATAAATCTAGATAGCGGAAGCAAAATAAAGATAAGCATACGACATGCATATCAATACAAATCATCATAAGTGCGTGCAAATCATAATGTACAATGTCTCAAAATAATCTGAGTACATCATGATCAAAAGGCCCAACATATTTAATACATAACTCCGTCCTACATCGCATCTCACGGGTACTCTAGCTGGGGTCCTTCCTCAATAAACAAGGCGTCAGAGTCCCTGTTCTCTACAATGTGATAAGGCAATTATGAGGGATAACACTAATCGCCTAGCAAGTAATTCGTCTAGATACGTCATGTAGATCATACATAGGAGACGGGGAACTAAAATAATGAAACGTAAATAAAAAAACATAACATTTCACGTCTCTAACTTTAATACTTAAAGTGCATAACATAAAGGTAAATAAATAACATGTAACACATATATCTCTATCAAGTAAACATTCTATACTATCAAGTTCCTAGAAAATGCCACTGTCATGTATATCCACGCTTAGAATCTCAATTAAGGTCTAATATGTCATCATATTTAGTCTTATCATCTAGATGCATCAAGTCCCTATACAACTCATGCAAATGTGATACTCTTATGATGTGGTGTCTTTGAAACAATGTCATAACATAAACTGCAAATCATGTAACAATATCAATTTTTCGGTAACATGTCAAAACATAACATTTTCATAAAGATGACCTTTTTCACATTATAATTGTGACCATTTTACCTTACATGCAAATGATATCGTCATAGAAACGGAATAATCTTCCATATAGAAATATGTATAAATATGAATCCCGATGATTCCACATAGTGTTACACCATACGTACATATTACTAACGGTCACTCGATATTTCGGAGATCCCGTACCGATCCCTAGTACTCGAAACGAATCACCTGCCGTATTTCGCGAAGGAAAAATACAAGGCGTCGATACATTCAATTCCATATCAGCATGATAGCGTAAATTGATATCAGCGGAAGTCATAGAAATCAAACCTCGAAATAAATATCATTAATGAAAAGTCAATGTCTTGAAAATCTAGGTATTACAAATTGAAAATAAGGAAGGAAATATTAAGTCTGAATAAAATAATGTCCACTAAAATCCTCGAAAGAAATCCTCAAGCCACAAGTCTCAATATGCTCACTCCTGATCGTCCTCAACGTACAATAACTTGAAATCGTGAGGATCTGCAAAAATATATAATAGCATAGTATGAGCGATATGTCGCCCAGTAAGTAACCTGTCCACATTTACCATGGGATCATACACAGAGAAGCAAGGGTAAATAAGATAAATAATTAGCGAGATAGAAAACTAGCATTCTTCTCTTTGTAAATAAAGTTTACCTCTTTACCCTTCTGATCAATCAAGCAATTAACATACACGCCTTTGTCACCACAACAGCCGACCTAGACAACAGAATTTCAATTCCATGATCAATTAAAGATCCGGCCGCTTATAGGCCTATATACACACATTCAATTATGCAACCACATATACGTATGTACGATCCATGATTGATACAAAAATATAATTATTGAATTTGACAAATTCATAGCAAATATAGATATGGTATTTGCCTCGATCACGTTTACGCTATACTATACAATAACCAGAGTTAAAATTGACAAAATTTGGCTTCTTTTTTCCTTTTGAATGGATGAAGTAAGGATGGCAGCCTTGATTCCATGATTGTTTTTTGAGAGAATTGGGAGGGGCTGCTGAGGGTAGGGGAGGGGATTTTGTGGGAGTGATTTGTGTGTATAACTTTGTATATGTAGAATTAGGGTTAACTAGATATAAATGGTATATTCCTAGTTTAATATGGAATTTATGATTGGTTAAACTCTATCCTAAGTTTTCTTTTCCTATTCACTTTAGGATTTGTAATATTCTACTTATTATCTATACACCATTTATATTTAATAATAATAATAATAATAGCAATAGTACGTGGGTCGTAACATTCCTCCCCCATTACAATAAGTTTCGTCCTCAAAAATTGAGTATTTTGTAATCGACAACCTAATATCGTTTTACTTAATCCATTTACCTAGATAATGACCAAGCTATAAATCCCTTGTGTTTTCCGATATGCTAACCACTATACTTCCTCGACAAAGGAGAAGGTAATTTCTGTGTCTATTTCCCTCCGCTTATTTAAAATGAATACCTACTGTTTTTATAATTTTAGAATCAAGCTTAGGGGCATTGTCACCATATTAGGAGTTCCATATCCCAGTCATCCGCCGATATCGTACTGTATAGATATACTCTCTCTTATCATAGAACCGAGTCCTCGAAATCGATCTTATACCTACGAGCTAGTTCTATGATCATGCACTTACTTTTTCAAAGATATCGTCAACAACCTAGTATACAAAATATAGATATATTTTTCTTCAAATACAAGTGTAGCTTACATAGCTATAATTAGGAACATAGCTTTAATTATTTAAAATAATATCCATTCTAATTTTTTTTTATAAACATAGAAACCAGAGTATTATATATTTGTTTTAGCAAAGAGTGTATCAAATCACCACATATAAAAAATAATGGTACAACTTAATTTGCAAAAGTATTTCGATAAAGCTGCATTAAAACAATAAGGAAACTCAACAAATGTGAATTTTCGTAAAACAATTTGAATACGGTACCTTTCTTTTCTAAAATAAGTGTATATTTTAAAAGCTACTTTTTGCTTCACAGAAATACAACACTTGAAAACTCAACAAATGTAAAATTTCATAAAACAATTTGAATAAGGTACCTCTCTTTTTGAAAAAGAAGTATATATATTTTGAAATTATTTCTACTTAACAAAATTAAATAAGTTCATCACAAGCAGATAAATAACTTTAAAAACATTTAATATATAAAATGCTTGCAATGTCGATAGTTGACAAATAATTTTTTTAGCAAAATAAATATAGCTAAATGAAAGTTTGAGAAATATAAGAAATATATAACATATCGTTCTTCGAAAAGTTCATTATTATAAAATATATCTGTTTTGTCAGGGGTAGTTGAAATTCCATTAGGTTGATATACGAATTCGGAAAGGAATATAGCGTTGTAAAGTTAATAGACTAAAAAATGAAACTAGTAGAAATATTTGGAAGTACAAATCTTTGAAATACCATTGAAATATAGAATATATCCTGGTGTATATGCTTATAAGAAAACGTTTAACTATTTGAAAAATAATAGTCCAATACTTCGTATAATTTTTCTAAGTCACCCTTAATGTCAAATGAAAAATCGACTTATTACTGTTTCTTATAAATCTTTAACTTAATTTGTCTAATCCTAGCATGTCACACTAAATATTGTTTGGCTTAAGGTCTTCTAATGCACCATGATTCCGCATACCACACTGATCCAACGTTTTTCTTTACTTGGTTATTTCAACCGCTAATGTTAAGTTAGTTAGATCTTACCTGAACAGCAACTACTACTTGTTCATACTTGCTCTATTTCAATTCAAGCCTACTCGATAAATCAATACTTACATGTTCCTATGAATCAATACTTAACCCAAATTTGTAATAATTTGTCATTCCATTGTACTTATTTTAATAATGCTTGCTTATCACTATCAATCAGCATCTCTAAAAGGACTAATATCTTCGGCCTATTTTTGATAACACTAACATTCAACATCTTAATCATAACAATAAACCCTTTGTATGATATTCTTGGCTAAACTTTACTGATCATGACGCTAATAAATCCTTTCTTAGTAATTATCATTTCACTATAAATTATTTCTTAGGAGCTACAATCCCAGCTTAGACATAAACATGTTCTAACATTACCATCAGGAGTAGCGATATAGACCCGCTTTATTTTACCCTAATAGTACCGGGTCCCATGCTGCTGTTACGGTAGAGAAGTCCGAGTAACCGCCTCACCTATCTGAGTTAACGCCTCAACCAGTGCCTACGGTAGGACATGCTGGTTAACATCGCAGTTTACATAATTCAATTGTATGTCATTCAAATGATTCGAGTTTACAGGGATCGGATCTAAGAGATTATGCAAAAGATCATAATTAACAAAGTAAGGCAAATAATTTGAAATCGTATGTGGTGCCCTAGGTATACGTGGGCGTATCCCTTATTCGATCATCTCTTAAGTCTAAAATCAATACTTATTTTTAAGTTCAATGCTTAACATATAATCACTGCTTATGACTAAGATCAGTATTTATGTTCATATCATCGCCTAATGTTCAGATCATCTCTTACATCTAAGATCGTGACTTATGCTCGAAATCATCGCTTATGTTTAAGTTACCACTTAATGTTCAAATCATCATTTAATTTCTATGATCATGATCTGAATCTAAGTTTCCACCATGGATCTAATGCCATACTCTGATACCATTTGTAGCGACTTGTCCCGAGCCCTAGTACTCGAAATGATTCATCCGTCGTATTTTGCTAAGAAAAATACAAGGTGTCGATATTTTCAATTCCATGTTAGCATAATAACGTAAATCGATGTCAGCAGACGTTATAGAAATCAAACCTCGAAATAAATATGATTAGTGAAAGTCAATGTCTCAAAAATTTAGGCATTCAAATTCAAAATAAGGAACGAAATACTAAGCCCGAATAAAATAATGTCCACTAAAATCCTCGAAAGAAATCCTCAAGCCACAAGTCTCAATATCTCCACTCCTGATTGTCCTCAAGGTACACTAACTCAAAATCCTGGGGATCTATAAAAATATTTAATAGAGTAGTATGAGCGATATGTCGCCCATCATGTAACCTGTCTATATTTAACATGGGATCATACACGAATAATAAAGTGTAAATAAGATAAATAATTAACGAGATAGAAAAATAGCATGGTTCTTTTTGCAAATAAAGTTTACCTCTTTGCCCTTCTGATCAATCAAGCACTAATGCACACGCAACTTAGTCATCGTATGCAAATGTTAGTACAATCAATAATCATGACGCAGCTTTTAAAACAATGAATGCAACGATACGATAATGATTTCAATTTCATTTTCTAATTTTATTTTTGTTATCCATACCCGATATCCATTTTCGATATCCAATATTCTCATCGATGCAATGCAATGGCCATGTCTCTTACCTGACAAGTGGCTTATATTGCAAGATTTATGGACTTGGTTCTCTAATGGTCGTATGTGTCCAGGAGGCCTATCCCCTCATAGTCATATGTGCCTGGATAGCCCGATTGGTGGTCATATGTGTCCGAGCGGCCTATCTCACTCATAGTCATATGTGCACAGATGGCCCGTTTGTTCGGAACTAATCCAACTCCGCTATATATTTTGTTTGTAAGGGTGACTTTGAAAATATGCAATTTCAAAACAATTTTCGATTTTTGATACGATTTTCCATTTCGAATGCGATTTATCTTTTCGACACTTTAAATTATTTCCCATGTATAAGTATACTCACGTATATACCCATGCCCATACATGTAATGTACGTGCATATACTTACGCGTATCTCCCTCGACCCACTTTTTCTCCTACCACTCACCAACTCCCCACACCCCTAACCCGCTACCTCATGGCCACGCCTACTGCCCTCAGCCCAGTATCCCTACCCACACCAGCTCCCTCGGCCGAGCCACTTTTCCCACCAAAAACCCTAATTTTCACTCCCCCGCACACTAACCCTCGGCTTTGCTCCTCTAACTTTTTCTCACATCTAACCCCATATACAGCACGTATGGTTCATGCCTAACACACGGCTATGAAAATTACAGCCGTCAGACCACAGACGCGACCTCACGTGCCGCCGTTGGCTGGGGCGTGACACCCCACGTGCCGCCACTGCCTCTCACCTCCGACCACCAGAAGTCTTCTCTCTCATTTCCAACCTTATTCACTCCTCAAACTTTGAGAAATCTCATTTTTCCGAATTCAATTTATCCAACCCCAATCCAAAACCCTCTATTTCAATAACATAAAATCAGACAATTACTTACACTTACAACCTACTTTATCAATCCTATTCTCATAATATTTTATGGTTCCTTACCTCTCCATATATCCACGTGCGGCGAACCCCCCTTCACCACTCATCAAAACTTCTGGCCCTTAACACAATTCCACCCTAATCCTTTACCAACCAAAAATATATTCAGATAAGCGCACAAGGCACTATGTCTACACCCTTACATATTTTAGACATTCAAGTGTGCAAGTCTCGGCCCTCACACCACCTCCACACAACTCGGTAATTCACACACACAAATGCAATTATAATCTAGCTATCAACCCATTATCACATATATATATATATATAGACACACACACACGTGTCTATTTTCCATCTGGTTTGCAGCTCCAAACACTTTCTTGGGGGACATGCATGAAGTATATCCAGGCCTCTTTCTTTGGCATATCTGGAAGCGGTATATTGCTATTATTTATGATGATGCATCTTGGTCTCAGCAACTTGTTATTCGCTCTATTAGACAGGATCTCTACTTCTGGGTTGCGTCTAGATCAGGCACAAGACTCGCCCTTTCAAATGCATATCTGATTAATGTTGCATCGTGCACCTATAATAAACAACTCTAGAGGGAGGGGGTGAATAGTGGTTAGCAGAAATTACACTACTACTTGATTAAAATCTCCTTTGAATACAGAATCTGAGACCACTTCAGATTCAAAACCCGTTTTTGAAAAATTCAATAATCCTTGTACACAACTCCAAAAATTATGAAAATTTCCAAAACTTAACTTCAATGTCTTGAAAAGACTCTGTCTAAAAATCAGATAAAAACAATATAGTTTGGCCCTTCAAGCAAATAAAAAGATTCAGATGGTCAATCTGGATAGAATTGGACAAAATGTTACTAAAATTAGAAAACGTGTTTCTATTTGAATACTTAACCAAAAAGGTTGATCTTTATGTCAAAACACTCCTTCGGATGTCTAGTGTATGTTTCCAAAAGGCATTGAGCTTAAAAAATTCTTGGTTAAAACAGAATTCAAGTTTTCTCAAAATTGGTCAGATTGCAGTCAGATTGGAGTAGTTATCTTGCAACAACTGATTTTTCCTTGCTCAAATCAAGTGATTCTTGTTTAAAATAAAAGCTAACAGTCTGAAGTATATCTCTATCAAAAATCACGAATTTTGAACGTGTTTAGCTATTTTTTCAAAACGTGAGAAGTTGTGTGAAATCTGCAGTGAAAAACAGGCGGAAAACAGAAAAATTTAAAGAAGACAAGAACACCAAGGATTTATCCTGGTTTGGTCAGTGTGACATACTCCAGTCCCAATGGACACCTTTCCTTGGATTTCACTACGATATGAACCAAATTACAACAAGAACAAAGTTTGATCCTTGGGTTAAACACCAACCCTATTCAAGACTTAAATGTACACCTCTATGCAACTCTTGGTTGCAACATCTCTATCACCTATTGATGTAGCCTTATATATTGGGCTAATCAATCTTACAAATGAGACACAAGAGGCTTATAGCTCTACAACAAATATCACAAGAACACCTTGGCTACAAAGAATGAAACAAGAATGGAGAGAAGAGCATAGAAAGACAATTCAACTTTTGCTTTTTAAGTGTGTCTTCTTCTTTTTCACCTTTGCCTCCTATTTATAGTGTGAAATGGCTCTTGAAGATAAGAACTCCTATGTGTCACCATCTTCATCATAAATGTTTAAGTGTCTTCACATCATTGGTTGGCCACATAAACACCTTGTACACTTGGCAAAATGAAACAACACATTTGATCCACCTTGGAATCACATTTGGCCGAAAATTTTGTCTTCAAAATGACTTAGAAACTGTGAAGATAATATAGTAGGATAAGATGACATAACTCCTCCACTATCCCCTCAACTTCTTGGCATAAACATAGGGCATGTGAGGCTGCATTTTTGACTTTAAAAATAGCTCCAAAATCAGCTCCAGTAAACCCATATTAGCCGTTGGGTTTGAATTCAAAAGGTCCAAGTTGGCAATTTTGCTAACTAGCTTCATTTTGGTTGGTCCACTTGCCACCCAGTCATAAAAGGCGTACACCATCATATCCACCAGTTCGTGAGCCTTTTTCAACCCATATATATGTGTACAAACTCATATTTAATGAGGAGAAATCAATAAATAATAGTTAACAAGACTATGTAAACATATAACACAAAAATTCCCATTTTTCTCCTTGTATGTTGTGATCAATTTCACATCTTTAACACCATTAAATTCTATGAAAAATGATGATTAATATCCTCCAATAACATATACAAGAAGGTCTTCAAGAAAAAAATAAAATGTGACATCACAACTCGTCACATATCCCGCTACTGTTGATAATATCATCAAATAGAGAAATAACATAGAGAACCATCAAATAATCTTCAAGGTAATCATAAATCTACTCAAGAATAAATATAATAATATACTCAATAGATTCCTTGTATAAAAATACCAAAACTGCCCTCAGGGGTAAAATGAACAAAATGCCCCTGGTGAGAGAAAACTCCAGAAATGACCCTAATGGTCAGAAATAGATATAATAACACCTTTGTAATGATAAATAAGATGAAAATAAGAACTTGAAATATTTCCACCACGTCATGTTCTTACAAAACTCAAAATACCAATTTTGTCCTTTTTGGTAAGTTGTAGAAACTTCCAAGGCACATTAGTGACAATACACTATTATTATCATCAAAAGAAGTAATAAAATCACAATATACATATATGAAACATATGTATATTAAAACAATCATTTTATCACTTTCTAGAAAAATTTCTCCAAAAATGCTAGACATCGATCGATATATTTCTCAATTTTAGAGACTGATGTATATATCGATCGATCGATGTATACCTCTGGGTGAGAGATCTATGTCTCATAGTGAGTTTCAGTTTTTGATTCTGTGTGACATCGATCGATCGATGTAGAGTTTGATGTACATCGATCTCAGACTGAGAGATCTATGTATAAACCTATGTATACATTGATCTCTGGCAGAGAGATCTATGTAGAGATCGATGTCATTTTCTCATTTGTTTCAACTTTATTTCAACTTTGTGACCTTTTTATGCATTGAACACTTAAAATCAAGACTTTGAAAATTATTCAAACATATTTCTCAACATTCTCCTCCTTTTTGAAGATTTTCAAAATAACTTTAAATGATTTTAATGTCACAACTGTTTATTTGTTTATCTCATATCTACCAGTTTTATCCCAATTGAATTGTTTTGAAAACATCACCAACTACCAATTGTTTCACCAATTCTGTACCAATTGTTTTCAAACTTTCAAAAACTCATGTTTTTAATATATGTGTTCATGTGCTTCCCCTCAACTTATACTCTCTCCCTTAACCTATGCTCAAAATTTATACCAATTGGAACTTAACATTCAACTCAAATCCAAATCATGACTTATCAACTAAAATTATGTTCTTACTCTATCTCCCCCTTTATTTTGTAAATCATGAAAAAGATATAATTACGCAATTGTATCGTAAGTCATCATACATAACTTGGCTCGTAAGTTTTCAAAAGTGGCTTGATTAAGGGGTTTGATGAATATATCAGCTATTTGATGATTATTTCTTACATGATCTATGGTTATGTCGCCATTTTGAACATGATCTCGAAGGAAATGGTATCTTACCTCAATGTGTTTGGCCTTAGAATGAAGTACCAGATTCCGAGAAAGATTGATCGCACTTGTGCTATCGTAGAAAATTAGAATCTTATTCATTTTAACGCCAAAATCACTAAGTTATTATTTAAGCCAAAGTATTTGGTTAGTGCATAAACTCAAGGCTATATACTTGGATTCAGTGGTAGAAAGAGCTACACTAGCTTGCTTTTTAGAAAAACAAGAGATCAGGTTGGTTCCTATGAATTGACACGTACCGTTAGTGGATTTTCTATATAATTTGCAACCACCATAATCAACATCACTATATGCGTACAATTCCAGCTTAGCATTTCTATCATACCAAAGTCTTAAGTGAGGTGTGTGTTTAAGATATCTAAATATCTTTTCACCGGATTGTAATGTGATACTTTAAGACAAGATTGAAACCTAGCACACATAGAAACACTAAACATTATATCAGGTCTTGATGCAGTTAAATATAACAGTAATCCAATCATAGACCTATAAAGTGTGACATCAAAAGGTTTACCATTTTCATCTTTGTCTAGTTTGGTGCTAACACTCATAGGGGTAGGTGTTGGTTTCAACTCTTCAAATCTAAACTTCTTAATCATATCATTGATGTACTTAAGTTGGCTAATGTGGATTCCTTGAGGGGTTTGTTTGATTTGTAAACCTAAGAAGTAATTCAACTCTCCTACCATTGACATTTCAAATTTTGACTTCATATACTCTTCGAAGTCTTGTACTAAGATATGATTGGTTGATCCAAAGATTATGTCATCTACATACATTTGTACTATTAACAAGTTGTTATCTTTTCTTCTTAGAAATAACATGTTGTCTATGGTTCCCTTTTGATAATTATTTGCAATAAGAAAGATTGCAAATCTATCATACCATGTTGTTGGAGCTTGTTTCAAACCATATAAAGTTTTCTTAAGCTTGTACACATGGTTAGAATTCTGTGGATCTTTGAATCTAGGAGGTTGTTTGACAAACACCTCTTATTGGATGTATCCATTCAAGAACGCACTCTTGACATCCATTTGGAAGATTTTAATATTGCTTAGACTTGCAATCATAGGTAACAATCTGATTGCTTCTAGTCGTGCAACGGGTGCAAAGGTTTCTTCATAATCTATTCCTTCTTATTGATTATAACCTTGTGCGACTAGCCTAGCCTTATTTCGTGTGATGTTTCCTTGTTTATCTATTTTATTCCTAAATACCCATTTAGTTCCTATTATAGACTTATTTTCGTGTTTAGGTACTCAGTCCCATATGTTGTTCCTGGTGAATTAGTTCAATTCCTCATGCATGGCATGTATCCTAGATATATCACCTAAGGCTTCCTTAACATTCTTAGGTTTTAAGTGTGAGATTAAACTATGCCCTTCAACTTGACTTCTGTTTCTACGTGTTCTAACCCCAACTCTTGGATCCCCAATGATTAACTCTTTAGGATGTTTATGTTTATCTTTTATAAGCCACCAATTCCTAGATTGACTAGGTTCACCCTCATCTTGTTCAGATGTTTCATTTGTGTGAACATTATCATATACAATTGGATCATCTTGTAAGTTAGTTGTATTATCTTCCAATTGCAAAATTCTTCATTCATTTCATCTAAGGGTTCATGCATGCCTTGTTCAGGGAGAATTGGTTCTAGATGATCACATACAGGCTCAAGTAATACATCATCATCATCAAATATATTTTCAATATTATTTTCTTGTTTGTGTTTAGTTCTATCACTACCTTCAAAATATGCATTTTCATTGAATTTCACATGTACATATTCAATTATTTTTCTAGATGCAGAATTATGACACATATATGTTCTTGAATTAGTTGAATAACCAACAAATATGCATTCAATAGACTTTTGTTCAAACTTGTCTAGATTATCATTAGTGTTCAATACAAAACACTTACAACCAAAAGCTCTAAGATAATCTACCTTAGGTTGTCTATTGTTTAATAATTCATATAGTGTTTTGTTTAACTTCTTTCTAATTGAAAGCCTATTTATAATATAACAAGCACAACTTATAGCTTCAGCCCATAAATATCTTGGTAATTTATTTTCACATAATATTGTTTTAGCAACTTCTTGAATTGTTCTATTTTTACGTTCAACAACTCCATTTAGTTGTGGTGTTCTAGGTGGTGAGAATTCATGTTTAATTCCATGCAATTCACAAAACTTTACTACACTTTTGTTTTTAAATTATCCACCTCTATCACTTCTAATTCTCTTAATATTTTCTTCGTAAAGATTTTCGAGTTGCTTTGTAAGAGTTTTGATTGCCAAGGGAACATCGTCTTTGTGTGTTAAGAACAATGTCCATGTATAGCATGAGTAATCATCTACTATGACACACACATAGTAGTGTCCACCTAAACTTCTTGTCCTACTTGGACCAAATAAGTCTAAGTGAAGCAATTCTAGTACATGACTATTACTCACTTCATGTTTTGGTTTTAATGTTTCTTTAATATGTTTTCATTTAATACATGTTTCACACATTTAAAAACTATCTAAGTCTAACTTAGGCATACCTCTAATTAAGTTCTTCTTAGATAACTTTTCAATAGTTGAAATTCCTATATGACCTAGTCGTCTATGCCATAAATTTACATCTAGGTCATGTGATATTAAACACTTAACCTTAGCATCTATCATGTTATTTAGTGATAGTGTGTAAATGTTACCACCCTATTTCCTTTTAATACAATTTCTCTTTTTTCATTAGTTATATCACAAGAATCAGGGAGAAAAGAAACATAATAACCGGAATCTAAGTTGCGAAATGCTTAATACATTATAAGAAGGATTTCTTACTAACAACACATTTCGTATTTAAAATGTGTTAGGGTGCCCGATTGTTCCTTTTCCAACAACTTTTCCTTTGTTGTTGTCACCGAATGTCACCTTTCCTCCATTCTCAATATGTTCCAATTCAGTGAATAATTTGGGGTTGGCCGTCATTTGCCTTGAACATCCACTGTCTAAAAACCATTTGGTTTTTAGCTTCTTGGACTATGCCTCCTTCTTGCATTCCTTGCTATTTTCCTATAATGGAGACAAAGTTTTAGGTACCCTTTACTTTGGTCCTTGAATGTTAGGGGCACCACACTTGTTTATATACCCTTTGGGTATCCAAACTTGGATATACCTCCTTGGCACATATTTGGCATTATTATAAGTTGAATATAAATGATTAACATGTACTTGACATTTCCATTTAAAAGATGATGCATTGTTATACATGTTGTACCTAGGGTTATATGTACTATGTTGTGGCCGATTTTGATAGCTAACGTAAGGCATATGATTTTGTTTCTTATATGGTGCTATGTATGTGTGTTCATATGCATTTCTATACGTCTTATATGAATGTTGCCTATAATTATGTCTATATGGATTATAATAAGTTGTTTGCATTTCTTTATGTCTAGTCACATATGAATACATATATGCATAATTTCTAGGTTGTCTAGATGCAAAGTGTTCTTTTGTGGGTGCATGTTGCATTTTTACTTTAGAATATGCAGAAGAGGGAGTAGAAGAAGGTGTAGCAGACAAAGTTGATTTGTTGTATTATACGGCAACTTGGACTTAGATGATACAAAGTTAGTCTTTTTTCCTAACTTGTCATTTTCTTCTATACACCCTAAGCCCTTCTTATCATTTCCATATTTTTGTGACGATATAAGTGTGTCTAGCATGTTAGATCCTGACTTGAATTGTTCTAACATTTTTTCTAAGTCAAGTTTAGATGATTTAAGAGTAGATACTTCATTTCATAATCATGCATCTTGGTTTTCAACATACTATTTTCGGTTCTTAAGGTTTGTTCATTATTTCTAAATGACTCAATTTTAGTCCTTAAATGAATGAAGAGTATTTGATGACTCTTGTTTGAAAGACACTAATTGTGAAGCGCCCCGACCCGGACAGCAGATCCGAACCGGTGCACCCGTCCTAGCTTACTGAGAAGACTACAAGACGTCTCATCTCTCGAATACACATCATCAATGACGTAAGAGAATAAGTACGGAGACACGTGCAAAATAAAATCTAAACCATCAACTTCGTACATCAAAGTGTAATAAGAAAACAAAAGATTGTTCGTGGTCGTAGCCGACTAAACCCTCAAGTGAATGAAGGAAAACTAAGATAATATGAAACTGTCTAAGTAATTCCCAATAAGAACTTTAAGCATCCCACTCAGCCTACTCACCGTCGTCCTCTATTAAAATCATGTCATAGCTAGGCTCATCTGCAAAACAATGGTAGTACCCTTAGCGAAAACCGCTAGCAAGTAACCTGTTTATAAGACATATAGGATCAACACATGGCAAGACATGAGTAGTATTTAAATCAAGGGGTTGATGGGGCACATGTCTTGTATAACTTCAAGAATGTAGATTAATAGCATAACAGGACAAGAACAATAATTTATACGCATTTAACAGTTCAATAACAATCCAATTACGAAGCAATCATACCGTAACAACTCAAAGGGGATTTTAATCAAGGGTAGTAGTGTAATTTCCGCTAACCACTATTCACCTCCCCCTCTAGTGGTGTTTATTGCATGTGCACAGTCCAATAATTGGTATCAAAGCTAGGCCAACACCACTCTAAGAAGACAAGGCTAAGAAGTAAGAAATCATTATAGCCTGCACACCTCAAATCAAAGGCTTGGAGTATTTGAACACTTCAAGAAGGTTTGGAGAATTTGTATCCACTTGATTAAGATTCAAGGTATTCATCTTAAATCATACATCATGTCATCAATCTCTCATAAAGGAGTGTACTCTAGGTTAACAAAAGAGGTAACATCTACTCTATATTTTGATTCTGATAACGAGATGACTTTTGATGAAATGTATGATGAATTTATGAAAATGCATGTTCATTGTAAAAGGTTTTCAAAAGAGAAAAAGAAACTAATTGAAGAAAATGACAAGTTGAAGACAACCACTTGGAACTTTCTAATCAATTTGTTATGCCCCGCACCCTCTGTGAAATAAATAAAGGATAAATAGGAATTAAATAGAATAAGGACAATTAATAACAATGAATAAAGAATTAAGTCTTAGAATTAATTGGAATTTATTGAGGGGATTGAATATAGAATTAAGTAACATTTAATTTAGAATTAAATATTGGAATTTAATTATTTAAGATAAATGAGATAATAGGATATAATTTAGAAACTCCAAATTTCACCGTTCCCACATAAAAACTGACAGAACATCAGTTTCCCTATTTCCTATCAGACAGCGTCGACCCCTCTCTTCTCAGCCCTAGCCGACCCATAGCAGGAGAAGGAGATAGTCTCCAAGAGTGAATCCAAAACCCGTCCATTTTCCAATCCGAGTAGCAGTAATCAAAGGCAAGTAATCTACTTATAAGTTTCCTACGTTTTGTGAAAGAAAAAGGCCTATTTTTGATATCAAATTGGATCACGATGCAGTAGTTTCTTTCTGTGATTTTATATGTACTCTATATGTTTTGGTTTCGAGATTTGGCCACTATATGTTGAATATTGTTGTTGTTGTTGTTGATCTGGTGGAATCCTGCAAATCCCTATCCCTTGAACCCTATTTTGTTCCTATTTGCGTTTGAAGGGAAGGGAGAGTGGAAAAGATGGAGTTTTTGGGTTCATTTTGATGAATCATGTGAGTTTTAGGCTTGAATCCGTGATTTGTACGTGAATGGTTTTGTGTGGTGAATTAAGGATGGATTGATAGTGAGGATTAGGCTTGGAATAGTTGGAAGAAAGTTGGAAATCGATTGGGATTTAGATCTGCATTTTCTGCAGAAATCGCAAGATGAAAATTCTAGAAATCAATGACGTCGATCGATCGACGTCAGAGGCTAACGTACGTCGATCGATCGATGTCTAGTTGGTGAGAGACTGATGTGCTTCAGACAAACGTAGATCGATCGATGTATAAGGGGTGAGAGTTCGATGTGTCTCAGATGTACGTCGATCGATCGACGTAGGTTGAGTGAGAGATCGACGTGACTCAGATGGACATCGACCGATCGACGTCAGGGTATGACGTCCATCTATTTTATGTGGAAATAAGGGAAGAAAGAGGGAAGCTAGGGGATCCTTTGGGTGACCTTAGGGACTTCTTAGGACCTGATTGAGGTTAGTCTAAGTCTTGGGAACACAACTTAAGATGGTGAATCAACAGTGGAGACTTCGTAGGGTTTTGGAATCGGACTCCAAAGTGAATAACCTAAGGGGTTAGGAATGAACGTAGGAGGCTCTACAGAGTTCAAAAAGAGGAATTTGAGGGTTCCTACATTATCCCTTGGGTTCTAGAATGAACGTTTAGGTGATGTTGACTTGTCGGAAAGGATACGCTCGAGTGTGTGAATGAGGCGAGTCTCGAATGATTGAGTGACTTTTGAATGTGATTGAATGATGAGAAGCCGCGCATTTTTGCATCATGGCACTTGCATTTGCATTATGTTTTGATAAGAGCTGTGCCTCGGCACAGAGTATAAAGTTTGCGAAATGAGCTGTGATGCGTTACAGGGTATAAAGATAAGCTGTAACCATCACAGGGTATAAAGTTGAGCTTTAATGTGTCACAGGGTATAAAGACAAGCTGTGGCACATTACAGGGTATAAAGTTGAGCTGTGGTGCGTCACAAGGTATAAAGACAAGCTGTGGCCCACCACAGGGTATAAAGTTATGTGACCGGACATTGTGACATGCATTGCACGGTTTTCGAAAAGTGAAGCACAAGCATTTGCGACTGTATAGTGTAGTGCATATTTTGAAATGTCAAAACAGAATCTGAGACCACCTCAGATTCAGAATCCGTTTTTGAAAAATTCAATAATCCTTGTACACAACTCCAGAAATTATGAAAATTTCCAACACTTAACTTAAATGTCTAGAAAAGATTGTCCAAAACTCAAATAAACACAAGATCTTTTTATCCTTCAAACAAATAAAAAGATTCGGATAGTCAATCTGGACAGAATTGGACAAAGTGTTGCTGAAATGGGAAAACGTGTTTCTCTTTGAATACTTAACCAAAAAGGTTGATCTTTCTATCAAAACACTCCATCGGATGTCTAGTTTATGTTTCCAAAAGGCCCTAACCTTACACAATTCTTGGTTAAAACAAAATTCAAGTTTTCTCAAAACTGGTCAGATTGCAGCCAGATTGTAGCAGTTATCTTGCAACGACTGAAAGACTGATTTTCCCTTGCTCAAATCAAGTCATTATTGTTGAAAATAAAAGATAACATTCTGAAGTATATCTCCACCAAAAATCACAAATTTTGAAAGTGTTTAACTATTGTTTTCGAAACGTGAGAATTGTGTGAAATATGCAGTGAAAAACGGGCGAAAACAGAAAAATTTAAAGAAGACAAGAACACCAAAGATTTATCATGGTTTGGTCAATGTGACATACTCCTGTTTCAATGAACACCTTTCATTGGATTTCACTAGGATATGAACCAAATTACAACAAGAACCATGCTTGATCCTTGGGTAAAACACCAACACAATTCAAGACTTATATGTACACCTCTAAGCAACTCTTGGTTGCAACACCTCTATCTTATACATTGGGATAATCAATCTTACAAATGAGACACAAGAGGCTTGTAGCTATACAACAAATATCACAAGGACATCTTGGCTACAAAGAATAAAACAAGAATGGAGAGAAGAAAATAGAAAGACAATTCAACTTTTGCTTTTTAAGTGTGTGTTCTTCTTCTTCACATTTGCCTCCTATTTATAGTGTGGAATAGCTCTTAAAGATAAGAACTCTTATGTGTAGGCTTAAGTGCCTTCACATCATTGGTTGGCCACATAAACAACTTGTACACTTGGCAAAATGAAACAGCACAATTGGTCCACCTTGGAATCACATTTGGCCGAAAATGTTGTCTTCAAAATGACTTGGAAAATGTGAAGATAATATAGTAGGATAAGATGGCATAACTCCTCCACTATTCCTTCAACTTCTTGGCATAAATATAGGGCATGTTAAGCTGCATTTTTGACTTTAAAAACAGCTTCAAAATCAGCTCCAACAAACCCATAGTAGCCGTTGGGCTTGAATTCAAAAGCTCCAAATTGGCAATTTTGCCAACTAGCTTCATTTTGGTTAGTCCACTTGTCATCAATTCATAAAATGAGTATACCATCATATCCACCTATTTATGAACGTTTTTCAACCCATATATATGTGTAAAAACTCAGATTTAATAAGGAGTAATCAATAAATAATAGTTGACAAGACTATGTCAATACATAACACCAAAATTCCCATTTTTCTCCTTGTATGTTGTGATAAATTTCACACCTTTAACATCTTGAAGTTCTCTAAAAAATGATGATTAATATCCTCCAATAACATATAGAAGAAAGTCTTCATGAAAAAAATAGAATGTGACATCACAACTCGTCACATATCCTGCTACTGCCGATAACCACCAAATAATCTTCAAGATAATCATAAATCAACTCCAGAATGAAGATAATAATACAGTCAAGAGATTCCTTGAGTGAAAATACCATAACAGTCCTGAGGGGTAAAATGACCAAAATGCCTCTGGTGAGAGAAAACTCCATAAATGACCCAGATGGTCAGAAATAAATATAATAATATCTTTGTCATGATAAATAAGATGAGAATAAGTCCTTGAAATATTTCCACCATGTCATGTTCCTACAAAACTAAAAATACCAATTTTGTCCTTTTTGGTAAGTTGTAGAACCTTCCAAGGCACATTAGTGACAAAACACTATTATTATCATAAAAAAAGTAATAAAATCACAATATACATATATGAAACATATGTAAATTAAAAAAATAATTTTTTCACTTTTTAGAAAAATTTCTCCAAAAATCCTAGACATCGATCGATCTATGTCTCAATTTTAGAGACTGATGTATACATCGATCGATATACCTCTGGTTGAGAGATCTATGTCTCATAGTGAGTTTCAGTTTTTGATTCTGTGGGACATCGATCGATCGATGTAGAGACTGATGTTCATCGATCTCTGACTGAGAGATCTATGTAGAGATCGATGTCACTTTTTCATTTGTTTCAACTTTATTTCAAATTTGTGACCTTTTTATATGTTCAGCGCTTAAAATCATGACTTTGAAAATTATTCAAGCATATTTCTCAACAATTAATCTAGGTCTTTCGCAACCATTGCGATCTCGGCGTATGCGGATTATTCGATGGTGTCCCTCTCCTGTTGGTGGTTTAAAACTTAATACTGATGCCTCGGTGGGCCGTCATAGCTCAGGAGGCGGAACAATAGTCCGAGACTCATCTGGTCATTTTTTACATGATATATCCTTTCCACTCTGTTATGATTATCCCCTAAGAGTTGAAGCGCATGCAGTCTTAATAGCACTTATCTATTATATTCCACGGTACGGTGAGTTTGATATTTCTATTGACTGTCAAGAACGGGTCCATTTCTTTGCTTCTCTGGTGTCACATTCAGCTCCAAACCTACACCGCCTGCGATTGCTACTCGGTATAGTCCCATTACACCTCACATATGCCCCTCGCGAGACGAATCAACCCGCATACTTCTTAGCTCAGTTGGCGATGATCTCCTCTTCGTTCCAGTCTTTTACCTCATTGGCGTCATTGCCTTTGCAAGTTCGTGGCTTGGTACATATAGATTCAACACTCCCACATTTCCGGCATGATCACTACAAGGTCTAGAAAACCACATATGGACGGCATCAGCATCTACTTGTTGCATATAATTTTGTTTTGTACTTTTGTGTTCAGTTTTCCGTTCTGCATTGGAGTAGGCCTACACTATTTACACAAACTATCGTATAAATATGTACACTTTTTCCTTCGTCTAAGGTTTTTCCACAAGGGTGGTTTTACTTGGCAATGTTTTAATACGGCATATCATATACAACATTTTGTTTTTCTATTCCCTCGCATGTCATTGTCGTCGCATTTCATTTACCGTTATCTTCTCTCTCGTTTTGTACCATGGTGTTCCTCCGCCATAAGTGAGAGATTTTCATATCTATAATAATCATCTTTTCTTGGAAAAACAATATATGCGCCATACGCACACACACGTATATCACCACAACAGCCGACCCACATTTTCTTTTATGCACATAAGGCCCATGCACATGACAACAGAATTTCAATTCCATGATCAATTAAACATCCGGCCGCTTATAGGCATATATATACATGTTCAATTATACAACCACATATACGTATGTACGATCCATGATTGATAAAAAACTACAACTACAAAACTTCATAAATTCATAGAAAGATCTCGTTTACACTATAACGTATAATAACCGAAGTTGAAATCGACAAAATTTGGCTTTCCTTTTCCTTTTGAATTGGCGGCTGAAGGGTGAGTATGGCAGCCTTGCTGCCGTGATTTTTTTTTGCTGAGAGAATTGGGAAAGAATTGGGATGGGCTGGCGAGGGTAGGGGAGGGGATTTTGTAGGACTCATTTGTGTGTATAACTATGTATATATAGAGTTAGGGTTAAGTAAATATACATGGTATATTTCTAGTTTAATATGGAATTTAATGTTGGTTAAACTCTATCCTAAGTTTTCTTTTCCTATTCATTTTAGATGTGTATTTTTCCTACTTATTATCTACATACCATTAATATTTAATAATAATAACAATTGTCTATGGGTCGTAACACACGCACAGATATATATATATATATATGTATATATATATATATATGTGTGTGTGTGTCTGTGTGTGTCTATATATATATATATATATATATATATATATATATATATATATATATATTATGCACACTACTACTCCTATACTATCTCCCTAGATACGGTAATGTTGACGTTGAGGTAGATTGTCAGCAGTTGCTTTCACTCATCCACACTACTACTCCGTTGGCTCCAGATCTTGCACGTCTTCGGGAATTCTTTGCAGCATCATCGCTTAATATATATTATGCTCCCCGGGAGATAAATAAGGCAGCGCATTTCTTGTCTCAAGAAGGATCACAGGCCACAAATCTTACATCCTACACCTCACTGATGTCATTACCATCATACGTTCGAGGAATAATCCTGACTGACTTCACGCTCCCAACATTTCGCACATCAAACAATGGGGAACACTAGCTTCATATTTTGGAGTATCAGCCTCCTGCCTCTAGCGTCTTTTGCAGTATTTCATATTTCATTATACGTTCTAAGTGGGATTGTACAGTGTCAGTTTTGCAACAATATAAATATGCACGCTTTTTCCTTCGCCATGGTTTTATCCACAAGGGTGGTTTTACATGGCAAGGTTTTAATGCGACATATCATATATTGTTGCACTTTCACTATTCACATGTATCTCTATTACTTGTTTTCATATGATGACTTCATACACATTGTTGTAATAAGGCTTTTTCCTCCGCCATAAGTGAGGCTATTTAATAAAATATATATGTATCATATCCCGTGTTAATGGCCGAGGGTAGCCGTTACTACAAACTAAAATAAAAGAAAAAGAAAGCAAATGATCAGTCCTGCGAATCTATCTATATTTCAAAAGAACGATGACTGCGCCGTCTAGTAACCATTGAGGACGGTGGAGGTGGTGGAAGATCCTTCCGAGACCTGCGTTTTTTCCGAGATAGTCCACCAAGGAGAGTCCCGCCACCAGTCGATGTCCTACAACAATCCATATCATCGCCCGCAATGATCAAACTCTCGCGTAGATCATCATATTCAGTCCCTTTACGGCGAGTATATGAGAGAGAAGCTTCATTGTCCGAACCTAGTGCCAAATCAACTTTCTCTTCCTCTTCCCGAAAGTGATCTTGATAGAATTGTTCAATTAAGGGATCATAAGCAGGCTGGCCAATGGCTGGCATTATCGCTAGTGGAACTGGCAATTCAACTTGAATGGATTGAATTTGGACTTCCGGAGCCACTTCAGACGATGGGTTCATCTCGTGAGCATGCTGTATGGTTGTGTCTGAAATCTCCAAGGGCGGAGATAGTGTAGATGTATCTATGTGGTGCTGATCCTGTTGCTTTTGAAACTCCAATGTAGGCGGCACTACCAGTACCGGACATAAATCTGCAGTCAGCCTAGAGAAAATCTGCGATATAGATGGATCAGCAGTAGGCGCAGGGTGTTGCGTGGTATCAGATGCTTCATCCAAAGCGTCTGGAATGCGTGATGGATCAACTGTCGAAGGTGGCTGTACACTTTGAGCCATAAGTCCTTCGGTATTTATGGGGAGGTCCTTAGGGTCTTCAACATCAACGATTCCCTCATGTGCTGGAGGATTTGCGGCTGATGGACGTTTAACAGGGGTCCACCGTGTTTTGGGCTGACGAACGGGGGGAGGCGGAGGAGGTGGTGGTGGAATACGCGATTCTCCTGTGGATGAGCAATCAGCGAGTGCATGTCCCAGTCTGCGGCAGTCAGTGCAGAATAAAGGTAAATCTTCATAAACAATGGGCTGCAAGATTAAACGACCTTTGGCTTGTAGATATATTTTGTGAGGCAAATCTTGAGATACATCAATCTCTACACACACCCGAGCTACCGACGGACGCAGACCCTTGGAGGTAGCCACGTCCAGCTTGATTGGTAAACCAATGGAACGAACGATTTCAAATAATGCTTCCTGCTGATGAAGGTGTATCGGCAGTGCAGGGAGGGCAACCCAAACCGGCACGATGGGGACATCGGAGGATGGATCAAAATCAACAGTCCACTTCGTAACCCTCATGTGGCAACCAGAAATTTGCCAAGATCGACGATAAAAACATCGCAAATAATCCGCCTCATTGTTAAAATTCATCAAAATATGTGTTTGATCAATAAGAGTAATCCGAAGGTCGTGATGGAACCCAATCTTCTCAAAGACTGCGCGTATGACCTTTAATGGGGGACGACCAAACCAAAAAGTACCAACTAGAGAATACCGAAAAGGAGCAGCAAGCGCATCAATTTCCAAATCAAGGAAAGATATCATTGGAATACCTTTGTAACGAGTCGCTGTCTTCGGCGAGATGGTGATCGATGGAGCGGGCGATCCGGCCACTACTGCGGCGAATGTAGGCGCAGGAGCCATTGCGCTGAATCTCAATGTCAGATGAGAGCCAGCAAAGCGTTAGGGATGGCGGCAGCGGTGACCCCGTCGAATTGAGAATGCAACGGATTCCGTCTGAACAAAAGGAATCGATGAAGAATAAAAAAGCTTCGATCTTTCCACAATGTATTAGCAAAGATGCAGCTTCTAATTGATGGGAATCGTAGATTCATTGTTGGCGGCGGTGGCTTACGCCAACCGCTGGTTTTCGCCAGAGAGAGTTCTCCATCTTGTTACATATCTCTATATATATATATATATATCTATATATATATATATATATATATATATATATATATATATATATATATATGTATGGCTGTAAAAATCAGTGGAAATGGAAAACAAAAACATCTGTAAAATAGAAAATTTGCTTCTCCTTCAAATTAAAAGTTGCACAAAAGTTACACATAAACAATTCTGCTGACACTTTAACAGATTTGACTTTTTTTGGAATATTAAAGAAGAAGAAAAGAGCCAATCCGGGCTGCTTTAGGATGTGGTTTTCCTGAGAAGGAAAACTTGGTTCAGAAAAGGAAGGATTGGGCTAAACAAAGAAAGATACATGGTTTAACAAAAAGGAGAATGGACTCATATGAAAATCTGTGAAACAAACGCCACTTGTGTTCCCTTCATCCCCAATCATCCCAATCAGCATCTTTTGCAGTATGTCAAAATACTCAACAATCATTCTAGGTAATGAATGGCTAAGAACAAGAAGAGAGAGAAAAATTGGTAAGAGAGAATCAATCGATTGCCAATAATGAAAATTACTTTTCTATTTTACAATCCGTAGCATATAAGCGGTTACAAGGAAGAAGAAGACGACTAAAACTAGAGAAATTACAAGAATGCCTTTATTTTACTAATACACCTAGCTCAGCCACTAAGGGCATTTTAATACAATCATCCGGTTAAAAAATCCCACCAACCAACTTCTTCTTCCCACATATTGCAGCTGACTTCTACGTTGCACTTCCGCTGCAATTCCAGCTATACACTTCAGCCTTCATCTCTCCATCAATTCCTAACCAATGATCGGCCACTTAATCAATGATCCCTATTCATCTAACTGTTCATTCGTACGAATTGTTCTTCTTCCACCTTCTCTCACACTGGCTCATCCTTCACTTCATCACAACCTTGCTTCATCACGATCAATTCCTTATTAGTGTTGGAATCTTCAACACCCCCCTCAATCTTGACTTACGATATATGTTGAACATTCCCAATGCACCAGACAGGATTGTTAGTCTTCTGGAGTATAATGCCTTTGTGAAGATATCAGCCAATTGCAATTCTGTTCTGATGGGCATACGCCTTATTACCCCTTCCTGAAACTTGTCTCTCACGATGTGTCAATCAATTTCAATATGTTTTGTTCTCTCATAGAACACTGGATTCTTTACTATGTATATAGCGCTTCTGTTATCACAAAATAACTCAACTGGTTTTGTGAATTCCACTTGTAGATCCTTAAGCAGGTAGAGTATCCATTTCACCTCACAAGTGGCTGAGGCAAGAGCTCTGTACTCTACTTCTGAGGATGACTTAGACACTGTAGTCTGTTTCTTTGCCTTCCGGGACACCAATGCATCTCACAACATCATGCAATACCCGGTCATAGATCTTCTGCTTTCAATACATCCCCCCTAATCTGAGTCTGAGAAAGTCTTCAACTGCAATGTGCCCTTGTTAGGAAACAGTAGTCCTTGCCCTGGGCATCCCTTGAGATACCTCAACAATCTTTGTGCTGTCCTCATATTATGTTGGAGCACTCAGAAACTGACTGAGCTGTTGCAGCGTATATGTGATGTCTGGCCTTGTTATTTTAGGACCCATAAGGCACCACTAGAAGGGGGGTTGAATAGTAGGTGCAGAAAATTTGTTTTCTAAATTATTTTTACCTAAAAACTGAACTTCTGAAAACAGTTTCTGTTTTCAAATCCTGATTTGAAACTTTTGAAAAAACAGGTTAAACATCTTTAAAAATTCTAAAATTTGGAGAGATTCTACTCTCAGAATTTTTGAATATCCCCTAAAAATTTCAGATCAAAATTTAACCTCTAACCTTTTGAAAAATTGTTTGTGGTAAGATTGCGCAAATCTGCTAGAAACAGTAGTCTTATTTGAAAATTTTATTTCGATTAATCCAAGACTCCAAATGATCTGAAAATTTAATGACAAAACCCTTATAATATGTATTTAAATGGGTTGAAGCAGTTTTGAAAAATTCCTTTGGGAAGCATGTCAAATACGTTGATGTTCTCAACCTTTGCAAGTGTGAAAATCAGATTGCACTAGTCTCAGATCTATTAACGTTTGATAGACTTATATTTATCCAAATGTGGTGAAACTTGCGCCAAATGAAATTTAAGAGGTGTGGCTATGTTTCTGCAAAGTTTGGTAATTTTTGAAAATCATTTGATATTTTTACTAATGCAAAGAAAACGATGCAAAGTGCTGAAAACTGAAAGAAATGTGTTGAAAATAATAACACCGAGAATTTTATGATGGTTCGGTTAACACAACCTCGGTTATCACTAAACAAAATTAACACCTTACCACAAGGGTTTCTGGAGTTACACACCAACTCCAACCCTTAACAAACGTTACAAGGAATCACACCTTTCACGGACACCACCACCGAACGGATGAAGGTTTGATCACACATTGATCAACTTTTTACAATTAAAACGTGTATGGTGCTCTAATAAAAGACTATTCAATATATTGAATATAAGAACAATAGGCTTGAGAGAAGAAGAAGAAAGAAATGTAGAAGAAGAGAGTAGAAAACACTTTTTGTACTTATGAAATTATGAGAATTGTCTTGTCTTTGTTTGCTCTCTTGTCTTCCTTTTATTTCAGAGTGGCCGCCCCTCCCCCTAGGGCTTTTCTTCACCTTGAGAATTCTCTTTTAAGTCCTTGGAAGAATGTCTTGTGTAGATGTGACTCTATCTTGCTTACTTGGCACAACATGATTGGATGAATGTCTTGCCTTTGCTTACTTGGCACTTCATGATTGGATGAGTTTTGTCATCATTTAGTGGCTGTAAAAATCTGAGAATAAAATGAAAAACATGTGCCAAATGAAGCTCAAAACATTTTCAAATATTCTACAATCAACCCCCTCAAATTTGGAAGCAAATTTGATCACAATTCAAGACAAAAATCGGTCATACCTATTCTCCCATGCTGAATTTTCAGCATGTGTTTCATTTGCTAGAAAGTTTGAAATGTTACCTTGTGTAGCTTCCTCCATTATGTCACTAACCTTGAGTGGCTTATTCTACACCAATTGAGATGCCAAATAAGCTCCACCAAGGCTGCATTAGGCGTGTACATAGTCTCCAACATGTGCTGAATTTTATTTTTGTAAACTTTGTAAAATAGTGCACAATAATTACACATATATGGTATATTCCAATCAGCCTTAATTTGAATATTCTAGAACACTTTAGTATGTACCGAATATGTAAAAGGTGTCTAGATACATGTTACATGTCATGCCAAAAACGTTCCATGTAAACTGTTCGTAGAAAACCATATTTTCGACTTTTGTCGATTACGTGATTTTCTCCGATTAAATTCAAACCTTTTGCACATGTTATATATATTATGTCACACATAATATCCATAAAATAATTTAAATATTCAGCTCATAAGGGCTGAGACATAGGCGCCCACATGTGACAAAATAGGTTGAATTTGAAACCTCCACAATTTGGCCTTAATTGAGGGTGAGTTGTGTGTGCCAATATAGAATGATTTTAAAGCTGAGTATACCATGTTGATCACAAAATTTGTGGCCATTTTTGAAGTGTAGGGGCTGGCCATCTATATATGGAAAGTACGTGACACGTTAGCAAAGTTTCGGTAGTCACCCGATACGACAATTTTCGGTTTATAACCTTGTAACGTGTCGTAATAATTTTGTCATCACCATGACTTATATCATATTATATAAGACCTGAATGTACTCATAAATATGAGGTAAGTATAGTGGTGTGACGTTGACGTACGTTTGTAATATATGTAACGTGTCGGTAGTACGTCGGAATATATGTGTATTGTGCCTTTTTATAAAAAATTTGAAAATATATTATATATATATATATAAACGTGTGATATGGAATTGGGAGGAGACTTTTCATTTCCAATTTTGTTGCCATCATGCCTTCTCCAAATATATCTCCATTTAATGAACTACTTAGTTCATTTAACTACGTACTTCACTTAATGAACTAGTTTAGTTCATTAATGGTGGCACCTGAAAATAGTTCACATAAAACTTCATAAATTCATAGAAAGATCTCGTTTACACTATAACGTATAATAACCGAAGTTGAAATCGACAAAATTTGGCTTTCCTTTTCCTTTTGAATTGGCGGCTGAAGGGTGAGTATGGCAGCCTTGCTGCCGTGATTTTTTTTTGCTGAGAGAATTGGGAAAGAATTGGGATGGGCTGGCGAGGGTAGGGGAGGGGATTTTGTAGGACTCATTTGTGTGTATAACTATGTATATATAGAGTTAGGGTTAAGTAAATATACATGGTATATTTCTAGTTTAATATGGAATTTAATGTTGGTTAAACTCTATCCTAAGTTTTCTTTTCCTATTCATTTTAGATGTGTATTTTTCCTACTTATTATCTACATACCATTAATATTTAATAATAATAACAATTGTCTATGGGTCGTAACACACGCACAGATATATATATATATATATGTATATATATATATATATGTGTGTGTGTGTCTGTGTGTGTCTATATATATATATATATATATATATATATATATATATATATATTATGCACACTACTACTCCTATACTATCTCCCTAGATACGGTAATGTTGACGTTGAGGTAGATTGTCAGCAGTTGCTTTCACTCATCCACACTACTACTCCGTTGGCTCCAGATCTTGCACGTCTTCGGGAATTCTTTGCAGCATCATCGCTTAATATATATTATGCTCCCCGGGAGATAAATAAGGCAGCGCATTTCTTGTCTCAAGAAGGATCACAGGCCACAAATCTTACATCCTACACCTCACTGATGTCATTACCATCATACGTTCGAGGAATAATCCTGACTGACTTCACGCTCCCAACATTTCGCACATCAAACAATGGGGAACACTAGCTTCATATTTTGGAGTATCAGCCTCCTGCCTCTAGCGTCTTTTGCAGTATTTCATATTTCATTATACGTTCTAAGTGGGATTGTACAGTGTCAGTTTTGCAACAATATAAATATGCACGCTTTTTCCTTCGCCATGGTTTTATCCACAAGGGTGGTTTTACATGGCAAGGTTTTAATGCGACATATCATATATTGTTGCACTTTCACTATTCACATGTATCTCTATTACTTGTTTTCATATGATGACTTCATACACATTGTTGTAATAAGGCTTTTTCCTCCGCCATAAGTGAGGCTATTTAATAAATATATATGTATCATATCCCGTGTTAATGGCCGAGGGTAGCCGTTACTACAAACTAAAATAAAAGAAAAAGAAAGCAAATGATCAGTCCTGCGAATCTATCTATATTTCAAAAGAACGATGACTGCGCCGTCTAGTAACCATTGAGGACGGTGGAGGTGGTGGAAGATCCTTCCGAGACCTGCGTTTTTTCCGAGATAGTCCACCAAGGAGAGTCCCGCCACCAGTCGATGTCCTACAACAATCCATATCATCGCCCGCAATGATCAAACTCTCGCGTAGATCATCATATTCAGTCCCTTTACGGCGAGTATATGAGAGAGAAGCTTCATTGTCCGAACCTAGTGCCAAATCAACTTTCTCTTCCTCTTCCCGAAAGTGATCTTGATAGAATTGTTCAATTAAGGGATCATAAGCAGGCTGGCCAATGGCTGGCATTATCGCTAGTGGAACTGGCAATTCAACTTGAATGGATTGAATTTGGACTTCCGGAGCCACTTCAGACGATGGGTTCATCTCGTGAGCATGCTGTATGGTTGTGTCTGAAATCTCCAAGGGCGGAGATAGTGTAGATGTATCTATGTGGTGCTGATCCTGTTGCTTTTGAAACTCCAATGTAGGCGGCACTACCAGTACCGGACATAAATCTGCAGTCAGCCTAGAGAAAATCTGCGATATAGATGGATCAGCAGTAGGCGCAGGGTGTTGCGTGGTATCAGATGCTTCATCCAAAGCGTCTGGAATGCGTGATGGATCAACTGTCGAAGGTGGCTGTACACTTTGAGCCATAAGTCCTTCGGTATTTATGGGGAGGTCCTTAGGGTCTTCAACATCAACGATTCCCTCATGTGCTGGAGGATTTGCGGCTGATGGACGTTTAACAGGGGTCCACCGTGTTTTGGGCTGACGAACGGGGGGAGGCGGAGGAGGTGGTGGTGGAATACGCGATTCTCCTGTGGATGAGCAATCAGCGAGTGCATGTCCCAGTCTGCGGCAGTCAGTGCAGAATAAAGGTAAATCTTCATAAACAATGGGCTGCAAGATTAAACGACCTTTGGCTTGTAGATATATTTTGTGAGGCAAATCTTGAGATACATCAATCTCTACACACACCCGAGCTACCGACGGACGCAGACCCTTGGAGGTAGCCACGTCCAGCTTGATTGGTAAACCAATGGAACGAACGATTTCAAATAATGCTTCCTGCTGATGAAGGTGTATCGGCAGTGCAGGGAGGGCAACCCAAACCGGCACGATGGGGACATCGGAGGATGGATCAAAATCAACAGTCCACTTCGTAACCCTCATGTGGCAACCAGAAATTTGCCAAGATCGACGATAAAAACATCGCAAATAATCCGCCTCATTGTTAAAATTCATCAAAATATGTGTTTGATCAATAAGAGTAATCCGAAGGTCGTGATGGAACCCAATCTTCTCAAAGACTGCGCGTATGACCTTTAATGGGGGACGACCAAACCAAAAAGTACCAACTAGAGAATACCGAAAAGGAGCAGCAAGCGCATCAATTTCCAAATCAAGGAAAGATATCATTGGAATACCTTTGTAACGAGTCGCTGTCTTCGGCGAGATGGTGATCGATGGAGCGGGCGATCCGGCCACTACTGCGGCGAATGTAGGCGCAGGAGCCATTGCGCTGAATCTCAATGTCAGATGAGAGCCAGCAAAGCGTTAGGGATGGCGGCAGCGGTGACCCCGTCGAATTGAGAATGCAACGGATTCCGTCTGAACAAAAGGAATCGATGAAGAATAAAAAAGCTTCGATCTTTCCACAATGTATTAGCAAAGATGCAGCTTCTAATTGATGGGAATCGTAGATTCATTGTTGGCGGCGGTGGCTTACGCCAACCGCTGGTTTTCGCCAGAGAGAGTTCTCCATCTTGTTACATATCTCTATATATATATATATATATATATATATATATATATATATATATATATATATGTATGGCTGTAAAAATCAGTGGAAATGGAAAACAAAAACATCTGTAAAATAGAAAATTTGCTTCTCCTTCAAATTAAAAGTTGCACAAAAGTTACACATAAACAATTCTGCTGACACTTTAACAGATTTGACTTTTTTTGGAATATTAAAGAAGAAGAAAAGAGCCAATCCGGGCTGCTTTAGGATGTGGTTTTCCTGAGAAGGAAAACTTGGTTCAGAAAAGGAAGGATTGGGCTAAACAAAGAAAGATACATGGTTTAACAAAAAGGAGAATGGACTCATATGAAAATCTGTGAAACAAACGCCACTTGTGTTCCCTTCATCCCCAATCATCCCAATCAGCATCTTTTGCAGTATGTCAAAATACTCAACAATCATTCTAGGTAATGAATGGCTAAGAACAAGAAGAGAGAGAAAAATTGGTAAGAGAGAATCAATCGATTGCCAATAATGAAAATTACTTTTCTATTTTACAATCCGTAGCATATAAGCGGTTACAAGGAAGAAGAAGACGACTAAAACTAGAGAAATTACAAGAATGCCTTTATTTTACTAATACACCTAGCTCAGCCACTAAGGGCATTTTAATACAATCATCCGGTTAAAAAATCCCACCAACCAACTTCTTCTTCCCACATATTGCAGCTGACTTCTACGTTGCACTTCCGCTGCAATTCCAGCTATACACTTCAGCCTTCATCTCTCCATCAATTCCTAACCAATGATCGGCCACTTAATCAATGATCCCTATTCATCTAACTGTTCATTCGTACGAATTGTTCTTCTTCCACCTTCTCTCACACTGGCTCATCCTTCACTTCATCACAACCTTGCTTCATCACGATCAATTCCTTATTAGTGTTGGAATCTTCAACACCCCCCTCAATCTTGACTTACGATATATGTTGAACATTCCCAATGCACCAGACAGGATTGTTAGTCTTCTGGAGTATAATGCCTTTGTGAAGATATCAGCCAATTGCAATTCTGTTCTGATGGGCATACGCCTTATTACCCCTTCCTGAAACTTGTCTCTCACGATGTGTCAATCAATTTCAATATGTTTTGTTCTCTCATAGAACACTGGATTCTTTACTATGTATATAGCGCTTCTGTTATCACAAAATAACTCAACTGGTTTTGTGAATTCCACTTGTAGATCCTTAAGCAGGTAGAGTATCCATTTCACCTCACAAGTGGCTGAGGCAAGAGCTCTGTACTCTACTTCTGAGGATGACTTAGACACTGTAGTCTGTTTCTTTGCCTTCCGGGACACCAATGCATCTCACAACATCATGCAATACCCGGTCATAGATCTTCTGCTTTCAATACATCCCCCCTAATCTGAGTCTGAGAAAGTCTTCAACTGCAATGTGCCCTTGTTAGGAAACAGTAGTCCTTGCCCTGGGCATCCCTTGAGATACCTCAACAATCTTTGTGCTGTCCTCATATTATGTTGGAGCACTCAGAAACTGACTGAGCTGTTGCAGCGTATATGTGATGTCTGGCCTTGTTATTTTAGGACCCATAAGGCACCACTAGAAGGGGGGTTGAATAGTAGGTGCAGAAAATTTGTTTTCTAAATTATTTTTACCTAAAAACTGAACTTCTGAAAACAGTTTCTGTTTTCAAATCCTGATTTGAAACTTTTGAAAAAACAGGTTAAACATCTTTAAAAATTCTAAAATTTGGAGAGATTCTACTCTCAGAATTTTTGAATATCCCCTAAAAATTTCAGATCAAAATTTAACCTCTAACCTTTTGAAAAATTGTTTGTGGTAAGATTGCGCAAATCTGCTAGAAACAGTAGTCTTATTTGAAAATTTTATTTCGATTAATCCAAGACTCCAAATGATCTGAAAATTTAATGACAAAACCCTTATAATATGTATTTAAATGGGTTGAAGCAGTTTTGAAAAATTCCTTTGGGAAGCATGTCAAATACGTTGATGTTCTCAACCTTTGCAAGTGTGAAAATCAGATTGCACTAGTCTCAGATCTATTAACGTTTGATAGACTTATATTTATCCAAATGTGGTGAAACTTGCGCCAAATGAAATTTAAGAGGTGTGGCTATGTTTCTGCAAAGTTTGGTAATTTTTGAAAATCATTTGATATTTTTACTAATGCAAAGAAAACGATGCAAAGTGCTGAAAACTGAAAGAAATGTGTTGAAAATAATAACACCGAGAATTTTATGATGGTTCGGTTAACACAACCTCGGTTATCACTAAACAAAATTAACACCTTACCACAAGGGTTTCTGGAGTTACACACCAACTCCAACCCTTAACAAACGTTACAAGGAATCACACCTTTCACGGACACCACCACCGAACGGATGAAGGTTTGATCACACATTGATCAACTTTTTACAATTAAAACGTGTATGGTGCTCTAATAAAAGACTATTCAATATATTGAATATAAGAACAATAGGCTTGAGAGAAGAAGAAGAAAGAAATGTAGAAGAAGAGAGTAGAAAACACTTTTTGTACTTATGAAATTATGAGAATTGTCTTGTCTTTGTTTGCTCTCTTGTCTTCCTTTTATTTCAGAGTGGCCGCCCCTCCCCCTAGGGCTTTTCTTCACCTTGAGAATTCTCTTTTAAGTCCTTGGAAGAATGTCTTGTGTAGATGTGACTCTATCTTGCTTACTTGGCACAACATGATTGGATGAATGTCTTGCCTTTGCTTACTTGGCACTTCATGATTGGATGAGTTTTGTCATCATTTAGTGGCTGTAAAAATCTGAGAATAAAATGAAAAACATGTGCCAAATGAAGCTCAAAACATTTTCAAATATTCTACAATCAACCCCCTCAAATTTGGAAGCAAATTTGATCACAATTCAAGACAAAAATCGGTCATACCTATTCTCCCATGCTGAATTTTCAGCATGTGTTTCATTTGCTAGAAAGTTTGAAATGTTACCTTGTGTAGCTTCCTCCATTATGTCACTAACCTTGAGTGGCTTATTCTACACCAATTGAGATGCCAAATAAGCTCCACCAAGGCTGCATTAGGCGTGTACATAGTCTCCAACATGTGCTGAATTTTATTTTTGTAAACTTTGTAAAATAGTGCACAATAATTACACATATATGGTATATTCCAATCAGCCTTAATTTGAATATTCTAGAACACTTTAGTATGTACCGAATATGTAAAAGGTGTCTAGATACATGTTACATGTCATGCCAAAAACGTTCCATGTAAACTGTTCGTAGAAAACCATATTTTCGACTTTTGTCGATTACGTGATTTTCTCCGATTAAATTCAAACCTTTTGCACATGTTATATATATTATGTCACACATAATATCCATAAAATAATTTAAATATTCAGCTCATAAGGGCTGAGACATAGGCGCCCACATGTGACAAAATAGGTTGAATTTGAAACCTCCACAATTTGGCCTTAATTGAGGGTGAGTTGTGTGTGCCAATATAGAATGATTTTAAAGCTGAGTATACCATGTTGATCACAAAATTTGTGGCCATTTTTGAAGTGTAGGGGCTGGCCATCTATATATGGAAAGTACGTGACACGTTAGCAAAGTTTCGGTAGTCACCCGATACGACAATTTTCGGTTTATAACCTTGTAACGTGTCGTAATAATTTTGTCATCACCATGACTTATATCATATTATATAAGACCTGAATGTACTCATAAATATGAGGTAAGTATAGTGGTGTGACGTTGACGTACGTTTGTAATATATGTAACGTGTCGGTAGTACGTCGGAATATATGTGTATTGTGCCTTTTTATAAAAAATTTGAAAATATATTATATATATATATATAAACGTGTGATATGGAATTGGGAGGAGACTTTTCATTTCCAATTTTGTTGCCATCATGCCTTCTCCAAATATATCTCCATTTAATGAACTACTTAGTTCATTTAACTACGTACTTCACTTAATGAACTAGTTTAGTTCATTAATGGTGGCACCTGAAAATAGTTCACATACAACAAATTTTTGCCATTTAATGTAAGCTTTAAAGCTCCATGGCTTGTTAGTACGGCAACATTATATATAATGTATATAAGGCAAGTTTACCACAAAAATGTGTCAAGTAATAAATTGTGTCATGCATTTCTTAAACACGCGTTATTTAAATCATGCATTTTGTGAATTACTCAAACTCTTTTTCTTAACAATCTCCCCCTTTTGATGATTTACATAATAACCTTAGTTCATGATTTAAATTTAACTGCTCCCCCTCCAATCGTGCACAAATTCAAATTTTGAATTTTGAATTTTCCCCCCTTGATTTGTGCAATCAAGCTCTTTCTCCCCCTTAAATCAATCACTCTCCCCCTTACTTCATGCACTTTCTCTTCCCTTTTATTTTGTAAATAAAATCAAAAGTGCATGTAAGAAAGAAATCACAATTAGTATTACAACAAAAACCATGCATTTCAAGTGTATTGTGCTATAATATCAAAAGTGCATTCTTAAGGGTTATTTATTCAACCCTTTGCAAATGTCCCTTTTGGTACCCAAATTTGAGTGACCTTTCTAGGCCTTACAAAAGGTGAGAAAGGAGATGAAGACGAAACATAATAGATGTTATGTGGGTATGTGTTTGGCCTTTGGCCGAGAATCCCATCATGCATATAGTATGATCTTTGTTTTCGATATGTCCTTATGTTAGTGTGCATAGAGTGTGATCTAGATGCAAATGAATGCCGTGTATGCATTTGTGGTTTCTTTTCATATTTTTATGGCACATAATTATATCTCGTATGATATCAAGATGAAGCACGATGAGATGCCAAAGGGGGATCTAGGCATCTTTTTAGGCGCCACATATATTTTGGGTGCATCTATTTTCTTAGCTGGAATGAATTTGGTTGATTTATTTAATGCCTTGTTTTTCTCAACGTATCCTAATCCAGTTTTGTCGCTATCATGCTTTTGTGAAGAAATGATGTGATCTAGCATGTTTGTACCTGTGTCAAAATGTTTTACCATTTTTTCGAGATCTATATTCCTTGATTTTAAGTTTGAAATCTCGGATTTTATTTCATCATTTTGTGTTATTAATGATGAGATCTCTAATTTCAATGCATTGATGATGCCAGGTGACTCTTCTTTTGAATCGTTTAATTGAGCAACAAGGTTTGTCTTAGATGATCCTAACAACTTCTTGTCTTCAATTAATCGTTTCTTTTCTTTTGCAAGAGTCTTAGAAAACTTATGCAACTCAAGATATTGATAGAATAGATCATCATAAGAAGGCTCAGAATCAGAATCAGAGTTAGAAGATACCTCATTTGATGCTTTAGATGTAAAGCATACTTGTGCCATTTGTTCTTCCTTATCGTCAGTCTCAGAGTCGGATGAATCACTCCAAGTGGAGGCTTTGAAGTCTCTTCTCCTTTTTTAGGTTGTGAGACGAGTCTAGTTTTGATCCGATCTTTGTCAAGGTGTTTGTTTGTTTGTTTGTCCTTGTTAGGGCAGTCATATGACAAGTGTCTAAGTTTCCCACATTCATAACACTTTATTTCCTCATTATTTTTATTTCTATGGTTCTTAGATGAAGTAGGCTTGTGTTTATTTTTAATTGATTTTCTCAATATCTTTCTTAATCTTTTAGCCATCGTGATTAAATCTTTATCATCTGAATATATGTCACTATCATCTATGCAATCATAAGAGGCAGACATATTCATTTGATTTAAACGCTATACCCTTATCATGTTTAAAAGTAGATTCAGAATTTCTTAAAATGAGTTTGTTTTTATATACCTTTGATGATCCGATTAGTTCCTCCATTTTTATTGATTTTGTTTCTTTACTCTCCTCAATTGCTGTGAGTTTAGGGTCCCATTCCGATGGGAGACTTCTTAATACCTTTTGGACCTTTTCATGCGTAGAGAAAGCTTTGCCAAGAGACTCAGGAGAATTATAGATGTTAGTCAATCGTAAATCTATATCAACAATAGACTCATTTGGCAATAATTTGAAAGACTCAAGTGTGGACATAAGCATATTAATCTTAGACTCCTTTACTTTGCTAGTCCCTTCATGTTCCATCTCAAGAATTCTCCACATCTCTTGGGCACTAGATCAATTAGATACGTAACTAGATTCACTTTTGCTTAGCCCGTTTAAAAGTAATTGCATGGCTCTAGCATTCATACTTAGTCTCTTTTTGTCATCACTAGTGTATTCTTGTTTCAGTTTTATAACTTCTAGTGTGACTCCATCAACAGTAGATAACTTAGATGGAACGAATGGACCGTCTTCTATAATAGACTATAAATCAATATCAATAGCCGTAAGAAAGAGTTTCATTCTAAGTTTCCATTGGATAAAGGACTCACCATCAAAAGGAGGAGGTCTTTGACTCGACATACCTTCTTGTTTGGTTTTGAACTAGTAGTTGTTATCTCACTTAGATCGTTGGATCTCCTTGTTTTGAGTGTGTCTGCTCTCTGATACCACTTGTAGGACCTGTAAGGCACCACTAAAAGGGGGGGGGGGGTTGAATAGTGGGTGTGGGAAATTTGGTTTTTAAAATATTTTTACCCAAAAACCCAACTTCTGAAAACAGTTTCTGTTTTCAGATCCTGATTTGAAATGTTTGAAAAACAAGGTTACAGATCTTTAAAAATTCTGAAATTTGGAGAGATTCTACTCTCATATGTTCTGAGTATCTCCTAAAACTTTCAGATCAAAATTCAACCTCTAACTCTTTGAAAAATTATTTGTGGTCAGATTGCACAAATCTGCCAGAAACAGTAGTCTGATTTGAAAAATTTATTCCGATTAATCCGGGACTCCAAATGATCTGAAACATTAATGAAAAACACCTTACTATATGAATTTAAACAGTTTGAAACAGTTTTGAAAACTTCCTTTGGGAAGTATGTCAAATACGTTGATGTTCTCAACCTTTGCAAGTCCTAAAATCAGATTGCACTAATCTCAGATCTATTAACGTTTGATAGACTTATATTTATTCAAATGTGGTGAAACTTACACTAAATGAAACTTAAGAGGTGTGGATATGTTTCTGCAAAGTTTGGTAATTTTTGAAATTCGTTTGATATTTTTACTAATGCAAAGAAAATGATGCAAAGTGCTGGAAACTAAAAGTAAAGTGCTGAAAGTAATAACACCAAGAATTTTATACTGGTTCTGTTAACACAACCTACTATAGCCTTCGAGGACACCTTCCTCGGTTATCACTAAACAAAATTAACACCTTACACCAATGTTTATTGGAGTTACACACCAACTTCAACCCTTAACAAACGTTACAGGCAATCACACCTTTCACGAACACCATCACTGAACGGATGAAGGTTTGATGACACCTTGCTCAGCCTTTTACAATTGAAACGTGTATGGTGGTCTAATCAAATCCTATTCAATATATTAAATATAATAACAATAGGCTTGAGAGAAGAAGAAGAAAGAAATGTAAAAGAAGAAATTAGAAGACACTTTTTGCACTTGTGAGATTATGAGAATTGTCTTGTCTTGGTTTGCTCTCTTCTCTTCCTTTTATTTGAGAGTGGCCGCCCCCTAAGGGCATTTCTTCACCTTGAGAATTTTGTTTTAAGTCCTTGGAAGAATGCCTTGTGTAGATGTGACACCATCTTGCTTACTTGGCACAACTTGATTGGATGAATGTCTTGCCTTTGCTTACTTGGCACTTCATGATTGGATGAGTTTTGTCATCATATAGTGGCTGTAAAAATCTGAGAATAAAATGAAAAACATGTGTCAAATGAAGTTCAAAACATTGTCAAATATTCTACAATCAACCCCCTCAAATTTGTAAGCCAATTTGGTCAAAATTCAAGACAAAAATCGGCCATACCTATTCTCACATGCTGAATTTTCAGCATGTGTTTCATTTGCTAGAAAGTTTGAAATGTTACCTTGTGTAGCTTCCTCCATTATGTCACGAACCTTGAGTGGCTTATTCTCCACCAATTGAGATCCCAACTAAGCTCCACATAAGCTCCACCAAGGCTGCATTAGGCGTGTACATAGTCTCCAACATGTGCTGAATTTTATTTTTGTAAACTTTGTATAATAGTGCATAATAATTGCACACATATGGTATATTCTAATAATCCCTAATTTGAATATTCTAGAACACTTTAGTATGTATTGAATATGTAAAAAGTGTCTAGATACATGTTACATGTTATGCCAAAAACGTTCCATTTTTTGTGTTCGTAGAAAACCGAATTTTCGACTTTTGTTGATTACGCGATTTTTCTCTGATTAAATTCAAACTTTTTGTACATATTATATATATTATGTCACACATAATATACATAAAATAATTTTAATATTCAGCTCATAAGGACTGAGACATAGGCGCCCACATGTGACAAAATAGGTTGAATTTGAAATCTCCACAATTTGGCCTTAATTGGGGGTGATTTGTGTGTGCCAACATGGAATGATTTTATGGCTGAGTATACCATGTTGACCACGAAATTTGTGGCCATTTTTGAAGTGCAGGGGCTGGCCATCTATATATGGAAAGTACGTGACACGTTAGCGAAGTTTCGGTAGTCACTCGATACGACAATTTTCGGTTTTGTAACCTTGTAACGTATCGTAATAATTTTATCATCACCATGACTTATATCATATGATATAAAACCTGAATGTACTCATAAATATGAGGTAAGTATAGTGGTGTGACGTTGACATACGTTTGTAATATATGTAACATGTCGGTAGTACGTCAGAATATATGTGTATTGTGCCTTCTTATAAAAAAAATCTGAATATTTTTTTTTGAAAAAAGGATATTTTTATTATGAAAAAAAACCCTCACTTATGGCGGAGGAATACCTTATTACAACGGAAAAAAACTATAATAATAGTAACAGTATATGATTATCAACATCCAATCCGTATATGATATGCCGCATTAAAACCTTGCCAAGTAAAACAACCCTTGTGGATAAAACCTTGACGAAGGAAAAAGCGTACATATTTATAAAGATGGACTGTTGATATACGCTATTAAGTAATGAAATAGAACTTGTAACCCTAATATTACACTAATGTAAAAAAACAATCAGCCATGTGAACAGCCTCGCATGACGATTGGCCAATGTCCAAACAGTAGTGGCGCCAATGCTCAAGAAAAGGAGTACGATCCATGCTCCCGTCAATGTATCCAGACAAATACATGACCGATGTAGGAAATTAGGCAACACTGAAGATAGCCGCCTTCGATGAGAATTCCTGGCCCGGATGTCAACCGGTTCAACTGATTGGAGTCTAGGCACAACCCATGTCCTCGTCCACACATTGCAATAATATAGTTCTGAGTAAAGCAGAAAGCAACGGCTTAATGAAATTTGTGAGATAAATTGAAGGTAAAGCATACCTGGTCTGCCGGCACAATACGACGTGCCGGCAGAGGTACCATATACATGCCAATCCATTTGGAAGACTTGCAATAGTAGGCAGCAGTGTGTTGGAATCCATGATGTCAAGCTTAGATGGTGAGGATGTGGTGAATGGTGAATGCTCATAAATAGAGCCGAGTCTGCCTGTACTTAGGAAAGTGCAGGCAGTAAAATTTTGAGGTAGCCAATCCTTATGGAAGACGCTAGATGGGCGAACTTGGTGAAGTCATGCCAAGTTGACGGTGTGGTTAAGTTGACGAACATTGACATTGTGAAAAAAGAACACATTAAATATGTTAGAGATATGAAAACTGCAGCAGTGTACTAAAAGAGTGCAATGCGTACCATATCTGCCCGTAACCATTATGGTACGGGCAAAATATACTGAAAATTGCCAATCCATGAGGAAGACTAGCATGTCAGGACGATCGCAAGCTCACCGATGTGAGGTCCAACGTGAGCGATGCACGAACCAGAGGTGGTAGATTGTGGCTGCTGAAAGCACTGGTCGCAGGCTGAATCATTGCATGTTGTGCAAGATAGTGAGCTGGCATATTTGCTTCGCGATATGTGTGAATGATCTCCAGCCTATGATGTTGAAGTAGGGTGTGTAGCAGTCGCAGATGATAGTTACCAGTAATATATTGTGGCTGATGTAGTCGTGACAACATTTGAGCACAATCAGATTCGATTATGATCATACGATAGAATGGGAGAAAATACATTAAACCAAAAAGAGTAGCATGTATCTCTGCCAACAAAGGCGTACTCGTAGGCAGCCGAAATGAAAGTGCGCCCACACAATGACCCTCGTGATCACGTAATATTGCCCCACCTGCAGCGTAGTGGCGGCCAACTGGTGCATCAACATTGAGTTTGAGCCTACCTGAAGGGGGGGTTTGCCACCGAATAATGCGGAGACGCGGAGGGCGAATCCGGGGGATCCATGAAAGCGAGAGAGCTGGCCCCGCGGCAAGTTTGGACCCCTGTATCTTCATTATCCACATTCGAATATCAAAATGTATCGAGTTTCGTAACCCCGTAGGTGAAAAGGTCGTAGAGTCCCCATATACCAATTGCGCATAATTTCGCCATATATTTGAAACTGTAGTGGCTGGAATGACAATTTTCATAACCCCTAATAATGATGAAGTAGTTGAACGATACCACCATGCTAGTAAATACTGACGCAGAGATAGTGATGTTGGAGGTATTCCATGAACTCTGCAGCAAAAAACTCCATATGTGGCGAATGCGGCTGCAGTAAATGAAGATATGATCCACTGTGGCTGAGTGTTCTCTGCAGAAAGGACACTGTGTGGGACGTGCCACCAAATACTTGCCGATGTAATCTTCAAATGGTAAGGCTGAATGAAAGATGCGCCACAACAATATTTTTGTGGAAGGGGAATGTTGCTTAAACCAAATAAATTTTGTAGAAAGCTGCGTTGGACGTCACACCCGACAAAGAGCATAGGCCGACTTGAGAGTAAACTCGCCCGTGGGCGTAGATGTCCATGGAAGAGAAGGTGCGGTTCCAGTTGTCGCGGGGATGCAAATGTGGTGAATTCGACATATGAGCTTCCACACTGCGGAGTCGGGTAGTCGCGGATGATAATCTCCCCTCCGTCCATATTTATTGTGCATATACTGACTCCATAAAGTATCTTGTTTATGATATGTCCACCAAATCCTACAGTGATATGCCTGCTGCAAGTCGCTGAGGTTTCGAATGTCTAATCCGCCTTCCTCAAATGGCATTGTGATTTTGTGCCATGCCACCCAATGATGCCTATCCCCCCAATAAAATGCCGATATCTTTCTGTTAATCATTCGGATGACTGATTTGGGCAATCCGCCTGCTGCCAGAATATGAAGCGGAAGCGCTACAAGCACTAAACGCAAAAGCACAAGTCGTCCCGCTGAGGAGAGAAGACGGGCATGCCAGTCGTGTAGGCGGTCATCAATGTGTTGTAATAGGGTTGTACAATATCTGGATCGAGTGATGCATTTATGTAAATATGATCCGAGATAACAAAACGGCAGTGTTGTTGCCCGCATGCCTAGTATATCTTTGAACATCTAACATTGACTTGAGGTGACAATAGACGAAGGTATGAAACTACTCTTTTGAAAATTCACCTTTTGCCCTGATGCCGTTTCATACATAGTGAGGAATGCATGGAAGCGTCTGAGATTGCACTGTGTACCTCGGAGGAAAATAAGCAAATCATCTGCATAGGCCAAATGTGAGATGGTCATTGGTATTCGTCCTAGATGAAACGATTGTATGGTGCCCACTGCAACTAGCGCCTTTAGGCCTCTGCTGAACCCTTCAGATGATAGTATGAACAGCAAGGGTGACAAGGGATCACCCTGCTTGACCCCTCTAAATGGGCGAAAGGAGGCCGATGGCTGCCCATTGATCAATACTGACAGCTTTGTAGCACTTAAATGGTTAATGACAATCCGAATGAAAAAATCCGAGAAACCAAACTTGCGTAATAATAGTTCGAGATATTCCCAACTTAACCTATCGAAAGCCTTCATCATATCTAACTTCAGGCATAATTGAGATCCCCCTCTATCCATCATGTGGACCATTTCTCTGGCCAATAACACTTGAGTCGAAATGTCATGTCCGGGAGGAAATCCTGTTTGTTCTGGCGATATTAACTGTGGTAGTAGCTGACCCAATCGCGTGGCAATAATACGAGTACAAACCTTACTCAGAAAATTTGTAAGACAAATAGGTCGGAAATCCCCAAAAGTCTGTGGTGACTGTGTTTTTTGAATCAATGTAAGCAAGGCGGCAGCCATGACCGTCGGCTGTGGTACCCCAATGAAAAATTCCTGCACCGCTTTTAGGACATCCAAATGTATGATAGGCCAGCATGAACGGTAGAAATTTCCATGAAAACCATCTGGGCCGGCAGCACTTTGAGAGTCTAAACTCCACACAACTGCTTTTACCTTTGATTCCAATGGTATCTGTATGAGCATGAGATTATCTGCCTCTGAAATGAGTTGTGGAATGTGTGATAATATAGATGAGTGATTCTGCTTTGACGCATGAGTGAATAAGTCCGCATAAAATGCGACTGCGGAGTCATAATTTCATCCGGATTCGTCAACAACCTACCAGTCGAATCCCGAATCTGTCTAATACAGAGCTGGGAACGCTTACCTTTGATGAGAGAGTGGAAGTAATGTGTATTAGCATCACCTTCTCGTAACCATTTTACCCGGGCCTTTTGTTTCCAGTATTGCAAACACAACAAATACAACAAATGCTTGCCATTTAATGTAAGCTTTAAAGCTTCATGGCTTGTTAGTACGGCAACATTATATATAAAGTATATAAGACAAGTTTATCACAAACACGTGTCAAGTAATAAATTATGTCATATATTTCTTAAACACGCGTTATTTAAATCATGAATTTTGTGAATCAATCAAACTCTTTTTCTTAACAGTTATGGTAAGGTACAACAGTTTCCCTATTAATCTTCTGTATGCAGGCACATCCTGGAGCAAGTTAGAATCATTGTGAGCTAGCTTTAAATTCTGCTCCATAGGGCTCTTAACTAGTTTGGAAGCCAGGTAGCCTGATTCCTCTAATAGCTCTAGTGTATACTTCCTCTGGTATATGAAGACCCCCGTGGGACCTAGCCATTTCTAGACCGAGGAAATACTTTAGTTCACCCAAATTTTTAATCTTGAAAGCATGATGTAAACATGATTTTAGATCAGTAATAAGATACAAGGAGTTGCTGGCTACCACAATGTCGTCAACATACACCAAGAATGCCAGAAAGGAGCCTTGATGACGCTTTATTTAAAGGGTACAATCATGCTTAGACTGTTCATAACCTTGACAAACTAGCAAGGCAGTGAATAGAGATTTGTTGAGTTTACATACAGCTCTTGGAACAGAAGTACATACACCATCTGGAAAAGACGTATAAATATCCTCATGTAGGTCTCCATGTAAGAATACGTTGTTGACATCAAGTTGGTGTAGGTGCCAACCCTGGAGAGATGCCAAAGCAAGAGGAATCCTTACAGTTGTCATTTTTGCCACGAGAGAGAAGGTACCCAAATAATCCACACCTGCCTGCTGTGGATAGTCCTTGGCAACTAGTCCTCCTTTATAGCGTTCAATGCTACCATCTTCTCTTCTCTTTATCTTATAGACCCACTTACATCCAATAGGCTTTTTTCCTGGGGGTAAAGGCATTAGGTCCCACGGGTGATTAGCATCCAATGTAGCTAGTTCTGAATCCATAGCCTTCTTCCATTCTGCTGAATTAGCTGTCTGGTGATAAGAAGTAGGCTCTTGCTGCAAACTAATATTAAGCACATAATTCTTGTACTGAGGAGCTAGATGATCAAATGTGTGAGCGTGTTCTATAGTATAGAGAGGAGAAGAATGCACAGGAGGGCAGGAAGTGGAGTGACAATGATGACAATAGTAATCCTTAAGATACTTTGGTGGGTGTTTCTGCATCTGAGGCCTGGAGGATGTTGTAGTAGTAAAAGAGGTGTATGGAGATGATATGTCATTTACAACTGGAAGTTCATAAAGGAGTTCATTATCTGCTGAATCAATAGTTAAGGGAATGTCAAGAGTGATATTTGGCACGACCGAGTGACTTGTGGTGACTGAAGGCGTGGTTGGATCAGCAGAGGAAGAAGGTTCTGAGATATGAGTTGATGATGAAGGAGTACATTCTAGGGCAATAGAGGTGGTGACAGAGGAAATTTAAGTGTAAGATTACTGTTACTAAGTTGAGAAAAGATGGTAAAACTGACTCAATCATAGGAGAAGATGAGTTTGATGGAGCAGTTGTAGTGGCCTAAGGAAACTGGGACTCACAGAACTGAACTTCCCTTGAAATGGTAATCTCTTTATTACGCAAAGTTTGAAGAACAAAGCCCTTTTTAGTACTAGAAACACCAAGGAACAGACATGGTATGCCTCTTGGGGAAAATTTATGTCTGGTTGGATGCTTGTTCTGTGCATATGCCAAGCAACCAAAAACTTTCATATGGTGATATGTGACAGGTGTTTGGAACAGAATTTCATATGGAGTTCTATGCTTGAATATAGGAGTAGGTATGAAATTGATTAAATGTACAGCATGGGAGATGGAAAATCCCCAGTAAGACAATGGCGAATGAGCCTGAAATAGTAAGGATCTTGCCACTACCAATATGTGCTGATGTTTTCTTTCTACAAGTCCATTCTGCTGGGGTATATATACACAACTAGTTTGATGGATAATGCCATGTTGAGAATAAAAATAAAGTATTGCAAATTCTGGACCATTATCTGTTCTAAGCACTTTAACATGTCTCTCAAACCGAGTGTAAACAAGCTGACAAAATTTTTGAACAAGTTGTCTAGTCTCACTCTTGGATTTCATCAAATATACCCAAGTGTATCTACTACAATCATCAACAATATTAAAAAAACATTTCTATGCATACAAGGTGGGATGCCTGTTTTGCCCTCATATATCTATATGCATAATATCAAAGGTGAGTTTTGCAATAGAAGTGGAATCAGGAAAGGGAAGACTCTGAAGCTTTGCCAAGGGGCTGACTGAAAATGGAACAGGAAGAGGTCCTCCAACCACTCATGGATCATGCCTTTGGACCTCTTGAATCCTTGCAATTGAAGCATGTCCAAGCCTAAAATGCCACAGCAAAGAAGGAGATAGGGAAGTTGAGGAGGCTAAACAAATGGGAGCCTGATCAGGCATGGTGCTTCCATGTATATAGTAAAGGCCCTGAGAAAGGCTAGATGAACCAATCATCCTCTTGGACAATTGATCCTGAAACAAGCAAAGAGAACCACTAAATTGAATGATTAAAGCAGGATCAGCATCAAGCTTACTGAGAGACCGTAAATTATAGCTGAAAGAGGGAACATATAAGGAATCATTTATTGTAAGTGAAAGATTAATAACCACTGTTCCAATATGAGTTGCAGGCACAAATTGATTATTAGGCAGTTTGATCATGATATGATTGGCAGGCTTACAAGAAAGAAACAATGATAGATGAGACATAATATGATCAGTAGCACCAGAATCAAGAATCCATGTGTTTAATTCATTAATTACAGGGTTACCTGACATCTTGTCAACCTTAGCAGATAAAACAACATTCTGAGAAGTGACTGCTGGTTCAGATTCCTGATTATCATCCTGTCTGTTCAACCAGATCAGCAACTTTCGATTTTTGGGGTGTTAGCATCAAGGACTGGCGATTCGTATTCACTTGACTGACTTGAGGCTTCTCAGGTTGCAGTTCCACAGCCTAACTCATGTGCACCTGTGCTTTAGATTTAAAACCACGAGAAAAACTTGTAACATCTTTCCACAGTGTGTCCAGACATTCCACAGTGTTTACAGAAGAGGCGTTTAGCACCTTCTATATTAGGTTTATTGATGCCCCTTCTATACCCCTCATACTGTTGTCTATTAACATGCGTATTTGCCACCATACTTTCATTTAGCTGGCTATCAGCCATGAAGGCCGTGACTCCACCCTAAACAACATTTAAACCACGGTCTACCATAACCTTCCTTTCATACTTCAAAGCCATTGAGAAGGTATTTATCTCAGGCATGGGGGACATTACGAAAACTTCATACTTCACAGGATCAAAACTATCGTTTAGGCCTTTTATGAATTTAATCACATAGTCACTTTCAATTAATCTCTGCATCTTACCAGTCACATCACACCTATAGCCTTTACAAACACAACTAGGCACCATCCTCACTACCATTAATTCCTCCCACACGACCTTCAGTTTTGTGAATTACTCATTTACACTTAGTCCTTCCTATTTAATACACTAAAAATTCTCAGACAAATCAGATAATCTGAATAGATCAATGCTGCTATACCTCAATTTCAAGTCATTCCACGCGTCAAATGCAATATCAAACCATATGATACACTAAGAAATGGATTAAGAGACTGAATTCATAATCCACGATTACACCATCGTATTTACCTGTCTCTACACAGTAAATTGAGGATCTGTATTCGGTGGCCTAGAATTGTTCCATCAATGAATCCTACCTTGTTCTTTACAACCAACGCCATTTTAAATGTACGGCTCCATGTGTTATAATTGTGCACATTCAAAGGGGGTTGAGCTAACACGATTGTGGGACTGTCATTAGGATATAAATAATATGGATTATGTATTGGACTTTCAGCATGTTGACCTTGATTTCTTTTGGAACCAAACATTACATTCTGCAGTGGACTACTATCGGTTTTGTTCTGATTTCCTCTTGATCCTAATGCTATGTTACTTTGAGACGCCATTACAACCAGCAATATTCAAAAGAAAACTCACACAATTATTCACCTAAACACAACAGCTGGAACAAGTATAGTCGCACATAAAGGAAAAAAGAAACAGAATCAATACTCAAAAATTCAATAGCAACAGAGAACCTGGCTCTGATACCATGTCAAAATGCTCAACAATCATTCAAGGTAATGAATGGCTAAGAACAAGGAGAGAGAGAAAAATTGCTAAGAGAGAATCAATTGATTGCCAAGAATGAAAACTACTTTTCTTTTTCACAATCCACACCATATAAGCGATTACAAGGAAGAAGAAGACTAAAATTAGGGAATTACAAGAATGCCCTTATTTTTCTAATACACCTAACTCAGCCACTGAGGGCATTTTGGTACAATCATCCTATTTAAAAATCCCGCCAACCAACTTCTTCTTCCCATGGATTGCATCTGACTTATGCGCCACTTAATCAATGATCCTCATTCATCTAACTGCTCCTTCACACAAATTGTTCTTCTTCCTTCTTCTCTCACACTAGCTCATCCTTCACTTCATCACAACCTTGCTTCATCATGATCAATGCCTTATCAAAGTTGGAATCTTCAACACAGTGTTCTATGTTAAGTTTTTCTTTGTTAATTTATTCTTTGTTCGGTGGTTTACTAATTTTCGCAAATGCAAATTAACTACAATAAAAATAGTAAATCACATATGTTTGCATGTATGTGTGTGTGTGTATATATATGTATGTATGTATGTATGTATGTATGTACGTGTGTGTGTATATATATGTATGTATATATATACATACACATATACACACACACACACATACGTACATACATACATACATACATACATATATATACACACACACACATACGTATGTGTGTGTGTATATATGTATGTATGTATGTATGTACGTATGTGTGTGTATATATATATGTATGTATATATATATACATACATATATATATACACACACATACGTACATACATACATACATACATACATAGATATATATATACATACATACATACATACATAGATATATATATATATATATATATGCAAGGACGGGCGGTAACGTCTAGTTTTTCTTAATAAAAAAACCCTCACTTGTGGCAAAGGAATACCGTGGTTACATATGGTGTGGGAGACTCTCCCACAGAAATGCATGAGTTGAATGAAAAATACCTGCAGGAAAAATGAACTGCTACGTGAAATAGTATGTGTAACAAAAACAAAAACTATACAGCATGCTATGAAAATGTGAGGGAATAATGCTGTGTAGGTTGCGGAAAGAGTTGAGAACTCGCTGATGCGCAAAGCCGTATTGTCTTGGGCCAACTTTGGTTAACACATCTGCCAGCTGATCCTCTCACCAGACAAACGGAAGATCGATCACGCCTCTCTCTAACTTTTCTTTGATAAAATGCCTATCAATTTCGATGTGCTTGGTCCGATCATGCTGTACTGGATTTTCAAATATGCTGATTGAGGCTTTATTATCATACACAGTGGAGTGGGAAGACTAACATGTACTCCAATATCCTTGAGCAGTTTTTGCAACCATAGGATCTCGGTGATCTCCTTTGCAATGCCTCGAAATTCTGCTTCAACCCTAGAGAGAGCAACTACCTTCTTCTTTTTGCTTCTTAATGTCACTAGGTTGCCTCCTATAAGCGTAAAATATCATTAAATTGACTTTCGATCAACCAGACTTCCTGCCCAATCAGCATCATCATATGCTTGGATCTTTAAGTGCCCATTATTACGAAACACAATACCTCTCCCTGGTGTGTGCTTCAGGTATCGCAAAATACGTCTTACTGCATCCATATGGTGCTCTTGAGGCTCATGCATGAACTGACTCACCACACTTACTGCGTATGCAATATCATGCCGTGTATGTGACAAATATATGAGCTTGCCTACTAAACGCTGATATTGTCCCTTGTCTGCAGGGGACGCACCATCAACCATTTGCAACTTGTGATTTGGTGTCATCGGGGTATCGCACGGTTTACAATCTAGCATTCCAACTTCAGCTAACAAATCAAGAATATACTTTCGCTGTGAAATATAACTTTCAGTACCTGATCTCAAGACTTCAATGCCTAGGAAATAAGAGTCCTCCAAGATCCTTCATTTCAAATTTGTTGAACAAATGTTTCCGGACCCGAGTCATCTCTTTAGTGTCATTTCCTGTAATTATCATGTCATCTACATAGATAATTGAACATGTTATCATACCTTCCCTTTGTTTGACAAATAACGTATGATCTGCGTTACTTTGTCGGTGACTATCTTGCTTCATGACCATCGTAAATCTTCCGAACCAAGCGCGAGGAGACTGTTTCAACCCATACAACGTCTTATTTAATTTGCACACTTCTCCTGTCTGATAATCTGCAGAAAAACCAGGAGGAATGTCTATATATACCTCTTCCTTCGTATCTCTATTTAGAAAAGCATTCTTAACGCCGAATTGATGTAGTGGCCAATTCTGACTCACTGCAACAGAAAATAATACTCTAATGGTGTCGATCCAGGCCACAGTGATAGGTCCGAAACACACTCTAGAGGGGGGGTGAATAGAGTGTTTGGCACTTTTTGCGGAATTTTCTCGTTTGCCTCAACTCAAAAGAAATTCAAAATCAAAGCAAGAATGGGAGATGAGAAGCAATGAATGTGTGCACCGAATGTAAAGTGGTTCGAATCGTAAATGATTCTACTCCACTACCACTTTGTTGCTAAAGTGGATTTTCAACAGCTACTCTTCTTATTAAAGCAACAAGAACAACCACAGCAACACTTACACTAACACCTTAGTGTAAGCAACAACAGCAACTTCTTGCACAAACTACACTTGTGCAACTACAGCAACTACAGCTCTTTAGCAAGAACAATTTCTTCCCTCACAACTTCAACAAAGTTCCCTCAAGAACTTCTCATAGCAGGTTGAAGAAATATAGTAAGGTTCACACGATCTCACTAGTCTAAGCACAAGCAAGTGATCAAATATTTATCGTTCCTCTTGTGCTTGATTCTTCTTTCTCTCAATGTACAACAATGAAGTGCAAAGAAAAGCTAAACAAGCTTTAAACAAATTTACAAGTATGAGAGAACTATACAACAATGGAAGATGAAGCTGGATGATGTTCAAAATGTGTATTTGCTTCATCGAAGCCTCTTCTATTTATAGATGAAGTTGACCACGTTTTTGAGGTTCTCCACCAAGTTTTCATCTTCAAAAATGTCAAGATAATGTCCAAATAGTCTTTAGCCACCCTATTGAGTGATTTGATCTTGAATAGCCACCCTAGAGAATCTTAGACATAGTTAAAATAGTCAAGGAAGCATGTAGTATGTTGGGTTAAAGTCCACAAGAAATTTGAGCATGATTGGAGAGAGAAAACATCATAGATCTCCCTTGGATTTTGTTCCAACGTTAAAAATATTTGACTTCTAGGGATGTCGATCGATCCACGTGCCAATGCTGAGAGATCAACGTCTATTAGAATCACGTCGATCGATCGTTGTCTGCCTTGCTGAGAGATCGACGTCTCTCAGAATGACGTCGATCGATCGACATCTCCTAGGCTGAGAGATCGACGTCTCTCAGAATGACGTCGATCGATCGACGTCTCCTAGGCTGAGAGATCGACGTCTCTCAGAAGTACGTCGATCGATCCACGTCTCTTGGCTGAGAGATTGACGTGGATCTGAGAGCTCAAAAGTTTATAAAACCTCACATGGATCGATCCATGTGCTTCCCAGAGGGGCTGATGTATACTTTAACCGATCCATGAGAGATTTACGTCTCGCAATGTGGTTTTCTTAATTTGCTTCAAACTCAAGATGTGAAATTCCATTTTAGCTCTTTTAAAACATCTTTTTAACATCATCAAAACATTTCATAATCCAACAATCTCCCCCTTTTTTATGATTTCAAAAACAAGATTTAAAAGATGTTTTTGCTTTATTTTGAATGTTTCAAACTTAAAAAATATCAATCTCCCCCTAAGTATATGCACTTTATACCTTCTGTAATAATCAATGCAAACAAGATTTTACAACTCCAATCAAAATATTTTTCTTTAAAATTTCTCCCCCTTAACCAAACATGTATCAACAACCCAACTTTCTCAACCCAACATGCATCAATAGCTCATCTTTCAAACATGCTCATTTTTATTTTACTAGCAACCAACAAAGATTCCAATTTCCAAACTTACATCATTTTACCAGCTACCAACAAAAATTATCTCATCAAGCAGTAAACAACTTTAACAAATAAGCAATAATAAGCCAACTTTCACAAATAAGAAATAATATGCCAATAAGTCACTTTCTCCCCCTTTTTAAAAGCATCAAAAACAAGAGGCAATAGTACACCAAGTTTATCAACTAGCAAGACATCCTAAACTAGAATCATAGATAAACAAAAAACTAGCTAAAAAGCATCCTAGTCTTCATCGGAAGAAAACGTGATGCTAGGAATGCACGCTTCATCTTTGCCGTGAGCTTTGCAAATCTTGACTCATGTACGGACACCTTGCTTTGAAGCTTACCAACCTCTTGTCGAAGACTAGCAACTTGAGCTTGAAGTTCAGGCACATTTGAGCTCAAGCTACTAGGTGCTTCTTGAGTATCCGTTTCAGGAATGTGTGCCTCATCCAGGAAGTCTTCGTCTTCTCTTGCTTCCTCCTCTTGTTCTCTCCTCATTGCTTCTTTTCTAGACTTGAGTATTTGTTGAATGTTGACTTTATCATAGAAATCCTTGTGCGTTATGTTGTCAACATACGTGTCATCCACATAAACACCCGACTTTACAGGCATCCTATAGATAAGGTTACTATAGGGTAGGGCTTTGTTTTGTTTGGTGGCGGCTTCGATAACGTTGGTCATAAAAATCTCCCCAAAGTTAAACTTCTCACGGTTAGCTATTCTGTATGCTATGTAGAAGTTTAGGTTACTTGGCAATTTCGCGGATTTACCATTTATAGAAAATGTAACAATGGCAAGAAGTGTACGATAAACTAAGGGCATATCATTTGTGTTTTTACTAGGATGGAAGCCTAAGAATGACTTCACTTCATCTTCATAGACTTTCCACCTAGCCGCCTCCCACTTCCACGCGTCAAAATCAAAGTATCCTTCGTTGGGTACACCAATCAAGTCACAAATTTTTTCAACTTTCCATTTAATATGATGTCCATTAATAACGGAATGTAGAGGTAAAGGAAGGCCATTTATGTATTCAATCCATAAATTGGCATAAAAGAGTCTAGTATACCTAGTGGATATTTTGCACATCTCTCTCTCATTCCATATACTTCTCCATTCTTGAACATCTAACCACTCAATGATGGGACTTAATTCATTATTGCGTAGAATATCATTTATTCTAAGCAATTTGAGTGGGATGGTGGGTCTCTCATCATCTTCCCATTTATCTAATAATATTTGAGCAAGTCTAGTGATATACCTTACATGCCCGTGGAATAGGGGTTCCATCAAAGCATCCTTGGCATCTTTGGCTTTGATCCAAGGGAAGTTGGAGAGAGTTGACTCACTCCTAATTGCGGTTAGCACTTGTCCTTGACTCTCATCCATAGATTGCTTTCTTCTAGGTTGAGATGTTTGTCCTTGAGAAGGATTTCTTGAACCTTCTCCTCCACCCCTAGAAAATCTTGGCCTCTTGGTTGTAATTTTGCTCCTTGAAGACATTTTTGAGAATTTAGGGCACGAAAGTTTGGGGATTTTCTAGAGAAGGATGAAAGATTTGAATGGAGAAGATGAAAATCAAGTGTAGAGATGAAGATGTTTTGATTTGGAGAAGAAATTGAAGAGATGTTAGGTTTTTGGAGAAGGAGGCGGAGGTTTTGAGAGGTTTTCAATCGTTGGTGAGGGTTGAAATGAAGAAGGGTTTGCGTTTTTGAGTGTTTTTAAAGCTGCTAAAATCGACAACTTCAATCGATCGACGCCAGAGATCGACGTACGTCGATCGATAGATGTCAGAGATCGACGTACGTCGATCGATAGATGTCAGAGATCGACGTACGTCGATCTCTTGCTTTGATACGTCGATCGATCGATGTATGTTGTTTTTTTTTTAAATTTTCAATTTTAACCCTCTAGACAATGTTTATCATCCCTAATCTTGTTCTAATGGACTCAAATGTCTCAGTAGGAAGGGATTTTGTGAATATATCCGATAGTTGGTCATTTGTTGGGACAAGTTCAACGCATACCAATCCTTTTTGGATACAATCCCTTATAAAGCGATGTCTCACTTCTATATGTTTGGCCCTACTATGATGTACCGGGTTTTGCGCTATACTTATGGCTGAGGTGTTGTCACATAGGATGAGAACTTTATCAAACTTAACATTATAATCGTTTAAAGTGTTGATCATCCAAAGTAGTTGTGCACAACACGAAGCGGCCGATACATATTCGGATTCCGCCGTTGAAAGTGACACACTATTTTGTTTCTTGGAGAACCAAGAAACTAAGCAATCTCCAAGGGATTAGCATGTCGTGGAGGTGCTTTTCCTATCAACGAGATTTTCGGCATAGTCGGAGTCACTATACCCTCTTAAATCAAAACATCCATTTTTGGGATAAAACAACCCAAAATTCAAAGTTCCTTTCAAATACCTAAAGATACGTTTAATGGTAACTAAATGCGATTCCTTAGGCATACATTGAAATCTAGCACATAAGCACACAGCATGCAAAATATCCGGTTTACTACCAGTTAGATAAAGTAAACTACCAATCATACCCCTATATTTGGTTACCTCAACCGTCTTTCCTTTTTCGTCTTTGTCAAGCTTTGTACTTGTGCTCATAGGTGTGCTTACACTTCTTCCATCCTCAAATTTATACTTCTTGAGCAAATCCTTAGTATACTTCGTTTGAGATACTACACTCCATCTTGAGTTTGCTTGATTTGAAGACCAAGAAAGTAGTTGAATTCACCCATCATGCTCATTTCAAATTCTCCTTCCATCAGTTTTGCAAAATACTCACAAAGAGAATCATTAGTAGCACCAAATATAATATCATCCACATAAAATTGAACAAGCAATTGATGGTTTCCTTGTTCTCAAGAAGGAAGTTACTTAATCTATCATACCAAGCCCTAGGAGCTTGTTTAAGTCCATAAAGGGCCTTTTTTGAGTTTAAATACATTATTTGGATAATTATAATTTTCAAACCCCGGAGGTTGAGCCACATACACCTTTTCTTGAATTGTTCCATTCAAGAATGCGGATTTCACATCTATTTGATATAGTTTGAAATCCTTATAGCATGCATATGCTAATAGCATTCTAATAGCTTCTAACCTAGCTACGGGGCAAAAGTCTCATCATAGTCTATGCCTTCCTCTTGCCTATATCCTTAGGCTACGAACCTAGTTTTGTTTCTAGTGATGTTTTCGTTATCATCCATTTTGTTTCTAAAAATCCATTTAGTGCCAATTACGGGATGATCACTAGGTTTAGCAACTAATTCCCAAACATCACTTCTTTTAAATTGATTTAATTCTTCTTGCATAGCTAATGCCCAATCTTCATCATTTATTGCCTCCTTTATATTTTTAGGATCAACTTGTGAAATGAAGGAATTATAATTGACTTTTCTCCTAGCCATTATGCCTTGGCTAGTTTCACCTAATATCAACTCTTTAGGGTGATCTTTCGTATATTTATATGAATCTGGTAAATTTGATGTATCTCCTCCTACTTCTTCATCTTCAACCTTAGGTTCAAGGGGATCAATCCTAAGGTCAATAACAATATTACCTTTTGGATTTTCAAATTTCTCTATATGACTTACTTCAATTATTTCATCATCATCATCATCATTAATGCTTGATTTATCCTCAATGAGTTCACTAAACTTGACATGAATTGATTCTTCAACTTTCATGCTTCTTTTATTATATACTCTAAATGCCTTGCTATTTTGAGCATAACCCATAAAGATTCCTTCATCTGCTTTGAAGTCGAGTTTATCTGAGTTATCTTTGGTGTTAAGTATAAAGCACTTACAACCAAATACCTTGAAATAACCAATATTTGATACTCTACCTTTCCAAAGCTCATAAGGAGTCTTTTTGAGAAATGGTCTCAAATAAACTCTATTGATCACATGACAAGCGATATTTACCACTTCGGCCTAAAAATATTTGGGTAGATCAAATTCGTTTAGCATGGCTCTACTCGTTTCTTGAAGTGTTCTATTTTTCCTTTCTGCAACACCATTTTGTTGAGGAGTTCTTGGAGCTGAGAAATTGTGTCCATACCCTTTCGATACACAAAATTCTTAAAATTCTCCATCAAACTCACCACCTCTATCACTTCTAATTTCCTTAATTGTATCTTCTCTTTGATTTTCTAGTCTCCTACAAAGCTTTATGAATTCTTGGCATGCATCATTCTTTTTAGCTAAGAACATTACCTGTGTATCTAGAGAAGTCATCTACCACCACAAAGGTGTAATGTTTTCCACTTAGATTTGCTGTACCAATATCCCCATACAAATCCACATGAAGTAATTGTAGAGGTTTGGTGGTGGAGATTTCACTTTTGGGCTTGAAGCTTGTTTTAACAAGCTTTGCCTTTTGACAAGTGTCACATAAGCCATGGTTTTCGAAATTTAATTTTGGAAGACCTTGGACGTTTTCATTTTTGCAAATCTCTTTGAAATTTTTAAAACTAACGTGTCCAAGTCGTCTATGCCATAGTTGAGTCAAATCATTTTTGGCAACTAGGCAAGAAACATTTTGTGATATCAAATCATGTGTGCTAAATTTGTAAACATCATTTTTACGTATAGCCTCAAAAACAATCTTATCGTTCTTTTTCACAACACATTTTCTTTTCACAAATTCAATTTGAAAATTAGCATCACATAGTTGGCTAACACTTATCAAATTATACTTAAGCCCTTCTACATATAGTACATTATTAATAGTAAAAGAAGAGTTACCAATTTCTCCATGTCTAAGGATTTTGGCTCTCCCATTGCCAAAATGCACCGTTCCACCATCTTGGAGCTTGAGCTTGGTGAACAACATTTTGTCTCTGGTCATGTGCGTTGAACATCCGCTGTCCATAATTCATTTGGTTCCTTCTTCTTTGGATACTCCATTTATCTTGAGAGCCTACAAAACCAAAAGATGTATGCATTGGTACCCTTTGATGGTTGGGTCCTTTAGGGTTAGTTTGTCGACCCTTAGGCTTCCAAACATATGTACTTCAAAATCTAGCTCTACACGCTTTCTTCACATGTCTTAGTTTGTTTCAATGAAAACAAGTGGGTACATGCTTTGGTTTAGAAGATGATGAATTTTGTTGTGTTTTTCTATTATTTGCCTTTTTCTTTAAGGACTTAGGTTTAATAGAAGAAGGTGATGAATTAAATCCTAAACCGGATTTATCATTTCTAATTCTTTGATTTCCAAGTAGTATGTCTAAATTGTTTTTACCATTTGTTAGTCTTTGTAAGTCTAACTTTCGTTTCTCACATTCTTTTCTAATTTCTACATTTTCAAGAGCTACGGTTTTATGCATGGTGAGTATGATGTCATGCTCTTGAAACATCAGAATATTCTTGTCATGCAAGCTCTTATTTTCTAAGATGCATTTCTTGAACTCTTTCTTCAAATGCTTATATTTTAAATTCAATTTTTCAAAGTCATCTTGCAAATCTCCTATTTCATCATGCAAATTTGAAGCATTAGAATTTACCTCAAGATCATCTTCAATTGCCATAAGACAAGTATGTTGAATATTTGGATTGTCAACTATTGCAACAAGTCCAACACCTTGATCTTCACTCTCTTCTCCTTTCGATTCCGAAAGGAGATCATCCCACGTGGTTACCTCTGCATTGAGGCTTTCTTCTTTTGAGGAAAAACCTTCTTCTCTTGCTTTTGCGGCGCTTTTATGTGGCAATCGGCAATGAAATGACCGGGTCGACCACATTTATAACAATTTTCACTTGCTTCCTTTTCTTTAGATGGTCTTTTGAAAAACTTTCTTGCTTGAGCTTTGTTTCTAGTTATCATTCTTCTAAATTTTCTTACTAGAAGGACAACTTCCTCATCTGATTCATCGGACTCTACCACAATCCTTTGTGTGATGTTTGTGTGGGCTTGATAGGGTTCATCCTATTTTGTTCATCAATAAGAATTTAATGAGTAAGAAGATCACCGGATAGCTCATCAAGGGTATGAGTCTTGAGATTCTTTGATTCGGTGATGGCGGTGACTTTGGGTGTCCATTCTCTTGGCAAAAAGTTGAGAAGTTTTGAGACAAGGTCATTATTTGAGATTTTCTTGTCCACCATGGAGAGTTGATTCACCATTCGTGTGAATCGATCAATTGTCTCCTTAATCTTCTCACTGCTTTTCATTCCGAACATCTCATACTCCTTCATGAGCATGAGTCTTTTGGCCATTCTTACTTGCTCAGTTCCTTCATGTATCATTCAAGCCTTTTTCATGCCTCATTGGCTGTTTCAAGCCTTGAAGTCTTATGAGCTCGGTGGTGGTGAGAGCACTTGAGAGAATATCAAATGCTTTGCCATTAATGGCAAATTTTATCTTTTCTTCATCGGTGTAGTCATCCTCATCTTTGAACATTGATTCTCCTTTTGAGTTGGTAATCATAGGAACTTCAATTCCTTTGACAACGGCTCTCCATATCTCAAATCCACAGCCTTTCAAATGATTGATCATTCGAAATTTCCACAAAGAATAATTTTGGGCATTAAACATAGGTACTTTAGTGTTTGATCAGGAAAATAGTGCAGTGGGCATATGAGATGAAGTGTGAGATGAAGAGGTTGAAGTTGAGGTTGTCATTGCCATGATCTTTAACCTTGCTACTTGCAAAGATAGGCCAAGCAATCAAGGTTAGGCTCCGATACCAATTGATAGGTCCAAAACACACTCTAGAGGAGGGGGGTGAATAGAGTGTTTGGCACTTTTTGCAGAATTTTCTCGTTTGGCTCAACTCAAAAGAAATTCAAAATCAAAGCAAGAATGGGAGATGAGAAGCAATGAATGTGTGCACCAGATATAAAGTGGTTCGAATCGTAAATGATTCTACTCCACTACCACTTTGTTGCCAAAGTGGATTTTCAACAGCTACTCTTCTTATTAAAGCAATAAGAACAACCACAGCAACACTTACACTAACACCTTAGTGTAAGCAACGACAACAACAACTTCTTGCACAAACTACACTTGTGCAACTACAGCAACTACAGCTCTTTAGCAAGAACAATTTCTTGCTCCCTCACAACTTCAACAAAGTTCCCTCAAGAACTTCTATAGTAGGCTGAAGAAATATAGTAAGGTTCCCACTTTCTCATTAGTCTAAGCACAAGCAAGTGATCAAATATTTATGGTTCCTCTTGTGCTTGACTCTTCTTTCTCTCAATGTACAACAATGAAGTGCAAAGAAAAGCTAAACAAGCTTTAAACAAATTTACAAGTATAAGAGAACTATACAACAATGAAAGATGAAGCTAGATGATGTTCAAAGTGTGTATTTGCTTCATCTAAGCGTCTTTATTTATAGATGAAGTTGACCACGTTTTTGAGGCTCTCCACCAAGTCTTCATCTTCAAAAATGTCAAGATAATGTCCAAATAGTCTTTAGCCACCATATGGAGTGATTTGATCTTGAATAGCCACCCTAGAGAATCTTAGACATGGTTAAAATAGTCAAGAAAGCATGTAGTATGTTGGGTTAAAGTCCACAAGAAATTTGAGCAAGATTGGAGTGAGAAAACATCATAGATCTCCCTTGGATTTTGTTCCAACGTTTAAAAAATTTGACTTCTGGGGACATCGATTGATCCACGTGCCAATGCTGAGAGATCGACGTCTCTCAGAATAACATCGATCGATCGACGTCTCCTAGGCTGAGAGATCGACGTCTGTCAGAATGACGTCGATCGATCGACGTCTTCTAGGCTGAGAGATCGACGTCTCTCAGAATGACGTCGATCGATCGACGTCTCCTAGGCTAAGAGATCGACGTCTCTCAGAAGTACGTCGATCGATCGACGTAACCTTAGCTGAGAGATCTACGTCTCTCAAAGGCACGTCGATCGATCCACGTCTCTTAGCTGAGAGATTGACGTGGATCTGAGAGCTCAAACGTTTATAAAACTTGACATGGATCGATCCATGTGCTTCCCAGAGGGGCTGATGTATACTTTAACCGATCCATGAGAGATTTACGTCTCGCAATGTGTTTTTCTTAATTTGCTTCAAACTCAAAATGTGAAATTCCATTTTAGCTCTTTTAAAACATCTTTTTAACATCATCAAAATATTTCATAATCCAACAATCTCCCCCTTTTTGATGATTTCAAAACCGAGATTTAAAAGATGTTTTTGGTTTATTTTGAATGTTTCAAACTTAAAAAATATCAATCTCCCCCTAAGTATATGCACTTTATACCTTCCGTAATAATCAATGCGAACAAGATTTTACAACTCCAATCAAAATACTTTTCTTTAAAATTTCTCCCCCTTAACCAAACATGTATCAACAACCCAACTTTCTTAACCCAACATGCATCAATAGCTCATCTTTCAAACATGCTCATTTTTATTTTACTAGCAACCAAAAAAGATTCCAATTTCCAAACTTACATCATTTTACCAGCTACCAACAAAAATTATCTCATCAAGCAATAAACAACTTTAACAAATAAGCAATAATAAGCCAACTTTCACAAATATGCAATAATAAGCCAATAAGCCACTTTCTCCCCCTTTTTGAAAGCATCAAAACCAAGAGGCAATAGTACACCAAGTTTATCAACTAGCAATACATCCTAAACTAGAATCATAGATAAACAAAAAACTAGCTAAAAAACATCCTAGTCTTCATCGGAAGAAAACGTGATGCTAGGAATGCATGCTTTCATCTTTGCCTTGAGCTTTGCAAATCTTGACTCATGTACGGACACCTTGCTTAGAAGCTCACCAACCTCTTCTTGAAGACTAGCAACTTGAGCTTGAAGTTCAGGCACATTTGAGCTCAAGCTACTAGGTGCTTCTTGAGTATCCGTTTCAGGAATGGGTGCCTCATCCGGGAAGTCTTCGTCTTCTCTTGCTTCCTCCTCTTATTCTCTCCTCATTGCTTCTTTTCTAGACTTGAGTATTTGTTGGATGTTGACTTTATCATAGAAATCCTTGCGCGTTATGTTGTCAATATACGTGTCATCCACATAAACACCCGACTTTACAAGCATCCTATAGATAAGGTTACTATACGGTAGTGCTTTGTTTTGTTTGGTGGCGGCTTCGATAACGTTGGTCATAAAAATCTCCCCAAAGTTAACCTTCTCACGGTTAGCTATTGTGTATGCTATGTAAAAGTCTTGTTTACTTGGCAATTTGGCGGATTTACCATTTATACAAAATGTAACAATGGCAAGAAGTGTACGATAAACTAAGGGCATATCATTTGTGTTTTTACTAGAATGGAAGCCTTGGAATGACTTCACTTCATCTTCATAGACTTTCCACCTAGCCGCATCCCACTTCCACGCATCAAACTCAATGTACCCTTCGTTGGGTACACCAATCAAGTCACAAATTTTTTCAAGTTTCCATTTAATATGATGTCCATCAATAACGGAATGTAGAGCTAAAGGAAGGCCGTTTATGTATTTAATCCATAAATTGGCATAAAAGAGTCTAGTATACCTAGTGGACATTTTGCACATCTCTCTCTCATTCCATATACTTCTCCATTCTTGAACATCTAACCACTCAATGATGGGACTTAATTTATTATTTCTTAGAATATCATTTATTCTAAGCAATTTGAGTGGGATGGTGGGTCTCTCACATCTTCCCATTTATCAAATAATAGTTGAGCATGTCTGGTGATATACCTTACATGCCCGGGGAGTAGGGGTTCCGTTTAAGCATCCTTGGCATCTTTGGCTTTGATCCAAGGGAAGTTGGAGAGAGTTAACTCACTCCTAATTGCAGCTAGCACTTGTCCTTGACTCTCATCCATAGATTGCTTTCTTCTAGGTTGAGATGTTTGTCCTTGAGAAGGATTGCTTGAACCTTCTCCTCCACCCCTAGAAGATCTTGGCCTCTTGATTGTAATTTTGCTCCTTGAAGACATTTTTGAGAATTTAGGGCACGAAATTTTGGGGATTTTCTAGAGAAGGATGAAAGATTTGAATGGAGAATATGAAAATCAAGTGTAGAGATGAAGATGTTTTGATTTGGAGAAGAAATTGAAGAGATGGTAGGTTTTTGGAGGAGGCGGAGGTTTTGAGAGGTTTTCAATCATTGGTGAGGGTTGAAATGAAGAAGGGTTTGCGTTTTTGAGAGTTTTTGAAGCTGTTGAAATCGACAACGTCGATCGATCAACATCAGAGATCGACGTACGTCGATCGATCGATGTCAGAGATCGACGTACGTCGATCTCTTGCTTTGATATGTCGATCGATCGATGTATGTTGTTTTTTTTTTTAAATTTTCAATTTTAACCCTCTAAACAATGTTATCATCCCTAATCTTGTTCTAATGGACTCAAATGTCTTAGTAGGAAGGGATTTTGTGAATGTATCCGCTAGTTGGTCATTTGTTGGGACAAATTCAATGCATACCAATCATTTTTTAATACAATCCCTTATAAAGCGATGTCTCACTTCTATATGTTTGGTCCGACTATGATGTACCGGGTTTTGCGCTATACTTATGGCTGAGGTGTTGTCACATAGGATGGGAACTTTATCAAACTTAACATTATAATCGTTTAAAGTGTTGATCATCCAAAGTAGTTGTGCACAACACGAAGCGGCCGATACATATTCAGATTCCGCCGTTGAAAGTGACACTATTTTGTTTCTTGGAGAACCAAGAAAATAAGCAATCTCTAAGGAATTGGCATGTCCCGGAGGTGCTTTTCCTATCAATGAGATTTCCGGCATAGTCGGAGTCACTATACCCTCTTAAATCAAAACATCCATTTTTGGGATAAAACAACCCAAAATTCAAAGTTCCTTTCAAATACCTAAAGATACGTTTAATGTCAACTAAATGCGATTCCTTAGGCATACATTGAAATCTAGCACATAAGCACACAACATGCAAAATATCCGGTCTACTAGCAGTTAGATAAAGTAAACTACCAATCATACCCCTATATTTGGTTACCTCAACCGGCTTTCCTTTTTCGTCTTTGTCAAGCTTTGTACTTGTGCTCATAGGTGTGCTTACACTTCCTCCATCCTCAAATTTGTACTTCTTGAGCAAATCCTTAGTATACTTCGTTTGAGATATATACACTCCATCTTGAGTTTGCTTGATTTGAAGACCAAGAAAGTAGTTGAGTTCACCCATCATGCTCATTTCAAATTCTCCTTCCATCAGTTTTGCAAAATGCTCACAAAGAGAATCATTAGTAGCAACAAATATAATATCATCCACATAAATTTGAACAAGTAATTGATGGTTTCCTTGTTCTTTAATAAAAAGAGCAGTTTTGACTTTTTCTCTTGAAAACTCATTCTCAAGAAGGAAGTTACTTAATCTATCATACCAACCCCTAGGAGCTTGTTTAAGTCCATAAAGGGCCTTTTTTAGTTTAAATACATGATTTGGATAATCATGATTTTCAAACCCCGGAGGTTGAGCCACATACACCTCTTCTTGAATTATTCCATTCAAGAATGCGGATTTCACATCCATTTGATATAGCTTAAAATCCTTATAGCATTCATATGCTAATAGCATTCTAATATCTTCTAACCTAGCTACGGGGGCAAAAGTCTCATCATAGTCTATGCATTCCTCTTGCCTATATCCTTGGGCTACTAACCTAGCTTTGTTTCTAGTGATGTTTCCTTTATCATCCATTTTGTTTCTAAATACCCATTTAGTGCCAATTATGGGATGATCACTAGGTTTAGCAACTAATCCCTAAACATCACTTCTTTCAAATTGATTTAATTCTTCTTGCATAGCTAATACCCAACCTTCATCATTTATTGCCTCCTTTATATTTTTAGGATCAACTTGTGAAATGAAGGCATTTTCATTGAATTTTCTCCTAGCCATTATGTCTTGACTAGTTTCACCTAATATCAACTCTTTAGGGTGATCTTTCCGATACTTATATGAATCCGGTAAATTTGATGTATCTCCTCCTACTTCTTCATCTTCAACCTTAGGTTTAAGGGGATCAATCCTAAGGTCAATAACAATATTACCTTTTGGATTCTCAAATTTCTCTATATGACTTACTTCAATTATTTCATCATCATCATCATCATTAATGCTTGATTTATCCTCAATGAGTTCACTAAACTTGACATGAATTGATTCTTCAACTTTCATGCTTCTTTTAATATATACTCTAAATGCCTTGCTATTTTGAGCATAACCCATAAAGATTCCTTCATCCGCTTTGAATTCGAGTTTATCCAAGTTATCTTTGGCGTTAAGTATAAAGCACTTACAACCAAATACCTTGAAATAACCAATATTTGGTACTCTACCTTTCCAAAGCTCATAAGGAGTCTTTTTGAGAAATGGTCTCAAATAAACTCTATTGATCACATGACAAGCGGTATTTACCGCTTCGGCCCAAAAATATTTGGGTAGCTCAAATTCGTTTAGCATGGCTCTATTCATTTCTTGAAGTGTTCTATTTTTCCTTTCAGCAACACCATTTTGTTGAGGAGTTCTTGGAGCTGAGAAATTGTGTCCGTACCCTTTGGATACACAAAATTCTTAAAATTCTCCATCAAACTCTCCACCTCTATCACTTCTAATTTCCTTAATTGTATCTTCTCTTTGATTTTCTAGTCTCCTACAAAGCTTTATGAATTCTTGGCATGCATCATTCTTTTTAGCTAAGAACATTACCTGTGTAACTAGAGAAGTCATCTACCACCACAAAGGTGTAATGTTTTCCACTTAGATTTGCCGTACCAATATCCCCATACAAATCCATATGAAGTAATTGTAGAGGTTTGGTGGTAGAGATTTCACTTTTGGGCTTGAAGCTTGTTTTAACAAGCTTTGCCTTTTGACAAGTGTCACATAAGCCATGGTTTTCGAAATTTAATTTTGGAAGACCTTGGACGTTTTCATTTTTTGCAAATCTCTTTGAAATTTTTAAAACTAACGTGTCCAAGTCGTCTATGCCATAGTTGAGTCAAATCATTTTTGGCAACTAGGCAAGAAACATTTTGTGATATCAAATCATGTGTGCTAAATTTGTAAACATCATTTTTACGTATAGCCTCAAAAACAATCTTATCGTTCTTTTTCACAACACATTTTCTTTTCACAAATTCAATTTGAAAATTTGCATCACATAGTTGGCTAACACTTATCAAATTATACTTAAGCCCTTCTACATATAGTACATTATTAATAGTAAAAGAAGAGTTACCAATTTCTCCATGTCTAAGGATTTTGGCTCTCCCATTGCCAAAATGCACCGTTCCACCATCTTGGAGCTTGAGCTTGGTGAACAACGTTTTGTCTCTGGTCATGTGCGTTGAACATCTGTTGTCCATAAGCCATTTGGTTCCTTCTTCTTTGGCTACTCCATTTATCTTGAGAGCCTACAAAACCAAAAGATGTATGCATTGGTACCCTTTGATGGTTGGGTCCTTTAGGGTTAGTTTGTCGACACTTAGGCTTCCAAACATATGTACTTCCAAATCTAGCTCTACATGCTTTCTTCACATGTCTTAGTTTGTTGCAATGAAAACAAGTGGGTACATGCTTTGGTTTAGAAGATGATGAATTTTGTTGTGTTTTTCTATTATTTGCCCTATACTTTAAGGACTTAGGTTTAATAGAAGAATGTGATGAATTAAATCTTAAACCGGATTTATCATTTCCAATTCTTTGATTTCCAAGTAGTATGTCTAAATTGTTTTTACCTTTTGTTAGTCTTTGTAAATCTAACATTAGATTCTCACATTCTTTTCTAATTTCTACATTTTCAAGAGCTACGGTTTTATGCATGGTGAGTATGATGTCATGCTCTTGAAACATGAAAATATTCTTGTCATGCAAGCTCTTATTTTCTAAGATGCATTTCTTGAACTCTTTCTTCAAATGCTTATATTTTAAATTCAATTTTTCAAAGTCATCTTGCAAATCTCCTATTTCATCATGCGAATTTGAAGGATTAGAATTTACCTCAAGATCATCTTCAATTGCCATAAGACAAGTATGTTGAATATTTGGATTGTCAACTATTGCAACAAGTCCAACACCTTGATCTTCACTCTCTTCTCCTTTCGATTCCGAAAGGAGATCATCCCACGTGGTTACCTCTGCATTGAGGCTTTCTTCTTTTGAGGAAAAACCTTCTTCTCTTGCCTTTGCGGCTCTTTTATGTGGCAATCGGCAATGAAATGACCGGGTAGACCACATCTATAGCAATTTTCACTTGCTTCCTTTTCTTTAGATGGTCTTTTGAAAAACTTTCTTCCTCATCTGATTCATCGGACTCTACCACCAATCTTTTGTGTGATGTTTTTGTGGTCTTGATAGGGTTCATCCTATTTTGTTCATCAATAAGAATTTCATGAGTAAGAAGATTACCGGATAGCTCATCAAGGGTAAGAGTCTTGAGATTCTTTGATTTGGTGATGGCGGTGACTTTGGGTGTCCATTCTCTTGGCAAAAAGTTGAGAAGTTTTGAGACAAGGTCATTATTTGAGATTTTCTTATCCACCATGGAGAGTTGATTCACTATTCGTGTGAATCGATCGATTGTCTCCTTAATCTTCTCACTGCTTTTCATTCTGAACATCTCATACTCCTTCATGAGCATGAGTCTTTTGGCCATTGTTACTTGCTCAGTTCCTTCATGTATCATTCAAGCCTTTTCCATGCCTCATTGGCTGTTTCAAGACCTTGAAGTCTTATGAGCTCAGTGGTGGTGAGATCACTTGAGAGAATATCAAATGCTTTGCTATTAATGGAAAATTTTATCTTTTCTTCATCGGTGTAGTCATCCTCATCTTTGAACATTGATTCTCCTCTTGAGTTGGTAATCATAGGAACTTCAATTCCTTTGACAACGGCTCTCCATATATCAAATCCACAGCCTTTCAAATGATTGATCATTCGAAATTTCCACAAAGAATAATTTTGGGTATCAAACATAGGTGCTTTAGTGTTTGATCCGGAAAATAGTGCAGTGGGCTTAGGAGATGAAGTGTGAGATGAAGAGGTTGAAGTTGAGGTTGTCATTGCCATGATCTTTAATCTTGCTACTTGCAAAGATAGGCCACGCAATCAAGGTTAGGCTCTGATACCAATTGATATGTCCGAAACACACTCTAGAGGGGGGGTGAATAGAGTGTTTGGCACTTTTTGCGGAATTTTCTCATTTGGCTCAACTCAAAGAAATTCAAAATCAAAGCAAGAATGGGAGATGAGAAGCAATGAATGTGTGCACCGGATATAAAGTGGTTCCAATCGTAAATGATTCTACTCCACTACCACTTTGTTGTCAAAGTGGATTTTCAACAGCTACTCTTCTTATTAAAGCAATAAGAACAACCACAGCAACACTTACACTAATACCTTAGTGTAAGCAACAACAACAGCAACTTCTTGCACAAACTATACTTGTGCAACTACAGCAACTACAGCTCTTTAGCAAGAACAATTTCTTGCTCCCTCACAACTTCAACAAAGTTCCCTCAAGAACTTCTCATAGTAGGTTGAAGAAATATAGTAAGGTTCCCACATTCTCACTAGTCTAAGCACAAGCAAGTGATCAAATATTTATGGTTCCTCTTGTGCTTGACTCTTCTTTCTCTCAATGTACAACAATGAAGTGCAAATAAAAGCTAAACAATCTTTAAACAAATTTACAAGTGTGAGAGAACTATACAACAATGAAAGATGAAGCTAGATGATGTTCAAAGTGTGTATTTGCTTCATCCAAGCGTCTTCTATTTATAGATGAAATTGACCACGTTTTTGAGGCTCTCCACCAAGTCTTCATCTTCAAAAATGTCAAGATAATGTCCAAATAGTCTTTAGCCACCGTATGGAGTGATTTGATCTTGAATAGCCACCCTAGAGAATCTTAGACATGGTTAAAATAGTCAAGGAAGCATGTAGTGTGTTGGGTTAAAGTCCACAAAAAATTTGAGCAAGATTGGAGAGAGAAAACATCATAGATCTCCCTTGGATTTTGTTCCAACGTTCAAAACATTTGACTTCTGGGAATGTCGATCGATCCACGTGCCAATGCTGAGAGATCAACGTCTCTCAGAATCACGTCAATCGATCGACGTCTGCCTTGCTGAGAGATCGACGTCTCTTAGAATGACGTCGATCGATCGACGTCTCCTAGGATGAGAGATCGACCTCTCTCAGAATGATGTCGATCGATCGACGTCTCCTAGGCTGAGAGATCGACGTCTCTCAGAATGACGTCGATCGATCGACGTCTCCTGGGCTGAGAGATCGACGTCTCTCAGAAGTACGTCGATCGATCGACGTATCCTTAGCTGAGAGATCTACGTCTCTCAGAGGCACGTCGATCGATCCACGTCTGTTAGCTGAGAGATTGACGTGGATCTGAGAGCTCAAACATTTATAAAACTTCACATGGATCGATCCATGTGCTTCCCAGAGGGGCTGATGTATACTTTAACCGATCCATGAGAGATTTACATCTCGCAATGTGTTTGTCTTAATTTGCTTCAAACTCAAAATGTGAAATTCCATTTTAGCTCTTTTAAAACATCTTTTTAACATCATCAAAACATTTCATAATCCAACAATCTCTCCCTTTTTGATGATTTCAAAACTGAGATTTAAAAGATGTTTTTGGTTTATTTTGAATGTTTCAAACTTAAAAAATATCAATCTCCCCCTAAGTATATGCACTTTATGCCTTCCGTAATAATCAATGCGAACAAGATTTTACAACTCCAATCAAAATACTTTTCTTTAAAATTTCTCCCCCTTAACCAAACATGTATCAACAACCCAACTTTCTTAACCCAACATGCATCAATAGCTCATCTTTCAAACATGCTCATTTTTATTTTACTAGCAACCAACAAAGATTCCAATTTCCAAACTTACATCATTTTACCAGCTATCAACAAAAATTATCTCATCAAGCAATAAACAACTTTAACAAATAAGCAATAATAAGCCAACTTTCACAAATAAGCAGCAATAAGCCAATAAGCCACTTTCTCCCCCTTTTTGAAAGCATCAAAACCAAGAGGCAATAGTTCACCAAGTTTATCAACTAGCAAGACATCCTAAACTAGGATCATAGATAAACAAAAAACTAGCTAAAAAACATCCTAGTCTTCATCGGAAGAAAACGTGATGCTAGGAATGCATGCTTTCATCTTTGCCTTGAGCTTTGCAAATCTTGACTCATGTACGGACACCTTGCTTCGAAGCTCACCAACCTTTTGTTGAAGACTAGCAACTTGAGCTTGAAGTTCAGGCACATTTGAGCTCAAGCTACTAGGTGCTTCTTGAGTATCCGTTTTAGGAATGGGTGCCTCATCCGGGAGGTCTTCGTCTTCTCTTGCTTCCTCCTCTTGTTCTCTCCTCATTGCTTCTTTTCTAGACTTGAGTATTTGTTGGATGTTGAGTTTATCATAGAAATCCTTGCACGTTATGTTGTCAACATCCGTGTCATCCACATAAACACCCAACTGTTGGACCATGCACCGCAATAAACACCACTAGGGGGGGTGAATAGTGGTTAGCGGAAATTACACTACAACCCTTTGTTAAAATCCCCTTTGAAAAACAGAATCTGAGACCACCTCAGATTCAGAACCCGTTTTAAAAAAATTCACAAATAAAATTATACAACTCCAAAAATTGTGAAACTTTCCAGAATTGAACTTCAATGTGTTAGAAAGACTCTATCCAAAAATCAGATACAAATAAGATCGTTTGACCCTTCAAACAAATAAAAAGATTCAGATGGTCAAACAGGATAGAATTGGACAAAATGTTGCTGATTTTGCAAAACGTGTTTCTCTTTGAATACTTGACCAAAAAGATTGATCTTTATATCAAAACACTCCTTAGAAAGTCTAGTTGATGTTTTTAAAAGCCCCTTACCTCAAACAATTCTGGATAAATGCAGAATTCAAGTTTTCTCAAAACTGGTCAGATTGCAGCCACATTGGAGCAGTTATCTTGCAAAGACTGAAAGACTAACTTTCCCTTGCTCAAATCAAGTGATTCTTATTGAAAATGAAAGATAACAGTCTGAAGTATAACTCCACCAAAAATCACGAATTTTGAAAATGTTTAGCTATTTTTTCAAATTGTGAGAATATGTGTGAAAATTGCAGTCAGAAACGGGCAAAAACAGAAATAAAGAAACAAGAGAAGAACACCAAAGATTTATCCTGGTTCGGTCAATGTGACCTACTCCAGTCCCAAGGAACACCTTTCCTTGGATTTCACTATCAAATGAACAGCTTACAACAAGAGCCAAGCTTGATCCTTGGGTTATACACCAACCCTATTCAAGACTTGGATAATCACCTCTATGCAACTCTTGGTAATAACACCTCTACCACCTATTGATGTATCCTTATAAATTTGGCTAATCAATCATACAAATCCAAACCAAGAAGGTGTGTATAATGTAGCTGGACAACAAAAAAATTGGAACACCTTAGCTACACAAAGTATGAACGAAAATATGAGAAGAGAATAGAAAGACAACAATCTTCAATTTTGCTTTTCAAGTGTGTGTGTTCTCTTCTTCACCTTGCCTCCTATTTATAGTGTGAATAGATGGCATATTCTCTCCAACTTTTAGGCCATGTGATGACTGAGAATTTTGAATTAAAGCACATCAAAAATCAGCTCCAACAACCTTGTCTCCATTAACTTCAAATTTGAAATTTCAAGTTGACAACTTTTGCCAACTAGCTTGTTTTTGAATTTGTCCACGTGCACAAAAGTTATAAAATGAGTATACCACCTTCTCCACCTGTTTATGGACGTTTTTGATGTTGTATGTATGTATACCAACTCAAATTTTGTGAATACAAAATAATGAATAAGTGTTGACAAGATTATGTCAACATATAACACCAAAATTCCTACTTTCTTTTCCTTTACATATTGTGATGAATCTTGCACCAAGGACACCTTGTAATCTCTAAAAGATGATGATTAATATCCTCTTATAACATATATAAGAGGGTCTTCAAGAAAAAATAGAATGTGACATCTCAAATGGTCACATATCAAGCTATAGTCAATAATATCATCGGTTGAGAGAATAAGATATAAGATCACCATATAATCTTCAAAATAATAATAACACAGCTCCAGAATGAAGATAATAATATGCTCAAGAGATTCTTTGAGTGAAAATTCCAAAAATACCCTTGGTGGTAAAATGACCAAAATACCCCTTGTGTGAGAAAACTCCAGAAATGCCCCCGATGGTCAGAGATAATCGCAATACCACCTTTGTTATGATAAATAAGATAATAATATGCACTTGACATATTTTCACCATATGATGTTCCTACAAAACTCAAAATACAAATTTTGCCCTTTTTGGTAAGTTGTAGAAACTTCCAAGGCACGTTAGTCACAAGACAAAAACACATAATAAGCACATAATGAATATTTATAATTCATATACAAATGAAAAAAAAAATCATTTTAACATATTTTAGAAAATTATTTCTAAAAACCCTAGACATCAATCGATCGAAGTGCCTCAGCTACATAGATCGATGTCTCACATAAAGGTTCAGGTTTTGTCTCTGACCTACTTCGATCGATCGAAGTGAGAGTTCGATGTACATCGATCGATCGATGTGTCTCAGGTTTAGAGATCGATGTCTCACAGAAAGGTCTTAAACTTTTCTGCCTTACATAGATCGATCGATGTGAGAGATCTATATACATAGATCGATCGAAGTGCAACAACCTGAGAGACCGATGTCAACTTGTTCAACTTTTTCAACTTTTAATCACATATAACACCATGTGTGACATTTTTAAGTATTCATCACTTAAAATCATGACTTTGAAAATTATCCAAACATATTTCTCAACATTCTCCCCCATTTGGATGATTTTCAAAATAACCTAACATGATTTTAACGTCACAACTTATAAACAAAAGTTTAACCAAATGTTTAACCAAAAGTTTAACCAAATGTTTTCAACTATGTTTTCAACTTTTAAATAGTATGCCGCTCCCCCTCAACTCATACTCTCCCCCTTAACCTATGCCACAAAATTTATACCAATAAAAACTTATCATATGATTCATCATGACTTACCAACCAAAATCATGTTCTTATTCTATCTCCCCCTTTATTTTGCAAATCATTCAAAAGATAGAACTAGACAATGGTATCATAAGTCATCATTCCTAATTTGACTCGTAAGTTTTCAAAAGTGGCTTGATTAAGGGGTTTGGTGAAGATGTCAGCGATTTGGTGATCAGATCTTATATGGTTTATCACTATGTCCTCATTTTGAACATGATCGCGAAGAAAGTGGTATCGCACCTCAATGTGTTTGGCCTTAGAATGAAGCACCGGATTCCGGAAAAGATTGATTGCACTTGTGCTATCGCAGAAAATTGGAATCTTATTCATTTTAATGCCAAAATCACTAAGTTGCTGTTTAAGCAAAAGTATTTGGGTAGTACATAAACTCAAAGCGATATACTCGGCTTCAGTGGTAGAAAGAGCTACACTACCTTGCTTTTTAGAAAACCAAGAGATCAAATTGGTTCCTATGAATTGACATGTACCACTAGTGGATTTTCTATCTAACTTGCAACCACCATAATCAGCATCACTCTATGCGTGTAATTCCAACTTAGCGTTTCTATCATACCACAGTCCTAAGTGAGGTGTATGCTTAAGATATCTAAAGATCTTTTTCACTGCATTGTAATGTGATACCTTAGGATAAGATTGAAACCTAGCACACATACACACACTAAACATAATATCAGGTCTTGATGCAGTTAAGTATAACAATGAGCCAATCATAGACCTATAAAGTGTGTCATCAAAAGGTTTACCATTTTCATCCTTATCATGTTTGGTACTAACACTCATAGCGGTAGTTGTAGGTTTCAACTCTTCAAAGCCAAACTTCTTAATCATATCATTGACATACTTAAGTTGGCTAATGTGAATTCCTTGAGGGGTTTGTTTGATTTGAAGTCCTAAGAAATAATTCAACTCTCCTACCATTGACATTTCAAACTCTGATTTCATACATTCTTCGAAGTCTTTTACTAAAGTAGGGTTGGTTGAACCAAATATTATATCATCTACGTATATTTGAACTATTAACAAATCATTACCTTTTCTTTTTAGAAATAATGTGTTGTCGATGGTCCCCCTTTGATAATTATTTGCAATAAGAAAGTTTGCAAATCTATCATAACAAGCTCTTGGAGCTTGTTTTAAACCATATAGAGCTTTCTTAAGCTTATAAACATGGTTAGGATTCTTTGGATCTTCGAATCCAGGGGGTCGTTTGACAAACACCTCTTCTTGGATGTATCCATTCAAGAACGCACTCTTGACATCCATTTGGAAGAGCTTAATTTTGCTTAGACTTGCAATCGCAAGTAACAATCTAATTGCTTCTAGTCGTGCAATGGGTGCAAAGGTTTCTTCATAATTTATTCTTTCTTGTTGATTATAAACTTGTGCGACTAGTCTAGCCTTATTCCTTGTAATATTTCCTTGTTCATCCATTTTATTCCTAAAGACCTATTGAGTTCCTATGATAGACTTGTCTTCAGGTTTAGGTACTAAGTCCCACATGTTGTTCCTTGTGAATTGATTTAATTCCTCATGCATAGCATCTATCCATGATATGTCACCTAAGGCGTCCTTTACGTTCTTAGGTTCTAATTGTGAGATTAAGCTATGTCTTTCAAGTTGACTTATATTTCTACGTGTTCTAACCCCAACACTTGGATCCCCAATGATTAGTTCTCTAGGGTGCCACCAATTCCTAGATTGACTAGGTTCACCCTCATCTTGTTCAAATGTTTCATTAGTGTGAACGTTATCATATGTAATTGGATCATTAGTTGTATCTTCCAATTTCAGAGTCTCTTGATTTATTTCATCTAAGGGTTCATGTATGTCTTATTCAGGGGGAGTTGGTTCTAGATGATCAAGTACAGGCTCAAGTAATACATCATCATCAAACATATTTTCAACATTTGTTTCTTGTTTATGTTGATGTTTATCACTAACTTTAAAGCATGGATTTTCATTGAATTTCACATGTATGGATTCAATTATTTTTCTAGATGCAGGATTATAACACCTATATACTCTTGAGTTAGTTGAATACCCAACAAATATGCATTCAATAGACTTTTGTTCAAATTTATCTAGATTATCCTTAGTGTTCAGCACAAAACATTTACATCCGAATACTTTAACATAATCTATTTTAGGTTGTCTATTGTTTAGCAATTCATAAGGCGTTTTATTTAATTTCTTTCTAATAGTAAGCCTATTTATAATATAGCATGCACAACTAACAGCTTCAGCCCATAAATATTTAGGTAATTTATTTTCACAAAGCATTGTCCTAGCAACTTCTTGAATCGTTCTATTTTTACGTTCAACAACTCCATTGAGTTGTGGTTTTTTAGGTGGTGAGAATTCATGTTTTATTCCATGTAGTTCACAAAATTTGATTACGTCTTTATTTTTAAATTCTCCACCTCTATCACTCCTAATTCTTTTGACATTTTCTTCGTAAATGTTTTCAAGTTGCTTGATAAGGGTTTCGATTGCTAATGGAGCATTGTCTTTGTGTGTTAAGAACAATGTCCATGTGTGGCGTGAGTAATCATCTACTATGACGCATACATAGTAGTGTCCACCTAGACTTCTTGTCCTACTTGGACCAAATAAGTCTAAGTGAAGCAATTCTAGTACATGACTATTACTCACTTCATGTTTCGGTTTTAAAGTTTCTTTAATGTGTTTTTCTTTAATACATATTTCACATATTTGAAAATTATCTAAGTCTAACTTAGGCATTCCTCTAATTAAATTCTTCTTAGACAATTTCTTAATAGTTGAAATTCCTATATGGCCTAATCTTCTATGCCATAAATTTACATCTAAGTCATGTGATATTAGACACTTAACCTTAGCATCTAACATGTTATCTAAGGTAAGCGTATAAATATTTCCATCTCTATTTCCTTTTAAAACCGTTTCTTCTTTTTCATTTATTATATCACAAGAATTGGGAAGAAAGGAGACATTATAACCACAATCTATAAGTTGAGAAATACTAAGTAAATTATAAGATAGATTGCTTACTAATAACTCATTTCGTATTTGAAATATGTTAGGGTCCCCAATTGTTCCTTTTCCAACAACTTGTCCTTTGTTGTTGTCACCGAATGTTACTTTTCCTCCATTCTTGATATGTTCCAATTCGATGAATAGTTTGTGGTTCCCCGTCATATGCCTCGAACATCCACTATCTAAAAACCATTTGGTTTTTAGATTCTTTGACTTTGCCTCTTTCTTGCATTCCTTGCGTTTTTCCTACAATGGAGACAAAGTTTTAGGTACCCTTTATTTGGGTCCTTGAATGTTAGGGGCATTATTCTTGTTTAGATATCTCTTAGGTATCAAAACTTGAATATACCTTCTAGGCACATTTTTAGCATTGTTATAATTTGGAAAATAAGAAGAATTAGCATATACATGATTATTCCACATAAGTGAAGATGCATTGTTATACATGTTGTGCCATGGTTGATAATCATTATAGGATGGCTGAGATTTATGATGTGTATAAGGAATGTGAATTTGTTTCTTATATGGCGCTATATAAGTGTGTTTGTAGGCATTTCTATAAGACTTATAAGAGTGTTGCCTATACTTAAGTTCATAATAAGTTGTATGCATTTTATTCGGTCCAGTTGCATTTGTATACATGTAGACATAATTTCTAGGTTGTCTAGATACAAAGTTTGGCCTAGATGTATGTTTATGCGTGTGTGCTTTTATGGGTGTATGTTGCATTTTTGCCTTGATATTGGTAGAAGAAGGTGTAGAAGAAGATGTAGCAGGCAAAGTTGATTTTATTGTATTATATGGCAACTTTGTACTAGATGAAACAAACTTAGTCTTTTTATTTACTTTTTCATTTTCTTCTTTATAGCCTAAGCCGGTTTTATCATTACCATACTTTTGTGATGAGATAAGTGTATCTAACATATTTGCACCCGATTTAAATTGTTCTAACATTTTTTCTAAGTTAAGTTTAGACGATTTAAGTTGTGTTATTTCATGTTCACAACTTTCTAACTTAGACTTTAACATCTTATTTTCCATTTTTATCTTATGTTCATCTTTCCTATATGATTCAATTTATTCTCCAAAGAATCAAGAGTATTAGTAGACTCTTGTTTAAGAGATTCTAGTTGATTGGAAAATTCCAGGTTGGACATCTTCAACTTGTCATTTTTTCAACTAGTTTCTTCTTTTCTTTAGAGAGCCTCTTACAGTGAGCATGCATTCTTAGGAATTCTTCATACATTTCATCAAATGTCATGTCACTATCAGAATCACTATCAGAAGAAGAACATACCTTGTTGGATACGAAGCAGACTTGAGCTTCCTCAGTTTCGGATTCTGAGTCGGATGAGTCGCTCCATGTGCTCACCTTCATTGCTCGTTTCCCTTTTCTTGCCTTAGACTCCTTTGTGTTTGTCGTTTGAGCCTCTTTGTCCTTGGCGGATGACTTAGACGATTCAGACTTTTGTTGGTTTATTTTAACCTCGTAAACTTTAAGAGACCCGATCAATTCATCCATCTTAGTGATTGACTTTGTCTCCTCGATTGTAGTCACCTTTCGATCCCATTCAGCAGGGAGGCTTCGTAACACCTTTGGAAACTTTTCACTGTTCGAAAATGACTTCCCTAAAGCTTCAAGGGCATTGAAAATATTAGTAATTCTCAAATCCATAGATGTTATGGATTCGTTTGGCAACATTTTGAAAGTCTCTAATTCAGTCATAAGCATGTTTATTTTTGACTCTTTAACACCACTAGTACCTTCATGCTTTAATACAAGTGATTTTCACATGTCGTGTGCACTTGTGCAATTTGACACATATCCTGCTTCAGAAGTTGTAAGTCAATTTAAAAGTAATTGCATAGCTTTAGCATTCATGGACATTTTCTTTTTATCATCCGATGACCATTCACTTTTATATTTTTCAACCTCTTGAGTTACTCCACTAACTTGTATAACTTTCATTGGAATATACGGCCCATCTTCAACTATAGACCATAAATCGATGTCTATAGCCATTAAGAATAACCTCATTCTTAGTTTCCAATGAACAAAATTATTGCCATCAAAATAGGAGGGCGTTGTGTAGACATACCTTCCAACTCACCTTTGTGAGAAACAATAGCCATAGTATGTACCCTTGATTTGAGACAAGCAGTATATAATGAATCGTTGTTTCTTGGCCTTGTATTGTTCGTACAGTGTTGAATCTTGCTTCTTTTGAGTGGTGTTGGTCTGTCTCTGATACCAAATATTGGACCGTGCACCTGCAATAAACACCACTAGAGGGGGGTGAATAGTGGTTAGCGGAAATTACACTACAACCCTTTGTTAAAATCCCCTTTGAAAAACAGAATCTGAGACCACCTCAGATTCAGACTCCGTTTTCAAAAAATTCACAAATAAATATACACAACTCCAAAAATTGTGAAACTTTCCATAATTGAACTTCAATGTGTTAGAAAGACTTTATCCAAAAATCAGATACAAATAAGATCGTTTGACCCTTCAAACAAATAAAAATATTCAGATGGTCAAACAGGACAGAATTGGCCAGAATATTGCTAATTTTGCAAAACGTGTTTCTCTTTGAATACTTGACCAAAAATATTGATCTTTATATCAAAACACTCCTTAGAAAGTCTAGTTGATGTTTTTAAAAGCCCCTTACCTCAAACAATTCTGGATAAATGCAGAATTCAAGTTTTCTCAAAACTGGTCAGATTGCAGCCACATTGGAGCAGTTATCTTGCAAAGACTGAAAGACTAACTTTCCCTTGCTCAAATCAAGTGATTCTTGTTGAAAATGAAAGATAACAGTCTGAAGTATAACTCCACCAAAAATCACGAATTTTGAAAATGTTTAGCTATTTTTTCAAATTGTGAGAATATGTGTAAAAACTGCAGTCAGAAACGGGCAAAAACAAAAATAAAGAAACAAGAGAAGAACACCAAGGATTTATCCTGGTTCCGTCAATGTGACCTACTCCAGTCCCAAGGAACACCTTTCCTTGGATTTCACTATCAAATGAACACCTTACAACAAGAGCCAAGCTTGATCCTTGGGTTATACACCAACCCTATTCAAGATTTGGATAATCACCTCTATGCAACTCTTGGTTATAACACCTCTACCACCTATTGATGTAGCCTTATAAATTTGTCTAATCAATCATACAAATCCAACCCAAGAAGGTGTGTATAATGTATCTGGATAGCAAAAAAATTGGAACACCTTAGCTACACAAAGTATGAACGAAAATATGAGAAGAGAATAGAAAGACAACAATCTTCAATTTTGCTTTTCAAGTGTGTGTCTTCTCTTCTTCACCTTGCCTCCTATTTATAGTGTGAATAGATGGCATATTCTGTCCAACTTTTGGAGGATGTGATGACTGAGAATTTTGAATTAAAGCACATCCAAAATCAGCTCCAACAACCTTGTCTCCATAAACTTCAAATTTGAAATTTCAAGTTGACAACTTTTGCCAACTAGCTTGTTTTTGAATTTGTCCACTTGCCCAAAAGTTATAAAATGAGTATACCACCTTCTCCACCTGTTTATGGACGTTTTTGAAGTTGTATGTATGTATACCAACTCAAATTTTGTGAATAAAAACTAATGAATAAGTGTTGACAAGATTATGTCAACATATAACACCAAAATTCCTACTTTCTTCTCCTTTACATATTGTGATGAATCTTGCACCAAGGACACCTTGTAATCTCTAAAAGATGATGATTAATATCCTCTTATAACATATATAAGAGGGTCTTCAAGAAAAAAAGAATGTGACATCTCAAATCATCACATATCCAGCTATAGTCAATAATATCATCGGTTGAGAGAATAAGATATAAGATCACCATATAATCTTCAAAATAATAATAACACAGCTCCAGAATGAAGATAATAATATGCTCAAGAGATTCCTTGAGTGAAAATACCAAAAATACCCTTGGGGGTAAAATGACCAAAATACCCCTTGTGTGAGAAAACTCCAGAAATGCCCCCGATGGTCAGAGATACCACCTTTGTTATGATAAATAAGATAATAATATGCACTTGACATATTTTCACCATATGATGTTCCTAAAAAACTCAAAATACCAATTTTGCCCTTTTTGGTAAGTTGTAGAAACTTTCAAGGCACGTTAGTCACAAGACAAAAACACATAATAAGCACATAATAAATATGTATAATTCATATACAAATGAAAAAAAATCATTTTGACACATTTTAGAAAATTATTTCTAAAAACCCTAGACATCGATCGATCGAAGTGCCTCAGCTTCATAGATCGATGTCTCACATAAAGGTTCATGTTTTGTCTCTGACCTACATCGATCGATCGAAGTGAGAGTTCGATGTACATCGATCGATCGATGTGTCTCAGGTTTAGAGATCGATGTCTCACAGAAAGGTCTTAAACTTTTCTGCCTTACATAGATCGATCGATGTGAGAGATCTATATACATAGATCGATCGATGTGCAACAACCTGAGAGACCGATGTCAACTTGTTCAACTTTTTCAACTTTTAATCACATATAACACCATGTGTGACATTTTTAAATATTCATCACTTAAAATCATGACTTTGAAAATTATCCAAACATATTTATCAACATTCTCCCCCATTTGGATGATTTTCAAAATAACCTAACATGATTTTAATGTTACAACTTATAAACAAAAGTTTAACCAAATGTTTAACCAAAAGTTTAACCAAATATTTTCAACTATGTTTTCAACTTTTAAATAGTATGTCGCTCCCCCTCAACTCATACTCTCTCCCTTAACCTATGCTCCAAAATTTATACCAATAAAAACTTATCATATGATTCATCATGACTTACCAACTAAAATCATGTTCTTATCTAACTCCCCCTTTATTTTGCAAATCATGCAAAAGATAGAACTATACAATAGTATCGTAAGTCATCATTCCTAATTTGGCTCGTAAGTTTTCAAAAGTGGCTTGATTAAGGGGTTTGGTGAAGATGTCAGCGATTTGGTGATCAGTTCTTATATGGTTTATCACTACGTCCTCATTTTGAACATGATCGCGAAGAAAGTGGTATCGCACCTCAATGTGTTTGGCCTTAGAATGAAGCACCAAATTCCGGAAAAGATTGATTGCACTTGTGCTATCGCAGAAAATTGGAATCTTATTCATTTTAATGCCAAAATCACTAAGTTTCTATTTAAGCCAAAGTATTTGGGTAGTATATAAACTCAAAGCAACATACTCGGCTTCAGTGGTAGAAAGAGCTACACTAGATTGCTTTTTAGAAAACCAAGAGATCAAATTGGTTCCTACGAATTGACATGTACCACTAGTGGATTTTCTATCTAACTTGCAACCACCATAATCAGCATCACTATATGCGTGTAATTCCAACTTAGCGTTTCTATCATATCACAGTCCTAAGTGAGGTGTATGCTTAAGATATCTAAACATCTTTTTCACTGCATTGTAATGTGATACCTTAGGACAAGATTGAAACCTAGCACACATACACACACTAAACATAATATCAGGCCTTGATGTAGTTAAGTATAACAATGAGCCAATCATTGACCTATAAAGTGTGTCATCAAAAGGTTTGCCATTTTCATCCTTATCAAGTTTGGTACTAACACTCATAGCGGTAGTTGTAGGTTTCAACTCTTCAAAGCCAAACTTCTTAATCATATCATTGACATACTTAAGTTGGCTAATGTGAATTCCTTGAGGGGTTTGTTTGATTTGAAGTCCTAAGAAATAATTCAACTCTCCTACCATTGACATTTCAAACTCTGATTTCATACATTCTTCGAAGTCTTTTACTAAAGTAGGGTTGGTTGAACCAAAGATTATATCATCTACGTATATTTGAACTATTAACAAATTATTACCTTTTCTTCTTAGGAATAATGTGTTGTCGATGGTCCCCCTTTGATAATTATTTGCAATAAGAAAGTTTGCAAATCTATCATACCAAGCTCTTGGAGCTTGTTTTAAACCATATAGAGCTTTCTTAAGCTTATAAACATGGTTAGGATTATTTGGATCTTTGAATCCAGGGGGTTGTTTGACAAACACCTCTTCTTGGATGTATCCATTCAAGAACGCACTCTTGACATCCATTTGGAAGAGCTTAATTTTGCTTAGACTTGCAATCGCAAGTAACAATCTAATTGCTTCTAGTTGTGCAACGGGTGCAAAGGTTTCTTCATAATCTATTCCTTCTTGTTGATTATAACCTTGTGCGACTAGTCTAGCCTTATTCCTTGTAATATTTCCTTGTTCATCCATTTTATTCCTAAAGACCCATTGAGTTCCTATGATAGACTTGTCTTTAGGTTTAGGTACTAAGTCCCACACGTTGTTCCTTGTGAATTGATTTAATTCCTCATGCATAGCATCTATCCATGATATGTCACCTAAGGCTTCCTTTACGTTCTTAGGTTCTAATTGTGAGATTAAGCTATGTCCTTCAAGTTGACTTATATTTCTACGTGTTCTAACCCCAACACTTGGATCCCCAATGATTAGTTCTCTAGGGTGCCACCAATTCCTAGATTGACTAGGTTCACCCTCATCTTGTTCAAATGTTTCATTAGTGTGAACGTTATCATATGTAATTGGATCATTAGTTGTATCTTCCAATTTCAGAGTCTCTTGATTTATTTCATCTAAGGGTTCATGTATGTCTTATTCATGGGGTGTTGGTTCTAGATGATCAAGTACAGGCTCAAGTAATACATCATCATCAAACATATTTTCAACATTTGTTTCTTGTTTATGTTGATGTTTATCACTAACTTCAAAGCATGCATTTTCATTGAATTTCGCATGTATGGATTCAATTATTTTTCTAGATGCAGGATTATAACATCTATATGCTCTTGAGTTAGTTGAATATCCAACAAATATGCATTCAATAGACTTTTGTTCAAATTTATCTAGATTATCCTTAGTGTTCAGCACAAAACATTTACATCCGAATACTTTAAGATAATCTATTTTAGGTTGTCTATTGTTTAGCAATTCATAAGGCGTTTTATTTAATTACTTTCTAATAGTAAGCCTATTTATAATATAGCATGCACAACTAACAGCTTCAGCCCATAAATATTTAGGTAATTTATTTTCACAAAGCATTGTCCTAGCAACTTCTTGAATCGTTCTATTTTTATGTTCAACAACTCCATTGAGTTGTGGTGTTTTAGGTGGTGAGAATTCATGTTTTATTCCATGTAGTTCACAAAATTTGATTACGTCTTTGTTTTTAAATTCTCCACCTCTATCACTCCTAATTCTTTTGACATTTTCTTCGTATATGTTTTCAAGTTGCTTGATAAGGGTTTCGATTGCTAATGGAGCATTTTCTTTGAGTGTTAAGAACAATGTCCATGTGTAGCGTGAGTAATCATCTACTATGACACACACATAGTAGTGTCCACCTAGACTTCTTGTCCTACTTGGACCAAATAAGTCTAAGTGAAGCAATTCTAGTACATGACTAGTACTCACTTCATGTTTTGGTTTTAAAGTTTCTTTAATGTGTTTTCCTTTAATACATGTTTCACATATTTGAAAATTATCTAACTCTAACTTAGGCATTCCTCTAATTAAATTCTTCTTAGACAATTTCTTAATAGTTGAAATTCCTATATGGCCTAATCTTCTATGCCATAAATTTACATCTAAGTCATGTGATATTAGACACTTAACCTTAGCATCTAACATGTTATCTAAGGTAAGCGTATAAATATTTCCATCTGTATTTCCTTTGAAAACCGTTTCTCCCTTTTCATTTATTATATCACAAGAATTGGGAAGAAAGGAGACATTATAACCACAATCTATAAGTTGAGAAATACTAAGTAAATTATAAGATAGATTGCTTACTAATAACTCATTTCGTATTTGAAATGTGTTAGGGTCCCCAATTGTTCCTTTTCCAACATCTTGTCCTTTGTTGTTGACACCGAATGTTACTTTTCCTCCATTCTTGATATGTTCCAATTCGATGAATAGCTTGGGGTTCCCCGTTATATGCCTCGAACATCCATTATCTAAAAACCATTTGGTTTTTAGATTTTTTGACTTTGCCTCTTTCTTGCATTCCTTGCGTTTTTCCTACAATGGAGACAAAGTTTTAGGTACCCTTTATTTGAATCCTTGAATGTTAGGGGCATTATTCTTGTTTAGATATCCCTTAGGTATCCAAACTTGAATATACCTTCTAGGAACATTTTTAGCATTGTTATAATTTGGAAAATAAGAAGAATTAGCATATACATGATTAATCCACATAAGTGAAGATGCACTGTTATACATGTTGTGCCATGGTTGATAATCATTATAGGATGGCCGAGATTTATGATGTGTATAAGGAATGTGAATTTGTTTCTTATATGGCGCTATATAAGTGTGTTTGTAGGCATTTCTATAAGACTTATAAGAGTGTTTCCTATACTTAGGTTCATAATAAGTTGTATGCATTTTATTCGGTCTAGTTGCATTTGTATACATGTAGACATAATTTCTAGGCTGTCTAGATGCAAAGTTTGGCCTAGATGTATGTTTATGCGTGTGTGCTTTTATGGGTGTATGTTGCATTTTTGCCTTGATATTAGTAGAAGAAGGTGTAGAAGAAGATGTAGCAGGCAAAGTTGATTTTATTGTATTATATGGCAACTTTGTACTAGATGAAACAAACTTAGTCTTTTTATTTACTTTTTCATTTTCTTCTTTATAGCCTAAGCCGGTTTTATCATTACCATACTTTTGTGATGAGATAAGTGTATCTAATATATTTGCACCCGATTTAAATTGTTCTAACATTTTTTCTAAGTTAAGTTTAGACGATTTAAGTTGTGTTATTTCATGTTCACAACTTTCTAACTTAGACTTTAACATCTTATTTTCCATTTTTATCTTATGTTCATCTTTCCTATATGATTCAATTTTATTCTCTAAAGAATCAAGAGTATTAGTAGACTCTTGTTTAAGAGATTCTAGTTGATTGGAAAATTCCAGGTTGGACATCTTCAACTTGTCATTTTCTTCAACTAGTTTCTTCTTTTCTTTAGAGAGCCTCTTACAGTGAGCATGCATTCTTAGGAATTCTTCATACATTTCATCAAATGTAATGTCACTATCAGAAGAAGAACATACCTCATTGGATACGAAGCAGACTTGAGCTTCCTCAGTTTTGGATTCTGAGTTGGATGAGTCGCTCCATGTGCTCACCTTCATGCTCGTTTCCCTTTTCTTGCCTTAGACTCCTTTGTCTTTGTCGTTTGAGCCTCCTTGTCCTTGGCGGATGACTTAGACGATTCAGACTTTCGTTGGTTTAATTTAACCTCGTAAACTTTAAGAGACCCGATCAATTCATCCATCTTAGTGATTGACTTTGTATCCTCGATTGCAATCACCTTTGGATCCCATTCAGTAGGGAGGCTTCGTAACACCTTTAGAACCTTTTCACTGTTCGAAAATGACTTCCCTAAAGCTTCAAGGGCATTGAAAATATTAGTAATCCTCAAATCCATAGATGTTATGGATTCGTTTGGCAACATTTTGAAAGTCTCTAATTCAGTCATAAGCATGTTTATTTTTGACTTTTTAACACCACTAGTACCTTCATGCTTTAATACAAGTGATTTCCACATGTCGTGTGCGCTTGTGCAATTTGACACATATCCTGCTTCAGAAGTTGTAAGTCAATTTAAAAGTAATTGCATAGCTTTAGCATTCATGGACATTTTCTTTTTATCATCCGATGACCATTCACTTTTATATTTTTCAACCTCTTGAGTTACTCCACTAACTTGTATAACTTCCATTGGAATATACGGCCCATCTTCAACTATAGACCATAAATCGATGTCTATAGCCATTAAGAATAGCCTCATTCTTAGTTTCCAATAAACAAAATTATTGCCATCAAAAAGAGGAGGACGTTGTGTAGACATACCTTCCAACTCACCTTTGTGAGAAACAATAGCCTTAGTATGTACCTTGGATTTGAGACAAGCAGTATATAATGAATCGTTATTTCTTTGCCTTGTATTGTTCGTATGGTGTTGAATCTTGCTTCTTTTGAGTGGTGTTGGTCTGTCTCTGATACCAAATGTTGGACCGTGCGCCCGCAATAAAAACCACTAGAGGGGGGGGGTGAATAGTGGTTAGCGGAAATTACACTACAACCCTTTGTTAAAATCCCCTTTGAAAAACAGAATCTGAGACCACCTCTGATTCAGAATCCGTTTTTAACAAATTTACAAATGAATGTAAACAACTCCAAAAATCATGAAACTTTCCAGAATTTAACTTCAATGTGTTAGAAAGACTCTGTCCAAAAATCAGATACAAATAAGATCGCTTGTCCCTTCAAACAAATAAAAATATTCAGATAGTCAAACAGGACAGAATTGGACAGAATGTTGCTGATTTTGCAAAACGTGTTTCTCTTTGAATACTTGACCAAAAAGATTGATCTTTATATCAAAACACTCCTTAGAAAGTCTAGTTGATGTTTTTAAAAGCCCCTTAACTCAAACAATTCTGGATAAATGCAGAATTCAAGTTTTCTCAAAACTGGTCAAATTGCAGCCACATTGGAGCAGTTATCTTGCAAAGACTGAAAGACTAACTTTCCCTTGCTCAAATCAAGTGATTTTTATTGAAAATGAAAGATAACAGTCTGAAGTATAACTCCACCAAAAATCACGAATTTTGAAAATGTTTAGCTATTTTTTCAAATTGTGAGAATATGTGTGAAAACTGCAGTCAGAAACGGGCAAAAACAGAAATAAAGAAACAAGAGAAGAACACCAAAGATTTATCCTGGTTCGGTCAATGTGACCTACTCCAGTCCCAAGGAACACCTTTCCATGGATTTCACTATCAAATGAACACCTTACAACAAGAGTCAAGCTTGATCCTTGGGTTATACACCAACTCTATTCAAGACTTGGATAATCACCTCTATGCAACTCTTGGTAATAACACCTCTACCACCTATTGATGTAGCCTTATAAATTTGGCTAATCAATCATACAAATCCAACCCAAGAAGGTGTGTATAATTTAGCTGGACAACAAAAAAATTGGAACACCTTAGCTACACAAAGTATGAACGAAAATATGAGAAGAGAATAGAAAGACAACAATCTTCAATTTTGCTTTTCAAGTGTGTGTCTTCTCTTCTTCACCTTGCCTCCTATTTATAGTGTGAATAGATGGCATATTCTGTCCAACTTTTGGACCATGTGATGACTGAGAATTTTGAATTAAAGCACATCCAAAATCAGCTCCAACAACCTTGTCTCCATAAACTTCAAATTTGAAATTTCAAGTTGACAACTTTTGCCAACTTGCTTGTTTTTGAATTTGTCCACTTGCCCAAAAGTTATAAAATGAGTATACCACCTTCTCCACCTGTTTATGGACGTTTTTGATGTTGTATGTATGTATACCAACTCAAATTTTGTGAATAAAAAATAATGAATAAGAGTTGACAAGATTATGTCAACATATAACACAAAAATTCCTACTTTCTTCTCCTTTACATATTGTGATGAATCTTGCACCAAGGACACCTTGTAATCTATAAAAAATGATGATTAATATCCTCTTATAACATATATAAGAGGGTCTTCAAGAAAAAATAGAATGTGACATCTCAAATCGTCACATATCCAGCTATAGTCAATAATATCATCGGTTGAGAGAATAAGATATAAGATCACCATATAATCTTCAAAATAATAATAACACAGCTCCAGAATGAAGATAATAATATGCTCAAGAGATTCCTTGAGTGAAAATACCAAAAATACCCTTGGGGGTAAAATGACCAAAATACCCCTTGTGTGAGAAAACTCCAGAAATGCCCCCGATGGTCAGAGATAATCGTAATACCACCTTTGTTATGATAAATAAGATAATAATCTGCACTTGACATATTTTCACCATATGATGTTCCTACAAAACTCAAAATACCAATTTTGCCCTTTTTGGTAAGTTGTAGAAACTTCCAAGGCACGTTAGTCACAAGACAAAAACACATAATAAGCACATAATGAATATGTATAATTCATATACAAATGAAAAAAAAATCATTTTAACACATTTTAGAAAATTATTTCTAAAAACCCTAGACATCGATCTATCGAAGTGCCTCAGCTTCATAGATCGATGTCTCACATAAAGGTTCAGGTTTTGTCTCTGACCTACATCGATCGATCGAAGTGAGAGTTCGATGTACATCGATCGATCGATGTGTCTTAGGTTTAGAGATCGATGTCTCACAGAAAGGTCTTAAACTTTTCTGCCTTACATATATCGATAGGTGTGAGAGATCTATATACATAGATCGATCGATGTGCAACAACCTGAGAGATCGATGTCAACTTGTTCAACTTTTTCAACTTTTAATCACATATAACACCATGTGTGACATTTTTAAGTATTCATCAATTAAATTCATGACTTTGAAAATTATCCAAACATATTTCTCAACACCGACTTTACAAGCATCCTATAGATAAGGTTACTATAGGGTAGGGCTTTGTTTTGTTTGTTGGCGGCTTCGATAACGTTGGTCATAAAAAGCTCCCCAAAGTTAACCTTCTCACGGTTAGCTATTGTGTATGCTATGTAAAAGTCTAGGTTACTTGGCAATTTGGCGGATTTACCATTTATACAAAATGTAACAATGGCAAGAACTGTACGATAAACTAAGGGCATATCATTTGTGTTTTTACTAGGATGGAAGGCTAAGAATGACTTCACTTCATCTTCATAGACTTTCCACCTAGCCGCATCCCACTTCTACGCATCAAAATCAAAGTACCCTTCGTTGGGTACACCAATCAAGTCACAAATTTTTTCAATTTTCCATTTAATATAATGTCCATTAATAATGGAATGTAGAGCTAAAGGAAGGCCGTTTATGTATTCAATCCATAAATTGGCATAAAAGAGTCTAGTATACCTAGTGGACATTTTGCACATCTCTCTCTCATTCCATATACTTCTCCATTCTTGAACATCTAACCACTCAATGATGGGACTTAATTTATTATTGCTTAGAATATCATTTATTCTAAGCAATTTGAGTGGGATGGTGGGTCTATCATCATCTTCCCATTTATCAAATAATATTTGAGCATGTCTAGTGATATACCTTACATGCCCGGGGAGTAGGGGTTCCGTCAAAGCATCCTTGGCATCTTTGGCTTTGATCCAAGGGAAGTTGGAGAGAGTTAACTCACTCCTAATTGCGGCTAGCACTTGTCCTTGACTCTCATCCATAGATTGCTTTCTTCTAGGTTAAGATGTTTGTCCTTGAGAAGGATTGCTTGAACCTTCTCCTCCACCCCTAGAAGATCTTGGCCTCTTGGTTGTAATTTTGCTCCTTGAAGACATTTTTGAGAATTTAGGGCACGAAATTTTGGGGATTTTCTAGAGAAGGATGAAAGATTTGAATGGAGAAGATGAAAATCAAGTGTAGAGATGAAGATGTTTTGATTTGGAGAAGAAATTGAAGAGATGGTAGGTTTTTGGAGAAGGAGGCGGAGGTTTTGAGAGGTTTTCAATCATTGGTGAGGGTTGAAATGAAGAAGGGTTTGCGTTTTTGAGAGTTTTTAAAGCTGTTGAAATCGACAACGTCGATCTATCAACGTCAGAGATCGACGTACGTCGATCGATCGATGTCAGAGATGACGTACGTCGATCTCTGGCTTTGATATGTCGATCGATCGATGTATGTTTTTTTTTAAATTTTCAATTTTAACCCTCTAAACAATGTTTATCATCCCTAATCTTGTTCTAATGGACTCAAATGTCTCAGTAGGAAGGGATTTTGTGAATATATCCGCTAGTTGGTCATTTGTTGGGACAAATTCAACGCATACCAATCATTTTTGAATACAATCCCTTATAAAGCGATGTCTCACTTCTATATGTTTGGTCCTACTATGATGTACTGGGTTTTGCGCTATACTTATGGCTGAGGTGTTGTCACATAGGATGGGAACTTTATCAAACTTAACATTATAATCGTTTAAAGTGTTGATCATCCGAAGTAGTTGTGCACAACATGAAGCGGCCGATACATATTCGGATTCCGCCGTTGAAAGTGACAGACTATTTTGTTTCTTGGAAGCCAAGAAACTAAGCAATCTCCAAGGAATTGGCATGTCCCGGAGGTGCTTTTCCTATCAATGAGATTTCCGGCATAGTCGGAGTCACTATACCCTCTTAAATCAAAACATCCATTTTTGGGATAAAACAACCCAAAATTCAAAGTTCCTTTCAAATGCCTAAAGATACGTTTAATGGCAACTAAATGCGATTCCTTAGGCATACTTTGAAATCTAGCACATAAGCACACAGCATGCAAAATATCCGGTCTACTAGCAGTTAGATAAAGTAAATTACCAATCATACCCCTATATTTGGTTACCTCAACCGGCTTTCCTTTTTCGTCTTTGTCAAGCTTTGTACTTGTGATCATAGGTGTGCTTACACTTCTTCAATCCTCAAATTTGTACTTCTTGAGCAAATCCTTAGTATACTTCGTTTGAGATATATACACTCCATCTTGAGTTTGCTTGATTTGAAGACCAAGAAAGTAGTTGAGTTCACTCATCATGCTCATTTCAAATTCTCCTTCCATCAGTTTTGCAAAATGCTCAAAAAGAGAATCATTAGTAGCACCAAATATAATATCATCCACATAAATTTGAACAAGCAATTGATGGTTTCCTTGTTCTTTAATAAAAAGAGCAGGGTTAACTTTTTCTCTTGAAAACTCATTCTCAAGAAGGAAGTTACTTAATCTATCATACCGAGCCCTAGGAGCTTGTTTAAGTCCATAAAGGGCATTTTTTAGTTTAAATACATGATTTGGATAATCATGATTTTCAAACCCCGGAGGTTGAGCCACATACACCTCTTCTTGAATAATTCCATTCAAGAATGTAGATTTCACATCCATTTGATATAGTTTGAAATCCTTATAGCATGCATATGCTAATAGCATTCTAATAGCTTCTGACTAGCTACGGGGGCAAAAGTCTCATCATAGTCTATGCCTTCCTCTTGCCTATATCCTTGGGCTACTAACCTAGCTTTGTTTCTAGTGATGTTTCCTTTATCATCCATTTTGTTTCTAAATACCCATTTAGTACCAATTACGGGATGATCACTAGGTTTAGCAACTAATTCCCAAACATCACTTCTTTCAAATTGATTTAATTCTTCTTGCATAGCTAATACCCAATCTTCATCATTTAATGCCTCCTTTATATTTTTAGGCTCAACTTGTGAAATGAAGGCATTTTTATTGAATTTTCTCCTAGCCATTATGCCTTGGCTAGTTTCACTTAATATCAACTCTTTAGGGTGATCTTTCCTATACTTCTATGAATCCGGTAAATTTGATGTATCTCCTTCTACTTCTTCATCTTCAACCTTAGGTTCAAGGGGATCAATCCTAAGGTCAATAACAATATTACCTTTTGGATTCTCAAATTTCTCTATATGACTTACTTCAATTATTTCATCATCATCATCATCATTAATGTTTGATTTATCCTCAATGAGTTCACTAAACTTGACATGAATTGATTCTTTAACTTTCATGCTTCTTTTATTATATAGTCTAAATGCCTTGCTATTTTGAGCATTACCCATAAAGATTCCTTCATCCGCTTTGAAGTCAAGTTTATCCAAGTTATCTTTGGTGTTAAGTATAAAGCACTTACAACCAAATACCATGAAATAACCAATATTTTGTACTCTACCTTTCCAAAGCTCATAATGAGTCTTTTTGAGAAATGGTCTCAAATATACTCTATTGATCACATGAAAAGCGGTATTTACCGATTTGGCCCAAAAATATTTGGGTAGCTCAAATTCGTTTAGCATGGCACTACTCATTTCTTGAAGTGTTCTATTTTTCCTTTCCGTAACACCATTTTGTTGAGTAGTTCTTGGAGCTGAGAAATTGTGTCCATACCCTTTGGATACACAAAATTCTTGAAATTCTCCATCAAACTCACCACCTCTATGACTTCTAATTTCCTTAATTGTATCTTCTCTTTGATTTTCTAGTCTCCCACAAAGCTTTATAAATTCTTGGCATGCATCATTCTTTTTAGCTAAGAACATTACCCGTGTATCTAGAGAAGTCATCTACCACCACAAAGGTGTAATGTTTTCCACTTAGACTTGCCGTACCAATATCCCCATACAAATCCATATGAAGTAATTGTAGAGATTTGGTGGTGGAGATTTCACTTTTGGGCTTGAAGCTTGTTTTAACAAGCTTTGCCTTTTGACAAGTGTCACATAAGCCATGGTTTTCGAAATTTAATTTTGGAAGACCTTGAACTTTTTCATTTTTGCAAATCTCTTTGAAATTTTTAAAACTAATGTGTCCAAGTCGTCTATGCCATAGTTGAGTCAAATCATTTTTGGCAACTAGGCAAGAAACATTTTGTGATATCAAATTATGTGTGCTAAATTTGTAAACATCATTTTTACGTATAGCCTCAAAAACAATCTTATCGTTCTTTTTCATAACACATTTTTTTCTCACAAATTCAATTTGAAAATTAGCATCACATAGTTGGCTAACACTTATCAAATTATATTTAAGCCCTTCTACATATAGTACATTATTAATAGTAAAAGAAGAGTTACCAATTGCTCCATGTCTAAGGATTTTGGCTCTCCCATTGCCAAAATTCACCGTTCCACCATCTTGGAGCTTGAGCTTGGTGAACAACGTTTTGTCTCTGGTCATGTGCGTTGAACATCCGCTGTCTATAAGCCATTTTGTTCATTCTTCTTTGGCTACTCCATTTATCTTGAGAGCCTACAAAACCAAAAGATGTATGCATTGGTACCCTTTGATGGTTGGGTCCTTTAGGGTTAGTTTGTCGACCCTTAGGCTTCCAAACATATGTACTTCCAAATCTAGTTCTACATGCTTTCTTCACATGTCTTAGTTTGTTGCAATGAAAACAAATGGGTACATGCTTTGGTTTAGAAGATGATGAATTTTATTGTGTTTTTCTATTATTTGGCCTTTTCTTTAAGGGATTAGGTTTAATAGAAGAAGGTGATGAATTAAATCCTAAACCGGATTTATCATTTCCAATTCTTTGATTTCCAAGTAGTATGTCTAAATTGTTTTTACCATTTGTTAGTCTTTGTAAGTCTAGCTTTAGTTTCTCACATTCTTTTCTAATTTCTACATTTTCAAGAGCTACGGTTTTATGCATGGTGAGTATGATGTCATGCTCTTGAAACATCAAAATATTCTTGTCATGCAAGCTCTTATTTTCTAAGATGCATTTCTTGAACTCTTTCTTCAAATGCTTATATTTTAAATTCAATTTTTCAAAGTCATCTTGCAAATCTCCTATTTCATCATGCAAATTTGAAGGATTAGAATTTACATCAAGATCATCTTCAATTGCCATAAGACAAGTATGTTGAATCTTTGGATTGTCAACTATTGCAACAAGTCCAACACCTTGATCTTCACTCTCTTCTCCTTCCGATTCTGAAAAGAGATCATCCCACGTGGTTACCTCCGCATTGAGGGCTTTCTTCTTTTGAGGAAAAACCTTCTTCTCTTGCTTTTGCGGCTCTTTTATGTGGCAATCGGCAATGAAATGACCGGGTCGACCACATCTATAGCAATTTTCACTTGCTTCTTTTTCTTTAGATGCTCTTTTGAAAAACTTTCTTGCTTGAGCTTTGTTTCTAGTTGTCATTCTTCTAAATTTTCTTACTAGAAGGGCAACTTCCTCATTCGATTCATCGGACTCTACCATCAATCCTTTGTGTGATGTTTGTGTGGGCTTGATAGGGTTCATCCTATTTTGTTCATCAATAAGAATTTCATGAGTAAGAAGATTACCGGATAGCTCATGAAGGGTAAGAGTCTTTAGATTCTTTGATTCGGTGATGGCGGTGACTATGGGTGTCCATTCACTTGGCAAAGAGTTGAGGAGTTTTGAGACAAGGTCTTCATTCGAGATTTTCTTGTCCACCATGGAGAGTTGATTCAATATTCGTGTGAATCGATCGATTATCTCCTTAATCTTCTCACTGCTTTTCATTCCGAACATCTCATACTCCTTCATGAGCATGAGTCTTTTGGCCATTCTTACTTGCTCAGTTCCTTCATGTATCATTTCAAGCCTTTTCCATGCCTCATTGGCTATTTCAAGACCTTGAAGTCTTATGAGCTCGATGGTGGAGAGAGCACTTGAGAAAATATCAAATTCTTTGCCATTAATGGCAAATTTTATCTTTTCTTCATCGGTGTAGTCATCCTCATCTTTGAACATTGATTCTCCTTTTGAGTTGGTAATCATAGGAACTTCAATTCCTTTGACAACGGCTCTCCATATATCAAATCCACAGTCTTTCAAATGATTGATCATTCGAAATTTCCACAAAGAATAATTTTGGGCATCAAACATAGGTGCTTTAGTGTTTGATCCGGAAAATAGTGCAGTGGGCTTAGGAGATGAAGTGTGAGATGAAGAGGTTGAAGTTGAGGTTGTCATTGCCATGATCTTTAACCTTGCTACTTGCAAAGATAGGCCAAGCAATCAAGGTTATGCTCTGATACCAATTGATAGGTCCGAAGCACACTCTAGAGGAGGGGTGAATAGATTGTTTGGCACTTTTTGCGGAATTTTCTCGTTTGGCTCAACTCAAAAAAAATTTAAAATCAAAGCAAGAATGGAAGATGAGAAGTAATGAATGTGTGCACCGGATATAAAGTGGTTCGAATCGTAAATGATTCTACTCCACTACCACTTTGTTGCCGAAGTGGATTTTCAACAGCTACTTTTCTTATTAAAGAAATAAGAACAACCGCAGCAACACTTACAGTAACACCTTAGTGTAAGCAACAACAACAACAACTTCTTGCACAAACTACACTTGTGCAACTATAGCAACTACAGCTCTTTAGCAAGAACAATTTCTTGCTCCCTCACAACTTCAACAATGTTCCCTCAAGAACTTCTCATAGTAGGTTGAAGAAATATTGTAAGGTTCACACTTTCTCACTAGTCTAAGCACAAGCAAGTGATCAAATATTTTTGGTTCCTCTTGTGCTTGACTCTTCTTTCTCTCAATGTACAACAATGAAGTGCAAAGAAAAGCTAAACAAGCTTTAAACAAATTTACAAGTATAAGAGAACTATACAACAATGAAAGATGAAGCTAGATGATGTTCAAAGTGTGTATTTGCTTCATCCAAGCCTCTTCTATTTATAGATGAAGTTGACCACGTTTTTGAGGCTCTCCACCAAGTCTTCATCTTCAAAAATGTTAAGATAATGTCCAAATAGTCTTTAGCCGCCCTATGGAGAGATTTGATCTTGAATAGCCACCCTAGAGAATCTTAGACATGGTTAAAATAGTCAAGGAAGCATGTAGTATGTGGGTTAAAGTCCACAAGAAATTTGAGCAAGATTGGAGAGAGAAAACATCACAGATCTCCCTTGGATTTTGTTCCAACGTTCAAAAAATTTGACTTCTGGGGACGTCGATCGATCCACGTGCCAATGCTTGAGATCGAAGTCTCTCAGAATCACGTCGATCGATCGACGTCTGCATTGCTGAGAGATCAATGTCTCTCAGAATGACGTCGATCGATCGACGTCTCCTTGGCTGAGAGATCGACGTCTCTCAGAATGACGTCAATCGATCGACGTCTCCTAGGTTGAGAGATCGACGTCTCTCATAATGAGGTCGATCGATCGACGTCTCCTAGGCTGAGAGATCGACGTCTCTCAGAAGTACGTCGATCGTTTGACGTATCCTCAGCTAAGAGATCTACGTCTCTCAGAGGCACATCGATCGATCCACGTCTCTTGGCTGAGAGATTGACGTGGATCTGAGAGCTCAAAAGTTTACAAAACTTCACATGGATCGATCCATGTGCTTCCCAGAGGGGCTGATTTATACTTTAACCGATCCATGAGAGATTTATGTCTCGCAATATGTTTTTCTTAATTTGCTTCAAACTCAAAACGTGAAATTCCATTTTAGCTCTTTTAAAACATCTTTTTAACATCATCAAAACATTTCATAATCCAACACACAGGTGAAAAAGTCTCTAAATAATTGACTCCATACGTCTGAGTATATCCCTTCGTAACCAATCGAGCCTTATACCTTTCGATGCTTCCATCATCTTTGTGTTTGATGGTAAACACCCATCAACACCCGACTGGCCTTTTTCTAGATGGAAGAACACACTTCTCCTATGTTTGATTTTTTCCAGGGCGGTCATTTTAGTTTTCATAGCTTCTCTCCATGCTGGTTGAGCTTGGGCCTCTTCCACGGTCCGTGGTACCTATTCTGTACGTATAGACACAAAGAATCCTCGAGCTATGGCAGACATGCCTTCCATGGAGATATTTTTGGGTACCTTGATGCTTTGGACATCTTTTCAGGAGAGTATATTTCGGGAGGTATTCCGTGCTTAGCTCTGGGTGGTAATATCCGCACCTGCTGTTGCTCAATAAGATTATCAGTATTAGTGTGTGTTTCTGGCATACTTTGATGGGCAAGAGGTGTATCTGTGGCAAAAGTATTATTTTCTGCTTGGTTAGGTATAATACAAGTTTGTTCATCATTTGTATCGAAATTCGTTACATGCGGTTCTTGATTCACAGATGGCGGATCACGAGGTGAGTCTGGTGCCTCAGGTATGATATTGTTGGGAGCTATAGTACATTTGGCGCCATCTACTTGCCGTGTTGGAACATCAATTGAGCAAGTGAGTGATGGTACCAGCCAATCTAGGGTTCCGTCAGATGATCGCTCCCCTGAACCCGAGATTGGGGGGAATAGTAATATTCGGTTTATAAGAAGACACAATTCATGGTAACTTGAATGCGGTGAATATGAGGGTTATAAAAACGGTAACCTTTTTGGGCAGTGGCGTAGCCAACAAAGGTGCACTTTTCAGTACATGGATCAAGTTTAGTACGGTTACGCTTAGGGGTATGAACAAATACAGTGCATCCAAATACTCGTGGTGGAAGAGTATGGATAGATGGAAGAGCATGCTGAGAAGACAATGTTTGAAGAGGAGTTTTATATTTGAGGATTTTGGTGGGTAGGCGATTTATCAAGTATGCAGTAGTAGAGATAGCTTCGGGCCAAAAACTCATTCGGACATAAGAATCATACATTATAGAACGAATCATCTCAAGGATAGTATGATTTTTTCGTTCGGCAAAACCGTTTTGTTCAGTCGTATGAGGACACGAAATTTGATGTATGATACCGTGACGACTAAGGAATTGACATAGATTTGTATCAAGATATTCACCTCCATTATCAGATCGAAGAATTTGTATTTTTATATCAAACTAAGTCTGAACCATGTGGTGGAAGTGAATGAATTTTTGAGTAACCTCAGACTTGTGCTTCATAATATATAGCCACGTCATTCTGGAAAAATCGTTAACAAATAACACATAATAGCGAAAGCCAAGAGAGGTATTATAGAGTGAGGGACCCCAGACATAGGAATGTATTAATGAAAACATACGATCAACTCTGGTATTATTGGCAAAATATGATGCACGTGTTTGTTTGGCCCGAAGGCATGTGTCACAGGTAAAATTAACTGGAGGAGAAGTGAATAAAGTAGGAAATAGATGATGTAAATAACCAAATGACGGATGACCTAAACGGCGGTGCCATAATCACACTTGTAGACCAGACGTCCCGGTGGCAAAATTAGACTGTCTCTGTTGCACCACCGCATCAACAAAGTACAACCCTTGGCGCTCAGTACCACGCCCAATGATCGCCTTCGTATGAATATCCTGAACAAGGCAAAAATTAGGATACATTAGAACGATACAGTCAAGTGTCTTAGTAAGTTAGCTAACAGATAAAAGTTTAGTGGACAAGGAAGGGACGTATAGACTATGGTTCAGGGTAATATTCAGAGTAATGGATATAGTGCCTCCACTTTCTACTGGAATAGAGGCCCCATTGGCAATCTCGACAATGGTTTTTGCTGGTTTAGTATGGGTTATGAAGTCAGATGAATCACATGTCATAGTGTTAGTCGCACCACAGTCAAATATCCATTGAGGAGTTGTTTGAACCTGGTTGCATTATGAATGGGGTGTAGACATTGGTGGAGAATGGATGTGGGAGGGTAAAGTGGGTAATTGGAAAGACTGTAAAGGTGCAGGAGTAATATTCGGATTCTGGGAGGACTGCAGTGAAAGTAGTGGCATTTTCTGGGGTTCTGGGGAAGTTTCAGAGAAATTAGAGACTGAATTAATATGCTCATAAAACACAGGGACTAAACTGTTAAGCTTATTAAGTGCAGGGGTCAGGGAGTAAAAGAACAATTCTATGTGGGTGTTTAAGTAAGTGTTCAGCGGGTTAGGGTTATCCCTAACCCGTCTACCTCCTCTTTCAGCGCCGCTGGTGTGCAACTCTTCTGATGCCACTGTTGCCACCATTGTTGCGCTACTCTTTCCCTCGATTTGGCTTAGACTCTGGTCTTCAGCACTCTTTCTGCTGCCTCAGCCACCATCGATGGTGATTTGTGCGGCAGAGGCATGGGTTTTCTTTTTAAAATCTGCCCACCATTCAAGATATCCATGTAATTCGAAGCATTTTTCTCTAATATGACCCTTTTTCTTACAATAAGTACGTTCCATGAGGGATTTGTCCTCCTTTCCACGCAATGAAGATGGTCCTGAGCGTGGATATTCCGAATTTCCTTTCTGTTTTCTGTGTTCAATTGAGGGCTTGATAGCCAAGCCCTGACTTACCCGAAGTGATGACTGTTGTTCTGATGGGGTGAGAACTTCCCTCTGTACTCCTGATCTGCGAAGCTCATTGTACGCAGCTTCAACAGTGGTTCTTGGGTCTAGTTTCAAAATCTCTTTCTTGGCATCAGCATATTTATCATCTACTACAAGCAGTAGTTGGTAAAGTCTCTGCTCTTGAATCTTGCAGTTGTATGTTGCAATATCATCGGATGACTTCATAAGATTAGGATCCATGGAGTCAATAGCCATCCACATCCCGTAAAATTTATCCCAAAGTACTTCAAGAGGATGGTTTCCTTGTTTAACAGTATAGCACTGTTTGTGCAAATCAAAAATCTGGAGCGGATCACCTTTTGACGCATACGTGATAGCCAAACCATCCCATAAGGTTTTGGCTGTTGAATATCTGGACACATTATTGACTAAATTGTCATCAATGTTGTCAATAATCCACGTGAACACCAGTTGGTCACTTTGTTCCCAAGAGGGAGATGTTGAATCTGTATGTAGGGGGTGGAGGCACCCCAGTGATGTGGGCGCTCCTCCCCCTACCACCAAGTGCTTTTTTCATAAGTCTGCTCCACAGGGTATAGTTTGTACTGTTAAGTTTGATTTTCATGGACAAAAATTTGCAGGTGGTGCTGGTTGAGAAAGGTTCACACTTTGTTGCAAAAAACAGGCAAATTGTTTAGATAGATCAAATTGTGCAGGGAAGTTTGGGTTTTTTCCTTGTGTTTCTTGGGTTGATTCGGCGGTGCTGGGGGTTTGTGACATTCTGTCGTTTTTGGATATGCAGGTATATAGATGATAAGAACAGGGTGCAACCTTGATATAGTCCAGTCAAGGTGCGCATCACAGGCAATGACGAAAAGCAAAATTCAGAGACTTTCGTCTGAACAGAACATTTACAGTTCTTGATCACAGTGGGTAAGAAACAAGGCAGTGATGAGTATAATCTATGAGCCAATAATTTAACTTAACTCAAAAATTGCACGAGTAAAGCTCCTGCTCTGATACCATGTGTATTTGAGAGCAAGGGAAGCTAGAAGCAATTGAATAGAGAAATTGGGAAAATCTTTTTAGTATATTTCTTCTTGAGATTCATTCTACTATATAATTGGATTTATACACCATTTACTCACGAATACAAGGAAATTAATCTAATCACTAATTTTACGTTACAATCAATCACCATAATGTTACAATCAATCATATAATCTACCCTATCTCTGACTCCTCAAATCATAGCATTAACCCTAAATCACGGGATTTCTCACACAGTCATCATTCAGTGGGCCTAAATCCTTCCGTTTTCAGAACATGTGGGTAGAACACCAAGAGTTTCATAATTTTGTGAAATCGTCATGGGAGTCTTACCCCACAATAGGAGGCATGCGAGGATTATACAACAAACTGCAGCAACTGAAAAAAGATCTTCAAGCATGGAATAAAAATGTTTTTCGTAATATCTTTGATCACGTATCACATTTGGAGCAGGAGCTAACACGGTGTGAAACCCTTTTTGACGCAAGGCCTTCACCAGAAACACGCATGCAATATCATGAAGCTCTGGCGAAATACAAGATAGCTGAACGCAAGCAACTGCTATACTGGGCTCAAAAAGCAAGACAGAAATGGATAGCAGAAGGAGATGCCAATACGTCGTTTTTTCACAATATTGTGAAAGATAGGCATTCGCACGAGACAATTCACCAAATATGCGATGAGGCATGTTTTGTCATTGACACACAGAGCGGCATACAGCAGGCAGCAGTAGAGTATTACAGACGATTGTTTACGGCAGAGCCAATTTCGGATGATGCTTCTTTTCTAGAACATATACCACATCTCATATCTTCAGTGGATAATCAACTGCTCATGGCTTTACCATCACAATCAGAGGTGAAAGAAGCAGTTTGGTCACTTGATCCAAAAAGTGCACCTGGTCCAGATGGATATAATGAATATTTCTTCCGCAGCAGCTGGGATATAATCCGAAATGATGTACACAAAGCAATGCAGGAATTCTTTCTGGGCATCCCTATACCAAAGGCAATGGGTAGTACATTAATAATATTGCTACCAAAGACCCATTCTCCGCGTTCATTTTCTGATTATAGGCCTATTAGTCTAGCAAACTTCGTATCTAAATTAGCAACTCGTATTATTGCAACACGAATACAACCTCTACTCCAGAAAATTATTACAGTTGAGCAGACAGGGTTCGTAAAGGGTAGAGATATCTCAAATCAGATTCTTTTGGCTCGCGAGATGGTACACTTGCTGCACATGAAATCTAGAGGCTCCAATGTTATCATAAAACTGGACATGATGAAAGCGTTTGATAGGGTGAATTGGACTTTTCTCTCCAAACTGCTGGCAAAATTTGGCTTTGCGGAAAGATTTATCCAACTTATATTGAATCATCTAAAAGGCACATACATTTCGATATTGGTCAATGGCATACCTTCAGGATTCTTCCAACCATCAAGGGTGTCAAGCAAGGAGACCCTTTATCACCCATACTATTCATACTAGCATCCGAGGCATTTTCAAGGGGCATTAATCATATGGTTGAGCAAGGGATCATCATACCATTTTTAGCAGGCCGGCCTAAAACAATTACCCATCTAGCTTTTGTTGATGATCTATTGGTGTTTATTAATGGTGGGCTACGAAATCTAAGGAAATTCAGGAAATTTTTGGAACTATATCAGACAACATCGGGCCAAGCAGCAAACTTTTAGAAAAGTCATTTTCTCCCGCCTGCCTATCTTTCAAACAATCAAATTCATCAGATGGAACAGGTATTACACATGACAGCAGTTACTATGCCAATAAAATACTTAGGAGTCCAATTGCATCGGGGTAAAGAAAGTGCAACACACTTTGCGAACCTGCTCTCCATAATTCAAGCAAAACTCACGATGTGGCAGAACAAGTTCCTTACTCAAGCTGGCAGATTAATCTTAATCAAACATGTTCTTGCTGCAATACCACTACACCTACTATCGGCATGTCAACTACCACAGAGTATCATTCGCACAATAACAAGAATGATGGTGAAATTTTTTTGGGGGAGCACGGACACAAGGACTTGTCACGCATGGATTTCGAGTGCTCAACTGTTCGGACCAACATCTGAGGGCGGTCTAGGATTGAGAACATTAGAAGATCTACAAAAAGCTTACTCATGCAGAATATGGTGGAGATATCAGGAGAACAACTCTCTATGGAGTAAATTTCTACATGCAAGATATGCCAATCGAAAATCTTATGACATACGTATCACAGATTCTCCGGTCTGGAAACGTATATGTCGAATACATACATTCGGCCATAATAATCTGGAAGTAGACCAATGCACCATTCAAAATGCTTATGATCAGATCCGTGGAGTGAGAAACTCTCGTATATCATACAGATTCATTTGGCGTAAACACATTCCCCCTCACATCTGCTTGTTTCTGTGGCGTTTGTATCAAGGTGCAACTCCTCTTCCTGAAAATCTGCAAAAGTTTGTTTATATTCATCCCATGCAATGTCCTTTCTGTCTCAAGTCGCAAATCACAGTGGATCATTTATTCTTGAATTGCTCCGACATCACTGGAATCTGGAAAATGTATGCGGCTCATTTGGATGGTCCTTCAATCAATGTCAGAAGTCTACAGCAAAATTTAATTCAATGGTGGATGTCAACCAAAGGGAAAACACTTAAAGGCATTCTCAGAATTGTGGCTACATCTATCATTGTATGGGAGATATGGAAAGCTTATACATCCATAACTTATGGTGATGAACGTTGGAGAAAGGCAACAGTTCTTGAAAATATTCGACGCACCTTATATGATTGGTCATCTGCGCAAAGAGGAAAGAAGTTTGCAATCTCAGACCATTCCTTAATTGATCTTGGATTATCTCCAATGCTCTGTCCATCTAGATGCATCATTGTCCAATGGCTCCATCCTCCGCCGGGTAGATTGAAGTTGAACACAGATGCAGCCCATGGGAGATTTTCTGCAGCTGCTGGAGCAATCTTGCGTGACAGCTCTGGAACATTCATGGGGGCAATTTCGTTTCATTTACCGTTATCTAAACTAGCCACAGTAGAATTTCAAACAGCATATATTGGGTAATTATACTTCGCAACACAGTGGGAATCAATTGATGTGGAAGTTGATGCATATGGAGTAGTTTTAGCAGTACAAAATAATATGGATGTTCATGCGACAATTTTCCGCGAACTGCTACGATCATCATCAGCTGAATTAACACACATTCCATGTGAGGCAAATCAGCCAGCGCATTTTTTAGCTCAATATGGCCAATTCCAACAAAAGCTTACTGTTTTTCCCACGATAACATCTCTACCATCAATGGTTCGGGCATGTTATCAAACGGAGAACACACCACATCTTAGACATGACCTTGGCTAAAGCTCAAAATAGTTGCCCATATCGCAAGATCTGGGCAACATGGGTAAGATTCGTATTCTGCAATATGCTACCCGTTTGCATCACTCTACATCTAGCAATTACAAATTTCCAGTTGCCCATGTCATCAGATATGGGTAACATGGGTAATCTGTTACACTCTACCTTATGCTGCAACTCAAGTGCCCCTACATATCCCACCACTCATCATATTGCTATGTTCACTAATTCGCTTTTGTTTCTATGCATGGCATTATGGACGCAACAACACATGCGGAGACAATTCTTTTGGACGATCCAACCGACACTACGCAACTCTCAACTGCGGCGTGCCACAAACATCAAGCGCATTTTCACGTCATATTCACATATTCACTCCTTTCATATAAATATGTACGCTTTTTCCTTCGCTAAAGTTTTATCCACAAGGGTGGTTTTACTTGGCAAGGTTTTAATGCGGCATATCATATATGATTGGAGATTAGATATTATATGCTCGTTGTACTATTATTATTCGTTTATTGAAATTTCTGTAATATGGTTTTCCTCCGCCATAAGTGAGGCATAATAAAATATCTCTTTTACTGTTAAATATATATATATATATATATATATATACACTCAATCCAGCCACATCTTATTTTCATTCTTCAAGTTCCCTACCTCAAGTTGTACGCGGTTTTTACTCAACAATGCCACAACATAAGTTATGCGACCTTCATCCTAAATATATTCCTGATGGTCACCTTACATTTTTGCCTATATCTAAAGGATACAGGCAACAACGGTATGGTTCTTACCTATTATATTTCAGTATGATTATTCTGCTTTATGATAATTTGCAAGATTTCTCATCTACTTTGCTGCGCTGCTATTTGGAATTCTCAATACACTCTTATGACATCGTCCGCATGGTGCTGCACCGGAGACGGACTGCTTCATTGATTGGCATGTCTATCATATACCTGTTCACAATATTATACCATCAGAAGGCAGAAACACATCTTTACATAGGTGAGACACACAGACTCTTCCGAAAGGATTGGCAAATTTTAACAACTTCTGCCTGTATCCCGCATGATACAGGTAGATTCGGTATGACTTTCTTTTATATGGCAGACGTTATGGTGCATTCATACTGTCTTTCTAACCAACATATCTTTATATTTGCATGGTTGACTATGGGATACACGAATAACAATCTGGGATACAATACTGACGATCATCACATACATGGCATACTCCATCGGGCATTGGAGGAATATCTATTCGATACGCTATGCCTTCACGTAATTATGCTCTCCAAAGGGTTGCGATGGTTGAATGTTGTGCTCTTGCAACTATCATCCCCCTCATTGGATCACTGGAGTATCGAAGACTATCAATTATGCAGATTTGAGCAATCTCATACACAGGTCCAACGCTCCAATTATATAAATATGTACGCTTTTCCCTTCGCCAAGGTTTTATCCACAAGGGTGGTTTTACTTAGGAAGGTTTTAATGCAGCATATCATATATGATTGGAGGTTGACACTCATTACCTCATTGTACCACTTATTTTCATACGACAATTTCTTTGTAATATGGTATTCCTCCGCCATAAGATAGTTTATTTAATAAAAATTCGCTTTTATAATATATTTTTTTTGAAAGAAAAATTTTATTATGAAAACCCTCGCTTATGGCGGAGGAAAACCTTATTACAACAAATGAAACAATAATCATAGTAGTAGTATATGATTATCAACATCCATTCCATATATGATATGCCGCATTAAAACCTTGCCAAGTAAAACCACCCTTGTGGATAAAACCTTGGCGAAGGAAAAAGCGTACATATTTATATAGATGGACTGTTGATATACGCTATCAAGTAATGAAATAGAACTTGTAATCCGAATATTACACCAACGTAATAAAACAATATGCCATGTGAACAGCCTCGCATGATGGTTGCCCATTGTCCAATCGATATGCGCGCCAAAGCTCAAGAAAAGAAGTACGATCCATGCTCCCGTCCATGTAACCAAACAAGTAGGAGACCAATGTATGAAATGCAATAGCACTGAAAATAGCCGCCGTCTATGAGGATGCCTGGTCCGGACGGCAACCGCATCAAATGGCAGGAGTCTAGGTGCAACCCATGTCCTCGTCTACGCACGACAAAATTGTAGGGCTGAGTAAAGCAGAAATCCACGGCATAAAGAAAAATTTGAGGTGAATTGAAGGTAAGGCATGCCTGGTCTGCCGGCACAACCGAATGTGCCGGCAGAGGTACCAGATACACGCCAATCCATTTGGAAGACTTGCAATAGTAGGCAGCAGTTTTGAGTCCACGACGGCAAGTTTAGATGTTGAGGATTTAAGCCATGCGCATAATGAATAGAGCTCATAGCAACGTGCAAAGGCCAACAAAGTAAAGAGAGATGGACGCCAATGTGATGATGATGTACACGTACCACGAAAACAATCCGGGTCAGCATCGGGTAGAAAAGGACATGTAAAAACCAATATAATGATGGAAAAGCAAGCGTACCGAGTCTGCATGTACTTATTAAAGTGCAGGCAGGAAAATTTTGAAGTAGCCAATCCTTATGGAAGAATCTAGATGTGCGAACTCGGTTGCGTCGGGCCAAGTGGGTGGCGTAGTTGCGTTGTCGACCATTTGTAGTGTGAGAAAAGAACACATTAAGTATGTTAAGGATATGAAAGATGCAGCAGTGAACTAAAAGAATGCAATTCGTACCATGCCTGCCCGTAACCATTATGGTACGGGCAGAATATGTTGAAAGTTGCCAATCCATGAGGAAACTAGAATGTCAGCATGAACGCAAGCTCGCCAATGTGAGGTCCAATGTGAGCGATGTACAGACCAAAGTTGGGAGATTGTGGCTGTGGAAAACACTTGTCGCAGGATGCATCATCGCGTGTTGAGCAAGGTAGTGAGCTGGCATATTAGCCTCACGATATGTGTGAATGATCTCCAGTCTATGATGATGAAGTAGTGTGTGTAGCAGTCGCAGATGATAGTTGCCAGAAATATATTGTGGCTGATGTGGTCGTGACAACATTTGAGCACAATCAGATTCGATTATGATCAAACGATAGAAGGTGAGAAAATACATCAAACCAAAAAGAGTAGCCTGAATCTCTGCCAACAAAGGCGTACTTGAAGGCAGACGAAATGAAAGTGCACGCACATAATTACCCTCGTGATCGCGCAATATTGCCCCACCCGCGCCGTAGTGGCGGCCAACTGCTGCATCAACACTTAGTTTTAGTCTACCTGAAGGTGGTGTTTGCCACCGAATAATGCGGAGACACGGAGGACAAATCCGGGGGATCCAGGAAAGAGAGAGAGTTAGACCCGTTGCAAGTTTGGATCCCTGTATCTTCAGTATCCACATTCGAATATCAAAATGTTGTTGGACCGTGCAACTGCAATAAACACCACTAGAGGGGGGTGAATAGTGGTTAGCGGAAATTACACTACAACCCTTTGTTAAAATCCCCTTTGAAAACAGAATCTGAAACCACCTCAGATTCAGAACCCGTTTTTCAAAAATTCACAAATAATTGTACACAACTTCAAAAATTATGAAAATTTCCAGAATTTAACTTGAATGAGTTAACAAGACTCTATCCAAAAATCAGACAAAAATAAGATCGTTTGGCCCTTCAAATAAATAAAAAGATTCCGATGGTCAATCTGGACACAATTGGACAGAATGTTGCTGATTTTGCAAAATGTGTTTCTCTTTGAATAATCAACCAAAAAGGTTGATCTTTATATCAAAACACTCCTTAGGATGTGTATATGAAGTCTCCAAAAGGCCCTGACCTTAACCAACTCTTGAAAAATACAGAATTTAAGTTTTCTCAAAACTGGTCAGATTGCATCCAGATTGGAGCAATTATCTTGCAAAGATTGAAAGACTAACTTTCCCTTGCTCAAATCAAGTGATTCTTGTTTCAAATGAAAGCTAACAGTCTGAAGTATAACTCCACCAAAAATCATGAATTTTGAAAGTGTTTAGATATTTTTTCAAATTGTGAGAAGTTGTGTGAAAACTGCAGTCAAAAACGGGCAGAAAACAGAAATAAAGAAACAAGAGAAGAACACCGAGAATTTATCCTGGTTCGGTCAATGTGACCTACTCCAGTCCCAAGGAACACCTTTCCTTGGATTTCACTATGGTATGAACCAAATTACAGCAAGAACCAAGCTTGATCCTTGGGTTAAACACCAACCCTATTCAAGACTTGGATGAACACCTTTATGCAACTCTTGGTTGCAACACCTCTATCACCTATTGATGTAGCCTTATAGATTTGGCTAATCAATCTTACAAATAAGACACAAGAAGGTGTGTATAGTGTAGCTGGACAACAATTAGAAATGGAACACCTTAGCTACACAAAGTATGAACGAAAATATGAGAAGAGAATAGCAAGACAACAATCTTCAATTTTTGCTTTCAAGTGTGTGTCTTCTCTTCTTCACCTTGCCTTCTATTTATAGAGTGAATTGATGGCATATTCCCTCCAACTTTTAGACCATGTGATGGCTGAGAATTTTGAATTAAAACAACTCCATAATCATCTCCAACAATCTTGTCTCCATTACATTCAAATTTGAAATTTCAAGTTGGCAACTTTTGCCAACTAGCTTGCTTTTGGTTTGTCTTCTTGTCTCCAACTCATAAAATGAGAAAAACATCATCTCCACCTGTATAATCACGTTTTGGAGGCTGTGTATATGTATACCAACTCAGATTTTTGAGGAGAAATCAACAAATAATAGTTGACAAGGTTATGTCAACATATAATATCAAAATTCCCATTTCTTCTTGACATATTGTGATGAATCTTGCACCAAGGACACCTTGTAATCTCTGAAAGATGATGATTAAGAACCTCAAATAACATATATATAAGAGTCTTCAAGAGAAAATAGAACGTGACATCGAATACCGTCCATATCCCGCCACCGTCGATAAAATCATCAAATGAGAGAATAAAATAGAAAACCACCAAATAATCTTCAAGAATATATTAAATGAATTCCAGAATGAATATAATAAGATACTCAAGAGATTCCTTGAGTAAAAATACCGAGACTGTCTTCGGGGTAAAATGACCAAAATGCCCCTAGTTAGATAAAACTCCAGAAATGACCCCGATGGTCAGAAATAATCACATTACCACCTTTGTCATGATAACCAAGACAATAATATGCACTTGAAATATTTTTCACCATATGATGTTCCTACAAAACTTAAAATACCAATTTTGCCCTTTTTGGTAAGTTGTAGAAACTTCCAAGGCACGTTAGTCTCAAGACAATAATAATCACCAAAAACACATAATAAGCACATAATGAGCATGTGTAAATCATGTACAAATGAAAACAACCATTTTATCACATTTTAGAAAATTATTTCTAAAAACTCTAGACATCGATCGATCGAAGTGCCTCAGCTTCATAGATCGATGTCTCACATAAATGTTCAGGTTTTGTCTCTGACCTACATCGATCGATCGAAGTGAGAGTTCGATATACATCGATCGATTGATGTGTCTTAGGTTTAGAGATCGATGTCAACTTGTTCAACTTATTCAACTTTTAATCACATATAACGCCATGTGTGACATTTTTAAGTATTCATCACTTAAAATCATGACTTTGAAAATTATCCAAACATATTTCTCAACATTCTCCCCCTTTTGGATGATTTTCAAAATAACCTAACATGATTTTAATGTCACAACTTATAACCAAAAGTTTAACCAAATATTTAACCAAAAGTTTAACCAAATGTTTTCAACTATGTTTTCAACTTTTAAATAGTATGTCGCTCCCCCTCAACTCATACTCTCCCCCTTAACCTATGCTCCAAAATTTATACCAATAAAAACTTAGCATATGATTCATCATGACTTACCAACTAAATGACTTACCAACTAAAATCATGTTCTTATTCTATATCCCCCTTTATTTTGCAAATCATGCAAAAGATAGAACTATACAATGGTATCGTAAGTCATCATTCCTAATTTGGCTCGTAAGTTTTCAAAAGTGGCTTGATTAAGGGGTTTGGTGAAGATGTCAGCGATTTGGTGATCAGTTCTTATATGGTTTATCACTATGTCCTCATTTTGAACATGATCGCGAAGAAAGTGGTATCGCACCTCAATGTGTTTGGCCTTAGAATGAAGTACCGGATTCCGGGAAAGATTGATTGCACTTGTGCTATCGCAGAAAATTGGAATCTTATTCATTTTAATGCCAAAATCACTAAGTTGCTGTTAAGCCAAAGTATTTGGGTAGTACATAAACTCAAAGCAATATACTCGGCTTTAGTGGTAGAAAGAGCTACACTAGCTTGCTTTTTAGAAAACCAAGAGATCAAATTGGTTCCTATAAATTGACATGTATCGCTAGTGGATTTTCTATCTAACCTGCAACCACCATAATCAGCATCACTATATGCGTGTTATTCCAACTTAGCGTTTCTATCATACCACAATCCTAAGTGAGGTGTATGCTTAAGATATCTAAAGATCTTTTTCACTGCATTGTAATGTGATACCTTAGGACAAGATTGAAACCTAGCACACATACACACACTAAACATAATATTAGGTCTTGATGCAGTTAAGTATAACAATGAGCCAATCATAGACCTATAAAGTGTGTCATCAAAAGGTTTACCATTTTCATCCTTATCAAGTTTGGTACTAACACTCATAGGCGTAGTTGTAGGTTTCAACTCTTCAAAGCCAAACTTCTTAATCATATCATTGACATACTTAAGTTGGCTAATGTGAATTCCTTGAGGGATTTGTTTGATTTGAAGTCCTAAGAAATAATTCAACTCTCCTATCATTGACATTTCAAACTCTGATTTCATACATTCTTCGAAGTCTTTTACTAAAGTAGGGTTGGTTGAACCAAAGATTATATCATCTACGTATATTTGAACTATTAACAAATCATTACCTTTTCTTCTTAGGAATAATGTGTTGTCGATGGTCCCCCTTTGATAATTATTTGCAATAAGAAAGTTTGCAAATCTATCATACCAAGCTCTTGGAGCTTGTTTTAAACCATATAGAGCTTTCTTAAGCTTATAAACATGGTTCGGATTCTTCGGATCTTCGAATCCAGGAGGTTGTTTTACAAACACTTCTTCTTGGATGTATCCATTCAAGAACGCACTCTTGACATCCATTTGGAAGAGCTTAATTTTGCTTATACTTGCAATTGCAAGTAACAATCTAATTGCTTCTAGTCGTGCAACGGATGCAAATGTTTCTTCATAATCTATTCCTTCTTGTTGATTATAACCTTGTGCGACTAGTCTAGCCTTATTCCTTGTAATATTTCCTTGTTCATCCATTTTATTCCTAAAAACCCATTTAGTTCCTATGATAGACTTGTCTTCAGGTTTAGGTACTAAGTCCCACACGTTGTTCCTTGTGAATTGATTTAATTCCTCATGCATAGCATCTATCCATGATATGTCACCTAAGGCTTCCTTTACGTTCTTAAGTTCTAATTGTGAGATTAAGCTATGTCCTTCAAGTTGACTTATATTTCTACGTGTTTTAACCCCAACACTTGGATCCCCAATAATTAGTTCTCTAGGGTGCCACCAATTCCTAGATTGATTAAGTTCACCCTCATCTTGTTCAAATATTTCATTAGTGTGAACGTTATCATATGTAATTGGATCATTAGTTGTATCTTCTAATTGCAGAGTCTCTTGATTTATTTCATCTAAGGGTTCATGTTTGTCTTGTTCAGGGGGAGTTAGTTCTAGATGATCAAGTACATGCTCAAGTAATACATCATCATCAAACATATTTTCAATATTTGTTTCTTGTTTATGTTGATGTTTATCACTAACTTCAAAGCATGCATTTTCATTGAATTTCACATGTATGGATTCAATTATTTTTCTAGATGCAGGATTATAACACCTATATGCTCTTGAGTTAGTTGAATACCCAACAAATATGCATTCAATAGACTTTTGTTCAAATTTATCTAGATTATCCTTAGTGTTCAGCACAAAACATTTACATCCGAATACTTTAAGATAATCTATCTTAGGTTGTCTATTGTATAGCAATTCATAAGGCGTTTTATTTAATTTCTTTCTAATAGTGAGCCTATTTATAATATAGCATGCACAACTAACAGCTTCAGCCCATAAATATTTAGGTAATTTATTTTCACACAGCATTGTCCTAGCAACTTCTTGAATTGTTCTATTTTTACGTTCAACAACTCCATTGAGTTGTGGTGTTCTAGGTGGTGAGAATTCATGTTTTATTCCATATAGTTCGCAAAATTTTATTACGTCTTTGTTTTTAAATTCTCCACCTCTATCGCTTCTGATTCTTTTAACATTTTCTTCATAAATGTTTTCAAGTTGCTTAATAAGAGTTTTGATTGCTAATGGAGCATCGTCTTTGTGTGTTAAGAACAATGTCCATGTGTAGCGTGAGTAATCATCTACTATGACACACACATAGTAGTGTCCACCTAGACTTGTCCTACTTGGACCAAATAAGTCTAAATGAAGCAATTCTAGTACATGACTAGTACTCACTTCATGTTTCGGTTTTAAGGTTTCTTTAATGTGTTTTCCCTTAATACATGTTTCACACATTTGAAAATTATCTAAGTCTAACTTAGACATTCCTCTAATTAAATTCTTCTTAGACAATTTCTTAATAGTTGAAATTCCTATATGGCCTAATCTTCTATGCCATAAATTTACATCTAAGTCATGTGATATTAGACACTTAACCTTAGCATCTAACATGTTATCTAAGGTAAGAGTATAAATATTTCCATCTCTATTTCCTTTTAAAACCGTTTCTCCTTTTTCATTTATTATATCACAAGAATTGGGAAGAAAGGAGACATTATAACCACAATTTATAAGTTGAGAAATACTAAGTAAATTATAAGATAGATTTCTTACTAATAACACATTTTGTATTTGAAATGTGTTAGGGTCCCCAATTGTTCCTTTTCCAACAACTTGTCCTTTGTTGTTGTCACCGAATGTTACTTTTCCTCCATCCTTGATGTGTTCTAATTCGATGAATAGTTTGGGGTTCCCTGTCACATGCCTCGAACATCCACTATCTAAAAACCATTTGATTTTTAGATTCTTTGACTTTGCCTCCTTCTTGCATTCCTTGCGTTTATCCTACAATGGAGACAAAGTTTTAGGTACCCTTTATTTGGGTCCTTGAATGTTAGGGGCACTATTCTTGTTTAGATATCCCTTAGGAATCCAAACTTGAATATACCTTCTAGGCACATTTTTAGCATTGTTATAATTTGGAAAATAAGAAGAATTAGCATATACATGATTATTCCACATAAGTGAAGATTCATTGTTATACATGTTGTGCCATGGTTGATAATCATTATAGGATGGCCGAGATTTATGATGGGTATAAGGCATGTGAATTTGTTTCTTATATGGCGCTATATAAGTGTGTTTGTAGGCATTTCTATAAGACTTATAAGAGTGTTGCATATACTTAGGTTCATAATAAGTTGTATGCATTTTATTCGGTCTAGTTGCATTTGTATACATGTAGGCATAATTTATATGTTGTCTAGATGCAAAGTTTGGCTTAGGTGTATGTTTATGCGTGTGTACTTTTATGGGTGTATGTTTCATTTTTGCCTTGATATAAGTAGACGAAGGTGTAGAAGCAGGCAAAGTTGATTTTGTTGTATTATATGGTAACTTTGTACTAGATGAAACAAACTTAGTCTTTTTATTTACTTTTTCATTTTCTTCTTTATAGCCTAAGCCGGTTTTATCATTACCATACTTTTGTGATGAGATAAGTGTATCTAACATATTTGCACTCGATTTAAATTGCTCTAACATTTTTTCCAAGTTAAGTTTAGACGACTTAAGTTGTGTTATTTCATGTTCACAACTTTCTATCTTAGATTTTAACATCTTATTTTCCATTTTTATCTTATGTTCATCTTTCCTATATGATTAAATTTTATTCTCTAAAGAATCAAGAGTATTAGTAGACTCTTGTTTAAGAGATTCTAGTTGATCGGAAAATTCCAAGTTGGACGTCTTCAACTTGTCATTTTCTTCAACTAGTTTCTTCTTTTCTTTAGAGAGCTTCTTACAGTGAGCATGCATTCTTAGGAATTCTTCATACATTTCATCAAGTGTCATGTCACTATCAGAATCACTATCAGAAGAAGAACATACCTCGTTGGATACGAAGCAGACTTGAGCTTCCTCAATTTCGGATTCTGAGTCGGATGAGTCGCTCCATGTGCTCACCTTCATTGCTCGTTTCCCTTTTCTTTCCTTAGACTCCTTTGTCTTTGTCGTTTGAGCCTCCTTGTCCTTGTCTTGTTTATTATTGTTGTTGTTATTATTATTTTTCTTCGTGGGACAGTCGTATGAAATATGTCCTTTTTGACCGCGTTCATAAAACTTTAATTCTTTATTATTCCATTTGTTTATGTTATTCTTCCTGGGTTGAGAAGAAGAAGAAGAAGAATTACGTTGTCTATTCCTATTTGGACGTTTGAAAAATTTTCTTAGTTTTCTAGCTATCAATATCAACTCATCGTCTAATTCAGTATCACTATTACTATCATCGTTACTAGCATGTGTTTCGGTTGTTTTGAAAGCTATTGACTTACCGGATGACTTAGACGATTCAGACTTTCGTTGGTTTAATTTAACCTCGTAAACTTTAAGAGACCCGATCAATTCATCCATCTTAGTGATTGATTTTGTCTCCTTGATTTCAGTCACCTTTGGATCCCATTCAGCAGGGAGGCTTCGTAACACCTTTTGAACCTTTTCACTGTTCGAAAATGACTTTCCTAAAGCTTCAAGGGCATTGAAAATATTAGTAATCCTCAAATCCATAGATGTTATGGATTCGTTTGGCAACATTTTGAAAGTCTCTAATTCAGTCATAAGCATGTTTATTTTTGACTCTTTAACACCACTAGTACCTTCATGCTTTAATACAAGTGATTTACACATGTCGTGTGCGCTTGTGTAATTTGACACATATCTAGCTTCAGAAGTTGTAAGTCCATTCAAAAGTAATTGCATAGCTTTAGCATTCATGGACATTTTCTTTTTATCATCTGATGACCATTCACTTTTACATTTTTCAACCTCTTGAGTTACTTCACTAACTTGTGTAACTTTCGTTGGAATGCACGGCCCATCTTCAACTATAGACCATAAATCGATGTCTATAGCCATTAAGAATAGCCTCATTCTTAGTTTCCAATGAACAAAATTATTGCCATCAAAAAGAGGAGGGCGTTGTGTAGACATATCTTCCAACTCACCTTTGTGAGAAACAATAGCCATAGTATGTACCTTAGATTTGAGACAAGCAGTATATAATGAATCGTTGTTTCTTGGCCTTGTATTGTTCGTATGGTATTGAATCTTGCTTCTTTTTAGTGGTGTTGGTCTGGCTCTGATACCAAATGTTGGACCGTGCACCTGCAATAAACACCACTAGAGGGGGGGTGAATAGTGGTTAGCGGAAATTACACTACAACCCTTTGTTAAAATCCCCTTTGAAAACAGAATCTGAAACCACCTCAGATTCAGAACCCGTTTTTCAAAAATTCACAAATAATTGTACACAACTCCAAAAATTATGAAAATTTCCAGAATTTAACTTCAATGAGTTAACAAGACTCTATCCAAAAATCAGACAAAAATAAGATCGTTTGGCCCTTCAAATAAATAAAAAGATTCAGATGGTCAATCTGGACAGAATTGGACAGAATGTTGCTGATTTTGCAAAACGTGTTCTCTTTGAATACTCAACCAAAAAGGTTGATCTTTATATCAAAAAAATCCTTAGGATCTGTAGAAGAAGTTTCCAAAAGGAACTGACCTTAACCAACTCTTGAAAAATACAGAATTTAAGTTTTCTCAAAACTGGTCAGATTGCATCCAGATTGGAGCAGTTATCTTGCAAAGACTGAAAGACTAACTTTCCCTTGCTCAAATCAAGTGATTCTTGTTGCAAATGAAAGCTAAAAGTCTGAAGTATAACTCCACCAAAAATCATGAATTTTGAAAGTGTTTAGATATTTTTTCAAATTGTGAGAAGTTGTGTGAAAACTACAGTCAAAAACGGGCAGAAAACAGAAATAAAGAAACAAGAGAATAACACCGAGAATTTATCCTGGTTCGGTCAATGTGACCTACTCCAGTCCCAAGGAACACCTTTCCTTGGATTTCACTATGGTATGAACCAAATTACAGAAAGAACCGAGCTTGATCCTTGGGTTAAACACCAACCCTATTCAAGACTTGGATGAACACCTTTATGCAACTCTTGGTTGCAACACCTCTATCACCTATTGATGTAGCCTTATAGATTTGGCTAATCAATCTTACAAATAAGACACAAGAAGGTGTGTATAGTGTAGCTGGACAACAACTAGAAATGGAACACCTTAGCTACACAAAGTATGAACGAAAATATGAGAAGAGAATAGCAAGACAACAATCTTCAATTTTTGCTTTCAAGTGTGTGTCTTCTCTTCTTCACCTTGCCTTCTATTTATAGAGTGAATTGATGGCATATTTCCTCCAACTTTTAGACCATGTGATGGCTGAGAATTTTGAATTAAAACACCTCCATAATCATCTTCAACAATCTTGTCTCCATTACATTCAAATTTGAAATTTCAAGTTGGCAACTTTTGCCAACTAGCTTGCTTTTGGTTTGTCTTCTTGTCTCCAACTCATAAAATGAGAAAAACATCATCTCCACCTGTATAATCACGTTTTGGAGGCTGTGTATATGTATACCAACTCAGATTTTTGAGGAGCAATCAACAAATAATAGTTGACAAGGTATGTCAACATATAATATCAAAATTCCCATTTCTTCTTGACATATTTTGATGAATCTTGCACCAAGGACACCTTGTAATCTCTGAAAGATGATGATTAAGAACCTCAAATAACATATATATAAGAGTCTTCAAGAGAAAATAGAACATGACATCGAATACCGTCACATATCCCGCCACCGTCGATAAAATCATCAAATGAGAGAATAAAATAGAAAACCACCAAATAATCTTCAAGAATATATTAAATGAACTCCAGAATGAATATAATAAGATACTCAAGAGATTCCTTGAGTAAAAATACCGAGACTGTCTTCGGGGGTAAAATGACCAAAATGCCCCTAGTGAGATAAAACTCCAGAAATGACCCCGATGGTCAGAAATAATCACAATACCACATTTGTCATGATAACCAAGATAATAATATGCACTTGAAATATTTTTCACCATATGATGTTCCTACAAAACTTAAAATACCAATTTTGCCCTTTTTGGTAAGTTGTAGAAACTTCCAAGGCACGTTAGTCTCAAGACAATAATAATCACCAAAAACACATAATAAGCACATAATGAGCATGTATAAATCATGTACAAATGAAAACAACCATTTTATCACATTTTAGAAAATTATTTCTAAAAACTCTAGACATCGATCGATCGAAGTGCCTCAGCTTCATAGATCGATGTCTCACATAAATGTTCAGGTTTTGTCTCTGACCTACATTGATCGATCGAAGTGAGAGTTCGATATACATCGATCGATTGATGTGTCTTAGGTTCAGAGATCGATATCAACTTGTTCAACTTATTCAACTTTTAATCACATATAACGCCATGTGTGACATTTTTAAGTATTCATCACTTAAAATCATGACTTTGAAAATTATCCAAACATATTTCTCAACAAATGTATCGAGTTTCGTAGCCCCGCAGTTGAAAAGGTCTTAGAGTCCCCATATACTAATTGCGCGTGATGCCGCCAGATGTTTGAAACTGTAATGGCTGGAATGACAATTTTTAAAACCCCAAATAATGATGAAGTAGTTGAACGATACCACCAAGCTAATAAATACTGACTCTGAGAGAGTGATGTTGGAAGTTTTCCATGCAACTCTGCAGCAAAAAAACCCCATAAGTGGCTAATGCGGCTGCAGTAAATGAAGATATGATCCACTGTGGCTGAGTGTTCTCTGCAAAAAGGACACTATGTGGGACGTGCCACCAAATACTGTCCTATGTAATCTTCAAATGGCATGGCTGAATGAAAGAGGCGCCACAACAATATTTGTGTGGATGGAGAATGTTGCTTAAACCAAATAAATTTTGTAGAGAGCTGTGTTGGACGTGACACCCGACAAAAATCATAGGCCGACTTGAGAGTAAACTCGCCTGTGGGCGTAGATGTCCATAAAAGAAAAGGTGCCGTTCCAGTTGTTTGAGAGATGCAAGTGTGGTGAATTCGACATATGAGTTTCCATACTGCTGAGTCGGGGAGTCGTGGATGATAATCGCCCCTCCGTCCATATTTATTGTCATATACTGACTCCATAAAGTATTTTGCTTTTGATATGTCCACCAAATCCTACACTGATATGCTTGCTGCAAGTCGCTTAGGTTTCGAATGCCTAAGCCGCCTTCCCCAACTGGCGTTGTGATTTTGTGCCATGCCACCCAATGATGCCTATCCCCCCAATAAAATTCTGCCATCTTTCTGTTGATCATTCGGATGACTGATTTGGGCAAACCGCCTGCTGCCAGAATATGAAGCGGGAGCGCTGCAATCACCGAACGTAGAAGTACTAATCGTCCCGCCGAGGAGAGAAGACGGGCATGCCAGCCGTGCAGTCGGTCATCAACATGTTGTAATAGGGTCGCGCAATATCTGGATCGAGTGATGCCTTTATGCAGATATGAGCCCAGATATCGAAAAGGCAGAGTTGTACCCGCATGCCTAGTATGTCTTTGAAAATCCGACATTGACTTAAGGTGACACCAGACGAAGGTATGAAACTACTTTTATGAAAATTCACCTTTTGGCCTGATGATGTTTCATACATAGTGAGGAATGCGTGGAAACGTCTGAGATTGCGCTGTGTACCTCGTAGGAAAATAAGTAAATCATCCGCATAGGCCAAGTGAGAGATGGCCATTGGTATTCACCCTAGGCGAAATGATTGTATGTTGACCGCTGCAACTAGCGCCTTTAGTCCTTTGCTGAACCCTTCAGATGATAGGATAAACAGTAAGGGTGACAAGGGATCACCCTGATTGACTCCTCTAAATGGACGAAAAGAGGTCGATGGCTGCCCATTGATTAATACTGACAGCTTTGTAGCACTTAAATGGTTAATGACAATCCGAATGAAAAAATCCGAGAATCCAAACTTGCGCAATAATAGTTTGAGATATTCCCAACTTACCCGATCAAAAGCCTTCATCATATCTAACTTCAGGCATAATTGAGATCCCCCTCTATCCATCATGTGGACCATTTCTCTGGCCAACAACACTTGAGTCGAAATATCATGTCCAGGAAGAAATCCTATTTGTTTCGGTGAGATTAACTGTGGTAGTAGCTGACCCAAACGAGTGGCAATAATACGAGTACAAACCTTACTCAGGAATCAAAAAGTCTGTGGCGACTGTGTTTTTGGGATCAACGTAAGCAAGGCAGCAGCCATGACAGTCGGCTGTGGGACACCAATGAAAAACTCCTGCACCGCTTTTAGAACATCCAAATGTATTATAGGCCAGCATGAACGGTAGAAATTTCCATTAAAACCATCTGGTCCGGCAGCACTTTGTGGGTCTAGACTCCATACAGCCGCTTTTACCTCTGATTCCAGTGGTATCTTTGACAAGGGAGTGGAAGTATTGTGTATTAGCATCACCTTCTTGTAGCCATTTTACCCGCGCCTTTTGTTTCCAATATTGCAATTCATAATTGGAGGCGAGCAAATAATGTGCTTTGGCCTTATAAAATGCCTTGCGTGCCTCTTCCGTGGGGCAGGCGTCCCAAGTACTTTCTGCTCTATTAAGCTGCTCCTCTGCATTCTTCAGAGTGCTAAAAATGTTCCCAAATATAGTTTTATTCCAGTGTTATATGTCTTTCTTGAGGGAAAATAATTTCGTATAGAAACCACGCATGCCTCCTGTCGTAGGATATGAACCCCATGCATTCTTCACATAAGTATGAAAATCTGGGTGTTGAAGCCATGCATCTAAAAAACGAAATAAGCAACGGGTAGACTGAGTGCTTAGCTGACATTGTATAAGAAGTGGAGTGTGATCCGATGAAGCTCGTGACAAATGAGTAAGCTGCAAATTGTCAAACATATCATTCAACAAAGAGTTGATAAAGAGCCAATCCAGCCTCCGTCGAACGCGTCCAAGACCATGGCCTTCAGCCCAAGTAAAATGCAAACCCTGATATGGAGGCGACATAAGAGAACATGCTTCAATACACTCATTAAAATCTTGTAGAGCAGATAAAGAAGGTGTGGGGCGCCCGTTATGATCGTCAAGGGAGCGAAACATATTGAAATCGCCTCCAACCATCCAAGGTGACTGTAACCCCGTGGCAAAATCACATATTGAGCACCATAAATGTTGACGCTGTGAAGCAGTATGTTTTGCATATACTAAAGAAATAACAAAAGTCTACTGCAGCGGAACCGATAATAAAGTCAAATGGATCACTTGATCTTGATCCTGCGTGGCAAGCAAACGAAACTCATTATCACGCCAAAAAAACCATATATGTTCCGATTGTGAAGCATAACAGTGTGAAAAGCCAAGACGCAAACCAAATCCATGTACTTGTGAAGGAGTATGCTTAGGTTCAATTAAAGCAACTAAATTTAAACGATGTTCTCTAATCAACTGTTGTAATCGAGGTAACGACGTACGCATGCCTCGAATGTTCCATATTAAGATGTTCATTGAGTAAAGTTGGAGGTACTTCCCTGTATGATATGAGACGCACTACGCGTCAGAATGGCTGATGGTGGCAGAGGGGGTAAATCCTTGCGTGCTCGACGTTTACGACGTGGAACCACCGGGATGAACACAGCTTCCTCCTCATGACCTTCCAGACACGAAATTAATATCTCATCATCCGGTGACGTTTGCATGAGCTGCATGCGGTGGGCAACATCCGCGGGTACAGTAGGGATTTCCTCTACTGGAATGTCAACAGGCAAATCATTATCTGACGAGTGCCCAATATCCAGCGGTGTAAGGTCAGTTGGCACATGGTTATCCACAGCATCACAGAATTCATCATGCGTATGGTCATCGGGAGCATTATCAGGCAGTAATGGGACATTATCGGCTGATGGATTGGCCGCGGTACAGAGATCATCTTGAGACCTTGTTGGATCAACCGAAGGTAATGGAGCTTGCACATTTTGGTCCACGTTATCATCTCTAGCGGACATTTGCTCCTGAGCTGGGGGATGCCCTGAGGGTTTGCACTTAACCGGAGTCCAGCGCGTCTTGGGCTGACGAGCCGGGGGAGGCGGAGGAGGGGGCAGCGGTATACTGGATGCTCCTTTAGGTGGACATGCAGCGGTTGCATGTCCCAGTCTACGACTGGCAGTGCAAAATAGGGGCAGATCTTCGTAAACTATTGGCTGCAAGATTAAATGCCCTTTCGCTTGTAGATATATCTTTTGTGGAAATTCTTGAGACACATCAATCTCCACACACACTCGAGCGACAGACGGCTGCAGTCCTTCGGAGGTTGCAATATCAAGTTTAATCGGCAAGCCAATGGGCCAGACGATTTCAAACAACGCCTCCCGCTGATGGAGGTGGATGGGTAACGCGGGGAGGGCAATCCAAACCGGTACAATGGGGACATCGGATGAAGGATCAAAATCTACAGTCCACTTCGTAACCCTCATGTGACACCCAGATATATGCCAAGAACGGCGATAAAAACACCGCAGATAGTCGGCCTCATTACGAAAATTCATCAAAATATGCGATTGATCAATTAGTGTAATCCGAAGATCATGATGAACCCCAATTTTCTCAAAAACCTCTCGTATAACTTTTAGCGGTGGGCGACCATACCAAAAACTGCCAACCAATGAATATCGGAAAGGAGCTGCAAGAGCATCAATTTCCGAATCAAGGAAAGAAACCATGGGAGTACCTTTGTAGCGAGTAGCCGGCTTTGGCGAAATTGAGATAGCCGGGGTAGCATTGGATCCGGCAACGACTGCAGCAAATGTCGGTGCAGCCGCCATAGCGAGGGGAATGGCGAATGGCGAGAAAGGGAGCAGCTTTGATATGGAGCAGGATGAAGGAGTCGGAATCGCCGATCACGGCGTGAAGACAAAAGCGGGAGGGGTAGCCTGAGGCGGCGGCGGCTACTGCCGCCGAAGGAGATGATCGCCGGACCGCAGCATTCTCTTGTTTTATAATATATATATATATACATATATATATACATATATAGATATATATACATATATATATATACATATGTGTGTGTGTGTTGACTTGCTCACCATTGATTCCATTTAGTTAGCTTTGTCTGAGCGCTGAACAAATCAATCACATCGTACTTAGTTTTAGACGGCCAACCTCTCATGGTCATATATACCTGATGAGTGGTTATACATATATGTATGTATGTATATATATATTCTGCAATGATACCAATTAACATAATAAAAATATCGCAAACTTAAGTTAACCGCAAAATCTCACCGGCCCTAGATTTCGTTCTTAACTTTTGGACCCTTGCGTTGCCGCGAGGAGATTCATCCAAATGGTTCTCATACAGCATTGTTTCTGTTATTGCCAAAGGGAGTGGAAATAATAAAAGATTTCAACTGGGCAGATAGTGATCAATGTCGTTGCATATACAGGTGTCAACTAAGGTTTAAACTTATATGTGTAAAAAGTCGAAGAAAAAAAGAATGGAAAAAAGTGAGCTCTGTATATGAAACAAAATTATTTTTCTCATTTCTTAAATTTATGTCATTTGCAAAAAACAAATGTCTACATTGTACACCTCGTAGTGATATATTAGGGTATGTGCTGCCTTCGCAGAAATTTCCAGAAGTGGACAATGACTAAAACTTGAAGTTTTTTTTTAGCATTTAACATACTTTCGTTTAATACCATTCCAATGACTTCCTAAACTTATGTGCTAATAATTCAAGTAAAATCTTAAAAGTTGTATAGTATTTGCTTCCACCCAAATCCATTTATATCTGCTCCTCAATATGTTGCCCTCAAAATTCCGATCAGCATTAACGAAAAAACCATCTAGCAGAGCGTTTCAAAATCTTTCACTTCCGGCTCAAATACATAAAGATTCATTAAGTGTCTGCAAATGACTTGGTGAAGGCCGGAGCCCCCACTAAGCCAGCACATGGCCGGAGAATGCCAATGCAAAATATCAGGAAAGATGATCACCAGCACCGGCGCTCTCTTTTATTGTTGCCTTTTTTTAGTGAAAGACGGGCGGTACCGTCCATTATTTTATTAATATATGTCCCTCATTTGTGGCGGAGGAATACCGTGGTTATATTTATGAATAATACGAGAGATTCTTCCAAATCGAAAATGATAGCAAAGTGTTAGATAAAATATAAATGAACACAATACAATTACAATGAAGAAAAAGCAAAGCATATCTAATGTGAAGTCTTCGATGTCTGCTATCTTGAAATTCGTAAATCCCATGGTTGAGCCTTCGATACTCACCGTTTCCGTAGTTGCGACCGGAAAGAATGAAAGTAAATGACCAAGAAAAGGTAGGGTGAAGACATTGCAGCAAAGAAATAAAGTCATACCAGAGCCGCCTGCATTCTAAAAGAACACGGGCGGAAGCAAGTGAGATATCGTGAGCCACAAAAGCGACGTTGCAGTCATTGTGAGACGAACTGCAAAAGCTCTGTAACGTGCAAGAGAACAAAAATTTGTGTCTTGCGCCGAGCAAGATCATTGGGCAGATATTAGAAGCGTAAAGAGGATGTTGAGGCATCCGTTAGTAGCAAACCCTCTCGCTGTGGGTGGTAGGGACGATGATGCAGAGAAAAAAGTCGTGATGGGAAACATTCGTCCATGCAAAGCCGGATGATGCGCCACCATGTTTGCCTCTCGTGGAACATGATGCAGTGAACTATCTGTAAGTGTCAAAAGTAATTGCAATCTGTTGTAATGATATGAGTATATTCCATATAAATCCTGCGGAGGTTGAAGCAAATTATTATTGCCTTCTTTATACATACATACATATATATATATATATATTAAAAAAATTAGGGAGGGGAATCAAATTCGAGACCCGGGAATGGGATAAATGCTACTCAGCCGCTAGACCTAAAGGTTTTTCGCTATATACATACATACATACATACATATATATACATATATATATACACACATATATATATACATATATATATATACATATATATATATTACATACAAAACTGGATTTGTGACTGGTGCTGTGATTAAACCATATGAGGGAAATCGAAGGTATGCAGCTTGGAGTAAGGCTAACAATATGGTGGCCTCATGGATTGTGAACTCAGTGATACCTTCCATAGGACAAAGCGTTTTGTGGTTTGATAATGCAATTGACATATGGAACGATATAAAGCACAGGTTTGGGAAGCTGATGCGCTTAGACTATCAGATTTACAGGAGCAATTTTATGCAATTAAGCAAGGTGAGTGCTCCATAACTGATTATTATACGAAATTGAAAGTTTTGTTGGAAGAATTGATGGTGCTTAGATCCATTCCAAGTTGTGTATGTAATAGATGTACTTGCAATGTATCTAATCAGATTAACAAGTTTGTTCAAGAGGATTATGTGATAAAGTTCATTAAAGGACTTAATGAGGAATTCGAACCTGTGAAGTCACAGGTTCAGTTATCTGTTCCTTTACCCAATCTTAAGACTACTTTTGCAATGGCTGTAAAACTAGAGAGAAAATTGAACTAATCAGGGATACAAAACCAAACCAATAATAGTCCAACGATGGTCATGAATATCAATGGTGTTAATAAGGTTCGGAATTTCTTGCCTAGGCCTGGGGGATTTACAAGCTCAGGCCAAGGATGGCAGAGACCTGTGGGTAGAGGTTTCAAAAAGGAATATCCAAGGTCTGTCCAAGGAAATTCTAGAGCACCAGTGTGTGTACACATTGCAATATGGTTGGGCACACTGTAGATAGATGTTATAAAAATATGGTTACCCCCTGGCTATAAACCAAGAAGTCAAGCAAACTGTGTTGATGTTGATGCAATAGGTGAGCAGGAGTTTGTGGGATATGAAGGTGTTGAATACGATGGAGGTCAGGCCATGAGCAAGGAGTTAACTCAGTCTCACAGGCTATTCCCATGTTTACACATGAACAGTATACGCAATTGATGAGTTTGTTTCAGGATCATAAGGAAAAGGTGAGGAGAAATTAAGGGGAAAACGACACTGGTGGGGGGCAGCATGCAGTCATGTCTGCTCAGTATCTAGCACTTCTGATAAAGGGAAAGGTAATGCATTCCGTAAGCCCTTAAACATGTGGATCCTGGATTCTGGTGCCATTGACCATATTAGCTGTTCTCTTTCTATCTTTGATTCATAACATTCTGTTAGTTCCATGTCAGTAAAGTTGCCAAACAAACAGTCTGCCTTGGTCACACATGTAGGATCAGTTAAAGTCAGTCCTGTCCTCATACTGAAAAATGTGTTACATGTTCCATCTTTTGTTTTTAACTTGATGTCATTGAGTAAGTTGACTGAGTCTCGTGAAATTGATGTGTCATTCCATTCCAATACGTGTGTTATTCAGGAGCATGTAACTAGGAAGACGATTGGTTCAGCTAGAGTCACTCGTGGTCTTTACCATCTCCTTGGATCTCAAGTTCCAAATCTTCATGCCCTTTCTATTCAAACCACTACGGCCTCTGTCACAAGCTCAAAATTGTGGCATTCAAGACTTGTCCATCCAGCTAATTCCAGATTACAAGACATACACAAAATTGATCCTCAAGTCACAGTCCAAGATGATACTGATATATGTTACATCTGTCCATTAGCTAAACAGAAAAGATTACCATTTCCTGCTTCTTCCTCTATATCTCATTCTCCTTTTGATCTGATTCATATGGATATCTGGGGGCCATATAGGCACCCTACCTTGTATCAACAGAAATAATTTCTTACTATAGTGGATGACCATTCAAGATATTGCTCGGTGTATTTGTTGAAAGCAAAATCTGAAGTCAGAGCCATCATTCAAAGTTTCTGCAATTTTGTGTATGTGCATTTCAATACTTCTGTTAAAACCATTAGGACTGACAACGGGCTTGAGTTCAAAATGACTTCATACTATGATGATAAAGGCATACAACACCAGACCAGCTGTGTATATACACCACAGCAAAATGACATTGTTGAAAAAAAACATCAACGCCTCTTAACCATAGCAAGAGCTCTCAGATTCCAAGCCAACTTACCAATTAAATACTGGGGTTTTTGCGTAGAACATGCCTCATACCTTATAAACCTTATACCATCTCCATTACTGCATCATCACACTCCTTATGAACTTCTTTACAAAAAAACTCTCAGACTACTCAACTCTTAAGGTACTTGGATGTCTAGTGTATGCTGTTGATACGTCCCTGTCCAAAGACAAATTTAGTGCCAGATCAAGAAGATGTGTATTTTTAGGCATCTCTCATACAACCAAAGGTTATATCCTCCAGGATGTAAAATCTTCAGAAATTTTTATTTCAAGGGATGTTCAATTTCATGAACATACCTTTCCTTTCAGCCAAGAGCCAACCTGTGATCAACTCAGTCCACGCCCATTTTCACAAACCCCTTGTATCACTCCTATAGACACTGCTATATCATCTGGTTATCCATCTGGTGGGGCAATGTTCTACATGGTCAATATCAACATTCAGATCAACCACATTCACCCTCAACTCAGCAAAAGTCCTTGTCAAAAGAACATTCAGCTCAGCTGCACAAACAGCAAGCTCAACTCATTTTGCCAATGGCCTCAATCCAACCTCAATCATCTGAATCTGATTCTGAATCATCAACTCACTCCACCCCACAAGACCATCCTTATTCACAAAACCAAATTCCCATAACTGCCATTGACATTCCCATACACATCCCTGAGCCAGTTGAATCTCATCATCCTAAGCGCATTAGAAAGCCACCACCATATCTGCAACAATATCATTGTAATCATATTTCCACCCCTCATTCATTAGACAAGTACTTCACTATGGATCACTTGGCACCAAAATACAGAACATATATTTTAAGTGCTGATGCACATACAGAGCCTAACTCTTTCGCAGAAGCATCTAGAGTTCCTGAGTGGCAACAAGCCATGAGAACTGAACTAGAAGTGCTTGAAGCGAACAATACATAGTGTTTGGTGCCATTACCTGAGGGAAAGAAACCCATAGGCTGCAAATGGGTTTATAAAGTGAAACATAAAGCTGATGGCTCCATTGAAAGATATAAAGCAAGATTGGTGGCAAAGGGATACACGCAGTAGTACGGTGTAGACTATCAAGTCACTTTTTCGCCAGTGGCAAAGATGGCTACTGTGAGGATGGTTCTGGCCATGGTGGCAAGGCTTGGTTGGCATCTCCATCAACTGGATGTGAACAATGCGTTTTTACATGGAGACCTTCATGAGGAGATCTATATGTCACCACCATAGGGAATAAAGCTGCACCAACCAAACCTTGTATGCCAGTTGCAAAAGTCCCTATATGGGCTGAAGCAGGCAAGTAGGGAGTGGAATGCGAAGATGACTGCTTTTTTGCTGAGCCAAGGATTTGTACAATCAAGAAATGACTACACACTGTTCACCAAGATGAAGGGAGGATCACTGCTGGTAGTGTTAATTTATGTGGATGATGTGATTGTGGCCAGTGAAGACAGGGATGCTATTCAGAAGATTAAGCATGCTTTGCACCAGAAATTCCGGATTAAGGATTTGGGAGAATTAAAGTTTTTCTTGGGGATTGAAGTGGCTAGATCTCAGAAAGGAATTTATATTAATCAAAGAAAGTATACCATGGAGTTGTTGAAGGAAATGAGCTTCCCTGGATCTAAACCAGCTATTTCTCCCATGGAAAGTCATGTCAAATTGGTGCACAATGACTCTGAATTGCTGGAGGATGTGACACACTATAGACAATTGATTGGCAAGTTGATATATCTCACGATCACCAGGCCGGATATTTCATTTACGGTACAACAGTTAAGCCAGTTCTTGTATTGCTCAACGGTGAATCATTTAAAGGCGGGACACAGGCTGCTTAGGTACCTGAAAGGTACAATTGGACAAGGGCTCTTATTTCCCAGCTCAGGAGATTTGGTGCTAAAGGGATTTGTTGATTCTGATTGGGCTGGATGCCAAGAGACAAGAAGATTAGTCACTGGGTATTGCGTTTTCCTAGGAGGAGCTCTAATTTCTTGGAGGGCAAAGAAACAGTCCACTGTATCCAGATCTTCTACGGAGGCTGAATACAGGGCAATGGCATTGGCAGTCTGTGAGTTGTAATGGTTGATATATTTGACTAGAGATTTGAGACTGGAATAGAGGAAACCGGTAGAGTTGTTTTGTGATAGCAAGAGCGCTATATATATAGCTGAGAACCCAATATTTCATGAAAGAACAAAACACATTGAGATTGATTGTCATGTAGTGAGAGATAAGGTGATTGAGGGGGTGATCAAGCTAATGCCTGTGCACACTGAGTTTACCAAACCTTTGGATAGAAGGAGACTGGAAAAGTTACTGGAGCTATCTGGGTCATTCAACATTTATACAAAGCCATGCTTGAGGGGAGGTGTTGAAGATAGGTTGGTGACTAGCTCAGTTGAGAATGACGGAGATCATGGTGAGGCAGACCGTGATCCAGGTGGAATTGAATGACAACCGTAGGATGAAAGGTTTAATCAACGATTGGTGATAAAGGAGACGGTTATGGAAGCGCGTATTGAGAGAATCTGGAGATGGTGCAGGGACTAGAATGCAATGGTGCAGGAGGTGCGTGAAGAAGACAAGTCTTGGGTGCCAAATCGTTTAAATAAGGGGAAATGACAGAATTGCCCTTTTAGTCTAAATGCTAACAGAATTAACCGTGGGGACAAACTTGTAATTTTGTAGGGAACGGTTATTCTTTCTCTCTTCTTCTGCATATATTGTGCGATGTAATCAACAGTTTTCATACTTTGATTTTCATCAATATAATTCTCATTTTCTCTCTGGTATCCCTTGAACCTTGGGGTTCTTCTCCTCGATTGTATTTCTTTGATTCATTTGTGAATCGTTGTTTGAATTGTTCTTTGAGTGTTCTTTGAGTTTTGTTCATAAATTGCAGTATCAGCTGCAGAATTGTTTCGCATTTTCAATTTTCACAGTGTTTCTTTGGACTGGAGTATGCTATATTGACCGATTGATGTTAAATCTTTGGTGTCTTTGTCTTCTTTTTTTGTCTCGGTTTTGACAGTTTCCGCGCATAATTTTGCACATCATTTTAAACAAGTAAAATGCCTTTAAAATAATTTCTTTTTTATGGAAATAAAATTGACTTTTGGCTTTCATTTGCAATAAGAATCATCATATTTGAGAAAATAAAATTTAGTCGATCAATATTTGAAAAATATTATTTCATTCTGCCGATTGACCAGTTTTGTGAAACTTATCTTTTTAATTTACTTAAATTTTGTTTCTGGTCAAGATCTTTTAAGTAAACTAGAAATCCTATAGTTTTTTTTGACACTAGAATCAATATTTTTGAATGAGTACACAAAAGGTTATAATGGTGAAAAATTTGAAAACTCTTCTATCCAATTCTCTTCAGCTGAACATTTTAAATTTTAAATTTATTTGAGGGGTTAAATGTTCTTGTGTTTGCTCAGTTTTCGACATGTTATACTTAACACGTTGAAAATTCTTTTTAGAAAGTTGGGTACTTTTCAGAATTGTTACTGATAGTTATAAATTTTCTTAAAATTAGCTTCTGATTCTGAAAATTTTAAGAATCAAGTCAGAAAGATTTTTCAAAAAGGTCAAAAATAGTCTCTATTCCCACAACTACTATTCACTTCCTCTAGTGGCGTTGTGCAGGAGTTAGGTCCGACACTTCTTACAGTTTATTATAGTTAGGCATAAACAGTACTGCTATATTGTCTGACTTGACAATTTTTTTTATTTGGTATAACGACTCTTAATACGTAACGCATTATGACGAAGGTAAATCTTTTCAAAGTTACAATTTATTATAGTTAGACATAAACAGTCATTAATTTCTAAGGCTATTAAGCATTTTTTATGTAGCGACCCGCCTCGAGTCCTAGTGCCTGAAATGATTCACCCGCCGTATTTCGCTAAAGAAAATACAAGACGTCGAAATTGATACAAAAGCACGTCAGCAAGGTGACGTAAATCGATGACAGCGGAAGTCAAAATAAAACTTCGAAATCATCATAAATAATAAGTACAGTACTTGCCAACATAAAGGCAGTACATAGTCTTACACAGCCCGAAGGTAATAAACTAAATCTCCAAAAGTACATCAATGTCAAATCTATAGTGTCATGACTAAAGAAGTCCTCACTCCCGGTCATCATCAATGTAAACAAAGTCGTACTCATGATCCTCTCGAAAATATAAGAAAGTATGGTATGAGCAACACTTAGTCCAGTAAGTAGCTTCCAGTACTCGCTACAGGATCATACACAATGAAACAGGTGTAATAACAAAATAACAATAACATATAAGATAATCAAGTTTCCATTCACAAATATTTTTACCTTTGTAACCTTACGATAACACTGCACTAATCAACGATATCAACAGATGAAAGAACACACAGAGTTAGTCTAAGGTTAGTCGTAATCAAAAATCCGATGATGCAATTTTTAAAACGATGCGATGCAATACGATAACGATGTGATGCAATAACGGTAACAATAACGATGCTATAACGATAACGATAACGATAATGATGCGATGGCTATAGCATTTTCCTTACAAGTGACTTATATTGCAAGACTTATCGATTGATCCCCAACGGTCGATGTGTCCAGACGGCATATCGATATAGTCATATGTGCCTAGACGGCCCAATTGATGGTCATATGTGTCCGAGCAGCCTATAGATATAGTCATATGTGCTCGGACGGTCCGTTTGCTCGGAAACAATCCAGCTTAACGATATATTTCCCTTGCAAGGGTGAATTTCGCAACATGCAGTTTCCAAAAACAATTTCTAAGATATTCGATTTTTCCAAAACGATATGTACCAATTGCGATATCCTATACCGATCACCAACACAGCAAATATCAAATTAGTCCAAAAACTATACAATTTACTAAATTCATAACAATTTATAAATTCACATATTTATTATCTTATAGATCATGTACCCATAGAAATTATATCATAATTCTACTATAACCAGTTTACTAATTTCAACCTACTCCTAATTAATATCACCTTTCGGACATTCATGTATCTAAGATTACCATTAACAATTTAGCCACATATTTATAAAATATTTCTATAAAATATATATATGCACATTAAAGTTCTGTTAACACCTGGCTATCCCAACATAATTTCTGGTGTGCAACATTTGAATATGTTTCGGCCCATGGCCACTTTATACACATACACATCATTTGGCCATTTAAATACCTAACATCACTGTTCAATTTATATACATATACACATACATTCATGGCAACATATATTCGTTCCTGTACTTGATAATATTATAAACCAGCAAGATTTTATATGGCTTCATAAAAAAATGTGTTCTGGCTGAGTACTCAAACTATGATACATATATGTATATAAATCAACTCTATAGAGTAAATTCAATAAAGTTCCACAAGCATATAAATATCCACATTTACACACGGCTATACATGCATATAAACATCAAGCTATTCAACCAAAAATACAAATGCATGATCCATGAGTTTTATATGATATATACATATAGAATTTGCAAAAGCATAACGAGTATCGGTAGGGTACTTACCTATTTCTCCTTTTCTTCTCCTCTTTTCTCTCTTTTTCCTTTCTTCCTTTCCCTCTCTTCCTCACACTGCTCCGCAGCCTAACTCTCATCTTCTTTCTTTTTTTTTCCTTTTGTTTCTTTGCCTAGGTGCAACAACAAATGGATGAATATGTGAGGGGGGAAATGGCAGGGAGATTGGGTATTAAGTAAGGGGAAATTATAGGAAAAGATAATAGGGATAGTTATGAGTATTAAGAGAATGTAATGTGGGGGTTATGGAAGTGTAAAAGGTGGTGGGGGTTATGGCATATTCTATTTTTTTCTCCTTTTTTTTACATCTACATGTGTAACATAATTATATATGTTACAATTTTTTTTCCCGGCTACAACATACTTACTCCTTTACAAAAAGTTTCGTCCTGGAAACTTACATACCTTACTCGAACAGATGTGAATACTTCTTCCGTACTTCTTCAAGCTCACATGTCGTCTCTCGTTCCGTATGGTTTGTCCATTGAACCTTGACGTATGGAATGACTCGTCGTCTCAACACCTGATCTTTTTGATCTACGATGTGTATCGATAGTTCTTCGTATGTCGCATCGCTCCTCACCTTCAGTGGTCGAGCTTCCAACACATGACTAGGATCAGAAATGTACCGCCTCAGCTACGACACATGAAAACATTGTGCACCAGTGATAACACTGGAGGTAGAGCTAACCGATATGCCAATATCCTGATCCGCTCAAGCACCTCATACGGTCCAATATAGCGAGGGCTCAGCTTGCCTTTCTCTCCGAACCTCATGACGCCCTTCGTCGGGAAAACCTTTAGGTATACCTTTTCGCCCACTGCGAATTCCAACGGTCGCCTCTTGGAATCCGTCCAACTCTTACTACGATCCTGAGCTACCTTGAGCCTTTCTCGAATGATCGTTACTTTCTCCAACATCTGCTCAACTATCTCGAGTCAAGTGATAGACTTTTCTCTAACTTCATCCCAGTATAATGAAGATTGACACTTTCTTCCGTACAGAGCCTCAAATGGTGTCATACCAATCACGCTATGATGACTGTTATTATATGAAAATTCCATCAGCTTCACCATACTATCCCAGTTCTTTTTGAAGTCCAACGCATAGGTTTTCAATATGTCCTCTAGAGTCTGAATGGTTCTCTCCGACTGTTCATCTGTCTGGGGATGAAATGCAGTACTCGATCTCAACTCGGTTCCTATAACTCGCTGATACGCCGTCCAAAATTGTGATGTGAATCTCGAATCTCAATCCGACACAATGCTGACTGGTACTCTATGTAAGCTAATGACATTGTCCACATATAATGTCACCAACTTCTCTATCGTAGATTCACTCGAAACTGGCAAGAAATGTGCGGACATCGTCAGTCGATCCACTATTACCCAAATGACGTTGTGGCCGTTTCTCGTCTTAGGGAGCCTTGCTACAAAATCCATCGTAACATGCTCCTATTATTATACTGGTATCTCCAACGGCTGTAAGAGCCCACCTGGTCGCTGATGTTCTGCCTTAACTTGCTGAAAAACTAAATATCGGGCAATGAACTCAGCAATCTCGCGCTTCATATTGCTCCACCAATAACTTTTCTTCAGATCATTATACATCTTGGTGGCTCCGGGGTGAATCTACAGTCTCGAGTTGTGTGCTTCCTTCAATATTTCTCTCCTGAGAGCTTCGTCATTCGGCACACACAATCTCCCCTGAAACCAAAGACTCATCATCTAACACCTGAAATCCTTCAACCTGTTCAATACAGAGTTTGTCCCGAATACTCTGAAGACTCCCATCCAGTTTCTATGCCTCTTTAACTCGGTCCACTAGAGTTGGCGTAATCACTAATGCTGCCAAAACATTCTCTGTGGAATCAACGATATCCGAGTCAAACTCTTCACTCGCTCTTTCTAGTGGAATCTGTCTCGCGTGGCTCGACTTTCTGCTCAATGCATCAGCCACCCTGTTTGCCTTTCCTGGATGGTAGTTGATGGTGAGATCATAATTCTTAATCAGTTCCAATCATCTCATTTGCCTCATATTCAACTCCTTCTATGTGAATAAGTATTTCAGACTCTTGTGATCGGTATAGACCTCACACTTCTCTCCATAAAGATAGTGTCTCCAAATCTTTAGTGCAAACACTACTGCGACAAGCTCTAAATCATGAGTGGGGTAGTTCCGTTCATACGGCTTCAACTGTCTTGATATGTAAGCAATTACTCCTCCGTCTTGCATCAATACACATCCTAAACCATTCTTTTAGGCATCATTGTATGTCACGAATCCTTCACTACTGGAGGGTTGTACCAAAACTGGTGCAGTGGTCAACCTCTTCTTTAACTCAGTAAAGCTCTGCTCGCACTCAGAGGTCCACTTAAACTTCGAATACTTCTGGGTGAGTTTGCACAGTGGAGCCACGATCATTGAGAACCCTTCAACAAACTTTCTGTAATAACCTGCGAGACCTAAGAAACTTCTCACCTCGGTAACGTTCGTAGGTCTCGGCCACTCGATAATCGCCTCGATCTTCTTTGGATCCACCGAGATACCTTCTCCAGAAATTATGTGACCTAGAAATGTCACGTTTTTCAGCCAGAACTCACATTTGCTGAACTTTGCATATAGCTTTTTCTTCCTCAGAATCTCTAGCACTTCTCGGAGATATTTAGCATGAGTCTCCTTGTCAAGTGAATATATCAGGATATCGTCAATGAAACTACAACAGACTTGTCCAGCTGATCCCTGAATACAGTGTTCAACAAGTCTATAAAGGCTGCTGGGCATTCGTCAATCCGAAAGTCACCAAGAACTAATAATGCCCGTATCTCATGGGAAACGCCGTCTTCGCTATGTCCTCTACCTTAATCCTCAATTGATGATATCCTGATCTCATATCAATCTTTGTGAACACCTTAGCACCCCTCAACTGATCGAACAAGTCGTCGATCCTTGGTAGCGGATATTTGTTCTTGATCGTGATCTTGTTTAGCTCATGATAATCTATGCATAGCCTCATGCTACCATCTTTCTTATTTACGAATAACACTGCTCTAAATCATGAGTGGGGTAGTTCATGCTACCATCTTTCTTATTTACGAATAACATCTTTCTATGCATAGCCTCATGCTACCATCTTTCTTATTTACCATCTTTCTTATTTACGAATAACACTGCTACCATGAGTGGGGTAGTTCATGCTACCATCTTTCTATGCATAGCCTCATGCTACCATCTTTCTTATTTACGAATAACACTGCTCTAAATCTTTAGTGCAAACACTACTGCGACAAGCTCTAAATCATGAGTGGGGTAGTTCCGTTCATACGGCTTCAACTGTCTTGATATGTAAGCAATTACTCCTCCGTCTTGCATCAATACGCATCCTAAACCATTCTTTTAGGCATCATTGTATGTCACGAATCCTTCACTACTGGAGGGTTGTACCAAAACTGGTGCAGTGGTCAACCTCTTCTTTAACTCAGTAAAGCTCTGCTCGCACTCAGAGGTCCACTCAAACTTTGTTTTCTTCTGGGTGAGTTTGCACAGTGGAGCCACGATCATTGAGAACCCTTCAACAAACTTTCTGTAATAAACTGCGAGACCTAAGAAACTTCTCACCTCGGTAACATTCGTAGGTCTCGGCACTCGATAATCGCCTCGATCTTCTTTGGATCCACCGAGATACCTTCTCCAGAAATTACGTGACCTAGAAACGTCACGCTTTTCAGCCAGAACTCACATTTGCTGAACTTTGCATATAGCTTCTTCTTCCTCAGAATCTCTAGCACTTCTCGGAGATATTTAGCATGAGTCTCCTTGTCAGGTGAATATATCAGGATATCGTCAATGAAACTACAACAGACTTGTCCAGCTGATCCCTGAATACAGTGTTCAGCAAGTCTATAAAGGCTGCTGGGGCATTCGTCAATCCGAAAGGCACCAAGAACTAATAATGCCCGTATCTCATGGGAAACGCCGTCTTCGCTATGTCCTCTACCTTAATCCTCAATTGATGATATCCTGATCTCATATCAATCTTTGTGAACACCTTAGCACCCCTCAACTGATCGAACAAGTCGTCGATCCTTGGTAGCGGATATTTGTTCTTGATCGTGATCTTGTTTAGCTCATGATAATCTATGCATAGCCTCATGCTACCATCTTTCTTATTTACGAATAACACTGCTGCTCCCCACGGTGAAACGCTTGGTCTGATAAATTTTCGATCTAGCAGCTCCTGTAACTACTCTTTCAGCTCCTTCAATTCCGCCAGTGCCATCCTGTAAGGTGCTTTAGAGATCAGTTATGCTCCAGGTATCAGATTGATCTCAAACTCAACTTCTCGGCTAGGCAGCAATCTGGGTAACTCATCAGGGAAGACATCTTTAAGCTCATTCACCACCGATATGTCGTCAATGGGAGGCGCTTTCTGTTCAGTTTCCATGGTATATACAAGAAATCCTTCGTCCCTTTTTCTGAGTGCCTTGTGAGCTTGTGCTGCTGTCAAGTAGATGTTTTGGGGCAACTTCTTCAACTTGGTATTCCCCTGAAAAGTGAACTCTTCCTTAGTAGGGTCCTTAAACACCACTCGCTTCTGACGGCAGTCGATATGCGCATGATATCTTGTCAACCAATCCATTCCCAATATGATGTCGAAATCACTCATCTGAATTAGTATTAGTGCTACATCAAAGGTGCAAACCTACATCTCCAGCTCACAGTTCTTGTGCAAATGGTGTGACATAATCACCTGATCTCCAGCTGTTAGGACTTGGTAAGGAGTATCTAGACATTCAGGGTAACTCTCCAAGTTCTTGACAAACCTCTTGGCAACAAATGAGTGGCTCGCACCACTATCGAACAATATGTTCACCGATACTTTGTTTACTAATATAGCACCTAACACGTTTAGGGGTCAAATGCAGAGTTACATAGATATATACATTATCAATTAAACACTTAAAATTAAAGCATGTCTGTGACAAACAGTCCTGAGTTTGTCTTCCTGGCAAACAACACCTGCATACAATAGCGATGTCAGAAACAAACCAAAACCCGCAAGACCCCAAACCAGAATCATCCACCCACACTACCCCTGGGGACTTGGCCATACAAGTGGCACAGATCCTCAAAGATAGTCTTAGCCCACCATCACAACAATCTATATCCTTACCTTAAAATCTGAACGTTGCAATCAAGCTAATGGGCAACAACTACTCATTATGGTTTTGTATTATTTACAGGGCCATTTTAGGTAGAGGACAGCAGTATCATCTCATAGGGATACCACCGCCCTCATCTCCAACTGATCCAAGATTTCCTCGGTGGGAGCAAGATGACAACTCTGTCTTTACCTAGATTTTACAAAATGTAGATGCAAGTATGATCAACAATGTCTCACGGTATCCCACGACCAAAGCCCTATGGGATGGGCTGGTTCTAACATACGGATCTCGGAGGGGACTCACTACAGGTATTTGATCTGCACCAAAAAGCCAACAATGTCCGACAAGGGGAATGAACACTTGAGGCTTGCTGGAATAGCCTCCAGGACATATGGGTGTCGATTGACACCTTGGATACAAATCCAATGAAATGCCCTGAAGATATTTCCTTGTACAATCAGAAAATGCAAGAATTCAGATTTTATCAATTTTTAACAGCAGTAAGTGATAAATTTCAAACGGAGAAGAATGGGCTATTGAAATGGACACCATTGCCGAATGTGGAAACAACCTTTTTTGAGTTCAAGCGGGCTGAATCTCAGGCAGGTTTGATAGAGAATGGCCCCTCAGAACAGAGTTCATCACTGGGGATAGGTCAAGGGTTGCTTGTTACCGCCGGAAAGGGACACGAAAAAGCCTCATCACGGTACTCGCCAGATATGGTTATGGCATCGTTGGTTAGGACATCCGTCTTTTAGCTATTTGCAGAAACTATTTCCCACTTTATTTTCCAATCCATTACCACCAATGACTTGTGACATTTGCCTCCGGGCTAGGCACCTCGAGCTACTTATCGTTTGAATAATACACGTGTTGACAACGTTTTTTCCTTAATTCATTCTGATGTTTGGGGTCTGTCTCCACATTCCACCCCCTGTGGTTTTAAATATTTCATTATATTTGTTGACGACTATTCACGTATGACCTAATTGTATATTCTCAAACACAAATCCGAGGTCTCTACAAAATTTATTTATTTTTATAACACGATTCACACTCAATACCATTCGACTATCCAAATTTTACGATCCGATAATGGAGGTGAATATTTTGATGGGGCACTACAACAATTCTTCCGTGATCATGGTATTATTCACCAGACTTCTTGTCCCAATACACCTGAACAAAATAGTGTTACGGAACGAAAAAACCTCACCATCCTTGAAATGACCTGAGCCATGATGCTCGAATCATCCGCCCTGAGGTATCTTTGGCCGGAGGCAGTGTCTACAGCCACCTATCTTAGTAACCGTTTGCCCACCCCTACTTTCCACCATCAGACACCCCTAGACACCTTAGCCTCCAAAATCACTATCCTCTCCCTCTTAACCTTACCACCTAAAATTTTTGGGTGCACTGTTTTTATCCATGTTTCCAAAAAAATCGAGACAAGTTAGACCCTTGTGCTGAAAAATACGCCTTTGTTGGATATGCTTCAACGCAAAAAGGATATCGATGTTATAACCCTCGCACTCAGCGGATTCATGTCACCATGAACTGTGTCTTCCTTCCAATCTCGGTCTCAGGGGGAGATAGCTATTGACGGATCCCTTGACTGGCTGCCTAACCTATCTTGGTCAGTAGCTGACCCAACACGGCAAGTAGTTGAACCCGCCGGTAGTACTGCCGCTTCCTGCGATAATATGGCCACTATTCTGGTACCCGCCGATGCTACTCCTCAGCAAAATGTTCCTCAACAGGTAAAAGAAGATATACATGATGACACAAGTAGTCCAGTATTTTTATCTTCTCCTCACGTTGCCTCTGACAGTCTTTTTGATACTCCTGATTCTATTCCTGATGATAGTCCTAATCATACTTGCCTAGAACTGGATCATACTAACCCGTGTGCAGGGGAACAGGGGTGGACACTTCCACCACGAATAAACAGGGGAATCTCACCTGATAGGTACTCTCCCACCAAGATAGCCCGAGCCACCATGTACCCTATACCCACAGTAAGAAAAATGTGAGCAATACTGCAAGAGCCTTCTTCACTCAAATCTGTTCAGAAAAATTCTCAAGACGGTTGAAGAAGCCTGTAGTCAACCAGAATGGATGGAAGCCATGATAGTAGAGATGAATGCACTAAACAAGAATGAGACATAGGAGCAACGACAGCTACCGCCAGGAAAGCGAACTGTTGGATGTCGATGGGTATTCATAGTAAAATAAAAAGCTGATATGACTATCAAAAGACACAAAGCAAGGTTGGTAGCCAAGGGGTACACACAAACATATGGAGTAGACTACTCGGAGACTTTCTCCCCTGTTGCTTGGATTGATACGATCCGGGTTCTTTTTGCCATAGCTGCTATAGAAAACTGGCCTTTACACCAATTTGATGTAAAGATTTCATTCCTTCACGGCACTTTAAAGGAGGAAGTATATATGGACCCACCACCTGGTTTCGCAGAGGACTTTCTGCCTGGACAGGTTTGCAAACTCACTCGAGCCCTATATGGTCTTAAACAATCACCACGAGCATGGTTTGGCAGGTTTACACTTGCTATAAAAAAGGATGGCTATACGCAAATCAACACGGACCACACTCTGTTCATCAAACGTCAGGGGAGTCTAGTTACTTGTCTTATCATTTATGTTGATGATATGATTATTACTCGTAATGACACTAATGAAATCTCTCGTCTCAGGGATTATCTATTCACTCAATTTGAGATGAAGGATCTTGGAGGACTCAAGTATTTTTTGGGAATAGAAGTTCTGTGGTCGACAGAATGCATTTATATTTCGCAGCAAAAATATATCCTTGACCTACTAGACGAAGTGGGCCTATTGGATGCCAGACCGGCTGACACCCCGATGATTCAGAATCATAAACTGGACATGATACAAGGAGCACCTTCGACTGATCGGGAACAGTACCAGCGTTTAGTAGGAAAGCTTATCTATCTGGTGCACATAAGGCCAGATATTACATATGTCATCGGGGTAGTAAACCAGTTTATGCACAACCCACAGAGACATCATCTAGAGGCCGTACTCAGGATCATGAGATACTTGAAGGGAACTCTAGGCCGAGGATTACTGTTCAAGAATAATGGACACCTAAATATTGAAGCATATACTGATGCTGATTGGGCAGGCAATCAGGTTGATCGACGTTCGAGGTAAGGATACTTTACATTGCTTGGTGGTAATGTTGTCACCTGGTGCAGCAAGAAACAAAAGGTGGTCACACTTTCAAGTGCAGAGGCAGAATATCGTGGGATCGTGAAAGGCGTTACCGAAATCCTATGGATTCGCAAGCTATTGAAAGAACTAGGTTTTCCAGTCACTGATCCAATTTGTTTGATGTGCGACAATAAGGCGCCTATTAGCATCTCTGAAAATCTAGTCCAACATGATCGAACGAAGCATGTGGAGATTGACCGACATTTTGTTAAAGAAAAAATGATAATGGGATCATTGCTCTTCCGCACGTGCGCTCAGAAGACCAGCTTGTAGATGTATTAACCAAGGCGGTTAACGGACGGATATTTGAATCCATACTTCGGAAGTTGAATATCGGAGACTCCACTATTCAACTTGAGGGGGAGTGTTAGAATGTAATTACCTTAATCAAGGGATTCTGTAATTATTGTAGATTGTAGACATCTCTGAGAATTAGGAAGGATGTAAATCAGAGATTAGTATTAGTGATTGATTGATTGTAATTACCATACTTAGATAGACCCTTAGGGGTATAAGTATAGGACTAGTTGTATGTTACAAGCCTGAATGAAAAACACGTTTTTCTCTCAAACAATCTATTCAAACACATATACGAACGCATGATCCAAAGTTCATACCAAAATAAAGTGTAGATTCTTTTCCGCAAAACATAGCAAGTATAGGGAGATTACTTACACAATATATTACACTACACCGTACACTTAATTTGGGATTTAGGTTGAATTGAAGAATCTTTACTCACGGCATCAAGGGGTTTGGACAGGGGACAATTTTTTTTCTTGTGTGTGCTGTGCTTCTGGCAGAAAAGGGAATGGGTGAAGACAAATCTTTTCCCTTTTGTTTTTCTCGCAGAGGTCACGGCTACATGGAACTTTGGCCAAAATATTTCTTTTGCTATTGTTGTTTGAGAATGGCGCTTGGTAGAGGGAATTGAAGGTGGAAATACTTTTTTTTTTAATTTATGAATGAATCAAAACTCACGGGGTGGGGAGGGATTTGAGGCATTGGTGTATTGGTCAGTTAAGGGGAAATGACACCCCCCGTGACTGACGGTTTCAACCTCTTTTTATTTATTATTTTTCTTTTCTTTTTTTCTTTTGCATTTAAAGCAATTTTTTTATAATTAAAATTTTTTTATAACAAACCCCAGGATGTAACAGATTGGGTATTAAGTAAGGGGAAATTATGGAAGAAGATAATTAGGATAGTTATGAGTATTAAAAGAATTTAATGTGAGGGTTATGAAAGGGGAAAAGGTGGTGGGGGTTATCGCATATTATATTTTTTTCCTTTTTTTTACATCTACATGTGTAACATAATTATATATGTTACAATTTTTTCCCTGGCTACAACATTTCATCTCATCGTAAACGTTTTATTGCCAATAAGAAAGTAAACAAAAAGAATAATTTGGACGCATACATTCACTATCTCAGAGCATCGCGCTCGCTTTTGTCGTAATGAGACTATTTAGCACACATTTAAAGTTGGAATTAAATAAAAAAACGTAAAACCAAAGCCCAAAATAAATTCATGTGAAGGAAGATGTTAAAAGAGACTTTTTAGAGGAAAATGTTGAAAAACCAGTTAGAATAAAAGAGAGTGAAGAAGCACAATCCAATGATGAGTAGCATTGGAGCACCAAGAACCGTTAGATTATGTGGAGAATCAAAGGTTAGGATGTTATGGTTAGTGAGCTGACAATTCTTGAAGCTTGGTAACTACCAGGATCACGTGGGCAGCAAAGGAGGTGAGGTGCAAGGCATCTTCAGGTGCAGAAGGGAGTTGGAGAAGAAGAACTCTCTGTGGGAGTTCTTAAATGCTGCAAAATGTCATTATTGCCCTTTTAGTTATGTAACTGAGATAATAGAAGTAAGGGTAAAATAGTCGTTTCGTGTGTTTTTGATTTTTCCTCTCTCCAGTTGTATAAAGCGGGTTGGATGCTTCTCCTACACCCAATAGATTGAAAAACTGCAATTCTCAGTTTTGCTGCAAATTCTCTCTCAATATTACTCCAAATATTTCTTGGCATTTGGTGTTGTTTGATTTCGTAGTCAATTTTATCATGGTATCAGAGCGATTTCTTGGATACTGATGTGCATATTATGATTGTAGTTTGATTCTTATCAATTCAATTCTTGAATTTGTTGAATTTCGTTGAAGTGTTGTTATAGCTTCAACTTCTGAAAGTCAAAGAACTGGTGGTTGACAATCAACAGAAAATATCACTAACAATCCGTATTATCTTCATCCTAGTGATAGTCCAGCAATTATCCTTGCGCATCCCCCGTTGAATCCACATAATTTTCATTCATGGAGTAGAATGTTCCAGATGGCACTCTTGGTCAAGAACAAGATAGGTTTCATTAATGGCACCATTGAGCAGCCAAATGTGAGTGATCTGTAGTATAGTGCATGGAGGCAGGTGAATTCGATGGTGCATTCCTGGATCATGAACAGTGTGATGTCTTCGATTGCTCAAAGTGTGATGTGGTATAACAGTGCACAAGAAGTCTGAAAATGACTAAAACGCATGTATGGTACTGGTGATGCTTTTAGATTGTCTGATCTACTTGAGAATTTCTATTCCGTTAAACAAGAGAGTGATTCAGTAAATGATTATTTCACCAAAGTTAAGGTTCTATGGGAAGTGATGTTGGTGTTGAGACATCTTCTCATGTGTACTTGTCGTGGCTGTAGGTGTAATGTTGGAGTTAAATTGCATGAATTCGGAGAAACAGATTATGTTATCAAATTTCTAAAAGGATTAAATGATGAATTTGAGCCTGTCAAAGCTTAAGTGTTTGTAATGTCACCCTTGCCAAAAATTGATGAAGTTTTTGCGATGGCCTTGAAGTATGAAAGAAAATTAACTGGAGTGAGCATGCAGAGTTCCTTTAGTAGTAATCCTACGACAATCATGATTGAAGAATGTGATGGAAACAATATGGTCGCAGTAGTAAACTCTTATGCTGGTAGAGGAGGAAGTAATGGTTACAGGAAGGGAAGTGGAAGGCTTTTCCCTGATGGCAGTAAAAGGCCACAATGCACACCTGTGGCATGGTAGGACACATTGAGCAAAGATGCTATCACAGGCATGGATTTCCCCCTGGCTTTTAGACAAGAAATCAAGTGAATTTATCTGAGATGGTGAGTAATAATGGACAGTCAGTGCAAATGGAGCAGGGAAGCAACGTATGTCAGGCTCCTTGGCTTACACCAGAACAAACTCAGAAGTCGTTGACATTGCTAGCAGTGAATGATAAAAGCAAGAATGCCCCTATTCATAGTCAGATTGCTTGAAGCCAAGGAGTTGTAATGTCTGCTCTCTCAGGTAATGATCAAGGTAAGTGTCACTCTAGTAATTTGAATGTTTGGATTATAGATTCAGGTGCTACTGATCGTATAGCTTGTGACCTCAGACTTTTTCAATCCTATAACTCTATTGAACATGTTTCTATTAGAGTTCCAATAATTTCTCAGTGTCATCCACACACATTGGAACAGTGGTCATCAATCCTTATTGGTTGTTCACAATGTGCTTTTTGTTCCTACCTTTTCTTACAATCTTCTTTCTCTCAGCAAATTACTTTCTAGTCCCACTATACTTATTCAGTTCCTGGATAAATATTGTATCATTCAGGAACGTATATCCCTAAAGATGATAGGTTCAGCTGAGCAGCACAAAAGCTTATTCTATCTCCATGGCACTCCCAGACAATCCAATTGTCTTCCTTCATCAGTCAGTTGTTTTTCCACTAAAGTTCAGCCTACAGATCTCTTCATGTTATGGCATTATAGATTAGGGCATCCATCTCATTCTAGAATAAAAGAAATACAAAAGATGAATGGATCAGTTTGTGATTAGAGTAATGCTCATGATTGTACAGTATGCCCTTTGGCAAAAATGAAGAGAAACGTCTTTCTTGTTTCTAAATCTGTCTCTAAATTTCCTTTTAATCTTATACATGTTGATATATGGGGTTCATACAAACATCCCACTTTATACACTCAGTGTTATTTCTTAACCATTGTTGATGATCACACACGATACTCCTGGGCATACTTACTGAAACAAAAATCAGAAACTAGACGTGCCATTGAAAGCTTATGGCGATATGTCACAACACAGTTTTCCAAGAACATCAAATGTACAAGAACAGACAATGGTTTGGAATTTAAGATGGACCAATTCTTTATGGCCAAAGACATAATTCATCACACATCTTGTGTCTACACTCCACTACAAAATGGAGTTGTAGAAAGAAAGCACCAACATATACTCAATGTAGCCAGGGCACTTAAATTTCAAACCAACATACCCATATCTTATTGGGGATTTTGTATTCAGTATGCAATCTACCTCATAAACATCATGCCCACTCTTTTACTTAAACATCAAACACCTCATCGGTTCTTGTTTGGAATCACTCCAGCTTATTAGAATCTAAGAATTTTTGGTTGCTTGGCCTTTGTTGGCAATAATTCTCCTCACAAGAATAAATTTGATCCAAGGTATGTCTCTTGTGTCTACCTAGGTGTGCCCTATTATACAAAGGGATATCTCCTGCTTAATCTGACAACCAAAGAAATCTTCATTTCAAGAGATGTTCCGTTTTATGAACATGTCTTTCCTTTTAGTCCTCATCCACCCACAGTCTCACCACCATCTTCTATACTTGATGCACCTTTGTCTCCTGTTACCTCACCTCCTTCTCCTTATATATCACCCTCTGACTGTATACCAGTGCCTGTAGCACCTCCTTCTGATTCCACATCTATACCTAATCATGATGCCTTTGATGATATGACAGTCTCATCTTCAAGTCCCTCATCTTATACTTCTGCAATTGACACACCTCTTATGGACACTCAACCTTGTACTGGTCTTGAGGTGCATCTACCCTTTGACCCTCCTGGTACTTCAGAACCCACTACATCAAAAAGAACTAGACACCCACCTAAATATCTCAAAGAATATTATTGTAACCTATTGGATGGTACCTCTCCTTCTTCTGATATATCAAGAAAATCTTCTAGCCTTTATCCTATTGAGGCCTACATGTCTTTTGATGCATTAACACCTAACTATAAATCATTTCCTCTCAGTATCAGTGTGCAACAGCAACCAAGATCTTATCAAAAGGCAGCCAAAACTGCTGACTAGCAGAAGGCAATGCAGCTGGGGTTAGCTGAACTTGAAGCTAATCAAGCATGGTCTTTGGTCCCTTTACCTGCTGGAAAGACACCTATTGGGTGTAAATGGGTTTACAAAGTCAAGTTTAAGCAAGATGGCAGTGTTGAGAGGTACAAAGCAAGGCTTGTAGCAAAAGGTTATGCTCAGCAACTGGGGGTTGAATATACAGATACCTTTTCACCCTTTGCCAAGCTTACCACAGTAAGGCTGCTTCTAGCTGTGGCTTCTGTAAAAAAACTGGTATGAGCATCAAATGGATTTCAACAATGCATTTTTATATAGTGACCTCAGCCAAGAAATCTACATGACACTAACAGATGAAATTTCTGCCCCTACACCTACACAGTATGCAAACTACACAAGTCTCTCTATTGCTTGAAGCAAGCCAACAGAGAGTGGAACATCAAGCTTACGCAATTTCTCCTCAGTCAAGGCTATGTACAATCCAAACACGACTACATCATGTTCACTCAAAGGACCTCAGATGCTTTTTTAGTACTCTTAGTGTATGTTGATGATATTATAGTGGTCAGTAACTCTATTAAGTTGATTAATCAATTGAAGCATACCTTACACCAAAAGTTCAGATAAAGGATTTATGTCACTTGAAATACTTTCTAGACATTGAGGTGGCGAGGTCACATGGAGGGATTATGATCTGTCAGAGAAAACATGCATTAGAGTTGATAGAGCAAGCAGGATTCTTGGATTCCAAACCAGCTAAAATTCCAATGGATCAAAATATGAAGCTGGCAAATAATGATTCTACGATCATATCAGATGTGTCAGGATATAGGAGGCTGATAGGCAAGTTGTTGTACCTCACAATAACCAGGCCTGATATCTCATTTGCAGTACAACAATTGAGCCAATATCTTGATACACCAACTGAATCGCACTTGAAGGCAACATACAGGTTACTTAGGTACTTGAAGGTTACAGCAGGGCAGGGACTTTTCTATCCTAGCACAGGGAAACTGGAGTTAAAAGGATTTTGCTGATTCAGACTGGGAAGGATGTATAGATTCTAGAAGATCAGTCACAGGATACTGCATGTTTCTTGGTAAATCCTTGGTGTCATGGAAAGCCAAGAAACAAAGCACTGTGTCTAGATCATCATCTGAAGCAGAGTATAGGGCATTGGCATTGGCAACATGTGAAATTCAGTGGCTTTTGTACTTGCTTAGTGACTTGGGCATAAATCATTCTAGACCTGTTGAGCTTTTTTGTGACAATAAAAGTGCAATCTATATAGTTGAAAATCCTGTGTTTCATGAGAGGACAAAACATATCAAGATAGATTGTCATGTTTTGAGGACAAGTATCAACAAGGTGTGATCATTTCCACGCCAATCAAAACTGAACATCAATTGGTCGATGTGTTTACAAAAGCACTTGATTTAGTGACACTTCAGAACATGACTTCTAATATGGGTGTGTGCAACTTGTTCAAGGCGTCAGGTATGAGGGGAGGTGTTGAAGAACCAGTTAGAACAAAGGAGAATGAAGAAGCACAATCCAATGGTGAGTAGCATTGGAGCAGCAAGAACCATTGGATTGTGTGGAGAATCATAGGCTAGAATGTTAAGGATGGTGAGCTGACAATTGTTGAAGACTGGTAACTGCCAGGATCACGTGGGCAGCTAAGGAGGTGAGGTGCAAGGCAGCTTCAGGTGCAGAAGGGAGTTGGAGAAGAAGAACTCCCCGCGGGAGTTTTTAAATGCTGTGAAATGTCCTTATTGCTCTTGTAGTTAGGTAACTGAGATAATAGAAATAAGAGTAAAATAGTCATTTCGTGTGTTTTTGATTTTCACTCTCTCCAGTTGTATAAAGGGGGTTTGGGTTCTTCTCCTACACCCGATAAATTGAAAAACTACAATTCTCAGTTTTGCTGCAAATTCTCTCTCAATATTACTCCAAAGATTTCTTGGCAAACTCAATAGATGCTTTAATTTGCCAAACAAAGAAAACTGAAGGTGGAAACTGTCTGATGATTTGCATTTCTCTAAACGAGAGTGCAAAACATTATATAAAAGCGAAAAGAGTTCAAAAGTACAATTTCGTGTATAACAATAGTATCCCAATAACTTCAAGGGTTGGAACAGCTCAAATCTTTAAAGGTTTGCAAACGTTCATTTCTGCATTTGCACTTACTTCGCAGTACGGATTACCTGACAATCTGCATCAGAAAATTCGAAAAAATTAGCAGACAAAGTTGGCTTTGTTGTCGAAAACAACCGATGTATATAGAAGCTGTAATCGGATAGTGATGTTTGCGTTTAAATAAAAGTGTCTTACAATACTGTTCTGTTTGAATCAGGATTGGATTTAAACTCGGATATTTTGTTGCCCTCGAAATTTACAATTTCGAGTACGGGGCTAGTAACATAAGTCATGTCCAATGTGCCATTAAATTCGTTATCTTCGAAATTTCTATGAAAAAATAGCAGTATGTCAGAGTTCATGAGAAGCAGCATCCTCATAAATACGTAAAAATACTTGTAGAATGTCCGTATAAGAACATATGTTAGTAATACATACAATTCCTTAAGCAGAGGAATACTGAAGATTGCCTGAGGTATCGGACCATAAAGTGATGCCTTCCCAAGATATCTGTAAACAGTTTGGTAAGTTGTGCTAAAGGAAACCGAATAAACTAAAATAAATAAACAGTTTTCCTAGGGTTGCACTTACAGAAATTCTAGATTTCGCAAGGACGTGACCCACCCAGGAGTTACTGAGCGGTCAAAACTGTTATTCCCCACGAACCTGTTTAAACATCATATTAATCACTTAAAACTACAATATATTGACGATGTAATCTTTGCCATACTAAGGACGCTCTTGGTGCACTGAACTTTCGTGTTTGTGCAAGGTCTAGAAAGGGGCCGGATCGGTTTGCGATTACGCAACTTCACCTTACCCTTTGTGCAAGAAGCTATTTCCGAACTCAAACCCGAAACCTCAAGGTTACAAAATAGTCACTTTACTAGTTGCTCCAAAGTCAGTCCTCTATTGAAGATGTAATCTTGGCAATATTGATTTAACAAAAACAAAATACTATATGATCCGTCCCTAATCATGCTTACTTTCATAGTTCCGCTTGGTATAAATATAACTGGATTATTTACATCAAAAAGTGTTTTATATGTTATTTATCTTATTAGTTTTGCTTACACTTCAGTGAGGATATCCATTCCTGTTAAGTCTGGTATGGGCCCAGTGAAGTTGTTGCCGTCTAAGCCCCTGAAACAGCATACGGTAACTTCTTCAATTCACTTCTTTTTTTTCTAACCAATGAATTAATATAACGGTAAAAAAAATTCATACAAGAGCTTAAGGTCTGTAAGAGAGTTTATCCTGGATGAGATGCTTCCACTAAAGGAGTTTCCACCTAATTCTCTGAAATGGAAAATGGAAGTCATGGAAGATTAGAGTAGAAGAAAAATAAAATTTACATCCTGTATCTTAACAAGAGGGTAAAACTAAAGAATGTATTCTTACAAATATTCAAGTGTTTTAACATTATATAACGTGTCTGGAATCTCTCCGGTCAATTGGTTTCCATATACGTTCCTGCGATTCAAAAGAATGAAACATGTTTAGAAAATTTAATTTTTAAATTCCTTTGAGGAAGAATTGTAACTTACAGTCTTGAGAGGACTTTTTCAGGACTAAAAAGCTCTTTTGGCAGCGAGCCAGAGAGTTTGTTGTTGTCCAAAATACTGTACATTATAACAATACAATGTCAATGAAATAATTTCTCAACACAAACTATAAGCATCTCAACCATTTGCATCATTCTTTAACATATATTCTACAGTTTTCAAAAAAATCATGCCGTGTATGTGTTGAGAATATTTTCCTACATCGTCCACTATGAGAAAAATAGATGAGTTATATTGAGGATGATGTACCACCATCCATCGCGTTGAGATTTTGAGAAGATATAAGTCTCACCTCATGTAAGCCAAAGTATCAACATAGTATCAGAACATTTTTAAAATAAGGACACACCTTGCATGACCTATGGTTGGTCATTTATTATCTTCCCTCACCCAAGTCTATATGCTCATGTCTGGCTTGTGGTTTGTGATTGAAGGCGGATTCTAAAGCGCGTGTAAATGTGTATGTCAAGTCACGTTGCCACGTGAGGACGGGTGTTGAGAATATCGTCCCACATCGCTCATTTTAAGAAAAATATATGAGTGATATGAGGATGATATACCACCACTCATTGCTTTAATGTTTTGAATGGATATGAACCTCAACAGTATCCTTCTAATCACTTTTTTTTTGTATAATTTAATACGATGAATTAGATTATACATAAAATTATTTAAGGGATCTGCGGCACTAAGCAAAACAATGTAACATAAAATTAGAAGGATAGCAAAAGGGCTGATAAATTTTAATAAAACCTAAGCTTACAGCTCATGCAGATTCTCAAGTTGATCTAATCCTAAATCATCAAACGTCGAAACAGGAATTGGTCCAGTCAAAAAGTTCCCTCCTAGATCGAGCGACTTGAGATTGGAGAGCTTTCCAATTGTAGATGGTATTTCACCAGTCAACTTATTGAGAGCCATTGATCTGAATTGCACAAATTAATTAAAATATATCAGCTGGTCTTCGGATAAAAAAGGATTTTTGAACTATGTCTTTATTACTTCAAAAATAATAGACAAGTTAACTTGAAATACAAAGATTTGATATTTAAATGCCATATCCTTTCAAACTATTTCAATTTAAGTCAATAGCCATCACACTTACATATATGATAATTGAGCTGCATTTCCCAACTCCTGTGGTATACTCCCATTGAACCCACACAACTCAAATGTCCTGTAAAATTCAAAGAAACGTAATTTGTATGGTCGCAATCATTTGATTTTTGCTACAATATTTCTTCTTATAAGTAGTTTAGCAAAAGAAAATATATTGAGAAAGCGCATGGGGAATTATGGGTTCATACAGTGTTTTGAGTTTGGACAAATATCCTAGTTCTGGAGATATGTTTCCGGTTAGGTTGGGATTGAATGACAAATCCCTGAAATGTTGCAATAACAATAAGATATGTTAAACATAACACGAATAATTTCATGTTCAAAGAAGACTCACAAAACTGTTAATTCAGCAAGGCTGCCGATGTTGTCTGGAAAACCTCCCACCAGTCCCATGGATGAAAGTATCCTGTAGCATAGGAACATAAAAATTTAAATTTATATGTCAACTTCTAGTATTTATTTTTATTTTTTTCATTTCTCCTGAAAGAAACGGTCTAAAGGACGGGTTTTTTTTCAAGGACAGCTAAAAAAATATTTAATAGCATAAATTACATTTTCATCCCATTTGCTTTAGAGAAATAAACCCTACATCATTCTGTCTTCAAATTCAATTTTTTAGACACTAGGTTTTGGATAAAACAAGCATCAGATTTTTTGGTCAAAGTTAACAGAGTTTTTTTTTTCATCTTTAGACCTCCTATAGTTTGACAAAATTTTTCAGTCCCGAGAAATATGACTTCTTTCACGGAATTATATATAAAAAGTCTTAGAGTGAAAAAAACAACGAAGATAAAATAGCTTACATTTGAGTAACTCTATGATTGTCGTCGCATGTGATGCCATACCAAGGGGCTCCACAAGGATCATCGGAGCTCTTCCAACTCTCGGGTATGTTAATCCATTTTTCTTTTAAAGCCCGAAGCACTTGAGCTATATGATGCTCAAAGAAAATAAGTAAGAAAAGCTTAGTCCTGGACTCCATATAAGCTTTTCACAAGATTAAGCCATATGTAAGAAAATGAAAGGGTTATCTTAATCTCAGAAAGCTGGATATGAAATTTCATACCTCGTCCAGTTATGATGTATACTCAGGAATAAAGAACTATATTATATGTATATATATAGTTTACAAACTTCAGAACTCTAAATCTATAATCCAACATTTAAGAAGAACTCGTCCATTGATCACGAATAAGAACCGATCGCTAATTAGTATATCCAAAAAAGGCTTTCCGGTGGCCTTTCTGCAATTGTGCAGGATTCAGAGAGGAACCATATCGTTTTGCGATCTGATGTACGCACTCTTACATTATCTGTTTCCGCTGTTCGAATATGTGAGCTCAAAGTTACAAAGCAACAACCTTACCAGTTGATCCAAAGCTCGCCCTAATTAATTAGTATACAAACATGTATACAAAAAAGAAAAGTGCATCATATCGTAATTGCATAACATGATCTTACGAGAAAAACATACCATCCTGTTCGAATGTCTCCGAAGAAATTGCCGAAAACCCTGCGGATAACAGAAGAAAAGAAAGCAACATCTGGATGAATTTCATGGCCTCCAACCTCAACCAGCCTCTTTGATGGGGAAAAGAAGAATTCCAAAATGTGCATTGGTTCCCTGAAAAGTAATTGCTTATATAGTCTCATCTGGCGTAGATTACGATATGATTGACACATTAAATCCAGTTGACAAAAGTTAAGAAAGATACCAAGGCCGGTGAGATTTTGCAACCTATATATATATATAGACGCACATATATATATGTATGTATGTATATAGTGGCGTATTAGGCTATAGTTACTTTCTGAAATTTCTGTGACGGCAATACATATGGATGTATCCTTGATGTTGTCAAATAGCATAATAAAAATAACGCAAACTTAAGTTGACCGCAAAATCTCACCGGCCTTAACTTTTGGACCCTTGCTTTCTTGCAGTGAGGAGATTCATCCAAATGGTCCTCATATAGTATTGTTTCTGTTATGACTGAGACAATATACTAAACGCAAAGGGAGTAGAAATAACAGAAGATTTCAACTGGGCCGATAGTGATAAATGTCATTGCATACACAGGTGTCAACTAAGGTTTAAAATTGTGTATGAAAAAAGTCGACGAAAAAAAGAATGGGAAAAAGTGAGCTTTGTATATTAAAAAAAAAAACTCAATTACTATGTGAATTTTTTTTTAATTTCTTAAATTTTTGTTATTTGCAAAAAAAAAAAGAAAAATGAAAAAGTTTACATTGTACACCTCTATATAGTGATATATTAGGGTATGTGCTGCCTTCGCAGAAACTTTCAGAAGTGGACAATTACTAAAACTAGAATTTTTTGTTTTTCTCATTTACATACTTTAATTTAATACCATTGCATTGGCTTCCTAAACTTATGAGCTAATAATTCAAGTAAAATCTTAAAAGTTGTATGGTATCTGCTTCTACCCAAATCCCTTTACATCAGCTCCTTAATATTTTGCGCACTCACAATTTGAATATCATATTTAATTGACAAGTGTACCCTTATATAAATAATAATGACGTGCCCCATAACAAAACAAAGAGAAAGAGAAGAAGAGGGGAAAAAAGGGAAGAAAGAGAATTGTAATATAGTAACAGAACGTAACTGTTTTCTAAGAGGGTTCTCTCCATTAGAGAAGAAAGAAACAGTCAACATCTGCAATCATTTTGGGAGGCATCATATGATCTGGAGAACATCCGTAAGTTATATCAATAATAGTGCATAAATTCATTATATTAGTCGTAAACAATTATTAAGATCAGCAAATTGCAAATGTTAAAAAGTAATTGATCATCAACAAAATGAACATAGAGACGTGAGACCGAGACATAATGCTAGTAAGACTCCACCGTTCCCAAGTTGATATGTCCCTCATACACTAATCTATCGTTGTAAGTTTAGACAAGATAGGGATCGACTCCAGCGGGAGTTGCTATTCAACCCAATCTAATATTCCAAGTGAACCAATACCTAGTCCTAAGTGATGCGTGTTTCACGCAAAAAGTTACGATCTTTCCTTCGTTTTAAACGTGTCTTCTATAAGATGGTAGGAAACGGACGAGAACACTGCAAAAACGCGCAGCGAGAAAACAAAATTGATCTCTCATTTCCTACCAAGGATCCATGTTGTTCGTTTAATTCGATAAAAGAAATTCAAAAATCTTATCTCTGTAGATTCGAAATCCGCAGACGAAAGAGGTGTGATAACATGAACACCCTATACCGGTATCCATACGAATGATTCCGTCTGGAGTGCTAGCTCTTGAAATAGCATGGATTCTGTTAATATTATCCAATAATCGGATTAGATGAGGCCAATCAAAATCCATATAAGATATGGATTCTGTTAATATTATCCAATAATATAAATATATTAAAAAACGATAATAATAATAATAATAATAATAATAATAATAATAATAATAATAATTAATATCTAATATTAATATTATTAATATTACTAATATTAATCTAAGCCCATACGCATTCTTGTGTGTGATCCGATAGACCTATATTAATTGGCAGTCGGTTAAATCTCTGTTAAACCAACAAGTTGTAATTGGCCTCTAGCAAGGCGTTACGACTACCCAATTAATACGAGTACAGTCCAACTAACCTAATAATAGCACATGCATTAATCTCTTTGTCACACGATATCTAGTTTGAACATAAGTCATGGTAAGCGTCATACTCATATTGTTCTAACATATGATTACTTGATCTCCACGTAAACTGATAAAACAAATGATATTGATCACACTATCAATTTATCTGAGCACGGCCATGTATTTCACAGTCTCACTTATCGAGGGACCCAAAAGATATCTTTCTCAAAAGAGAGGGACAAATTTCATCTCGACTGTTCAATATACTCTACATAATTTCCATCATACTCAATCATGACCTTTATTATTATCCAGTTACGGATTAAAACATGACTATCATGAGATTTACTTATGAAGCTAATCCATGTAGTAATCTCATGATGGGTTTATCCAATACATTATTTTCTAACAAGTATCTACAAGATTGATTTGTGTCACCATACACATAATCATCTAATGATTATCAAATCAATACTCATACTGGTTATAAATTATTTTATCTCTATAACAATAATGAATCAGGGACATATATCATAATTGTGTAACATACTAACCAAAAATAGTGATAATAAAACCTCTTTATTAATAATAAATGTATAACATAAACATCCAAATCATGACTTAGGACACATACACCAACATAAGATGCCTTGTTCGGTACAAGAACGGCTCAAAAACCACCATTGGTCGCGTGCCTCCTGCTTGGACTGAGCTTTATCCGCCACTGGAAGCTTGTGCATGGTCTAATAACATCAAATACACCCCTGGTACGTGTCTTTAAAATGGAAGGATTTGATTCTTGATAACGTTTGCTCAAGACGTTGATATAGAATCTATTTTTGATCAATAATAAAAGAAAACACATGAAAAACCTTGTTGGACAGCCTTTGGCCGATAATTGTATATTTTCATTCAACTCTGATGTTTTTCAGATGGCAGGCCATACATATAGTTACAATTATGCTAATCCTAATTTACAAAAGATAAGATAGTACTTTCACTTGAAAATTATCATCTCAGCATCTATCCGAACTTCCACGCAGTATCTTGATTATCTAGAGGCCAAATATGTTAATAAAGTCTTCTAGAAAGTTGTAGCCCGAGATGTCTAGCTTACATAGCATCTTGAATCATCTCAAAACAACATCCTACGAGAGAGTTATGGCTAAAATATCGAGATAGACCATCCTGTGAAAATCCTACTTTTTAGGCTTTTTTCAAATTTGGAAAGACCATTTTCCTATCTTTTAACAAACGTTTTTGATACCTAAAAACATTCTTAAAGCTTATAATATTACTCTAAAAATTTTTACAAAAGATTACACATCATGGTGGCCAAAAATTAGGTCATGCAAAACACCATAGATGTACTTTTTGTCTCTTCATCCCACTTCACATCTTCTTTATGTAATTCCGTTCATTTGACCTCATCACTAAGACTACGTACAAGGGTGCGTGATGGTGCAAAGCTCTAAGCATTTGTAGTAATGATAGAATTTCAATTGGAAAGATATGAAAGTAATGCAAGAAAGTAAAAGGGAAACAAAAATTTTATTGGAATGAGGAAAAGTTTGTACAATCAAAAGATGAAATATAGAGAAGATAAAAAAAATGAAATATAGAGAGAAGAGAGCGAATTTGAGACACTCTCTCTTTAAGAAACTGAATTCTAATGACGTAAATAAACCGAGCCGTTCGGTAAGTTTGGCTCGTTCGGCTCGAGTTTGGTTCGAGCTTAGCTCGGCTAAAAGGTTAACGAACCGATTTTGAACCACTTTTTTGTGTTCGAGCTCGGTAAGTACACCATTTGTTTAAGGTGTTCGGTTCGTTAATGTTGTTCGTGAGTTAAATAAACCGAGTTTGAACAATTAAATATATTTTTTTAAATAAACAAACAAGCTCAGCTCATTCGCTAAGTTAAATGAACCGAGCTTGAACAATACGATGCTCTACTCGTTTGGTTCGTTTACAGTTCTAGTAATGACTAACAATAAAACTACCATCTAGAGGATGAATTTTGCACAGTTTTTAAGTTTAGATAAAAATACATTCCCGTACATCGTGTGATCCATTGCGGCAACGCTTGGGCTACTTTGACTCATTTCAATATTACTCATTGACTAGTTCAATCCTCTTTGGGTCTTTAGTATTCTTGAACAAGAAACCAACCCAAAGGCCACAAAAAAAAAAAAAAAAAAACAACTGACACCTATAGCAGTGTTTCTCCAAATTCCACAATTATAATAAAATAATCCTAAAAGATATAGTTAATAACTCAAAATACGCCTCCTATGATGCATATATATATATACATATATATATATACATATATATATACATACATATATATATATAAACATATATATATATATATATATATATATATATATATATATATATATATATATATAAAGCCTACACTAGTATGGACCAATCAAATTCGCCCAGTCTTAAGCTTTGTAAGTCCTCTAGCAAGGGAAATCAAACCGGCATGCCAAGTATGAAGCTATAGGAACTTAGGAAAGAAATCAAAAGCAATAATCCAATTTAAGTCATCAAGGCAATAATTCAATTTCAAAGTTACCACACCCGATTTAAGTCATCAAGGCAATAATTCAATTTCAAAGTTACCACACCCGACTAGTGATGAGCCAAAAAATATTCTGTTATTCAACTAACAGTCAACGTAGTTTAGATGCAGCTACTTGACTTAGCAGCCTCGGTCTTGGCCACTATTATTTACAGTTGGAGCGACTAAGACAATTTCAAGTATAACTCTTGGTCAGCTCGGCCTTACACCTGAGTCAGGTTGGCCCTTATTCAACATGGTCAGAAGTAAATAAAGAATGTATCAAGTCTTCAGAGATCAACTCAGAGACAACATATATCCAATGGTTCATGTTGCACCTCGGCTCGGCCATGCACTAATCAAAGCCCTTGCTTATAGTCAAACTCAGCGAATAAAAGGAATCAACAGTGCACAACTTCCATAGAAGTATACTCAGCTCGTCCTCGGCACAGTTCCGACCTCAGATTCATATTAGCATCAAGTTCTAATCTCGGCCCTGCTTTCGCAAACAGTTAGTTTCTTGGAGAAGATCAGAAAAGACCTTATCAACTGCCATCTGGGACCCACCAAGACAGCTCTGCAGAGCACTTTCCAGGTGCCAAGCAACGGTTGGTTTAGTACAAGGTCATCATTGCAGGCCGGCCTACAAATCATAGAGTCCGCCACTGACACAACTGCAGTCCCAAGCATTTGTCCCATCAGTCTGAGTACCAACAGTAGACAAGACAGCCATCTCAGACATCACAATCTCATCATCAAGAAGAAGGTCAGACCTCCTCAACTTGGAGTATAAATATACCTCATTCCATACGGGGAAAGAATGATGCAATTTTACACAAACTTCAATTACAACTACACCATCTCGGCTGACTCCTGAACAGCTTAGTTCTCAGTGAGAAACTGATCCAGGTTCATTCTAAACCTTTGTTTCAGCATAAATTCCTATTAAAAACACCCATAACTGACTTAAGCGTTGGAGGGTTATCCCAGAGCAGCGCTCTGAGCCTCTAACATTTCTCTTTCTTCTCAGGTGGAGTATCTCGGATTCGGAAAGAGAACTAACGACGTTTGATTTTGGGTCATCTCTGATCCTTAGTGAAGATCCGGTTTCATCAACTAGCTTTCTATTTATCGCAAGCATTCATATGCCATAGCCAGACAGCTCTCTTCGGTAACCTAGGCAATTCCAGTGTCGTAAGTGAAGATTAATACATAAGTGAAATGAGAGTATATTAGAAAATACTAAGGAGTATTCATTCCTCCTTACACCAAGTTATTTCCTTTAAATCACATCCAATCATTCCCATCGCACATGTTCAAGAGGTTTCCTTTTCTTTTGGTCCTCCTTTTTTTCTTTTCTGTAGCTATCTTTTTCTTTTCTTTTTTTAATTCTTTTATATTTCTATTTTTCAAAGGGCATTTTTTCTTTATTACTTTTGTTCCTTTTGTCACGCCACACCTCTCTTGTTAGAGCTTGTTAGACAAAAAAACGATTATGTATAATGTTCGTATGAAATAAAACAACAGCCGACCTGCCAAACTCAGGGCAGGCTGTGTCTGTCCGGCAGGTCAGATCGGTCCATGCAGCGCGAGCCAGTTTGCATCCTGGACAAAACTTCCGACTTGACGAGCTCAGTACAGCAGCCGAGCTCATCGCAGCAGTACTGCAGAAAATAGTGCTGCACTAACAGCTGACCAGACGAGCTCAGCACAGCAGCAGCTCAGTAGATCAGCCGAGCTCAGCACCGTAGCACTGCAGATCAGCAGTGATGCACTAACAGCAGCTCAGTAGTTCAGCTGAGCAGACAAACCGAGGTGAGTCCAGGCTCTGTCCTTAATACGTATTGCTTTGATACACTGTGTCCAATCAGAGGTAGCAACCGTCCCTTAGGATACAACGGAATCAGTTCAGACAAGCGGAACTACAACGTCTAAACTCAACGAACCTATATGATGTTTCTGACTTCTCAGATGACTTGGAAAGTGCAAAGGATATTGTATGCAGAGAATGTTGGTATGCATAGAGGAAGTGGAGAAACTGATTGATTGATCGATGACCATGGAGGTCAGCTCGGCCTAGTATTTATCGAAAAAAATGAGGTCATGTGGTTAGTGCCGGCTCAGCCACAGCCGTTAGATCATAAAACTGTCTGCCAGTTTAATTGCAACAATTCGATCAGATTGTTAAGTTATAAATTGTTTTGATGATGAAAAGATGTTTTAAATAAGTTAAATTTATGTTTGAGACTTGATGCAAGATGAGAAAATTACACTATGTCAAAAATGGTTGAGATTGGAACTCACTGTCCAACATCGATCTCTCAGGCTGGGGACATCGATCGATCGAAGTCAGATCGATGTCACTTCAGCCTCTGACTTCGATCGATCGATGTCAGTCAGAAAGTTTTCTGTCCAACATCGATCTCCCAACCCAGGGACATCGATCGATCGATGTCACTTCAGTCTCTCCTCAAGGAGACCTCGATCGATCGATGTCAGGCAGAATACTTTCTGTCCAACATTGATCTCTCAGTCCAGGCGACATCGAACGATCGAAGTGACATCAGTCTCTCCCAGGGGGACTTCGGTCGATCGATGTCAGCAGTTTCAAAAACTGCAAAGTTTCTGGAGGACATCGATCTCTCCCCCAAGACATAGATCGATCGATGTCTCCCAGAATTCAAACATTTTTGAACGTTAGAAAAAAAATCCAAGAGAGATTCATGGTATTTTCTCTATCCAATCTTGCTCAAACTTCTTGTAGACTTTAACCCAACATATTACATGCTTCCTTGACTATTGTATCCATGTCTAAGCAATCCTAGGTTGGCTATTGAGGATCAAATCACTCCATAGGATGGCTAAAGACTATTTGGGCATTATCTTGACATTTGGAGTAGTTCAAGACATGGTGGAGAGCTCAAAAACGTGGTGAACCTCATCTATAAAAGGAAGAGGCTTATATGAGGCAAATACACACTTTCAACATCATCAAGCTTCATTATCCATTGTTGTATAGTTCTCTCATATTTGTAAAATTGCTTAAAGCTTGTAAAATTTTTCTTTGCTCTTCATTGTTGTAAATTGAGAGATAGAGAGTCTAGCACAAGAGGAACCATAAATATTTGATCTCTTGCTTGTTCTTAGACTAGTGAGAAAGTGTGAACCTTACTATATTCCTTCAACCCACTATGAGAAAGTTCTCGAGGGAACTTTGTTGAAGTTGTGAGGTAGCAAGAAGCTGCTCTTGCTAAAGCTGTAGTTGCTGTAGTTGCACAAGTGTGTTTTGTGCAAGAAGTTGATGTTGTTGTTGATTACACTAAGGTGTTAGTGTAAGTGTTGATGTGGTTGTTCTTATTGCTTTAATAAGAAGAATAGCTGTTGAAAATCCACTTTGGCAACAAAGTGATAGTGGAGTAGAATCATTTACGATTCGAACCACTCTATATCTGGCGTACACATTCATTGCTTCTCATCTCCCATTCTTGCTTTGATTTTGAATTTCTTTTGAGTTGAGCCAAACAAGAAAATTCCGCAAAAGTGCCAAACACTTTATTCACCCCCCCCCCCTCTAGTGTGTATTTCGGACCTAACAATTGGTATCAGAGCCTAACCTTGATTGCTTGGCCT
>AP025043.1:10035059-10263474 GCA_036186865.1 Eustoma russellianum | reverse complement strand
TTCCGCAAAAGTGCCAAACACTTTATTCACCCCCCCCCCTCTAGTGTGTATTTCGGACCTAACAATTGGTATCAGAGCCTAACCTTGATTGCTTGGCCTATCTTTGCAAGTAGCAAGGTTAAAGATCATGGCAATGACAACCCCAACCTCAACCTCTTCATCTCACACGTCATCTCCTAAGCCTACTGCACTATTTTCCGGATCAAATACTAAAGCACCTATGTTTGATACATAAAATTATTCTTTGTGGAAATTTCGAATGATCAATCATTTGAAAGGCTTTGGATTTGATATATGGAGAGCCGTTGTCAAATGAATTGAAGTTCCTATGATTACCAACTCAAAAGGAGAATCAATGTTCAAAGATGAGGATGACCACACCGACGAAGAGAAGATAAAATTTGCTATCAATGTCAAAGCATCCGATATTCTCTCAAGTGCTCTTGCCACCACCAAGCTCATAAGACTTCAAGGTCATAAAACAGCTCATGAGGCATGGAAAAGGCTTGAAATAATACATGAAGGAACTGAGCAAGTAAGAATGGCCAAAGGACTCATGCTCATGAAAGAGTATGAGATGTTCGGAATGAAGAGTGGTGAGAAGATTGAGGAGACAACCGATCGATTCACACGAATAGTGAATCAACTCTCCATGGTGGACAAGAAAATCTCAAATGAAGACCTTGTCTCAAAATTCCTCAACTCCTTGCCAAGAGAATGGACGCTTAAAGTCACCGCCATCACCGAATCAAAGAATCTCAAGACTCTTACCCTTAATAAGCTATCCGGTAATCTTATTACTCATGAAATTCTTATTGATGAACAAAATAAGATGAACACTATCAAGCCCACACAAAAATCACACAAAGGATAGGTGGTAGAGTCTGATGAATCGGATGAGGAAGGTTCCCTTCTAGTTAGAAAATTTAGAAGAATGACAACTAGAAACAAAGCTCAAGCAAGAATGTTTTTCAAGATACCACCTAAAGAAAAGGAAGCAAGCGAAAATTGCTATAGATGTGGTCGACTCAATCACTTCATTGCCGATTGCCACGTAAAAGAGCCGTAAAAGCAAGAAAAGAAGGTCTTTCCTCAAAAGAAAAAATCCCTCAATGCAGAGGTAACCACGTGGGATAATCTTCTTTCTGAATCGGAAGGAGAAGAGAGTGAAGATCAAGGTGTTGGACTTGTTGCAATAGTTGACAATCCAAAGATTCAACATACTTGTCTTATGGAAATTGAAGATGATTTTGAGGTAAATCCTAATCTTTCTAATTTGCAAGATGAAATAGGAGATTTGCAAGATGATTTTGAGAAACTGAATTTAAAATATAAACATTTGAAGAAAGAGTTCAAAAAGTGCATCTTAAAAAATAAGAGATTGCATGATAAGAACATCTTGATATCTCAAGAGCATGACATCATACTCACCATGCATAAAACCGTAGCTCTTGAAAATGTAGAAATTAGGAAAGAATGTGAGAAACTAAGGATAGATTTACAAAGACTAACAAATGGTAAAAATAATTTAGACATACTACTTGGAAATCAAAGAATTGGAAATAATAAATCCGGTTTAGGATTTAATTCATCACATTCTTCCATTAAGCCTAAGTCATTAAAGAAAAAGGCAAACAAGAGAAAAACACAATATAACTCATCACCTTCTAAACCAAGGCATGTACCCACTTGTTTTCATTGCAACAAAGTAGGACATATGAAGAATGAATCTAGAGCTAGATTTGGAAGCATGTATGTTTGGAAGCCTAAGGGTCGACAAACTAATCCTAAAGGACTCAACCATCAAAGGGTACCAATGCGTAAATCTTTTGGTTTTATAGGCTCTCAAGATAAATGAAGTAGCCAAAGAAGAATGAACCAAATGGCTTATGGACAGCAGATGTTCAAAGCACGTGACCGGAGACAAAACGTTGCTCATCAAGCTCAAGCTCTAAGATGGTGGAATGGTGCATTTTGGCAATGGGAGAGCCAAAATCTTTGGACATGGAGAAATGGGTAATTCTTCTTTTGCTATTAATAATGTACTATATGTAAAAGGGCTTAAATATAATTTGATAAGTGTTAGCCAAGTATGTGATGCTAATTTTCAAGTTGAAATTGTGAAAAGAAAATGCATTGTGAAAAAGAACGATAAGATTGTTTTTGAGGCTATACGTAAAAATGATGTTTACAAATTTAGCACACATGATTTGATATCACAAAATATTTCTTGCCTAGTTGCCAAAAATGATTTGATTCAACTATGGCATAGACGACTTGGACATATTAGTTTTAAAAATTTTAAAGAGATTTGCAAAAATGAAAAAGTCCAAGGTCTTCCAAAATTGAATTTCGAAAACCATGACTTATGTGACACTTGTCAAAAGGCACAGCTTGTTAAAACAAGTTTTAAACCCAAAAGTGAAATTTATACCACCAAACCCCTACAATTGCTTCATATGGATTTGTATGGGGATATTGGTACGGCAAGTTTAAGTGAAAAACATTACACCTTTGTGGTGGTAGATGACTTCTCTAGGTACACTTGGGTAATATTCTTAGCTAAAAAGAATGATGCATACCAAGAATTTATAAAGCTTTGTAGGAGACTAGAAAATCAAAGAGAAGACACAATTAAGGAAATTAGAAGTGATAGAGGTGGTGAGTTTGATGGAGAATTTCAAGAATTTTGTGTATCCAAAGGGTATGGACACAATTTTTCGGCTCCAAGAACTCCTCAACAAAATGGTGTTACGGAAGGAAAAAATAGAACACTTCAAGAAATGAGTAGAGCCCTGCTAAATGAATTTGAGCTACCCAAGTATTTTTGGGCCGAAGCGGTAAACACCGCATGTCATGTGATCAATAGAGCTTATTTGAGACCATCGCTAAAAAAGACTCCTAATGAGCTTTGGAAAGGTAGAGTACCAAATATTGGTTATTTCAAGGTATTTGGTTGTAAGTGTTTCATACTTAACACCAAAGATAACTTGGATAAACTATATTTCAAAGCGGATGAATGAATCTTTATGGGATATGCTAAAAATAGCAAAGCATTTAGGGCATATAATAAAAGAAGCATGAAAGTTGAAGAATCAATTCATGTCAAGTTTAGTGAACTCATTGAGGATGAACCAAATACTAATGATGATGATGATGATGAAATAATTGAAGTAAGTCATATAGATAAATTTGAGAATCCAAAAGGTAATCTTGTCATTGACCTTAGGATAGATCCCCTTGAACCTAAGGTTGAAGATGAAGAAGTGGGATGAGATACCTCAAATTTACTGGATTCATATAAGTATAGGAAAGATCACCCTAAAGAGTTAATATTAGGTGAAACTAGTCAAGGCATAATGACTAGGAGAAAATTCAATGAAAATGTCTTCATTTCACAAGTTGAGCCTAAAAATATAAAGGAAGCAATAAATGATGAAGATTGGGTATTAGCCATGCAAGAAGAACTAAATTAATTTGAAAGGAGTGATGTTTGGGAATTAGTAGCTAAACCTAGTGATCATCCCGCAATTGGCACTAAATGGGTATTTAGAAACAAAATGGATGATAAAGGAAACATCACTAGAAACAAGGCTAGGTTAGTAGCTCAAGAATATAGGCAAGAGGAAGGCATAGACTATGATGAGACCTTTGCCCCCGTAGCTAGATTAGAAGCTATTAGGATGCTATTAGCATATGCATGCTATGAGGATTTCAAACTATATCAAATGGATGTGAAATCCGCATTCTTGAATGGAATAATTCAAGAAGAGATGTATGTAGCTTAACCACCGGGGTTTGAAAATCATGATTATCCAAATCATGTATTTAAACTCAAAAAGGCCCTTTATGGACTTAAACAAGCTCCTAGGGCATGGTATGAAATATTAAGTAACTTCCTACTTGAGAACAAGTTTTCAAGAGGAAAAGTCGACACTACTCTTTTTATTAAAGAACAAGGAAACCATCGATTGCTTGTTCAAATTTATGTGGATGATATTATATTTGGTGCTACTAATGATTCTCTTTGTGAGCATTTTGCTAAATTAATGGAAGGAGAATTTGAAATGAGCATGATGGGTGAACTCAACTACTTTCTTGGTCTTCAAATCAAGCAAACTCAAGATGGAGTGTACATATCCCAAACAAAGTATACAAAGGATTTGCTCAAGAAGTACAAGTTTGAGGATGGAAGAAGTGTGAGCACTCCAATGAGCACAAGTACAAAGCTTGACAAAGACGAAAAAGGAAAGCCGGTTGAGGTAGCCAAATATAGGAATATGATTGGAAGTTTACTTTATTTGACCGCTAGTAGACCGGATATTTTACATGTTGTGTGCTTATGTGCTAGATTTCAAAGTATGCCTAAGGAATTGCATCTAGTTGCAATTAAACGTATCTTTAGGTATTTGAAAGGAACCTTGAACTTTGGGTTGTTTTATCCCAAAAATGGTTGTTTTAATTTAAGAGGGTATAGTGACTCCGACTATGCTGGAAATCCAGTTGATAGAAAAAGCACCTCCGGGACATGACAATTCTTTGGAGATTGCTTAGTTTATTGGTTCTCCAAGAAACAAAATAGTATGTCACTTTCAACGGCAGAATCTGAATATGTATCGGCCGCTTCGTGTTGTGCACAAATACTTTGGATTATCAACACTTTAAATGATTACAATGTTAAGTTTGATAAAGTCTCCATCTTATGTGACAACACTTCAGCCATAAGTATAGCACAAAATCCGGTTCATCATAGTAGGACCAAACACATTGAAGTGAGGCATCACTTCATAAGAGATTGCATTCAAAAAGGATTGGTATGCGTTGAACTTGTTCCAACAAATGACCAACTAGCGGATATCTTCACTAAATCCCTTCCTACTAAGACATTCGAATCAACTAGAACAAGATTAGGGATGATAAACAATGGTTAGAGGGTCAAAAATGTCAAAATGCAGATTCCTGCATACATCGATCGATCTATGTGGCAGTCTCAGAGACTGATGTCTCTTAAGAAATCGATCGATCGATGTATAAAACATCGATCGATCGAAGTATAAAACATCGATCAATCGAAGTCTTAGATATTGATCGATCGATGTTGACGCGGACAGGTTATTAAAACCTGCAACTCATTTCTTTCCTTTCACTTTCCTCTTTCCCTAACGCAATCCCTAACCTCCCTACTACAAAAACAAAAAAAATTTCTCCACCAAAATCCATCTCTATAACTCAAATTCTTTCTCAAATCTCTTTTCTTTCTTCAAATCAGTCATTTTCACTACAAAATCTCATCCCTCCATTAAGAAGAATCCGTGCCCTAACCTCCATGGCTCCCAAAAGAAAAAATCCCTCCAAAAGAGCAAGAACAACTCGTGAAGGAAGAAACGATCCTCCAACTTCTCACTCTCAAGTCCCAACCAATTCAAGAACAAAGAAAAGTGTTTAGCAACCTCAAGATGTTGTGTTGGATAAAGTGAGAGAGAGGCTTGTGGTCAAAAATTTTCCCTGGCTCAAGTCTGGAGAGTATGAGGATGCGGAAACTGAACCAATAGGTACAGATAAATTTGTTCACATCTCCCTTAGAGCTCAAAAATTATTCAATGAATGGGAGGACAACAACAGGTCCACTATTCCTTTGAAATTGCTCAAAATTGGAGATATTTTGAGCAATGAAGAATTAAGGCCGATCATCACTTGGCTTGATGATCAACAATGGAGACCTGTTTGGGAGGTATCAAGTATGAGTTATATGTCCACTCAATATACTCGACTGTTTTATGCAAATATGTGGGTAGAATACCTAAATGGCATGCCCTTTTCATTAAACTCTGTTATTGAAGGTCAACTTGTTGCATTTAATTCAAAAACCATAAATGAGCTACTTGGTATTTCTAATGATGGTCTAGATGATTTTGATCCTTGGAAGTGGGACAACTACAAGTACCAAAGTGTCTGAAAATGAAGTTAAGACCTTCATTGGATTCCATCCTACTCGAAACACTAATGACATGTCGTTGGTGTATCGAGTTTTACTTGCTATTGTCACCTTTTGTGCCAATGGTAAGTCGGCTAAACTCCCAAGTAATATGGATTTTTACATTGCTTATCGTATTGCAATGAGGGAGAAATTAAATTTTGGGGAGATTGTTTTTACCAACATGATGGAGGCGGTAACGAAAAAGTCAAAGGCGTTACCTTATAGCAATCTCATTTATAGATTGTTACAAAAGAGGAATGCGGAGTTGAATGAGGAGTGTGATGAAAAAATAACCTCTAAAGATTATTATACAAAGGCCAACATTCAACAAATCCACAAATCCCGCAAGGAGGCCCAAAGAAATGGGGTCAAAATGAACCCGAAGAAGAAGATCTCCAGTAGACGAACCAGTTCCTCCAACACAATCCACTGAGCCTCCCACGACACCCTCCTTTCACCCTTCACCACAACCGCCTCCACAACCAAACTCCACTTCCCGAAAGGACAAAGGAAAAGCCCCTATGGAAGAAGGTAGTGGTTCCGATGAAGAGTTCAATGCGGAGGCTGAAATTGACGACATTCGTCACACACTTGGTCAATGGAGGGAGGACTTGACCACGGAAGCAATACGCGTTGATGATCTCCAAAAAGAATTTAAGAACCTTCAGGATCGTGTCAACACGATAGAAAGAAGGTTGACACTCAAGTCACGGCATTGCAAATGGAGCTGAACGTTCAAAAGACAAAATATCAAAAGTCGAAGACCAAGCTCAAAGCAGCCCTCTCCGGATTATGTTTCTCTTCCGGTGAAGAGTAGTGACTTTATGATTCCCTATTTTCCCCGTAGCTATAGATAGCTTAGAAGTTGAGATTACTCTTGTATCTCATGAACTTCTTATTTGATTATTGGTATTTAAATTCTCTATGTTCGTGTTTTTGATGTTTTCAAAAAGGGGGAGAAGTATTCGCATGGTTTGGTTGGGCATGTTTTGACATGGTATAGTTTTGGTATGGTTTGGTTGAGCATGGTTGTCTTAAGTTGGCTTTATTGTCTTATCTTGATATGGTATTGGTGTTTTGCATAACATAGCTTAGTTTGAGAAGTTGAATTTGGTATAGCATGGCATGAAGTTTCTTGATATGCTTGTGTAAAAGGATTGATAGTGATTGCTTATTTTGTGATGATATCTTACATATTGAAAGGGTGAAAATATGAAATTTGATGCATGGGTTGAGGGGGAGCATTTTGGTATTGATATCACATTTATTGATCTTGGGTCTATTGCATGTTGAAAAGGAATTTTTGATGTGTTCACATGATGAGGGAGCATGAACTAAGGGGGAGTTGTAAAATATCAAGTTTAGATGAAAATGTATCAAGTAAAAACATCTTTTGAATCATGGTTTTGAAATCATCAAAAAGGGGGAGATTGTTAAGTTATAAATTGTTTTGATGATGAAAAGATGTTTTAAATAAGTTAAATTTATGTTTGAGACTTGACGCAAGATGAGAAAATTACACTATGTCAAAAATGGTTGAGATTGGAACTCACTGTCCAACATCGATCTCTCAGGCTGGGGACATCGATCGATCGAAGTCAGATTGATGTCACTTCATCCTCTGACTTCGATCGATCGATGTCAGTCAGAAAGGTTTCTGTCCAGCATCGATCTCTCAACCCAGGGACATCGATCGATCGATGTCACTTCAGTCTCTCCTCAGGGAGACTTCGATCGATCGATGTCAGGCAGAATACTTTCTGTCCAACATCGATCTCTCAGTCCAGGGGACATCGAACGATCGAAGTGACATCAGTCTCTCCCAGGGGGACTTCGGTCGATCGATGTCAGCAGTTTCAAAAACTGCAAAGTTTCTGGAGGACATCGATCTCTCCCCCAGGCACATAGATCGATCGATGTCCCCCAGAATTCAAAATTTTTTTGAACGTTGGAACAAAATCCAAGGGAGATTCATGGCATTTTCTCTATCCAATCTTGCTCAAACTTCTTGTAGACTTTAACCCAACATATTACATGCTTCTTTGACTATTGTATCCATGTCTAAGCAATTCTAGCTTGGCTATTGAGGATCAAATCACTCCATAGGATGGCTAAAGACTATTTGGGCATTATCTTCACATTTGGAGTAGTTCAAGACATGGTGGTGTTAGGAAATCCGACAAGATCACTGCAAAAACGCGCAGCGGAAAAACAAAACTTGATCTCTGATTTCCTACCAAGGATCCATGTTGTTCATTTAATTCGATGAAAGAAATCAAAAACCATACCTCTATAGATTCGAAATCTGCAGACGTAGAACGTGCGAACGTAGGAGGTGCGATGGTACGATCACCCTCTGTCGGTATCCACACGAATGCTTCCGCCCAGAGTGCTAGCTCTTTAAATGGCGCGGCTGAAGAACTCGGCTTTTCTCAAAAATGATTCTAGGGTTTCGTTTTTTCTGTATTCTGTAGTGTACAAGACAGACCAGGATATATACATATATATATATATCAAAAACCGATTCCAAATCGGATTTGGTCAATGCCAATCATAATCCGTATCAAATATGGATTTTTTTAGGATTTGATAAAACCAATCAAAATCCATATCAGATATGGATTCTATTGTTATTATCCGATGATATAAATATATATATTAAAAAACAAAAATAATAATAATAATAATAATAATAATTAATATCTAATATTAATATTATTAATATTATTAATATCAGCCCATACGCATTCTTGTGTGTGACCCGATAGGCCCATATTAATTGGCAGTCAGTTAAATCTCTATTAAACCAACAAGTCGTAATTGGCCTCTAGCAAGGCATTACGACTGCCCAATTAATACGAGTGCAGTCCAACTAGACTAATAATAGCACATGCATTAATCCCTTTGTCACACGATATCTAGTTTGAACATAAGTCATGGTCAGCGTCATACTTATATTGTTCAAACATATGATTACTCGATCTCTAAGTAGACTGATTAAACAAATGATATTGATCACACTATCAATTCATTTGAGCACGGCCATCCATTTCACAGTCTCACTAATCGAGGGGCCCAAAGATATCTCTCTCAAAAGAGAGGGACAAATTCTATCTTGATTGTTCAATATCCTCTACATAATTTCTATCACATTCAATCATGACCTTTATTATTATCCAGTTACGGATAACGTTTGATCATGTCAAAATATAATAGTCCTTATGTTGGAAACTATGACAATCTCAAGTCTAAGGATTAAAACATGACTATTATAAGATTTACTTATGACGCTAATCCATGTAGTAATGTCATGATGGGTCTATCCAATACACTGTTCTCTAACAAGTATCTATGAGATTGATTTGTATCATCATACACATAATCATCTCATGATTATCAAATCAATACTCATACTGATTATAAATTATTTTATCTATATAACAATAATGAATCAGGGACATATATCAAAATTGTGTAACATACTAACCAACAATAATGATAAATAAAACCTCTTTTATTAATAATAAATGTATAACATAAATATCCAAATCACGGCCTAAGGCATGCCATACACTAACAGGTGGAGAGCTCAAAAACATGGTGAACTTCATCCATAAAATGAAGAGGCTTGGATTAGGCAAATACACACTTTCAACATCATCAAGCTTCATTATCCATTGTTGTATAGTTCTCTCATATTTGTAAAATTGCTTAAATCTTGTTAAATTTTTCTTTGCTCTTCATTGTTATAAATTGAGAGATAGAGAGTCTAGCACAAGAGGAACCATAAATTTTTGATCTCTTGCTTGTGCTTAGACTAGTGAGAAAGTGTGAACTTTACTATATTCCTTCAACCCACTGTGAGAAAGTTCTTGAGGGAACTTTGTTGAAGTTGTGAGGTAGCAAGAAGTTGCTCTTGCTAAAGCTGTAGTTGCTGTAGTTGCACAAGTGTGTTTTGTGCAAGAAGTTGCTGTTGTTGTTGCTTACACTAAGGTGTTAGTGTAAGTGTTGCTGTGGTTGTTCTTATTGCTTTAGTAAGAAGAGTAGCTGTTGAAAATCCACTTTGGCAACAAAGTGGCAGTGGAGTAGAATCATTTACGATTCGAACCACTCTATATCTGGTGTACACATTCATTGCTTCTCATCTCCCATTCTTGCTTTGATTTTGAATTTCTTTTGAGTTGAGCCAAACAAGAAAATTCTTCAAAAGTGTCAAACACTCTATTCATCCCCCCCTCTAGAGTGTATTTCGGGCCTAACACAGATAACTGCTCAGTCTGAGCCCTTAGATCACGATCCAATACAGGTCTCCCCTCAATTCCCGTTAAGTTTAACCATATTTCAAATTCAGTTCGGTTAAGCTTAACCACATTTCAAATAGCAGTCTTAACCACCTAGGAGAAATTTAAATTTAAATTTAGATAAGATTTACCTAAAAATATAGGAACTGACCCGCAACCCGAGCTCGAGCATGAACACGAGCCCGAGCTGAGCCGATTTCTACTTATTTTACTCCTACTTTAAGCATTAATTTTTTATTCACCCGATATCGTAATTGAGTGATTACAAAACCTAAAATCATCTGCTCGTTATGTAGATAATCAAGGATTCATTAGTTATCACTTGTCATTAATGAAAACTAATTATAATTAAACTCAAGGTATGTTGCTAACCAAGCTTTGCAACTTGACAAATTCACTTTTCTCCAACAATCCCCCACATGAATCGAAATTAATGCAAATGAAGATGCAGACTCTAACGAGAATTCAGACAAGAAAATGTCACATCAGAAGAGGTAGTTTCTGTCTTTGAACCTTCCATAGTGATATACTTTCGGATCCACTCGGCTAATTAATGACTTGATGTCTTGAACCAGTTAGCCTTTATTGTAAACCTAGACAACATTACTCACACAACATTTCTTTTAACAACCTTTTGGTTCTCATGGTTGTGTTTGTTTTGGCCATAAACAACCTAATCTTAGAAAGTGTTTTAGAGAATTCTTGTCTCACATAACTCTCATAGAATCGGCTCCACTTCACACTTACATAGGTGTTTTTCATATAGAGTATTCTGTCATACTCCACTTGATGTACCAAGCTATAAGTTACATTAAAAGTAGTATCTTACCCTAACTCTTTCTACAGACAGCATTTTTATTTAACATAATGAGAAAGTTCTTTATTGAAAATTCATAACTTAGTTGCCCATTAAACCAAGATTCTGGGATCTCCAGTCAACAAGGTTAGGTTACCGTTATAAAGGTTCTTGCATTGTAGGCTTTAGTCCCATTCTGTTCGCCAAATTTGACATTTGATCTCTAGGCAAACCTTTTGTAAGCGGATTTGCAAGATTCTCCTTTGATTTTATATAATTAATGGAAATCACGTTATTACAGATCAACTGTTTAATGGTGTTGTGTCTCTGACGTATGTGTCGAGACTTACCATTATATATGCTGCTTTGAGCTCGTCCTGTAGCTGATTGACTATCACGATATATACTGATAGGAGCAATTGCCTTAGGCTATCATGGAACATCTTCTAGGGAATTCCAAAGCCATTCAACCACTTTCCCGGCTTTATCTAGTGTTATAAACTTAGCTTCTATAGTGGAACGAGCTATACGTTTTTTCTTCATGGATTTCCACGACACAACAGCACTACCAATTATGAATAAGTATCCACTAATAGACTTAGAGTTTTTACTATCAGATATTCAGTTGGCATCCCAATAATCTTCTAACACTGATGGATATCTTAAGTAATGTAATCTAAGGTTCATTGTATACTTCAAGTATCGCATCACTCTATTTGGAGCTTTCCAATGATCATCACTTGGATTACTGGTAAGCCTGCTCAATTTGTTTACTAGGCATGCTAAGTCTAGTCTTATACAGTTTGTTATGTACATCAAACTTCCAATTACTTGTGAGTTCTTCCTTAAGTGTATACTTAAGTCAAGTAGAGTCTTTACTGGTATCACATCAAACATATTGAATCGTTTTAGAACAGATTCAATATAGTGAGTTTTTGACAAAACGAGTCATTCGGCTACCCTAGAAATTTTAATTCCTAGAATAACGTTGGCAACTCCCATATCCTTTATGTCAAAGTTTCACGTCAACATCTTCTTTGTATTCAAGATGATATCATGAGTACTGCACATGATTAGCATGTCGTCTACATAGAGACATACTATTACATAGGCATTTGGTGTGTTCTTGATGTAGACACACTTGTCACACTCATTGATCTTGAAACCATTAGACAACATCGCTTGATCAAATTTCAAGTGCCACTGTTTAGGTACTTGTTTAAGTTTGTATAAGGACTTAACAAGTCTACAGACTTTCTTCTCTTGTCCTGGAACAATGAACCCTTCAGGTTGTTCCACATAAATTTCTACCTCCAACTCAGCATTCAGAAAGACAGTCTTTACATCCATCTGATGGATTTCTAAGTTGTAGACTGCAGCAATAGCAACTAGCACCATTATAGACATGATTGTAGTTACTGGTGAGTAGGTGTCAAAAAAGTCAAAACCTTCCTTCTGTCGATAGCCTTTAGCTATCAACCGTGCCTTGTACTTGTTAATAGACCCATCCTCTTTCAATTTCTTCTTGAAAATCCACTTGATCCCGAGTGATTTACTTCCTGGTGGAAGGTCGACCAGCTCCCAAGTGTGAGTTACATGAATAGATTCTATCTCGCTGTTTATTACTTCTTTCGAGAAAGGATCTTCTGGAGTTGACATTGCCCCAGTAAAAGTCCTTGGCTCGTTTTCTACCATATAGGTTAGAAAATATGGTCCAAAGGATGTTGGTGTTTGGGCTCGCTTTCTTGGACGAAGTTCTTCAGATTCTTGAGGAGTTGTCTCACGCATTCACTTACCAATACTTGTTTCTTCATTGTTTTTGTCTTTCTTAGGAACGACATCTTCAAAGAACATTGCATTCCTTGACTCCATGACAAAATTTTCATGTATGCCAGCAATGTCTGATTTGTGCATCAAGAACCAGTATGCACTACTATTAGTCGCATATCTTATGAATATGCAATCAATCGTTTTAGGCCCAATTCTTACTTGTCTTGGTTTAGGTACAGCAACCTTTGCCAGACACCCCCACACTTTCAAGTATTTATAGCTAGTCCTATGGCCTTTCCAAAGTTCGTATGGGGTCTTATCCATCTTTTTAGATGAAATTCTATTTAAAATGACGTTAGTGGAGAGAATCGCTTCCCCCCACAAGTTCTGTGATAAATATGAACTTATCAACATAGCATGCATCTTCTCTTTTAGAGTACGGTTTTTGCGTTCAGCAATACCATTTAATTGAGGTGAATAAGGTGCAGCCATTTAATAAATAATATCATGCTCGGAGCAGAATTTATTAAATGGTGTATCATATTCGCCACCTCTATCACTACAAATTGCTTTCATTCGGTTGCTAAGTTGATTCTCAACTTCATTTTTATAGTCTTGAAAAGCATCAACGGCCTTATGTTTGCTACTTAGAAAGTAAACATAACAGTATATAGTGTAATCGTCGATAAAAGTGACAAAGTATTTTTGAACGTCTCTCGTTTGCACAAACACTAAATATCTCCAACATATGACAAACTAATACTCATTTTTGATATGCACATGATCTTCTTTGCATGTAATGAGTTTTTAAACATTCCATATATGTTTATCACGTTTCATTACTTGGATTTTATGTGTTTATGAGTCCATATATGCATGTGTTATATCACTAACTTGCCAAGGAAGTTATTACAACTTACCACAAGGACAAAGGAGTATGTTTTGAGCTTTTCCAGGGTCTTATCACATGGAGGGTGTTCATATCCATGAGAATACAAAGGTGGAGTATCTATACACCCTTTTTGACATATTTGGCACTTAAGGGTATTTTGATCATATTGGTGCTCAAGGGCATTTTGGTCATTTACATAGATTTATTTTCTGTGTAATGCTAAAATGGTTTTCCTATGGATGTCTCTTATATCATATTTATGGTCTTCATATTATTCTTGGTGATTCATGGACTTCATATCTATATTAACCATATATGTTATGGTTTTTGGTTTTCTCGGACTTCTTATGTTGTGACATTTATTTTGTCACATTATATTGTCATCATGGTGTTATCATACACATATTTTGGGACTTATTCCTCATTATTTTTGGCTGGCTAATGTTCAAAAATCTGAGAAACAATCAGCCACACTTGAAGGAGAGAAAAAGGGAAGTAGTTGGGTCAAATGGTGATATTTACTATGCAGTTGATTCTCATTATTATCCAGCCATTATTATCTGATTTTTACTCATTTTTAAACATTAAAAAGGTTCATATGTGTGTATGTGAGGTGTACGAATCACATTTTTACATATGAGCAAGACTACATCATAAGAACTAACCAAAACACTTCAAGATGACATATTGGCAAGGAGTTGCATTCTTGGCACTCTAGGTGGTAGTAATTTCGGTTTTGACAGCTGGATAACTGCAGATTTGGTCAGCCATTATCCTTCCAAAGTTGCTGAAAAGGTTGAGCAAAAGGTGGAGGAAGAAATGGTCATCCAAACTACTTGATCTTTTCTGAAAATTCCTGCAGAAATTTTAGCACTTGACATGGACCAATCATGCTTCTTGAAAGTGACAACTAAGCAAGGTGGTGAGGTGGTCTTCCAATCAAATGAAGACAAATGAAATTGATGATAAGGAAGGTGACATGTGGGCATCCTAATCCACAAAGGGCTGCTCACACCTATAAATAGAAGTGGAGCTGAAGAAGGAAGAACAGAACTACAACTTGAGAACACCACTTGAAGCTTTCTTCTTCTCTTATTCTTCTTCTTCTCCATTCTCCATTCTTGTTCTTGCAGCTAATGTTATAGGTGATTTTGATTGTTATTATGCTGCATACACACCTCTTGTACTCATAAAAGTTGTAATTGATCAGCCATTCTATAAGGCTACATCAATGTGTGGTGAGGTGATTACATTCTTGAGATTGTAAGGTGTTGCAATCAAGTCTTTATTAAGGTTGATATATAACCCCAAAATCAAGTACTTTGAAAGTTGTAAGGTGTTCATACTATAGTGAAAATCCAAGGAAAGATGTTGTTTGGGACTGGAATAGGTCACATTGGCCGAACAAGAAAAATTCTTGGTGTATTTGTCTTCTTTACTTTTCTGTCCGTTTTCCACAGTTTCTGCACTGAACTTCTAAAATCCAGAAAAAATAGGAAAACATTTTCAAAAATTCTGATTTTTGTTGTCAATCAACTTCAGACTATTAGCTTCTATTTACAATAAGAATCACTTGATTTGAGCAAAGAAAAGTTAGTCAAACAGTCATTGCAAGTTACTTGCGCAAATTTGTCAGCAAAACTGACCTGTCTTCAAAGTTTTGCAATTCTGTATTATTTGGCTAGGATAATTGGACAAGGCTTTTTGAAAACATAAACTAGACTTTCTAAGCTTTGTTTTTGACATAAAGATCACACCTTTTGGATAAGAACACAAGGAGTTCTACTTTTCAAAGTTGGTCAACTTTTCTGTCATGTTCAGAAAAATCTGTGAGACTAAAATTTTTACCTTTTTGAAGGATCAAACGACTTTGGAATTCTCTCAAATTTTTGCAGGAGTTATAAAACATTTTGAAATTTGTTTCTTGAAAATTTCAAAGGGTTTGAAGATTTACACAAAGAGAAGCAATTATTTAAAGCAGACTATGATTCTGAAACTCATAGAATTAGTTTTCAGAGGAGTTTTGAAAAGGGTTTTTAATAGGAAAATTTCCGCTAACCACTATTCACCCTCCTTTAGTGGTGTTTATTGCATGTATCACGGTCCAACACACTTAATCCTAATTTGCCTCATAATCTCTATTGAAATAGGTCACAATGTCTTAGAATCACATCGTAGTTTAACTCTTTGGGCAGTTTTTGTGCAAAGCTTACACTAGCTATCAGAGCTTCATATTCAGCTTCGTTATTGGTTGTTTCGAAGTCAAATATTAAGGAATACTCAAATTCTTTCTCGTTTGGACTCATGATTAGGAATCTTGCTTTACTGCTATCATAGGAACATGATATTTCGACATATAATGTCCATTGGATCTCTTGGAGCTGCTCATCATCTACAGAAGTCCCCTTTACAACAAAATCAGCTAAAGTCTGAGCTTTAATTAAAGTCTAATGTCGCTAGTCAATGTCGTGCTCAGTTAACTCCGCAACCTATTTAGTCGTCCCACTTGGGACCTTCAATCTTGATAAGAATTTCTTTAGGGTTTGATCTGTTACAATCACAATGGAATGAACTTAGGATATGAACTAAGCTTTCTTGTCGCTATTACCAATACCGAAACTAGTATTTCGTCATTTGTATATATGACCCATGTCCATGCAGAGCTTACACACAGTAAATGGGCTTTGAGTGATATTCTTTTTTCTCAGCAGAACTGTGTTAACTGCCTTGTGGTAAATGGTCAGATATATAACACAACTCATCAAGAATCAGTGAGGGAAACGTTGGTAGCTCTTCCAAATAGCTTTCCAAGTCTATAAAAGCGTGTTGACACTTGTCCCACTGCAACATAGATTTTTTCTTCAATTCTTGGAAAAATGGGAATGACCTTTTTGCAGACCCTCAGAGAAATCTATTTGCAGCTTCAACTCTTCTAGCCAATCTTTGCCCCTACTTAATATATCAAAGTGGGTGCATATCCTTTAAGTCTTCAACTTTCCTTGGGTTAGGCTGAACCCCTTCCTTTGAAACCATAGATCCTAGGAACTTCCCTCTGCAGACCCCAAATGTGCATTTTTTAGGGTTCAACGTCATCATGTAGTCCCATAGGATGGTGATAATTTCTGTTAAATTGTAGATGTACACATCAAGAGTCCTGCTCTTGGTGATCACATGATCGATATAAACCTCCATAATGTTTTCGACATGGTCTTTCAAAAGATAATTTACCAATCTCTGATAAGTGTCTTCAGCATTCTTTAGCCCAAATGGTATAGTAATGTAGCAGTAAGTGCCAACCTCTGTAATGAAAGAGGTATAATCTTGGTCTTCTTTAGTTATAGCTATTTGAGATAACCTTTGGAAGCTTACAGGAAATCAAAGACCATGTGTCTGATTGTTGAACCTACCAGATGATTGATTTTGGATAGTGGATAACAATCTTTGGAGCACGCCTTATTCATGTATGTGTAATCTATACACATTCTCCAGCTTTCATCTAGTTTCGGCACCACCATAGAATTTGACAACCAGACCGGATATAACACCTCCATAATAAACTTGATGGCTAGCAACATGCTGACCTCATTAGAGATTATCTTGTTACTCTTCAGAGCAAAATTTACATTCTTTTGCTTAACTGGTTTGACATTTGGGTTCATGTTAAGCTTATGCTCTGCAAAGGTTGTGGAAATCTCTAGCATGTGTTCTATCGTCCATGCAATAATAACCACACTCTCTCTGCAGAGGATGGAGTTGACGTAACAGCTTGGATGACATTCAAGTTACAATCTTTATTACTTTGTTCAGACCCTCTAGATCCAGGATGTAATCTTAGACCGCATCGTTGGACATCAGTTTTTTTCAATTAGGGCCACAATGTCATTGATAGTGACCTGTTGCATGGGCAATTTTCCTTTGACCACAACTGCTTAATAGGCTCACGCTATTGGTAAATCCCAGGCATGATTTTCTACCCCATCTCAGGGAGGTACAACTGCCTCTGGCTCAATTAACGCTTGCCTCCCAGGAAGGATGTTGTAGGACGACATCATTTTCACAAAGATGAAATCAATTCACAAAGTTTTGGTCCTTGAGTGTTTCTCAAAAAGCACTAACAAAGTCACTAGTCCTACTGGCTGCACTGACGCTCTAAAAAAACACAAACAATGAAGTTGATACATGGCACAAAAAGGTGTCTGGCAGCACAATTGCTTGAAAAATATTGTGATATATGACATTTGTCGCACTACCTGCATCAACATATTCCCTGCTGACTTAACGGTGTTGTCCGGAGCTAAGTTGATGACAATGTCAATCACCAACCTTCATTCTCATATCTCAAGGGTATCTGATCCTTGAGTTTGTTGGTCAACTCATTTGACAATTTTCCCTTTTATGAGATGATTTATTGAGCTCTCTACACCTCCGAGTTCTATTCTTGATCTCAGCAGATCGAGTCCATCAGAAACCTTATAAATAACTATATTTACTTGACTATGCCTGCAGCATCAGGATCATCTTTTTTATTTTGCCGGTAAAGCTAATCTTGCAAGAATTTCTCTTCAAGCAAAGATCGACGAAATCTAGCCGACCATGCAATCTCAATCATGGGTCATAGAAATAATTTAAATGACCTCTTTCAATAAATCGCTCGATTGCCTCAGCTAGCTGGCTACAACTCTCAGTATCATGTCTGATCTCTCGGTGGTATTTGAGTGTACTTATGGTCTATGTTGAACATTGGCCCTGACAATGGCTGTAGATCTTCCCACATCCATTCTTCTCTATCACGGTCAAAATATGCTCGTTGAAGACTAGTAGGGCTAATCCTTCTTTAACTTTTCCTCTGAGTCGATCAAAGGCACTGTGGTTCTCTTTCGGCTCCTTTTTCCTCGAATCAGCTCAATCAGTCCTTTTGTAACCCCGATCGGCTTCCAATTCTAGCCTATTTGCCTTTCACCAGAGATCTGGGATTCTCTCGACAAATTGAGAGAATAGACGACTTAGTCTTAATCTATTTATAAATGCACAAACCATAACCCCATCATTACAGTCCCTAACCTCCAGAGATTCGTCGACAAACATTTGTATGCAGCAAAGTACCGAATCATCGGGTCCTTGTCTCAAGGACATCAAATGAGAAGAAGTTTAACAAAGCGTTTCGAGGATACATACTGTGCTTTGAACCTCTAAGCTAATTGCTTGAACGAATAGATGGACCAAGATGGTAACTCTTGGAACTAACTTCGAGCTTTCTCTCTCAAATACACTAGAAAGGTCTTTCATCTCGGTAAATTCGACATGTACTTAGGTTTAGCACAATCTAAAACTAGGAAAGATGGTCAGTCGGATCAGAAGTTTTTGTCACTTTAGAGTTGTCAACAGCAACAAACTCAAAAATATCATGTGAATAGCTTTCTTGTATAGTATGAGAGTGAGATGACTCATTCCAGAACTCTCAAGATGGTATAATGGTTGCATAGTTCGGTGCCCGTGCTTAGAATGATGTGTCTTACCCCCAGTGCCTTTCTCTTAGAAGGAGGATCATCATTTTGTGGTTTTTTGCCTTACTTTTTGCATCTGTCATGAATTAACCCTCAATATTGAGGTATATTCTTTAGATTTTTGACCTTCTTGGCGGTTGTGGTGAAGATCTTCATCTGCATGAGGCACTTCAACAACTTCCATTTAATCTGTTCCACCAAATCTTGAAAGACACATATTTTGTACAGGATATTAGACAAACTACATTTTTTCTTCAGGGAACTCTTGGATTCTCATTACGGCTCCCAGCCTATCCATTAAATTCCTACTCTAAGTGATGGTTAGGCCTCTATTTTTATGGTGGTGAGAAGATCCCTCACCTTCATGTTAGTTTTTCCTAACCATGTTGGATAGTTTTTATGGAGTTTGGTGACAAAATTATCTAAGCAAAGGATGATCTGGATCAATGAATGTTTAATCTGCTACTAAAATAAGCAAGAATCAACAACGTTAGAGGTCATGAAGTTTGTTCTCCATAGAAAAACCTCTGATGATCAAGTCAATTATTGATTGTTCCATTTTAGGTTTTTTTTTGCTGAAAATTTAGAGAATCTGTCTCGTTAGGGGTATTTTGTGAACATCGAAAGAAATGTTTATAAGCTTCTCTAAATATTCGAACATTCAAAACATGCCCTATTATGTGTGGGCGGAATTTCTTTTGCATTTGTTGACAGTGTTTATGCATGTTTGAAAACACCAGACATCGCCTGGCCTATATTTCGCAGAGGGGAAAACACCTCGAATATTAAAAAATGACACTCTCTTCGACTAGGGTTCCTCACACTGCGGCGTGACTAACCCCCTTGTCTATACTGTAATCCAACCGATTTTGCATCATGGATTGCGAAATCACCACCCCTTCTAGTGAGGAAACTGATCAATTGCTAAGAAGTGTGAAGAAATTCAAAAGACCGGCGACGGGTGAACCTTTGATGGAAGTGGATGAAGTACCGATGACGGCGGATATGGGAACTGGAACCGCCTGGGTGAATATTGCCCGACATGCAAATTTTGCGGAGGAGATTTATACTGGAGTTGATGAATTTGACGATGAAGAAGAAGCTGAGTTCCATTCGCTGTTAGATTTGTCGGTTACTGGAGTGGATGAAGCAGAGGTAACGGGGAAGATTGCTATTGCTGTTTCCGTGGATGAATGCAGGAAATTTTGGCAACCTTGGCGTAGAGCGCTCATTATTAAGGTATTAGGCAAATCCTTTTCCTATAAGATACTTGAAAAAAGGCTTTCCGAATTGTGGGCTGGAGGTGGTAAGCTGGAAGTCATAGATTTGCCACAGGGATACTTTGTTGTTAGATTCTATTCGTCATTACGTTATGCAATGGCGCTGAATAATGGCCCCTGGATGATCCAGGGACATTATATTACTGTAAGAAAATGGAAACCATTATTCTCCCCGTCGAATGAGAAAATTAATACTACGTTGGTTTGGATTCGAATCCCAGAACTCCCGCTGGAATTTTTCAATGAACCTCTGTTGATGAGGATTGGAAATTCTCTTGGAAAGGCTATTAAGGTGGATGGTACGACTATGGAGGTTGCTAGGGGGAAATACGCTCGAGTATGCGTTGAGGTGGATTTGACGAACCTCTTATATCTAGAGTGATGGTTAGTGGAATAACATTAAGAGTTGAGTACGAAGGTTTAAATTTGATCTGTTTTAAATGTGGCACGTATGGCCATTCAACGGAGAACTGTGGAAGGGAGAATACTATCTTGATGGCTGAGGAGAGACAAGATTCAAATAAAAATAGGGAATGTAACACATCAGACCCATTCGGCCCTTGGATGGTGGCTACCAACAATAGAAGACGCTGACCCCCTGCAGCTGTGAATCATTTCAATTTTCCTAAGTACTCAAATCCGAATGTGGGGGGAAGCCACGGCCAGATTTGGCCGCACAGAGACACACCGGGAGAAAATAAGGATAACGCTAGTGGCTCACGTTTTGACTTATTGAATGAGTTTGACGCTGTGGCAGACAATGAGGATCCTGAGACGGTGCTTAATAGTGGTCCGCGGAATGTCTTGGATAGGGGTCCCCAGTTGGCCTTCCAGACAAATACCAAAGAAAAACATTCAAAAGAAAGAGGCAGGAGGAAGAACAAGGAAATCGTGGGGGATGCTTTTTGGCGGCATCAACATTCAATACACCGAGTCTGATCGAACCCAGTGCTATAAACAGGGGAACTTCATCTCGGGGGAGAGGGTCCTTTAGGAGATCAAGAGGAGGAGCTAGTGGCCATTCTACACTTAGAGACATCACAAATGAGCATCCGGGGATTTTCTCGGTTGGAAGAGGAGATCATGCCTTTGCGGAACATTGGCCGGAGTTGACAGTGTCTGTTAGGAAAGAGGGAAATAATACGCATGGAGTTAATATAAAACATCATCCGCCGGATGCGACCACGATGGAGATGGAACGGCCCATTTCAATGGGGGAACATGACTCCCTTCATGCGAATCAACCCAACAACCGTGTGAACATTGACGAAACTGGAGTGGAGAAGTCTATGATGGAGGCGGATGCCGCATTACCTTCCACAAAATCTTTATGATGAATATTCTATCGTGGAATTGCAGGGGAGCTGGATCTCCAGAATTTCGTCTTGCGTTGAAAGACTTGATTGACCACCATAAGCCAACAATTTTGTTTTTGATGGAAACTAGAGTGGACAGCTCTAAGGGTAGTTGGATATTGAATAATTTTGAGTTTACGCATTTTGCCGTTGTTGAATCGCGGGGTTTTGCTGGCGGTCTTTGGTGTTTTTGGATTGGTGGGAAAGTGGATGTTAAGGTGTGGAGTTATACGGCCCAAATGTTAACTGTGGGTATCTTGCGTGAGAATAAAACGTGGTGGCTTCTATCTCTTGTGTATGCATCACCGATACCATCTGTACGGGAAACTTTTTCTGATTATGTTGAGCAACTAAGTAATTATATCAAATTTCCATGGTGTCTCATTGGAGACTGGAATCAAGTCCTCTATCAAGAAGACAAGCGAGGTGGACGACGTGTGGGTGCTTCGCATGGGGCGAGAATGCGTGCGATGGTGAATTCTTGTGGTCTCTCGGAGGTGGCTTTCTCGGGACCCCAGTTCACTTGGGAAAACATGATGCCGGGTAGGAGGAAGATCCAACAAAGGATTGATCAATGTTGGGCTAATGAGGATTGGCATGGCTGTTTCACTAATGCAAACCTCCGTCACCTTCCAAGAACTCATTCGGACCACCATCCTATTGTACTTGTGATCGAAAGTAAGCAACAACATACGTCTTTACCTAACTCCATTCGTTTTCAGCATAATTGGATGGAGCACAAAAGCTTTGGTGACTTTGTTGCACAGGCGTGGCCCAACTCGGTTGAAAACCTTAGTGGCGATATTGGTATTTTTGGCAACGACTTAAATGGTGGAGTGAGAATGTCTATGGTTGCCTTTTCAAGAAAAAACGGAGATGCGAAGCCCGTATCGATGGCGTCCAACGGGCATTAGCGATGCACCCCTCTCTCTTTTTATCTCGGTTGGAGGATGAACTACTTAAAGAGTATGGGGAGATCCTTAAACATGAAGACTCTTTTTGGCGTCAGAAGACTCACTTGAACTGGTTGAGTGCGGGTGAACGTAACTCAAATTACTTTCATAAATCTTTGAAGACCCGAAGCCTTAAACCCAAAATTCATAGTTTGAAATCGCCGGAGGGCATTTGGATCTGCGATAAGGAGGAATTGAAAGGGCTTATTCGAAACTTTTTTGTACAGCTATATACTGAGGATGATTCTTCTGCCATCGCGTCCTGCTTAATACATTCCCCGAATCTCTCTCATTCGGATAAAAGACTGCTCAATCGGCCGATGAATGGTAATGACATTGAGAATGCATTATTCCAGATGGGCGCCTCAAAGACCCCCGGACCGGATGGACTTCCACCGGGTTTTTATCAACGTTACTGGAACATTGTGGGGGATTCAGTAACGAATTTTGTCCTAAAAGCGTTCAGAGAACATTCATTTCCGATGCATATGAATGAGACTTTGATTTCTCTAATTTCTAAGGTGAAAACTCCTCAGACTATCAGCCAATTTAGACCTATTGCCCTGGCCAATGTGGTGACAAAGATAGTTACGAAGGTGATTGCGAATAGAGTGAAGATTATCATCCCGAAATTGGTGGACCAATCCCAATGTGCATTCATGCCGAGACGTCAGTCGGCGGAAAACATTATCATTGCCCAAGAACTACTGCATACGATGCGAAATAAACGGGGTACCAAAGGGTCGATGGTGGTTAAAATTGACCTTGAGAAAGCGTATGATCGAGTGAGATGGAGTTTCTTATGTGAGGTCATGCGACGGGCTGGCTTTGATGATCATCTTGTGAAGCTTATTATGCATGGTATTTCCATGGCAAAACTCACGATCTTATGGAATGGAGAAAAACTTGAGCCTTTTCAGCCATCTCGGGGAATCCGTCAAGGGGACCCCCTGGCGCCATATTTGTTCCTCCTCTGTATGGATGTGCTAAGTCAGGCAATCAATCAGGCGGTTTTGGATGGAAGATAGAAACCAGTGAAAGCTTCAAGAGGGGGCCCGGGTATCTCACACATCATTTTTGCTGATGACCTGTTGCTATTTGGGGAAGCTTCGGTTATGCAGGCCAAAATCATGGAGGAAATTTTGGATAAATTTTGCTCTGCTTCCGGACAGAAAATTAGCTTGGCCAAATCGGTGTTGTTCGCTTCGCGGAATACTCCCCCGACCACTTGCCGCGACATCTGCAGCACCTTAAAGATTCATAGAACCGGCGACCTTGGCAAATATTTAGGGGTTCCATTGCTGCATGGTAGAGTCACGACAAATACATATGGTTTCCTCCTTAACAATGTTCGTTCTAAGCTTAGCGCGTGGAGGAGTCGCATGATGTCTCAAGCATCCCGTTGTATCCTCATCCAATCTATGTTGGCTGCCCTCCCGGCCTATGTGATGCAAACTGCAGAAATCCCGGTTAGTATTCTTGGTAGCATGGAAAAATATATGAGACAATTTTTTTGGGATGAACATAATGGAGTAAGACACATTCACTATTTGGCGTGGGAGAAAATTTGTAGACCTAAAGAACGTGGTGGACTTGGATTGAAAAAACTGAGGAAGGTGAATATTGCCTATATGGTCAAACTTGGATGGCTTATGTTGGTGGAAAAGGAGCGTTTGTGGGTCAAGGTGTTGAGGGCAAAATATGGCTCCCCACTGGAGAATTCGCCTAAGCCAAATGTATCTAGAACCTGGCGGGGAATTCAACGGGCATCAAAATTCCTTAGGAATGGCCTTGAATCTTCAAACTATCTGCATGATGAGTCTGATGGAACTTTGGCAAATAGCCCCTGGAGAAACTTGGATGTGGGCCATTTTTCGATTTGCAATGCGTATACTACCCAACTAGCAAACCAGAACGACGATTTGGGGGAGAAGAGCTGGAGACGGATATGGACTTTGAAAGGCCCTATGAGGGGAAACTTCTTTCTTTGGCGGCTAAAGAATAATGCAATTCCTACCATTAGTTTTTTGCGAGCTCACCACTTGCGAGAAACCGCTGAATGTGAGATCTGTCACTTGGATGCGGCAAGTGAGATGCACGAGGTGAGAGATTGTCTGTGGGCGAGAAAAGTTTGGCTTCTGATACTTGACAAAAACAAAAGCAGAAATTTTTTTGACATCAATTCCCTTAGTAACTGGGTGGATGCGAACATTAGTGGCAAATGGGGCGCTGTGGAGAATGATGTGGATTGGAACTATTTATTTAGAGAAGTGGTTTTTGGGATTTGGCATTGTAGACTGAAAGCGAGACATGAGAATACTTGGACTGATATCCCTCCTGTCCATTTTGTTCGAAGCATGAAGCAGCGGTGTCGAGTCCTACTTTTGGCTTGTGGAGTCTATGTAGATGGAAATATGTCGTAGATTAGCTTTTTGTTTATACACACTAATCTTCGACTATTGTACATTTTTGCTATGAATGAAATTGATCGTCTTCCCCCCAAAAAAAAAGAAAACACCAGACATCGCCAAGCGTTCTTCCCAATGTTCGTGAATATTAGCCAAGTGGTGTTGAGTAAGCGCTCAGTGTCACGATATCACAATGTAACGGCCCACGTGTCTTGCGTCGCTTTGGCCAATCCGAGCTGCTATGACTTGGTTACGGTGTTCATTCTCAAAGTCAAGCCAACTGATTTAACTTTGTCTACACTCTTATGCTTGAATTGGTGCACCGACATCCTGGAAATATTACGTTCCTACGATGAAGACGACCTGATTGCATGCTGAGTATGTATGGCTAACTTTCTAATTAGCCGATCTGCCGTGTATTCGTTGTGTTTGACTTCGGGAGACATCAACATCTAAGACGACACGCGTCTTTATTGGGCTGTTGATCCAAGCTTTGAACGCGCCGATCTGATTACATTTGACGGTAGTGATTCTAGGTTGATTTTCACCTCGTCAAATGTTTTAAAGTTATTTTACTGACTTGAGGGCATCTTCATCCAGCTACATCAAGTTTTTCATTATCCCACCAATTTGATGCAAATATGGTATTTTCAAATCTAAAATCAACACCTAATCTAACCAAATTTTGCAGATCCAAATATGCACTAAAAAGTTATGATCCAAATCTGCACCAAGTCTAGCTGTCGTACGGGAACCACAAATAACCAAATTAACCAGTTCTTATCATAGTAAGAAAGAAAAAACTTGGATATTCTACGATCTGAAAGGTGCAGGGCTGAGCAGAGAAAGTTTGATATGGTGCAGGGTTGAACAGAGAAAACTTAAAGATTTCTCACAACCCAACCCACCTGAGTGTTGAACGGATATCAGAATGATGGAAATTGTCGGAGAAAAGACTTCAGTCTTCATCTTAGGTTATACTTTGCAAAAATCAGTGTGCTGTAGGAACTTTGTTGATGTTAGCAGGAGGTGTCAGACGGTGACATACAAACAGGAAGTATTCTTGCACCCTTCTTTAGATTCAAGTCTACTGTAGAGTTCACATATCCACACAGGGGAATAAACCACTTGCTCATATGAAAATCCTCATAGCTTTCTCTCATTCACATTTCAACAAAGACAATATATGCAATCATTGACATATTGAACCTGTTTGTTCGTAAACAAACTTTCACTACATATTATCATTCCCAGTAAGCTTGCTACTTAGTCTTCTCCCTTAATAGGGTCATACTTGGGAAGTTTATGAATTTCACCAGTTAGGAGATCATAATAAACCAACTCTCCATCAGTTGTTCCATGGAAAAGTTTATCCTTTTCCAGGATGAACAATGGCTTCTCTATCTTTGAAACCCGAATTATAGAGTTATTGTTTGATCCAGGACTCTCTGACACCATATTCTTTCATCATCCATAGGTTTACGGCATTGAATCACTCAGTCCTCAAATTGAAAGCAAGTATAGAAACATCCTGGCTACCAAAGTACCAAGTTGTCAACCAATGAATGCATCCACTAAGGAAGACAGGAGAATAATGTGGATTTGTATAAAAGTGAGGCGTGTTCCCCAACGCCTTCCAAGAGTTGGTCCTGAGACTATATACTTTAACCTCGGAGTGATAACATTTGTTGTGTCATCAAGTCCAAATCCAATGCCTATTGCTCTACAATGTAAACCACTCTCACAGCCAAAAGGCCGGTGGGGAAGTCTGAGCACTGAAGGACTTGATTCATCATTCCTTTTTACTGCTTATTGTGGCAAGGAAGCAGTAAATTGAATGGGAAATCGGAAGGAGAGCAAGGCAGGGGGTGGAAAGGAACAGAGATCTATCATGCCATTTTGGCTAGTTGATACTGAAAACACAAATAATGAAATTGACTAGCTCTTTTCGCTTAATAAAGGAAAGAAACATTTGAATATACTACTACCTGAACAGTAGTACTCCTATGTTGATCAGAGAACCTATAACTGAATGTCAAAAGCGTGACAGAAATGATCAAGAAAAAGACTTCACCCTTCTGCTAATTTTGAAAATCTGTGAATGTTTTTTTACCTTAGGTTTCATAACTCGTTCAACTCCTGTGAATCAGGCGGGTGACATAGAAACAGGGTTTCTTGCGCCATTAAACAATTCATAGCTTAAACAGAAGTTATTATAGGCATTCAAACCACTTCATCAATAAAACTAGCCTAAATGCACTGAACTTAACTTATTGTAAGATTGTATCCTTCAGAAATCATGACAGCTATTTTGCACAAGAAAGGCACAAATAAATAAACTTAACAAGCAAGACAAATTTGAAGTTGAGAACTCTGATATTTAAGACCAAATCGCAGATTGCTTTGGTACGCTTTCGTTTACATGACAAGCAGCAGAAGTAAACATGACAAGAAAAAAAATTTTGAGGTATGGTTTTTGGAACAAAATCTTGAGAGCAGAAAGCCTCCATTTCCAACATTTTCCAGCATCATCTCCCAAGAAAACCGACCTCCATCGGATCACTACAATAATACCGTTCATCTTCAACATAACTTACATCAGCTTGCAGTAGACTGTAATTAAAAGAGATGATAAAAGAGAAATACTAAGGAGAAAGGGAAGAGAGTTACTTGGTTTGCTTGTCACCCTGGATGACCCATGGAATGAACAAACCTGAAAATTGTTTGAATTCCTTCCAACTTGGCATAGGATTCTTTTACTCAATAACTTGTTTGATATAAAATAAACTTTCTCTACATATAACCATTAATAAGGAAAATGCTACAGAGTAATTTCCCCCAATAGGATCATACTTACGAAGCTGATGTAGTTCATGTTGGAGAATTTAAGGTTTGGGCTTTGGCCCATCGTTGGAGATTGAAGATTTGGGCTTCGGCCCGTTAATGAAAGTTGCAAAACTTGGTTGTACAACGTACTATGAGCTTAATGAATCCTTAACGAATAGTTAATGTTAGGATGTGATCTCACTCAATTATGTGTTGTGTGAATGTGAAATTAATGCTCAAAGTGGATGGAAAATGTTGTGGATGGGTGACGTGTCACCCTTATGGAGGAATATCACGTTGGATGTGTCCATGTGGTGTAAAAGAGCTTCTGACGGACATCGATCGATGACATCGATCGATCGATGTCACTTCGATCGATCGATGTCATCGATCGAAGTTGATCAGAGAGCTTCGATGTTTCTGTCTCACATCAGTCGATCACTTCGATCGATCGATGTTGACTTCGATCGATCGATGTATCGATCGAAGTTGGACAGAAAGGTGAGGAACGATTCTGACGTACATCGATCGATCGATCGATACATCGATCGATGTCGAACAGCGTGCAGAATCTCTTCAGTTTGAGTGGTTATGTTTCAAATCTGAAACTAACACTATCCTCCTGTTTAAATGAGATCAACTTGTTTTGATCTAACGGTGGTGGGGAGGCAGCTTTGATCTAACGGCCGAGATTTAAACTGTCTTAACCGCTTAACCGAATATGGTTTCCATCTAACGCTCCAGGTTTAAACCTGCTTATCTATCTTCGATCTAAAGGCTGAGATCAAACCTTCCTAATCTAGATAGGAGGTTTTAATCCAACGGCCTAAATCAAACTTCGGTTTTGATCCAACGATCACGGTTCCTTGTTCTTCAACCGACTCCCCTATATAAAGAGGGCTAAGAGTGTTCATTTGAGACACACCAAGCTCTAAGCATTTCATAAGCATTCTGCATTCGTAGCACGTGAGTCTTGCATATTGTCCGGGAGAAGTCAGGACACTCTAGCGTTCGAAGGAGTTCAAGTTCAGCAGTGCCGCTCAACTGAACAGGTACCCGTTGTATCCTGGGAGACGGTTGCTCACACCGGTTGGGCACAGTATACCGGAGCAATAAGTCTTAAGGACAGAGTCCTCGACTCGCCCCGGGTTTGATTTATTTTATTGTTTCATATGCACACGTTGTACGACTGCGTCTTGGTACAGGATTGATTGTTTCCAACAATCTTAAGACGTATTTTCAATTCAATTATATTCTGTACCTTTTTGTTTATTTACGCAAAGGCAGTTTCGTACTGTTTTGCAGTCTCTTTCTACTCATTCTTAAACCTGTGATAGTTCTGATCTCTACGTTTTGATCAAACTGAACAGGAATGGAGAACGAGAGCTCAAACTCTGTTCACGGCTTCAATGGTGCTCACTCCGTGTCCGCACCAGAAGGGGCAAACAATGTTGCTGCCGGACCACAGATTAATGCAGTTCCGTTGGCACCTACTGGAGGGCCTCAAATGAATCCGGCTGCCACTGCTGCTCAGGTGGAGAAGCCGGAGAAATTTGCTAGAAGCTTCTTCAAAAGGTGGCAGCAAAAGATGTTGTTTTACCTCACTGCGTTGGGGTTGGCCAGAATACTCAGCGAGGATCCACCTGTGGTTGAGCCTGTGGAGGATCAACAGCAGAATATGCAGAATGCCTTGGGTGCTGAGGCCTGGGCATACACAAATTTCTGTTGTTTAAATTTGATTCTTGGTTGCCTAGATAATTCTCTCTATGGCATATTTTGTACTTTTAAAACTGCGAAAGCATTGTGGTTGGCTTTAGACAAAAAGTACCGCACAGAAGATGCGGGTACTAAAAAGTTGATAGTTGGGAAATTTCTCGACTATAAAATGTTAGATTCCAAAACTGTAATTTCGCAGGTGGAAGAAATACAGATGTTGGTTTCTGAAATGGAAGAGGAGGGCATGACGCTCAGTGAATCTTTCCTAGTTGCGGCTGTGATTGAGAAGCTGCCTCCTTCGTGGAGGGAATTCAAGAGCTATCTCAAACACAAGCGAAAGGAGATGAAGATGGAGGATTTGATAGTCCGTCTTCGGATTGAGGAGGACAACCGTCGCTCCGAAAGAAAGCCATCCATGTCTTCTGGTCAAGCCAAAGCTCATGTTGCTGAGGCAAAGAACAAGAAGAAGCATAACACTTTGAGTGTGAACTCCAAGGGCAAGGAAATTGCAAAGAAGTTCACAGGTAAGTGTTATAACTGTGGTAAACCAGGGCATCGAAGCAGTGAGTGCAGGAAGCCCAAAAAGAATCAAAATCAGAATAAAGCGAAAGCAAATCTGGTCGACGCAATGGATGACCTGAATCTCTGTGCGGTGGTCTCAGAGTGTAATGCTGTGGGGAACGTACGCGAGTGGTGGCTTGATACTGGCGCCACTAGACATGTTTGCTCCAGCAGAGAGATGTTCACGGAGTATCAGCCCTGGGAACAATGAACAACTTTTCGTGGGAAACTCGGCCTCCTCGAAGATTGAAGGCGAGGGCAAAGTTGTTCTGAAGCTCACATCAGGGAAGCATCTGACTCTGCAGAATGTGCTACACGTCCCTGATATTCGGAAGAATTTAGTATCTGGATCTCTTCTAGTCATGCATGGTTTTAGACTAGTGTTAGAGTCCAATAAAGTTATTCTTTCGAAAAATGGCATGTATTTGGGGAAGGGGTACTTGTCGAATAGGATGTTTAAATTGAATGTCATCACTATTGTACCCAAAAGAGATTTGCCCGCAGAGGCTAATAAAATTGCTTCCTCTTCTGCTTACATGCTTGAAGTCTTCTTGTTTATGGCATTTTCGTTTGGGACATGTTAATTACAAGTCAATACAACGTATGAGTAATCTTGACTTATTGCCCAAACTGGACTTTAATAACAAAGGAAAATGTCAAATATGTGTTGAAGCGAAGATGGCAAAGGCGCCATTTCCTTCAATAGAAAGGAACACTGAACCTTTGGATTTAATTCATACCGATGTGTGTGATTTAAAGTTTGTGCAAACAAGAGGTGGTAAAAAGTATTTCGTAACTTTTATCGACGATTGCACACGATACTGTTATGTATATTTGCTAAGTAGCAAAGACGAGGCCCTTGATGCTTTCAAGGATTATAAGAATGAAGTTGAGAATCAACTTAGCAAACGAATTAAAACAATTCGTAGTGATAGAGGTGGCGAATATGATACACCGTTTAATGAATTCTGTTCAGAAAGTGGCATTATTCATCAAACGACTGCACCATATTCACCTCAATCGAATGGTATTGCTGAACGCAAAAACCGTACTCTTAAAGAGATGATGAATGCTATGTTGATAAGTTCGGGTTTACCTCAGAACTTGTGGGGGGAAGCAATCCTCTCAGCCAACGTCATTTTAAATAGAATTCCATCTAAAAAGATGGATGAAACCCCATTCGAGCTTTGGAAAGGCTACAAGCCTAGTTACAAATATTTGAAAGTGTGGGGGTGTCTGGCGAAGGTTGCTGTACCAAAACCAAGACAAGTTAAAATTGGGCCTAAAACAGTTGATTGCATATTCATCGGTTATGCAACTAACAGTAGTGCATATCGATTCTTGGTGCACAAATCGGATATTCCTGACATACATGAAAAGCGTTGTCATGGAGTCAAGGAATGCAGTGTTCTTTGAAGATGTCTTTCCGAGGAAAGACAAAATTCAAGAAGTAACAAGACTTGGTAAGCGATTGCGTGAGGCGACTCCTCAAGGAGATGAGGAACTTCGTCAAAGCAAGCGTGCCAAAATGCCAACTTCGTTTGGACCAGATTTTCTAACCTATATGGTAGAAAATGAGCCAAGGAACTTTTCCGAGGCTATGTCAACTCCAGAAGCACCATTCTGGAAAGAAGCAGTTGACAGTGAAATAGACTCGATTCTTCAAAACCATACTTGGGAGTTGGTTGACCTTCCACCTGGAAGTAAACCACTTGGTTGTAAGTGGGTTTTCAAGAAGAAACTGAAAGAGGATGGGTCTATTGAAAAGTATAAAGCCAGGTTGGTAGCTAAAGGTTATCGACAGAAAGAAGGCTTTGACTTTTTTGACACCTACTCACCAGTGACTAGGATCACGTCTATAAGAATGCTAGTTGCAATTGCTGCAGTCTATAACTTGGAAATCCATCAGATGGATGTAAAGACTGCGTTTCTGAATGGTGAGTTGGAGGAAGAGATTTATATGGAACAACCCGAGGGGTTTGTGGTTCCAGGACAAGAGTCTAAGGTTTGTAGACTCGTTAAGTCCTTGTACGGGCTTAAGCAAGCGCCTAAGCAGTGGCACTTGAAATTTGATCAAGCCATGTTAGCTAATGGTTTCAAGATCAATGAGTGTGACAAGTGTGTCTATATAAAGAGCACACAGAATGCATATGTGATAGTGTGTCTCTATGTAGACGACATGCTAATCATGGGAAGTACTCGGGACATAATCTTAAACACAAAGAAGATGTTGACGAGAAACTTCGATATGAAGGATATGGGAGTTGCCAATGTTATTCTAGGAATAAAGATTTCTAGGATGACTGAGGGACTCGTGTTGTCACAAACACACTATATTGAGTCTGTCCTAAAACGGTTCAATATGGATGATGTGAAACCGGTGAAGACTCCGCTCGACTTAAGTATGCACTTAAGAAAGAATCGAGGCGAACCTGTTGCCCAGCTAAAATATTCTCAGGTAATCGGGAGTCTGATGTACATAACGAATTGTACAAGACCAGACTTAGCTTGTTCAGTAAACAAGTTGAGCAGATTTACGAGTAATCCAAGTGATGATCATTGGAAAGCTCTTAACAGAGTGATGAGGTATCTGAAATACACAATGAATCTTGGATTACATTACACGAGATATCCAGCGGTGTTGGAAGGATACTGCGATGCAAATTGGATATCAGACAGTAAAGACTCGAAATCCACCAGTGGATACGTGTTCACTGTTGGTGGTGCTGCTGTGTCGTGGAAATCCACGAAACAAACCTGTATAGCTAGGTCCACTATGGAAGCTGAAGTTCATAGCGTTGGATAAAGCTGGGGAAGAGGCTGAGTGGCTTCGGAATTTTCTGGAAGATATTCCGTGTTGGCCTAAGCCGATAGCTCCTATTAGCATACACTGTGATAGTCAGTCAGCTATAGGACGTGCGCAAAGCAGCATTTACAATGGTAAGTCACGACACATACGTCGAAGACATAATACCATTAAACAGTTGATCTCTAATGGCGTGATTTCCATAGATTATATAAAATCAATGGAGAATCTTGCGGATCCGCTTACAAAAGGCTTGCCTAGAGATCAGATGTCAAGATTGACAAACGGAATGGGATTGAAGCCCATAATGCATGAATCTTTATAATGGTAACCCAACCTTGTTGACTGGAGATCCCAGAATCTTGGTTCAATGGGACAACTAAGTTATGAAGGTTCAGTTAGCACTTGCTCATTCCGTCTGATAAAAGTGCTGTCTGCAGAGATTTCAGGGTAAGCTAAGGCTTTTAATGATGTCCTATATCTTGATACGTCAAGTGGAGTATGGCAGAATACTCTTGATAGGAATCACCTATGTAAGTGTGAAGTGGGGCCGCTTCTATGAGAAAGTCTATGAGGCAAGATTTCTCTAAAACACTTTCTGAAACCAGGTTGTTCATGGCCAAAACGAACACAACCATGAGAACCAAAAGGGTGTTAAAGGAAATATTGTGTGAGTATCATTGTCTTGGTTCACAACAAAGGCTGACTAGTTCAAGACATCAAGTCACTACTTAGCCGAGTGAATCCGATGGTACATCACTATGAAAGGTTCAAAGCCAGAAGCTACCTCTTCTGATGCAATATTTTCTTGTCTGACTTCTCCTCAGAGTCTGCATATGTGTCTGCATTAATTTCCATTCATGTGGGGGATTGTTGGAGAATTTAAGGTTTGGGCTTTGGCCCATCGTTGGAGATTGAAGATTTGGGCTTCGGCCCGTTAATGAAAGTTGCAAAACTTGGTTGTGCAACGTACTATGAGCTTAATGAATCCTTAACGAATAGTTAATGTTAGGATGTGATCTCACTCAATTATGTGTTGTGTGAATGTGAAATTAATGCTCAAAGTGGATGGAAAATGTTGTGGATGGGTGACGTGTCACCCTTATGGAGGAATATCACGTTGGATGTGTCCATGTGGTGTAAAAGAGCTTCTGACGGACATCGATCGATGACATCGATCGATCGATGTCACTTCGATCGATCGATGTCATCGATCGAAGTTGATCAGAGAGCTTCGATGTTTCTGTCTCACATCAGTCGATCACTTCGATCGATCGATGTTGACTTCGATCGATCGATGTATCGATCGAAGTTGGACAGAAAGGTGAGGAACGATTCTGACGTACATCGATCGATACATCGATCGATCGATGTATACATCGATCGATCGATGTGATCGATCGATGTCGAACAGCGTGCAGAATCTCTTCAGTTTGAGTGGTTATGTTTCAAATCTGAAACTAACACTATCCTCCTGTTTAAATGAGATCAACTTGTTTTGATCTAACGGTGGTGGGGAGGCAGCTTTGATCTAACGGCCGAGATTTAAACTGTCTTAACCGCTTAACCGAATATGGTTTCCATCTAACGCTCCAGGTTTAAACCTGCTTATCTATCTTCGATCTAAAGGCTGAGATCAAACCTTCCTAATCTAGATAGGAGGTTTTAATCCAACGGCCTAAATCAAACTTCGGTTTTGATCCAACGATCACGGTTCCTTGTTCTTCAACCGACTCCCCTATATAAAGAGGGCTAAGAGTGTTCATTTGAGACACACCAAGCTCTAAGCATTTCATAAGCATTCTGCATTCGTAGCACGTGAGTCTTGCATATTGTCCGGGAGAAGTCAGGACACTCTAGCGTTCGAAGGAGTTCAAGTTCAGCAGTGCCGCTCAACTGAACAGGTACCCGTTGTATCCTGGGAGACGGTTGCTCACACCGGTTGGGCACAGTATACCGGAGCAATACGTCTTAAGGACAGAGTCCTCGACTCGCCCCGGGTTTGATTTATTTTATTGTTTCATATGCACACGTTGTACGACTGCGTCTTGGTACAGGATTGATTGTTTCCAACAGTTCACCACTAGGCAAGTCATAATAGACCAACTCTCCATCAGTTGTTACAAGGATAAGTTTATCCTTTTTCCAGAAGGACAACGGCTTCTCTATCCTTGACGAGGGAGTTATTGAATATTGCTTGATCCATGACTCCTTGAGACCATATTCCTTCATCACCCATACATTCACGATATCACCACTTTCATCCGATTCATCTGTAAATGACACCAAAGCCATGGTGGATTCATCGACCACAAAAAGGCATTTCAATCTGTAGCATTCAAAATCATGCAAATCTTGAGGAAGTTGCATTTCCTGGAACCTCTCCGTGCTCATATTGAAAGCAAGTATAAACTCATCATGAGGCTTAGACAAAAACATTGCCACCCAGTGGACGCATCCATGGAAGAAGATAGGAGGATAACGCGGATCTGTATAATAGTTAAGCGTCTTACCCAATCGCTTCCACGAATTGGTGCTTAGAGCATATATTTCAGCTTCATGGTATTGACTATCAGGATCATATATCTTCCTATCTTAGTACTCGACAATTTTAACCACCTTATAATCGTTTGTTGTCTCGTCGAATCCAAATCCAATGGCTTCTGTTTGACAATGAAATCCACTCGGACAGCCAAAAGGTCGGGCAGGGAGGGTTCTACATTCTCTTAAAGCAGGATTCAGTAAACCAATATCTTTCCTATTAGTAACGCAAACTATACCATTAGCATAACCGGCGAAAACCAACGATACATCTGGATAAGCATGCTTATCAAAATCAAAATCAAAATCAGGAGTCGCAGTCAGAACACTTAGGGGCTTGAAACCGCAATAACAATTCAGAACGTGTTTACCGATGTGGCCACTGTTTGCAGGCTTGACCAAACGTTTCACGAGGAGATGCTCATCGCTCTGGCCAGCATCGCTCTGGCCAAGCCGTAACGCGAGATGCATATCAATAAACTTAGGGCTTTTGATCAATAAGATGGTCCATTTGATTAGTCAATTAACAAAGGAACAATATTTTTTATGAAATCTGATAAGATGGTCCATTTTATTAGTCAATTATCATATGGAACAAGATGGACTATCATATCTAGGCAAAAAAATTAAGTAAATCGTCAACAAATAAAAAATATAGACTAGGCGCTAAAAGTATATTCATGCGTTTAAAAGTTTTGTCGTTTTTCCGTAAATATCCGTAATTGATGAAAAAAATAGAAGAGCGAAAAGTTTTAAAAATTATCTTTTTCTCATCTACACTGTTATCTCGGTGTGCATAAAAATCCAATTTTAACAATTCCTTCACTTACTTATATGTGGATGTAAAAAGTCTGACAATTTTTGCACACGTATACATTTGTGTTGGTTGTTTTGATAATCATTATTCACAATATTTTTAAACTATCTAAGCAAATAACACAAAATATCGTGATTAATGTGCCTCAAACACCGTGATTGCGGAATACATAATACGCATCCTAAAACAATATAAGGAAACCATTCATCACAATAATTATTATCAGTCTGGTGTATATGACACCATGATGCGCGGTGTATGTGTTAAGCAACAACACTCCGACATGAAGGTGTAGACTTTATACATAGAACACAACCAAAATACATCCTTTAGCATTTCAGGTTATTTAAAAAAAAGGAAAAAATTTGTAACACGAAGCAAATATATTTAAACAAATGGCCTTGAGCATATGTTCTCTAACATTACATAGATTCGTTTCAACATTTTATAGTAAGGCGCAATTCATCCAAATTGAGAAGTCTGACCCACTAAATTAGTCCAACATTTCTAAAATTTTGCAAGTTAAGAAAATAGTAAGGCGCAATTCATGAATAAAAACGGTCTATGGTTGGTTTAACATTTCATTGCAATTTTTGGGTCTTTCTAGCTTTCGATTTTTTCAAGTTGTATCAGACCAACAAGCCTTCCTTTGCCATTTACTGGTTGGTTAAGTCAGGTTTTTAAAACATTGCTACCGCTCGTGTGAAACCATATTTTCTAACTTAGAAAAATCATGATTCAACCTTGCTCACAATTTTATAAAATAAATCAATAAAAATAGAACCTTACTTACACTTAAATACGGTTTCGAATAATTCAAAATTACAAAAAAAATTAATCGCCATGCTTCAAGTCTCATATGCATGGTCCACTTTATTACTACATTATCAGAAAGATTTCTAGGACAAAAAGATTTCATTCTCACAAAGACCAAATCACAATGCAGTGCCCATTTGGGACTTAAATGCAGGATCATTATAGTAATAGATGACCAGGATATATATATATATATATATATATGTACGTATATGTATATGTATATGTATATATACGTAAATATATGTGTGCACGCGCGTCCGCATATATGTAAATATATATGTGCGCGCGCGTCCGCACACACATGTACATGTCTATGTATGGACACACACACATATAGACACACACACAATATATGTGTGTGTATGCGCATGTGCTCACGTGTGCGTGTGAGGCATGCGTGCGTGCATGTATGTATATTTAGAAAAGACATACCACAATATTTGAGAACATAAGATTTTGCATACGAGTAAAAATGAAACTTGATTGAAATCTTCTTGACATAGATCTCTCCCTAAACGACTAATTTGATAGAGTAATTCATTGGTCTTTCCCCCCAAAAAACTGCATAGTATTTATGAAATTTACACAATTAATTACGAAATTTACATACGCATTGAGTAAAAAAGTTATATAACTTTTGCAAACATAAACAATATTTTCCCACACATATATAAAGGACTCTATTATGTTTTTATCTGGAAGCCAAAAAGTTGCTCAACCCAAAGAGCAAACTTTGGAACAAATATTTAAGTTCCAAATTACAATATATCACATACTTCAATAAAGTTTTATTCAGTTTTTTTTTTCTCTTATGCTTTTCATCTTTTCGTCGAAATAACTTTTGCTTAAATAATTATACTATTTGTAAAAACCAATTAGATCATATTAAAGAGTTCATTTGAAGATCAAAACAAAGAATAGTATTACATATTTTATATTGTTTATATATTATATAATCTTTATTGAATCCCAAAATTTAAATCAAATAGCTTCAAACACAATTATAATGAGAAGTTAGAAATTACTATTATAATAGGGTTCCAAACGGGAAGAATTCGCAAGACTCTTCCATGTAATACAAAGGATAACTACATATATATGTATACACTAGGGGCACGAACTGCGTATTTGTAAATACAATTTTACTTGGTAGTTGTTATAATAAAACCGACTGTAATGAATGACACATGTGAGGTTTCTATAATAGGTTAGAGAAAATGAATAATATATGCGAGGCTCCCTATGTTTTTTAAACAATTTAATTCATCGATATTTTAGTCTTTTCATTTATTGAGATCATATCATATCGAGATTATATCATATCTTAACCCCTTATCTTGTTTCACAACGTCCTATCTTATATTTTCAATATCATGTCTACTTTATTGTTAATTGTTAAGATATAAATTTAGGTGGTTGTAATCCCTTTCCAAGATCATAGGAGATTTGTTCATAGATGTCTATGTATACCATTCTGTACAGTAAGACTAACACACATATATGAGAAACAATTTTTGCTCACAAGTTTTCATGGTATAGATCAATAAACCGGTCATGTCCTTTTTCTTTTTGGCCGTTTCTCTCCCGTCTAACAAATTCGTTGGACTTGTTCTCCATTCCTTCCTCGTCATATATCGACAATCATGGCTGGGCAATCTTTCGTTATTCAAACACTACCTGACTAAAAATCCCCATGCTACCTACACCTTTGTGATCACCTCGGCCTTATATTTGTTACTCAACCATTGAATGAGAAGAGAGAATTATTTTTCATGGAGAAAAGCATTTTTAAATGCACTCTGGTCTAAAAAAAGAGGGTTTTCTCGATTGGGTCAATCGGACGCTCAGAAATCAACTATGTCAACTACTCAGTCTGAAAGCAATATCGAATGCCTTCGCCAAGGAGCACTAGGGTGCGGCCGCCCTTGCAGAGACGCCACATGAAGTTTGGGTCGACCTTGAGGAGCGATTCACTCAAGGAGCAGTTACCTGAGTTTACGAATTGCGGCGCACAATTACTGCACTTCGACCTGAAAAATCTTTTGGGGGAGTTGCAGTCCTTTGACATTGTACCCACATAGAGAAAATAAGAGAAAATGAGATGGTATTTGATTTTCTAACAGGGCTTGATGAAGTTTTGAACACGGTACATTCTCCTATCCGAAGTATTGAACATTTGCCAAATTTTGGCTGTGTATATCACATTGTGAGACATCGATGAATCAAATAGAGCGACATGGATCGATCGACATATAAATCAGTCTCTAGATTTGAGACGTAAATCGATCGATGCCAGTATAATTTGAAATAATTTATTTAATATGTGATAAGTGTGCAAGCATTTTTGTAAGACATATGATTTCCTTTATATATAATAAATTTTTTGTAATATCTCATTTATATTTCTTATGATATGCTTAAACTTGATACAATGTTGTGTCATTAACTTGCCATGAAAGTTTTTACAACTTACCACACGGACAAAAGAGTACTTTTGAGTTTTTGGAGGGCTATATCTCAAGGGAGGTGTATAAGGATGAAAAGGCACAAAGATAGAGTATCATTGCGAGTTTCTTTGGTATAAATGGTTTTCAAGGGCATTTTGGTCACTTTGGATACAGACATTTTGGACATTTACACAAGCTTATTTTTTGTGTAATACTAATGTTTGCTTTATGAATTTCTTATATATGATATTCATGGTGTTAATGATATTCATGGTCTTTATATATACATCAACCATGTTTTACACGGACTTCGGCTTTCTTGGAATTCTTATTATTAAAGTGTAACATTTATTTTGTCATATTATATGGTCTTCGTGGTATTCGTATATACATTATTCTTTGCTTCTCTACTAACATTATTGACAAAATATTTGTCATATTTTTAGGAGAAAGTCGGCCACCTTTAAATGGAGAATTAGTTTGGATCAAATGGTGATATTCACCATGTAATCTATCATCACCATTATCCAAATTCTTAATTATAAAGTCGGTTTCCCCACTCATTTTTAAACATGAAAAAAGGTTCACATATGTATGTATGAGGTGGACAAATTAAATTTTGACATATAAGCAAGACTACTCTTCATGTACCAACCAAACACTCCAAGATGACTTGTTGGTAAAAAGTTACACACTTGACACTTAAGGTGGCATATATTTCGATTTTGGGAAGCTAAAATGCAGCTGAATTGGGCAGTTCTTATCATTTCAAGTTGTTATTGTAGTTGACCAAAAGTTAGAGAAGAAAAATATTATCCAAACTACTTGCTTTTATCAGAAAATTGTAGAAATTATGTCAATTTTCTGCTGAATTTTTTGGTCATAGAGGGGGAGGTGAGGTGTTCCAATTGCATCTCTTAGAAGTGCCAAATATAGAAGGTGGTGAAGTGCTCATCCAAATTGACAACTTCTTTCGATATTGAATGTTCATAAACTATCTCTAGATATTAAATTATGCAGAGATATGTCAAATTAACTTCTTTATTTGGATTGAAGTCTATAAATACAAAGAGCAAAATGTTTTGAAGATATACTTTTAATACACTTCTAATTTGCTTTGAAAGAGACTTTTTGAAAGACTTAGAAAACATGCAAGATTTCTTCTTCTCTCTTATTCTTCCTCTGATATTAAATAATTCAAATAAACAAGTTTAATCTTGTTCTCATAGACAAAATGAAAATAATAACCCGTTATACCATGGAACGCGTTTGCCGCGTGGCCTACCTTGCTCAATAGTGGAGACAATTTTGCTTTAAAAATAGTAACATTTGTTACGTGTCATCTATTTTCCTTCTTTCTCTTTAATTTTTTGTAATTCTTGTCTACATTTTTCTTTACAAAGGAAACTTCATCTTCTTGGGAATTATTTCTTTGATGTTCTCTTCCAACCTCTATAAACTTCAACATTGTTTGTTAATATCGTCAATGGTTTATCATCTTTCATATCTTCCTATTCTAAATTTCCAACACGAAGCTACTGGTGGCTGGGCATATGACTTGATTACTAGTTTTATTTAGGCGTCGCTTAGGCATTAAAATGATGTTAAATTGTAACATAGAACACTTATAAAATAGGGGAAGTCACCACCCAGAGATAATTACGTGTAGCGATTTTATTGTTTAATTCGATTGAGCTCACCATTCATAATAGTTTTTGTGTATAATTCGATTTTGGAACGGTAAGAACATGTTTGGTTCTCAATTGCAACTTGTGTAAAATTTTCCTTCTTTGAAGTCCGTTCCAACATTCAAGAGTTGTTAAGGAACAAAAGATTTCCAATTGAGATGAAGTCGATTCAAGGCAACCCCCCTTCACTCTTAACATCCAAACTGCCGTTTCTTTTCTTCCTTTTTCCTCATAATATAGATCGCAATTGATTTATTAAAAGCTATTGTCACCCTGTAGTTGTGGATTAAAGGTGTTTCCGGTGAACCAAATTTTCGCGTTCGCGCTAGTGTCTAGGAAGGGGCTAGATTATTTTGCGATGCAATCTTACTCTATATTTTGTGTAAGATGTTGTTTCTGCGATTCGAACTCGTGACCTCAAGGTCATAAAACAGCAATTTTACCAGTTGTTCCAATGCATCTACTCTTTCTTTGCAGATTCAACATGCAAAAGCAATATCTCATAGCATTACAAAATAATATAATTTAATATAGTTTTAGTTTGTCTAGACCGACCTAGATGTTTCTCAAATTTGAGACCTTTTGGTTGAGAATTATACCATTAGATGAGAATATGATTGGGAAGTCTTTTAGAGCTTAATATGTCATTTTCCTTGGCCGTTAGTCTGGAAAGTAAATAGATTGTCATGCCTGACGGCGTCAAAAGATTCTATTGTGAAAATGCATCGGGTTTTCATACCTCTTTCTATGGTTTTTTAGGAAAACAAATTGTGAGCAGGGCCCCTTCTAAGATTTCATAATCAGCAAATTTCTTCAGTGTACCAAAAGTGCTATGCATCGTCCTCTTTTCATCATTCCTTTCCATCATTGTTGTGTGAGTTACAATTATATGAAGTTTTTTGTTAAAATAAATTGATTATAATCACGAAAACAAACAAACATAACCTTGATTATTATCTTTTCTGGTATCTATGTACTAAGCTGGCCAGCTAAAGCAAATAAGTTAGCATGCTATTTGGATTATATACATATATATCGGAAGGGTCCCAAAATGCAAACCACGAAGATGATTTCAACATCCTCTAGAACACATTCTTCGTTTATTTTGGAATATGATAGAATAAAGTAAAATGCTTATTAGATTGGCTGCGTTTACCGTTGATCGACACAACTTGACGCAATTTTTATTATAAGCCATCGAGAAACAACCTCTGTGTATATTCGTGAACTGGATCGCTTAATATATATTATTGAAAATTTATAGTTTTTGTATTTTAGCAAATAAATTCATTCCTTAATACGCTAGCACATCGTTTGTATACATATACATATAGAGCCGGAGGTATTAGTGGAATCAAAGCCTATATCCTTTAAGATGGAGGTATTGTTTGAGTGTCTCTCACCCTCTCCGGATTTTATCGATAGCTTTTGATGTCGTTGATATATACTTGGTATGTGTGTTGTATGTATTTTAGCAAATAAGGATACTAGTATGGGCAATTCTAGCAACTCAGGCAACTCAGTGCCTTTTACCTATATATGTTGGAAGTCCTAGTTCCTTCCCCTAGCATTTGACTCCGGCCATTGCCATCGGATTTGGATCACCTCACCTCAAAATCCCTTACTCCTCTTCTTACCGCACGACACGTAGCATCAGAGGAGGGTGGTGAAACTAGATGAGAGTAACTCGCATCTAATCTCATCATCCTCCTCCTACTGACACATGTCGTGCAGTGGATGAATGGGTGAATAATCTTGAGTGAGGGGATCTCATCCCGTTGCCATCTCTTCTGCCCTACCTCTCCTCCCATTATCGTTTGATTTTTTGCTTAAAAAATAAAACGCCTCTACGTTTCGACATATCTTGAGAGGAATAAATATCGTATATTCCAATATCTGTAGAAACCTGCAAAAAAAAAGAAAAAGAAGATGATCAAGGCTCGATTTCACCCATGATTTCACCCATGATTTTTGAGAACACGTTGGCTATGTTCTCTTTTTTTTTTTTCTTCGTTCTTTCGTTCTGTTCATTGATTGATGTTCATGAATCATGAGAGTATGCACCTCTGCTTCTTTCGTCTGCTTTATTCTTTTTTGTTTTTTTTAAGTTTTCTACTGTTCAATAATAAATAGCCATGTTAATTCATGAAAATTTCCTTTCTTTTCTTTGAGAAAGTTAAGTTGCATCTGGGAATTGCTGTATCCTTAATTTTTTTAGTGTTATTTTTGGATTTGCATTTTCCACATGGTAATAGAAATAAATTCAGTGTGTAAGACCGGTAGAGAAAATTCGAGCTATAATCGATCCGATAAATGAATTGGAGGATTACTTGAACTCTGGCGAACTCGAATTCGAGCCAAAAATTAACCTCATCATGAACTCGGATTCGAGTTCGAGCTTTAATAAATAAATTCAAATCGAACTCAATCTTATGTATGTTGTTAGAATTTGGCTCGTTTTAACCTTACCTGATACAACGGATAAGCCAATTGTCTATTATATCCTAAAAATCCAAAAAATTCAAGTCTTAGTGCTTCTTTACCATTTATAAACACACACGTTTTAATTTCTTCCTACCAAATGAACCGTTCACCACAATATAAAGTTCACATACATATCCATTCAATTTCGAAATACAGAGATCATTAAAAGTAATGGATAATCCACATACTGATAAACCATAACCAGATCGTCAGCTAATCAATAACCGTCAACGGTTTAATCCCGAAAGCCCAATATATTGAAGCACTGTAGTTCAGCGGTTTGGTGCCTAAGAATGGCTGTCCGACCTCAGCAGCACCTCAATAGGGCAACATGACGCCTTATAACATCGAAGAATCTATTAAGGTTTGCACCTCGGCATTAACTTCAGCGTATGTTCAAATGCTGCACTCCGGACTACTACATTTAATCCAAAGCCATGCACTTCGGCAAGGCTCAGCTGCGTATCACAGCAGCTAGCGCACTTCGGCAGAAGACAGCTATGTGCCACAGCAAGATAAACCCCTTACGATATTATTTCAAAGGACCCTAAAACGGAAGTATTTCTCCGATATATCGACTACAGCTGTTTGGTCTTCCTGAACACGCCAAGGTCACAACAGCCGGCTTATCTGTTACGTCAACCAAGCCGGCCTATTGGTCACATCAGTCGACCTATTAATCACATCAGCAGACCTATCACGACTTATCTGTTACGTCAACCAACTGTAGCGCCCCGCCCGAAACCAAAGTTTCGGCTCAGTGCACCCGCCATACTCTACTCCATAGAGTACAAGACGTCGATACCATACATGTGCATGTCAACATGAATTATAATCAATATAGCGGAAGCATCTTAAAATAAGCTCACGACATGCAATAATATTATTACAAACCATTCACATCCACACAACCACAAATACAGCATCTCACGATAATTTTTATTACATCACAATAAAATAAAGCTCACACAACAGGTACATAGCTTCAGCCTACATCTTCGCTCACGGATACTCTATCTGGGGTTCCTCCTCAAAGAACACGGCATCAGGGTTCCTGTTCTCTGAAATGTTAAGAGGCAAGTATGAGCGATAACCACCATCTTTTAATCGCTCAGCAAGTATTCTTTATAGATACTTCATGTGGATCATACATGGAGAGACAAGTAGTAATAAAGTAACAATATACATAATTACATCTCCATTTATAATGACAGCATTATATATAAGAATAAAATAGAACATAAGCTTTTGCATCATACCTTATGGGTCGTGTCATTCTTCCTCAGCATATCCTTAGCCTACTTTCCGTACTTGAACGCTAATCCATCTTATATTAAGATCATAGCTTGCAATCATCACTTCTACGTGCATAATCTTCCTTAGTCATCTTAAGGCATCATGATTGAACAAATATACTAATCACCACCTAAGGGACATGATCATGACATGATGCATAAAACGTGACTTTTCATAAAATGGCTTTTCGTAAACATGGCTTTTCATAAAATAACTTTTCGTAAACATGACTTTTCATAAACATGACATTTCATAACTTGACATGATTTTCATAACTTACGCAAAATGACATATTCATAACTTGCATAACATGACATTTTCATAACATGAAAACATAACATTTTCATCATTGGCTATAGCACTTTTCATAAGAATAATAACACACGACATACCGATCGATTCCCCATATAGTACATGTACGACATAAACATCATAAACATATGTACATGTACCAACGGTGATGAGCTATGACGGAGATCCTATGTCCCAGACCCGGTGTTACACTCGGCCATATACGTAATCATATGCCCCTGACATCTACCACCCCGGTACCGATGTCACGCCGGCAAACATAACATAGTCATAATCATGAACATAACATAACATATCATGTGTCAATGAAATCGATCGTCTCGTGTTTATTATTCACATGCATATAAACTTTTAAAAAACGATATGCACAAGACAACTTTTAAAACTTTATTTTCGTGCAACATGAGACTTGTTCATATGAACTATTATGGTAGTCTACATCTTATAACATCCTCGTTTACTTATTTTCATACTACATATCATAACTTAAAGAAAATCCTACTTTGACCATCAAGTGGCCATTCGGCCATAGTAAGCCAAAACAGCCCATTTTTCTCATTTTTCATCCAACACTACTTTCTTAATTTGTATTTCCAAATACAGCTCATATTCCAACACTTAAGGGAATCAACCTTAAATTCCTAATTTCTTCTACTTCTCACTTACAAGTACCTCAACATATATCATACTTTATTTATTACCACACATTTTACATATAAGTGTCCATAACATTTAACTTTAAGAAACATTTTTGAATTCTTAAATGGCCTTTAAGGCCGAATGTATATATATACTTGTATATATACACATTTCATAGTAATACATTTTTATGCCTATATATATACATATATATTCTATATAAGGTAACATGCATTTCTAATACATTAATGGGCCTTGTTTATATATAAAGGATCATGTTTGAATATATTCTTTAACATGTCACAATTCATTTCTTCATTTTTATACTATAGGCTGAAAGTTTGGCCTAGTATTATACCTATTTATATTTCATTTTTCTTTCTTTTATGTACATGTTGTAAGTTGTATATATATATATATATTGCTTTTTATCCTTTTCCTTAATCTTAAGATCATAACAACTAGAAAATATATATAAACATAAACATGATGGAAAACATACAAATGTACTTCTTGAGCCATATTCATCATCTATTGCACATCTTGTGGATGGAATGATGAAACTCAAATGAAATACTCAAATAGGCCACGTGGGCGTGTATTTGTGGTGTATGTATGAAGATGATGATCATCAAACAACCATTTAGACCATGTATATAAATCATGCTTATGATGCATACATAAACATGTTAAGGACATGATCTTGAAACATATGAACACTAAAATACATAAACATACAAACATGATGATCATCATAAAAGAATACATATTTAAAACATCAAAAGTTGTATTCTTTGTATACCTCTCTTAAGGTTCTTTACTTCATATCATTCGTTCAAAGTTTATATCTATTTGTATATATATGTATATTACTGTATGTATGCACTTATATATGTGTGTGTATATATATATATATATATATATGATTAACAGTGTATATATATATTTTGCATTTAAATATATATATATAGCCTTATATATATATATATATTTACATATATTTATATATTTATAACATTTACAATCATAGGTCTTTCGTATTCTTATGACAAAACTTGAACATACTACATGATGATCCCATTTTTAATATAAACATAAATATTGAATTTGAAATCTATTAAGGGTCTAGGAAGAGTACTTGCCTTGGTTCACCTTTCTTACACTTAGAAGATGGTTCCTTCACTTGGTTTGGGAGAGAGTTCTTCTTCCTTCCTTCCTAGGTATACACGGTTTTTAGGGTTTAAAAGGAGGGTTAGTGAGCAACTTATGAAACTAATTATAGGGAAGAATCAAACTTAAACTTTATAAAGTTCTTACCTTGGTTTCTTTTGATTCTAGATGCTACAACCTTCTTGAATCTTTCTTAGTTGATGGAGTGTTTATGGTACTTGATTTGAGTGATGTTGGTGTGAAGAAAGGAGAAGAAAATCTTCTCCTTGTTTGAAGGCAAAACTTTCGGCCACTATAGGGAACAAGGGGGTGTTGGAGTGTTCTTGAGTTTTTCCTTGGAGATAGTATGAAATTGGTTGGTTGAAGATGCAATTATGTGAGAGGTTAAAGAAGAAATAATTTTCTACTTTTCTAAGGGGGGTGGCCGGCCAAGCATGGAGGGAAATGGGGTGGGAGACAAACTTTTGGCAAGTATGGGTTGAAGGGATGGGTTAAGGTAAGATTCTTGATCATGCTATTATTTTAATCTAAGTGTAAGACAAGTTGTCTTCACTTTTCTTTTTCTTTTTTCCTTTTCTTTTACTTTGTATGTATATAATTGTTTTTCTTTTATTTAATGTAGTATAAAATTGTTGTGTCATGTATTTCTTTTTGATTTAATTTATCCTAATAGTTGAAGTTGTTACCAACTAATTTAATTGGGGTTTTTTTATTGTATAGACTCAAACGTTTGTGATATTTTTGCTAATGTATTTGGTATACCGGTCTAGTTTTATGAATCGTACACTTACGAAATTATATTTACGGTATTGGAAGTGGTTACGACATAACGAATTTTCTGGGCTGTAACATTCTCCCCCCTTATAGAAAGTTTCGTCCTTGAAACTTACGTACCTCATACGAAAAGTTGTGGATATTGCTTCTGCATTTGCTGTTCCGGCTCCAAAGTCGCTTCTCGTTCCGTATGATTACTCCACTGTACTTTCACGAAGGGAATTGTCTGTTTTCTCAGCACCTGTTCTTTACGGTCCACGATCCGTGTAGGAACTTCTTCATACGTAACATTATCCTTAATGGTTACGGTCTGTTGCTCCAGTATATGATCCGGATCGTGTACATATCGCCGCAACTGAGATACGTGAAACACATTATGTACCTGGGATAAAGTAGGAGGTAGGGCCAACCGATATGCAACCGCTCCAACTTTCTCTAATATCTCGTAAGGACCGAAAAATCTAGGGCTCAGTTTTCCTTTAATCCCAAATCTAATCACGCCCTTGGTCGGTGAAACCCGCAAATATACTTTCTCGCCTACTTCAAACTCAATCGGTCGTCTTTTTGTATCCGCCCAGATTTTGCTACGGTCTTGAGCATCTTTCAATCTATCACGTATCACCTTGATCTTTTCCAGAGTTTGCTCCACTAGTTCCGGACCCATAATAGTTCTTTCGCCAACTTCATCCCAATATAATGGAGATCGGCATTTTCTTCCATACAATGCTTCAAAGGGTGCCATACCAATAGAACTGTGATAGCTGTTATTGTAAGAGAACTCAATTAACTTCACTGATTTGTCCCAGCTAACCTTGAAATCCAAAGTGCAAGCACGTAGCATATCTTCCAATGTTTGTATGGTACGTTCTGACTGTCCATCGGTCTGCGGATGAAATGTTGTACTCATCCGGAGTTCGGTACCCATGGCATTTTGGTAAGCTCTCCAGAATCGCGAAGTAAAACGTGGATCTCTATCGCACACGATACTGACAGGTGTTCCATGTAGACTGACTATCTCATTCATATAGATACTCACCAGCTTTTCTATGGATGTCTGGATTGACATGGATAAGAAATGTGCCGATTTAGTGAGACGATCCACGATTACCCAAATCGTATCATTACCATTGCGGGTCTTAGGAAGTCGGGTAACAAAATCCATCGTAATATGCTCTCATTTCCACTTCGGATTCTCTAATGGCTGTAATAGTCCTGCCGGCCTCTGATGTTCTGCTTTAACTTGTTGACAAGTATGACATCTCTCCACAAACTCCACAATGTGTCGCTTCATGCCGTTCCACCAATAATTTCTTTTAAGATCCTGGTACATTTTTGTTGCTCCCAGATATATGGACAATCTCGAGTTGTGAGCTTTCGTCATGATCTCTCTTTTAATTCCATCAATGTTTGGCACGCACAATCTCTCTTTGAACCAAAGACTACCATCATTATGCAACTGAAAATCCTTCACCGGTCGTTCTTCAAACTGCTTGACAATGATCATTAACTCAGGATCATTCTTTTGCGCCTCTTTAATCCTATCAATTAAAGTGGGAGTGATCATTAATTTAGCCAGAATATTTTCAGTTGAGTCAACCACAACCAATCCGAACTTGGCTATCTCTCTCTAGAGGCATCTACCTAGCATGACTTGACTTCCTACTCAATGCATCTGCCACTTTATTCGCCTTACCCGGATGATAATGGATAGCGAGATCATAGTCTTTCATCAACTCCAACCATCTTCGCTGCCTCATGTTTAGTTCTTTTTGGGTGAAAAGATATTTCAAACTCTTGTGATCCGTGTAGATTTCGCATCTCTCTGCACATAAATAATGTCTCCATATCTTAAGTGCAAATACAACTGCCGCTAATTCCAGATCATGAGTGGGATAATTCTGTTCATAGGGTTTCAACTGTCTTGACGCATATGCGATTACTCGTTCTTTCTGCATTAATACACAACCTAGTCCATTCTTCGAAGCGTCGCTATATACCATGAATCCCTCTCCTGATATTGGTTGTGCTAATACCGGTTCCGATGTTAATTTCTTCTTAAGTTCGGTGAAGCTCTGTTCGCAATCAGAAGTCCAATCATATCGCGTCTTTTTCTGCGTCAATCAAGTTAATGGAACTGCAATCCGTGAGAATCCCTCAACAAACTTCCGATAATAACCTACAAGTCCTAAGAAACTCCTTACCTCAGTCACATTTGTCGGCCTCGGCCATTCCGTAATAGCCTCAATCTTTTTCGGGTCTACTGGGATACTATCCTTAGACACAATATGACCCAAAAATGCAACACTATGGAGCCAAAGTTCGCACTTGCTGAGTTTAGCATATAACTGCTTCTTTTTTAATACATTCAGTGTTATTCTTAGATGCTCTGCATGGGTCTCTTCATCCGGTGAGTATATTAGAATATCGTCAATAAATACCACCACGAACTTATCCAACTGATCCTGAAATACTGTGTTCATCGAATCCATGAATGCTGCGGGTGCGTTGGTCAATCCAAATGGCATCACTAAGAATTCATAATGTCCATATCTTGTACGAAAAGCAGTCTTAGCGATATCTTCCGACTTGATCTTCAATTGATGGTAACCAGAGCAAAGGTCAATCTTGCTGAACACTTTAGCACCCTGTACGAAAGATTATATTGATATTTATAATAGTTATATGTTATGTAATTATTTAAATTACTTACTCTTAATTGATCGAACAAATCATCGATTCGAGGCAGTGGATATCTATTTTTGATAGTGATCTTATTCAGCTTTCGATAATCGATGCAGAGTCGCATGCTGCCATCTTTCTTCTTAACGACAACACTGGAGCTCTCCATGGTGATACACTTGGCCGTATAAACTTCTTATTTATCAATTCTTGCAACTATGATTTCAATTCCTTTAATTCAGCTGGGCCCATTCTATACGGTGCCTTTGAGATTGGTTCAGCTCCTCGAACGACATTAATCTCAAATTCAATCTCCCTGTCCAGAGGCAATCCTGGTAAATCATCTGGAAATACATCTGTGAACTCCTTAACTACTGGAATACTGTCAATTGATGGGGTCTCGGAATCCTTGCCAAGAGCATACAACAGGAATCCTTCGCTACCTTTCTTCAGTGATCGAAATGCTTTTGCTGCTGTCAGATAAATATTCTGTGGTATCTTTTTCATCTTGGAGTTCCCTTGATAAATCACTTCTTCTCGCATTGGATCCTTAATCATCACACGCTTACCATGACAATCAATGTAGGCATGGTGTTTGAACAACCAATCCATGCCTAGAATAAGGTCGAAATCCCCAATCTGTATAGGAATTAGGGTAACTTCGAACTTCTGTCCTCTCATTTCTATCTCGCAATTCTTATATATATGATGTGAAATGATCACCTGATCACCAGCTGCTTGAACGCGATAAGGCGTATCCAGCCTAGTCGGACAACTATCAAGGTTCTTAGCAAATCTTTTCGATACAAAGGAATGGCTTGCACCACTATCAAATAATACGTTGGCAGGTATGTTGTTTGTTAATGTAACACCTGAAGCAATTCATAATTCAAATATGCAATCCCTAAGCAAGCAGATAATATCATAAACTTTTCAAAATGAAATATACCTGTCACAACGTCTGGGCATCCAGAACCTCCTCATCTGTCATCACATGTACTCTGGCATTGGCCCTTGGACCATCTCTCTGCTGAGGTACGGTCCTCTGGGGTCCCTTCCTGGGCTCAGGACAATCTTTGATCATGTGGCCAATCTTACCACAGTTAAAGCAAGCTCCAATCTTCAGCAAACATTTCCTATATGCGGTTTCTGGCACTTAGGGCATCTCGGAATCGGATTCGCCTGTGGTGGACGTTGCGGCTGATAATTCTGTTGACGTGTACCTCCATCATCTCCTCTAACAGTCTTAGCCCCTTTACCAAACTGACCATCTCCAAACTCTTGGGGTCTCTTGCCCCGGGTATCAGCATCACACCTAATAATGTCCCTCTCTACTCGATAGCAGGCATCTAGTAATTCACTAAAATCTTGGGTTGGCATTCACAATCCATGTGCGAATGCGTGGGTTCAGTCCTCTCTCAAACTTGATCATCTTCAGTTGTTCATCCCCCATAATCGCTGGAACATATCTTCCCAATGCAGTAAATCGGTTAGCATAGTCTGCCACTATCATACCAGACGTCTGGACTAGAGACTCAAACATCCCTATCTTCTGTAAGGTAACTGATGGTGGAATATAGAATTTGCAGAACTCTTTCAGAAATCGTTCCCAAGTAACTGGAGCTGGCAAATGCTGTAAATTAGTGGTCCACCATTGATCGGCTTCACCAATCAGAAAAAAGCTTGATAACATGTGCTTTTATCTCCTCTGGTACTTGAATCAGCTCAAAATTATTCTGTACTTCTTTTAGCCATTTCTCGGCTATGTTAGGGTCAGATCCACCTACAAAGTTAGGGATGCGGGCCTTCTTTATTTCTCCGTAGAAGAAACGAGTACCTTGTTATGGTGGAGGTGGTGGCGGTGGCGGTGGAGGTGCCGCATGATTTTGGTGGCCATTGTTACCTACCACCTGTCCTATCTACACCAAAGCTTGCAGAACAGCCTGCTGAAAATCTCCTTGACCCTGCTGTTGTGGGGGTGGAGGCACATGCTCAGTGTAAAGTGGAACCGTTCCTGTCTGCGGGGGTATCTGTGGTGATGGAGGAGGGGGTAACTGTGCAGGTCTGTCAGCGCACGGTCTACCTCTAGGTCGTGAAGACATCCTATCGAAAGCAGTATCATTATTAATAATTTACAGAAGAAATAAATTTGTCTTCCTGCTTAGTTAAAAAAAATTGTAAAGTAAAAAAAAAAAATTATTTTTTTAATTGAGGACTTAATAGTCCAAGTAAAATTTTAAATTTCATCTAGCTATCCCTAAACATTCTAAGGATCCTAATCTAGGGATATCATTCTTGGTCTAAGATCATAACTTAAGTTCTAGGATCATCACTTAACTTCTAAGTGCTTACTTTACTGTTCCTGCCGTGGATCTAGAGCCTTTGCTCTGATACCAACTGTAGCGCCCCGCCCGAAACCAGAGTTCCGGCTCAGTGCACCTGTCATACTGTACTCCATAGAGTACAAGGCGTCGATACCATACATATGCATGTCAACATGAATTGTAATCGATATAGCGGAAGCATCTTAAAATAAGCTCACGACATGCAATAATATTATTACAAACCATTCACATCCACACAACCACAAATACAGCATCGCACGATAATTTTTATTATATCACAATAAAATAAAGCTCACACAACAGGTACATAGCTTCAGCCTACATCTTCGCTCACGGATACTCTATCTGGGGTTCCTCCTCAATGAACACGGCATCAGGGTCCCTGTTCTCTGAAATGTTAAGAGGCAAGTATGAGCGATAACCACCATCTTTTAATCGCTCAGCAAGTATTCTTTATATATACTTCATGTGGACCATACATGAAGAGACAAGTAGTAATAAAGTAACAATATACATAATTACATCTCCATTTATAATGATTGCATTATATATAAGAATAAAATAGAACATAAGCTTTTGCATCATACCTTATGGGTCGTGTCATTCTTCCTCAGCATATCCTTAGCCTACTTTCCGTACTTGAACACTAATCCATCTTATATTAAGATCATAGCTTACCATCATCACTTCTACGTGCATAATCTTCCTTAGTCATCTTAAGGCATCATGATTGTACAAATATACTAATCACCACCTAAGGGACATGATCATGACATGATGCATAAAACATGACTTTTCATAAAATGGCTTTTCGTAAACATGGCTTTTCATAAAATAACTTTTCGTAAACATGACTTTTCATAAACATTACATTTCATAACTTGACATGATTTTCAAAACTTGTGCAAAATGACATATTCATAACTTGCATAACATGACATTTTCATAACATGAAAGCATAACATTTTCATCATTGGCTATAGCACTTTTCATAAGAATAATAACACACGACATACCGATCGATTCCCCATATAGTACATGTACGACATAAACATCATAAACATATGTACATGTACCAACGGTGACGCGCTATGACGGAGATCCCGTGTCCCAGACCCGGTGTTACACTCGGCCATATACGTAATCATATGCCCCTGACATCTACCACCCCGGTACCGATGTCACGCCGGCGAACATAACATAGTCATAATCATGAACATAACATAACATATCGTGTGTCAATGAAATCGATCGTCTCGTGTTTATTATTCACATGCATATAAACTTTTAAAACACGATATGTTCAAGACAACTTTTAAAACTTTATTTTCGTGCAACATGAGACTTGTTCATATGAACTATTATGGTAGTCTACATCTTATAACATCCTCGTTTACTTATTTTCATACTACATATCATAACTTAAAGAAAATCCTACTTTGACCATCAAGTGGCCATTCGGCCATAGTAACCCAAAACATCCCATTTTTCTCATTTTTCATCCAACATTACTTTCTTAATTTGTATTTCCAAATACAGCTCATATTCCAACACTTAAGGGAATCAACCTTAAATTCCTAATTTCTTCTACTTCTCACTTACAAGTACCTCAACATATATCATACTTTATTTATTACCACACATTTTACATATAAGTGTCCATAACATTTAACTTTAAGAAACATTTTTGAATTCTTAAATGGCCTTTAAGGCCGAATGTATATATATATATACTTATATATATACACATTTCATAGTAATACATTTTTATGCCTATATATATACATATATATTCTATATAAGGTAACTTGCATTTCTAATACATTAATGGGCCTTGTTTATATATAAAGGATCATGTTTGAATATATTCTTTAACATGTCACCATTCATTTCTTCATTTTTATACTATAGGCCGAAAGTTTGACCTAGTATTATACCTATTTATATTTCATTTTTCTTTCTTTTATGTACATGTTGTAAGTTGTATATATATATATATATATATATTGCTTTTTATCCTTTTCCTTAATCTTAAGATCATAACAACTAGAAAATATATATAAACATAAACATGATGGAAAACATACAAATGTACTTCTTGAGCCATATTCATCATCTATTGCACATCTTGTGGATGGAATGATGAAACTCAAATGAAATACTCAAATAGGCCATTTGGCCGTGTATATGTGGTGTATGTATGAAGATGATGATCATCAAACAACCATTTAGACCATGTATATAAATCATGCTTATGATGCATACATAAACATGTTACGGACATGATCTTGAAACATATGAACACTAAAATACATAAACATACAAACATGATGATCATCATAAAAGAATACATATTTAAAACATCAAAAGTTGTATTCTTTGTATACCTTTCTTAAGGTTCTTTATTTCATATCATTTGTTCAAAGTTTATATCTATTTGTATATATATGTATATTACCGTATGTATGCACTTATATATGTGTATATATATATGATTAACCGTATATATATATATGTTGCATTTAAATATATATATAGTCTTTTATATATATATATTTACATATATTTATATATTTGTAACATTTACAACCATAGGTCTTTCATATTCTTATAACAAAACTTGAACATACTACATGATGATCCAATTTTTAATATAAACATAAATATTGAATTTGAAATCTATGAAGGATCTAGGAAGAGTACTTGCCTTGGTTCACCTTTCTTACACTTAGAAGATGGTTCCTTCACTTGGTTTGGGAGAGAGTTCTTCTTCTTTCCTTCCTAGGTATACACGGTTTTTAAGGTTTAAAAGGAGGGTTAGTGAGCAACTTATGAAACTAATTATAGGGAAGAATCAAACTTTAACTTTATAAAGTTCTTACCTTGGTTTCCTTTGATTCTACATGCTACAACCTTCTTGAATCTTTCTTAGTTGATGGAGTGTTTATGGTACTTGATTTGAGTGATGTTGGTGTGAAGAAAGGAGAAGAAAATCTTCTCCTTTTTTGAAGGCAAAACTTTCGGCCACTATAGGGAAGAAGGGGGTGTTGGAGTGTTCTTGAGTTTTTCCTTGGAGATAGTATGAAATTGGTTGGTTGAAGATGCAATTATGTGAGAGGTTAAAGAAGAAATAATTTCCTACTTTTCGATTAAGAATTGACCTTAGACATAAGTACTGTTTTTGTCATAAGTGTCGATTATATACTGTGTATGATATTAGAAGTAAGACATTGATCTTAGACTTAAGAAATGATGAGACTAAGATTGATCCTAGAAATAAGTTATGATCCTAAACTTAAGAAGTCGATCGGTTAAGGAACACGTATACCTAAGGTATACCATACAATTTTTCTTACTTACCCTATCTATGTTTTGATCGTAAACCTTTGCATATTCCCTTAGCCGTGATTATAATAAATCTAAGCGAATAATATATAATTAAAATACATAAATTGTAATGCTGATCGGGATGCTCTACCGTATGCGTTGATTGACACATTAACTTGAATAGGCTAGACGGTAACTCGGGCTGCTTCACCATAACAGCAGCATGGAACCTGGTGCCATAGTGGCAAAGTAAAGAGGGCCTATACCCCTACTTGGACGGTAACATCAGTGCAGGCTTAGGGACCATAACTACTAATAAATGAATTATAATAGTATGATAGATACTAAGAGATGATTTATAAAGGAACGATAGAAACTAATTAACGATTAAGCGCTATGATTAGTATAGTTTAGTGATTGATATTATAGAAAAGAATTTAAAGTCCATGGATAAGATGATGAATTGGAGTTATTAAAATAGGTCAAAGATATTAGTCATACTACAGATATTGATTAATTGTGATAAGCGTGCATTAAGATAGTAAAATAGTGGAATGAAATAGCATTACAAGATCGTTGTTTAAGTGTTGAAATCGAGATATTTGGCTTGAATCTAGTAGGCTTGAATTGAAATAGAGCAAGCATGAACAAGTAGTGGTTCAATTTCATGTGATATAGGTTAAAAATTAGCGGGTCAAACGACCAAGTAAAAAGGTATCACTGGGTCAGTGTGGCATACGGAAGCATAGTGAATTAGGACACATTAAGTCGTTCAATATTTAGTGTGTCATGCTAGGATTAGACAAATTAAGATAAAGATTTTATTATGAGTAGACAAACGCTAGACGCATAAGAAACTATACATAGGAGACTTTATTCGAAAATAAGGATGATTCACAGAGATATACGAAATATTAGACTAATATATTTTTTCAAGCAGATAAATATTTTATATAAGCACGTACACCAAAGTATACTTATATTTTACAGGTACTTCAAAAAAATTCCATTCTTTTGGCGACCTTAAAAGGGGAAAACTTTTGAGTGTTGATGTTTTAAGAACGATGTGTATTTCTTGAATTATTCTCAATCTTCTAGTGATAACTATTTTGTCAGAATTTGTTCTATGCCGACGAAGAGTGATGATTAGCATATTGGGGGACTCGATGGATACTTGGGTTGGTTTTTTACCTAGGTAAAAGATAAGATATGATTAGCCATAGGAATTCAGAAATCGTGGATTACAACTATATAAGTGAATGATACATGTAACTAGTGTAAGCGAAATTGAAGGATAATAATCTAAAGTGAGGTTGATATAATGATATCTATGGCATCTACTAAGTGAATGGATCAAGAAGAATTACATTAAGTTGTTGATTATGTATACGAAAGTTTCGAGGAAGAAACTTTTTATAAGGGGGAGGAATGTCACATCCCGCCTCTTGGGAGTATTAGGAAAATAAAGAAGGAGAAAATAAAAGAAGAAAAAAGATAAAAATATGTATAAGTATGGATAGTAGTTACCTTGTGATGCATGATATGAATAGGAAAGCATTGGACATAATTTAATTATAAGTAGATTAGTTAAATATATTTCCTAGGAAATTTCATATATATATATATATATATATACACGAACATATATATATATATATACATATATACATATACATACATTAACCAAACACCAAACCATATTATTTTCTACCATCAGCCCCCCATCCTAGGTGCAACCCCTCGGCAGCAGCAGCCCCTCCCCTCAACCCCCAGCAGCAGCCAACTTTCTGGTGGAGAAAAAAAAGGTTTTGCCCTAATAAAACCCTCATTTCATGTTTCCACACATACATATATATATATATATACATATACATAAACACGAGGCACAAACCCTACAACATATACACAAGAATTTGGCCAACACATAGGTAGAGGAAGGAGAAAAAGCGTGCGTAGGAAATTTGTCCAACAAGGTAAGGTAGCCTTCTCATATTTTCGGATTGCCGCACTTCGTGCGTTGAATCGTAATGCATCAAATTCGCTATGTGCTATTATTTATGTTTTAATATGTATGTTTCTGTATGATGATCATGTGTGCAGGGACATATGTCTTTGCTATGTGGTGATTGTTGATTTTTATGAAAAGAGAATTAAAGAGTTGAATTATTATGCGAATTAATGAAAAATTACATGAATAGACTTAGAAACAGATCGCATAGCCCAGAAATTAGGTCAGAATAAGAATGAAAATTAAAAACAGGGCTGGACGGGTGGCGCGTGGTGAAGATGGGCGGCGCGTGAGGCTCACGCGTGGCCGTGGGTGGCGTGTGTAACCCATGCACAACCCGTGCACATGTGCAGCATGTGCGGGTTAACGTTTGGGGTTAAATAAAATTAATTAGGGTTAATTTAGATTTAAATTAGAGGTTTCAATTAAATTTAGAAGAAATTGAATTAGGGTTTTAAGAAAATAAGGAAATAAAATAAAATAATACATACATACATACATATACATATATATATATATATATATATATATTAAAAATGAATTTTCTTTTAACGAGTCGGTTCAGGTTGGATTTGACCCGAATTTGCCTTGACCCAAGTTCATATGACCCGGTCAGGGAACAGATTGGACCAGACCAGGGCTGGTCTGGTCTGGCAGAGTGGGTCAGGCCACAGCCTGGAAAAGAAAAGGAAAGAAAAAAAGAGAAAGCAGGTCAGACTAGCGGATCTCGGTCGGGCCGAAGCAGGAAAAGGAAAAAAAGAAAAAGAGAGAGAAGGAAAAAAATAGGCCGCCGCCGCGGGTAAAGGAAGAAAAGGGCCTGAGTAAAAGAAAAAATGAAAAAGGAAAAAGGGAAAATTAAAATAAATATAAATATTATCTAATTAATAAAAATATATATATACAAAGCTAATAAATAATATAAAAAAAGTATATATAATAATAATTATAGGAAAATATGGGCATACATACAAGTATATATGTATGTGTATAGACGTGGGTATATATATGAGTATGGATGCACTAGAATAAAATAAAATTGGGGTATACATGCAGCTATATGCACGTGTATGGACGCGGGCATATATATGAGTATAGATGCACCAGAATAAAATAAAATGGGATATACATGCAAGTATATATGCACGTGTATGGGCGCGTGTATATATATGAGTATGGATGCGCCGAATTACGTATGAAGCATTCATGACACGTGCATTCTATTGCATCCCTTCGGGACGAGTGACTCCACGTTAAAGAGCGAGAGCGTTGACTCCATGTTACGGAGCGTGAGCGTTGACTCCACGTTACGGAGCGTGAGCGTTGACTCCACGTTACGAAGCGAGAGTGTTGACCCCACGATACGGAGCGAGAGCGTTGACTTTACAAAACAGAGCGTGTGATAGGACCCGGAATATGCATAGCATCTCTTGGTAATAATATTGTTGCGTGTGACACGGTAGTGAGATGGAGAATGCATCATGAAGTTGCGCATTGCATTTGAATGTGTGAGTGTGTGTTTATCTTATGTTTCACTTGATGCGAGTTATAGGTAATCTTATTTTGCAAACCGGATCGGGTATGTGATGCTTTCTTTATGTGTTTATATTTTCATTGTGAGTATGATTCCTTTCAGAAAGAAACGGGTAACCTATGGGTGATTTCATATCACTCACCTCTACTATTCCTTCCACAGGTGAGCCTGAGTATGACTACGCTAGTTGGGGCGAGTGAAGCTTTGCGAGAGATTTACTGAAGGACATTTGATGGATCTCATATTTTTTTTCTTTTATGTCGGACATTTAGGTTTTCGTTTGATGTATTGGGTTTCGTCAGCCCTAATCTATCATTTATTTCATATTGGGATTAATTATAAATTTAATTTGATTGTTTAATTATTGTTTCTGTGAAAAAAATTTCTACGTTATTTCTAATGTATAAGAAGTTTGATCGACGCCTTATAGTTCTAATAGTAGACAATGACGGGTGCATAGTTTCTGATGTTAGGGTCCAGGAGCGGGGCGCTACACTGTATGCCCATGACATCAACCCCCTTGGGTTCCGATGTCATGCCTACCTCCAATCATCGATAACATACTATATGCTCATTATACCAACCATATCGGACATGGTATCATGACGGCCTCCAAATGATCATACACATACGATAAACGTGTCATGAAATATCCAACTATACGACATAATTCGATATGCAAGGATGAATTTTTTAAACATGATGGACATGTATGCATTCGACCGACTAGGCCATTCTACCCTATATATGCTCTTAAACTTTCTCATATCATCATGTCATAAAACCCCACATATATATACATAATACATGCCTTAAATCATGAAAATATACCATCTTTTCCTCTACTCTAACTCTCGGCCATGTCTACCCAAAACAGTCTATTTTTTCTTTTATTTAATCCATCCACATTTTCTTAAAATATACATCTTACACATAGTTAAAATGGTCAAAAATCCTAATTTAATATTCATATTCACACACTTACATATATCATGAGAATATACATAAAGATTCATATTTTCTATCATACATTATTTCATGCATATATATATCCAATAAACATGTAGAAAGCTGTTTATTCCACTCTAAAAAGTCCATTAGGAAGTGTACAATATATATATGTGTGTGTGTGTGTGCGTGTACAAAAATGGTGTTTTGGCTGAATATACATACATATACATATTTATATTTTCACATTCATATAACACATTTCTTTATTCTATGTTTTAGCCTTATGACCATTTTTTATCTGACATACATTTCTACATTTATAACATATAATAAAATTTCGTCTTCCTCTTCATTTTGGCCTTATGGTCGAATATATACACCCTTGGGTATATGTCACACAAATCTTTTCCTTTTCACATCTCTTACTTATATCTTGGTTTTGATTTTATTCCAACTATAACATACTAGTTTCCATCAACATAATGACTTACAATATCATGTGAAAATACATAAACATACAAGATGAAGAAAACCATGAAAATAAAGTAAGTAGGCTGAAAACCCTAGTTTAGTCTCTCTCTCTGTGTGTGTGTGTGTGTGTGTATATGTAAATAAACATGGAGATCATCAAGAAACAACTTTTGTGAACTAGAATCATAGACATAGATATGATTGCCTCATAGCATGCTAAATCAAAGACATTAAAGTTCATAAAAGCCAAAATCATAAACAAAAACACAAGTGATGATCTTTATGGAAAACATATGAACTCATGCATCAAATTGTATTCCTAGTGATATTTTCCTAACATATCATATAACTTCATTTTCTTTCTTTAATTTCTACTTACATCACATGTGAGTGTTCATTTCTTTTCATTTATACATAGGAGTCCATATTTTTACATAATGGCCGAATGTATGTAGTCATATCACACTATATACATCACTTAGAAATATAGCTTTCGTACATTCTTGATACTAATCATTGAACAAATATCATGAATGGTCCATCTTTTATATGAACATACATACTTAGATCTTTGGAAATCCATGAAGGATCTAGGAAGAGTACTTGCCTTTCTTGTAGGACCAGTATAGCACTACTAGAAGGGGGATCGAATAGTGAGTGCGGAAAATTCGGTTTTTTAAAAACCTTTCGGACCAAAAAACTCACTTCTGAAAATAGTTTTTATTTTCAGATCCTGATTTGATTAATCTAGATGACCTGATTGTAGACCTCCAAAAATTATGAAATTTAGTGAAGATGTGCTCTCATATGTTATGAGTGTCTCACACGAATTTCAGATTAAAATTCCAAGCCTAACCCCTTGAAAACATGTCCTTGTACAGATTGCGTCAGTTTGCCAGAAACTGTATTCTGAAATGAAAATATTATTCCTATTAATTGGGAACTCTAAATGACCTGAAAATTTTATGACCCTCAATATGTTTATTTTAATGGGTTAAAACAGTATTTCAAAATTCCTCTGGTAAGTATATCAACCACGTTGATGTTCTCAACCTTTGCAAACCTGAGAACCAGATTGCACTAGTCTCAGAACTATTAATGCTTGACTGGCTTATACTTATCCAAATGAGATGAAACTTGTTCCAAATGAAAGCTGTGATTCTGCAAAATTTTGTGATTTTTGAAAATCGTTTGCTATTTTTACTGTGCTAATAAAAACGATGGAGAAATCCAGAACTAAAAGTAAAAGTGCTGAAAAGTAAGAACGCCGAGATTTTTATACTGGTTCGGTTCAAACAACCTACTCCAGTCTTCGAGGACACCTTCCTTGGTTTTCACTAAACACAAAAACACCTTAACACAAAAATGACTGGAGTTAAACACCAACTCCACCCTTTTACAATGAAACAAACAAACCAACAAATACGAACATCACCACCGATCGACTGAATGCTTAATCACACCTTGATCAACCTTTTACAAGAAATGAACGTATGTGGGTGTGATAATCAAAGCCTATATAATATATAGAATATAAGAATGATAGGCTTGAGGCTAAGAGCAAGAGAAAATAATGGAAGAAGAAGAGAGTAGTCTTGCTTTTGAACTAGTAAGAATATCAACTTTGCTTAGCCTTGTCATGCACCATCTTGCCCCTTTTATAGTGTCTTGGCCGCCCCCTAGGGTTAGCATTCTTCCTTAAAAATTGTCTTGAATACCCTTGAAAGATTTCCTTGTGTAAATGATGACACAACCTTGCTTACTTGGCGCAACACGGTTGAATGAATGACTTGTCTTCGCCTAGTCGTCACTTCTTGATAGGTCATCTTTAATCCACCTTGGCACACCTTAATGAGCTGGAATTCCGTCTAAAAAATCTAAAATATGTGCTCAAAATCAAGGTGAATAACTTCCAAATAATCATGATACAATCCTCTTAAATTTTAGAAGACAATTATAGATAAACACTATGTAAAACTCGGCTAGCTCTTTGTCCATGTGCTGAAATTTTCAGCATGTGGTTTATTTGAATTGTTTCCTTATGTGTTGTCCTTTTCAATGTTATCAATCATGTGTGACCTATTCTCCACCAATTAAAATGCCAAACAAGCTTCATCTAGGCTCCAAAAATGATGAATTAGGCGTGTACATTCAGCTGCACATGTGCTGAATTCTTGTCATGTAAACTTTGTCAAATAATGCATAATCTTCACATACATGGTAAATTTCAATCAGCCCTAATTTGATTTTTCTAGAATACTCTAACATGTCTTGAATATGTAAAAAGTGTCTAGATATATGTTACACTCATGAAGAAAACGTCCCATGTGTGTAGGGTTGTAGAAAACCGAATTTGCGACTTTTCTCGATTACACGATTTTTCTCCGATTAATTTCAATCTTCTTAGACATGTAACATATATTATATCACACATAATATCCATAAAATGAGGTGTATATTCAGCTCTAATGGCTGAAGTAAAACTGCCTCCATGTGACAAAATAGGCTTGACTTTGAATTCTCCACACATTTAGGCTAAATTGTGGGTGATTTGTGTGCGCAAACATGGTATGACCTTGTGGCTGAATATGTCATGTGGATCACGGAATTATAGAATATTTTTAGCGTATATACGCTGACCATCTTTATATGGCAAGTACATAACATGTCGGTGAAGTTTCGGTAATCACTCGATACGACAATTTTTGGTTTATGACCTTGTGACATGTCGTTATAATTTTGATAGCACTATGACTTGTAAGATATATATAAGACCTGTATATACTCATAAATATGAGGTGTATATAGTGGTGTGATGTCGACATATGTGTATAATATATATGACTTGTAGGTAGAACGTCAGAACATAAGTATATAGTTTGTCATATAAAAAATATGGATATATAATATATGTATGTGGCGTGTATATTAAAGTGTGGAGATGAGGAGATTTTCCATTTCAAGTTTGTTGCCATATAGCTCTCTCCAAATATGTCTTCATTTAATGAACTAGCTTAAGCACTTCACTTAATGAACTAGTTTAATTCATTAATCATGGCACCTAAAAATAGTATAAAGACAACAAATGTTTGACTCACGATGTAAGCTTTAACACTTCATGACATGTTAGTACAGCAACATTATATATAAATATATAAAGCATTTTTATTACGTGCATATATCAAGTAACACTTATTTCATGCATCTCATAAACACGTAACATTTAAACAAATCACTCAAACTCCAATTTCTCAACATTTCTCACTTAACCTTAAAATGAAAGTGAAGATTTCTTCACTTGACTTGAAGAAAACCTTCTCCTTTTTGCCTTAAGTAACCCACGGTTTTGATACAAAATGGAATGGGTTAGTGAGCAACCATGTAAATGGATAAATGGAAGAAGTTAAACTCATCTTACATGAAGTTCTTACCTTGCTACTCCATGGTTCTTTAACTCTTGTCCTAAATGAAGAAAATAGAGGTTTAGAAGACTTGTTTTCTTTCAACGGAGAGGAAAGAGAGTGTTTATGAAGATGATAACTTTTCCTAAGTGTAAAAAATGAGAAGAAAAGAGTCGTCTCTCTTTTAATAGGATGGGACGGTTGGGAGGGGTTGGAGTGGGGAGGAAAGAAATCATGATGAAGTTTGGAAGATTGATGGAAGAAGATGGAGTGGTTACTTGTCTTGACAAATTGCAAGACAATGGAGTGAATGAAGAGAAAGAAAGAAGAAAAATATCTTCTCTCCTTGGACTATAGTGGGCGGCTAAAATAGAGTGAGAGGGAGTGGTTGTGGCTTGGTTGAAGAGTATAACAAACGTGAGGAAATGTGTAAGGGCTGAAAGGCTTTTTGGTATAAACATATGATTGCTTACGGCAAGTCAAAAATATTGTCTTCGTCCTTGCTAGGGTGGACGGCCAAATAGGTGGGAGTGGATAGAATAGGACAAAATTTTATAATTTAGTTTCTTCATAATTTTTTACACTTGGTATTTTGTTGGGTATTAATCTAATCACAATTCTTCTTCCTTTTTCTACCTTGACCGCCCCATACTATATGTGTGTGTGTGTAATGCAAATTTTCCTCTTGTCTAAAATATCTACTTATGTCTTGCTTTCTTTTTTCTTTTATTTAAATAATTCTAATTTCTTGTGTAATGTGTTTCTGTTTTGATTTAATTTATCCTAATAATTAAGCAGTTACATATTAGCCTTATTTCAATTTTTGTCATATAATCGTAACGTTTATTATCGAATTTTGTCGCCTATTGATATTTCATATGTTTTAATACTTGCGAAAAAATTTAAACGTATCTAAGTACGATATTAAATATAATCTAACGTAATTAAATTGTACGATATTAAATATGTTCCAAGGTAACAAAATTTTTCGGGACATTACAGGGATCACCTTCGTTATTTTGCTCGTAAGGCTAATCTTGCAAGAATTTCTCTTCAGACAGAGCTCGACAAAAATCTAGCCGACCATGCAATCTCAATCATAGTTCATCGAATTAATTTAGATCACCTCTTTCAACAAATGCTCGACTGCCTTAACGAGCTGCCTACAACTTTCATTATCGTGTGAGATGTTTCAGTGATATTTGTAGTGTAACTTAGGGTCTCTATCGAACATTGCCCCTGACAATTGCTGTAAATCCTCCCGCATCCATTCTTCTCTATCACGGCCGAAATATGCTCTTTGGGGGCTAGTAGGGATAATCTGTCTTTACCCTTTCCTCTAAGTGGATCGAAGGCACTGTAGTAGTGTAGTTCTCTTTCGGCTCCTTGTGAGCTTCTTTCCTCGAATAAGCTTGGCCAGTCTTTCTTTAAGCCTGCCTGGCTTCCTTTTCTAGTCTATTTTTCCTTTTCACCTCAGACAAACTGGTGAGCTTTCACTAAACATACCTTTAGAGATGTGGGATTGTCTCGGCAAGTTGACAGAATAGATGACTTGGTCTCCATCCATTTATAAATGCAGAGACTATAACCCCAGCATCACGGTCCCTAACCTCCAGAGATTCGTCAGCAAACCTTTGTATGAGGCCGAGCACCGAACCCTCAAGTCTTTGTCTCAAGGACATGAAATAAGAAGAATTTTTAACAAAGCGTTTCGAGGACACATACTGTGCTTTGAACATTTGAGGTAATTGGTTGAACGAATAGATGGACAAAGATGGTAACTCTTGGAACTACCTTTGAGTTCTCTCTCTCAAATACACTGTAAAGTTTTTTCATCTCGGTAGATATGGCACGTCCTTAGGTTTAATTTAAAACTAGAAAAGATGGTCGGTCGAATCTGAAGTGTCAATTTTTGACAATTTTGAGTTGTCAGCAGCAACAAACTCAAAAATAACCTCTTGGAATGGGCTTTCTTATACAGTACGAGTGTAACATTTATATCCTAGAGATGACTCATTTTGAGAATCTCATGATTGTACAATGGCTGCAAAGTTAGTTGCATGTGCTTCGAATGATGTGTCTTAACCCCCGTTGCTTTTCTCTTACAAGCATAATCATCATTTTTTGGTTGTTTGCCCTTACTTCTTGCATATGCCATGAATTCACCCCTCGGCATGGAGGTATATTCTTCATATTTTTGACCTTCCTGACGGTTGCAATAAAGATCTTCATCTGCATGGGGCACTTCAGCAACCTTTCATTTGATATGTTCCACCAAGTATTCGAACACACCCATGTTTTATATAACATATTGCACAGACTACATTTTTTCTTCATGTAACTCCTGGATTTTTATAATGGCTCCCAGCATGTCCATTAAAGTCCCACTCTAATGGATGGTTGGAGCCTCTATTTTAATGGCGATGAGAATATCCATCACCTTCATGTTAGTTGTCCAACCATGTTAGATAGTTTTTGTGGCGTTTGGTGAGAAAAACATCTGAGCAAAGGGTGATCTGGATCAACAAACATTTAATCCGTTACTAAAAACAAGCATGAATCAACAAAAGATCACGAAGTTTGTTCTATGTAGAAAAACCTCATATGCTCAAGTCAATTATAGGTTGTTCCATTTTAGGTATTTTTTTGTGCTGAAAATTTTGAGAATCTGTCTTGTTAAGGGTATTTTGTGAATATCGAACGAAATGTCTATGAACTTCTCTAAATATTTGAACATTCAAAACATGCCTTACTCTGTGCGGCCGGAATTTATTTTGCATTGATTGACAGTGTTTGTGCATGTTTGACAACACCAGACATCCTCAAGCGTCCTGTCTAGTGTTTCTGAATGTTATCCAAACGGCCATGAGTAAACGCTCATTGTCACGATGTCACGGCGTAAATATCCACGTAGCTTGCATCATTTTGGCCGATCCAAGCTGCTATGACTTGGTTACGATATTCATGCTCAAAGCCAAGCCAGCTGATTTAAATTTGTCTGTGTTCTTGTGTTTGAACTATTGCAACCGACTTGTTGGTTGAGTCTGACCTCAAATGACACTGACACCCTCGAACATGTTGCATCCCTAGGATGAAACTGATATGATTGCATGATGAGTTTGTGTGGCGACTTTCTAATTAGCCGATCTGCCGTGTATTGATTGTGTCCGACTTCGCGAGACTTCAATATCTCGGACGACCTGTGTCCTTATTAAATAGGTCAGTCCATGCTCTGAACGCGTGGATCTAATTATATTTGGCTATTGTGATTGATTTTCACCTCGCCAAATGTTTTAAAGTTATTTTACCGACTTGAGAGCATCTTCATCCAGCTACTCAAATTAATATGCATTTCCAAATCTAATATCAACACCTAACTTCACCAAATCCGGCACTAAAAAGTTTGGATCCATATGTGAGCTAAAAGTATTGATCCAAATCTGCACAGTTTAGCTGCCATACGGGAAGCACAAATAACCAAATTATCTAGTTCTTATCATAGTAAGAAAGAAAAAACATGGATATTATACGACCTGAAAGGTTAAGGGTTGAGCAGAGAAAGTTTGATATGGTGCAGGGTTAATCAAAGAAAATGTAATGATTTTTCACAACCCAATCCACGAGTGTCGAACGTATATCAGAATAATGGAAATCATCGGAGAAATAATTATAGAAAAAGACTTCAGTCTTCATCTATGGTTATACTTGGCAAAAATCAGTGTGCTGTAGGAACTTTGATGATGTTAGGAGGTGTCAGAAGGTGACATACAAACAAGAAGTATTTTGGCTCCCTTTTGATTTCAAGTCTACTGTAGAGTTCACATATCCTAACATGGGAATAAACCACTTGCTCATATGAAGATCCTCATAGCTTTCTCTCATTCAGATTTCAACAAAGACAATATATGCAATCATTGCCATATTGAACCAGAAGTCGAGACAATATATGCGATCATTGACATATTGAACCAGAAGCTGGGCTTTTAGCAACTGGTAAGGTTGGTGTTTTGTGACCTTGAAGTCACAGGTTTGAGCAGCGGAAACAGCATCTTTCACAAGTGTAGGATAAGACTGCGTACATCAGATCGCAAGGCGGTTCAGCCCCCTCCTTAGACGCTGCGCAAACACGAAAACTTAGTGCACCGAAAACGTCCTTTATTAACATATTGAACCTGTTTGTTCAGAAACAAACTTTCAATACACATTATCATTTCCAATAAACCTGCTACTGAGTCTTCTCCCTTAATAGGGTCATAGTTCTGAAGTTTATGAATTTCATTAGTTGGGAGATCATAATGAACCAACTCTCCATCAGTTGTTACAAGGATAAGTTTATCGTTTCCAAGACGAACAATGGCTTCTCTATCTTTGAAACCGGAATTATAGAGTATTGTTTGATCCAAGACTCCCAGACACCATATTCTTTCATCATCCATACGTTTACGGCATTGAATCACTCAGTCCTCAAATTCAAAGAAAGTATAGAAAGATCCTGTTGGGGCATTAGTCCAGTCCATTTGTTATTGGACATTTTGTAAGTGATAGACCAATCACTTATTTTGTATGGTCCAAATGGTTTGAGCAACCCTTGGAGATCTATTTTTGCTGGCTGAAATAATAGAGCCACTGTAGAACATCTGGGGGTAAAGAAAAACAGAGAGAGGAGAGAGTTTTCGCGCAGGTGCCGATTTTCTGGGCAGCCTCCGCTTCTTTGACGATCGCCAGAGATCCAACCGTTGGATTTTGCTGAAATGTGGATAGCATCTTTGGAACACACAGGGCTACATTCTGACCGTTCAGAATTTCAATCCGAGCCCTGGATCGGTTTTAATCGCTGCTGGTGTCAGACGAATTTTTGGTGAAATTTCTGCATTTTTGTTCTCTTCAATTGTTGTCTCTTATGTATGTTGTTGGTGGTGGGCTGTAACATCCTTGTAAACTGATTTGGGTGTTTTTACCCTCAATTTCATAATAAGAGAATAAGAAGGGTGGACTCCTTACAAGTCCCGTGGTTTTTTATCCTTCACATTGAAGGGATTTTTCCACGTATGAATCTCTTGTGTTGTTTGAAGCTTTATCTTGGATAATTTGCTTCAGGTTTTGGTGTGAGATTGATCTTTGCTTGGTGAATCAATTGTGGTGAATTGGTAGAGCATTTTGGTTGGTTGTCTTGGAGTTGATCCTTTTAGGTGTTGTATCCTACTTGTTGCTTCTCCCCTACAACTGGTATCAGAGCATTTGGTTAAGCTGTAGATATGGAATCTGGAAATCATTCTATGGTTAAATTGACATCAACAAATTATTCCATTTGGCGTCCGATGATTGAAGATTTGCTATACTGTAAAGATTTGTTTGACCCAATTGATGTGGATAAAACCAATAAAGATGACACGCCCACTAAACCAGAGAAGATGTCAGATAAAGAATGGGAAAAGCTAAAGAGAAAGACATTGGGAACAATTAGACAGTGGATTGACATTAGCATATTCAATCATGTGTCCCAAGAGAATGAGCCACTTGAGTTGTGAAGAAAATTGGAGGGTCTTTATGAAAGAAAGACTGCTCACAACAAGGCCTCATTGATTAAGAGACTTGTTAATCTCAAGTTGAAGCCAGGGAAGTCAGTTTCTGAGCATCTAAGTGACTTTTAAGATATCATTAACAAGTTGACTGTGATGAAAATTATTCTTGATGATGAGTTGCAGGCTTTATTCCTATTGAGTTCTCTGCCGGACAGTTGGGAAACCTTGGTTGTGTCCATCAGCAACTCAGCTCCAGATGGTACGCTTTCATTGGATGTCATTAAAGAGAGCATGTTCAATGAAGAGCTTAGAAGAAAGGAGATGGGTGTTGATATTTCACAGACACTTGTGGTAGAGAATAGAGGAAGAAGCAAGAGTAGATGTCCCAATGGACGTGGCAAGTCAAAGTACAGGTCCAAGTCCAAGGATGGGAGAGAACCTACAATATGTCACTATTGTAGCAAGCCTGGCCATATTCAAAAATTTTGCTATAAGTTGAAAAGAGATCAGCGACAGAAGAAAAGTGATCATTTCAAAGAGGGTGAGGACAAGAATACAGCTGCGACAGCTTCTACTTCAGATGATTCTGTTTCTTTGGTTTGTACTACTGGTGATTGTTGTCATGTTGACAATTCCGATTCTGAATGGCTTGTTGATACTGGGGCTTCTTATCATTGTGTTCCTGTTAAGGAGTACTTTATTGACTACCGAGCTGGAGATTTTGGTAGTGTGAAGATGGGAAACCAGAGTTCAGCTAGTATTATTGGAATTGGAGATATTCGAGTACAAACCAGTGTTGGGTGCTATTTGACATTGAGAGATGTTCGCCACATTCCAGATTTACGCCTCAATTTATTGTCTGCTAATGTACTTGATCAAGAGGGTTACAAGCACCCTTTTGGTGAGGGTAAATGGAAATTGACTAAAGGTTCATTGACCGTTGCTCGTGGCAAGCTTTGCTGCACCTTGTATAAGACACACTTGAAAGTATGTACTGGTGAGTTGAATGCTGTTGAGGAGAAAACTTCACCTAACTTATGGCACCGAAGATTGGGGCATGTCAGTGAGAAGGGCATAAAGTTGCTGGCTGGTAAATCTCTTATTCCTGTTGATGTTACCATCTCTCTTGACCCTTGTGATCATTGCTTAGCAGGAAAGCAACATAGAGTTTCTTTTCCGAGGAGATCCACAAGAAAGAAAGCGAAGCTAGAGTTGGTTTACTCTGATGTGTGTGGTCCCATAGAGGTGGAATCACTTGGTGGTAACAAATACTTTGTTACTTTTATTGATGATGCTACTCGGAAAACTTGGGTTTATATGATGAAGAACAAAAGCGAAGTGTTTGGTATCTTTCAGAAGTTTCATGCCATGGTGGAAAGGGAGTCAGATTGCAAATTGAAGCGTCTCCGAACTGATAATGGAGGTGAATACACTTCAAATGAGTTTAAATCATATTGCTCAAGATATGACATTCGGCATGAAAGAACAGAACCTGGTACCCCACAACACAATGGTGTTGCTGAGAGGATAAACAGAACTATTGTTGAAAAAGTGAGATGTATGCTTAGGATGTCCAATCTTCCTAAGTCGTTTTGGGGAGAAGCAGCTGGAACCACTGTGTACTTGATAAATAGAGCACCATCAGTTCCTTTGGAGTTTGAGATTCCTGAGAGGGTTTGGTTCGAGAAAGATCCCTCTTATTCTCATTTGAGGGTGTTTGGATGCAAGGCTTTCATGCATGTGCCGAAGGAACAGAGATTGAAGCTTGATTTCAAGACTTCTCCGTGTGTGTTTGTTGGATATGGTGATGAAGAGTTTGGTTACAGACTTTATGATCCAGCAAAGCAAAAAGTTGTGAGGAGTAGAGATGTTGTCTTTTATGAGCACGAGATGGGTTTTCATCTCTTAGGTGCTGGTAAGTCTTATTCTACTGATTTCTCGCATGATGCTATTGATATGTCTCCTATTTCTGTTCCAGATGATCAACAAACAGGTGATGGTCCCGAGGATGGTCATGACACCATTCATGAACATGACCATGTTGAAGAAGTACAACCAGAAGTTGTTGTACCACAACCTGATGATGAAGATGTAGATATTGAACATGGAGAGTCTTCTAATCAGGGGGAGCAATTCAGCCCACAGGCGGAAGAGCAAACAGTTAGACAGTCAACACGAGTTCGACAACCTTCAAGACTTTATCCCAGTTCTGAGTATATCCTAATCACAGATGAGGGGGAGCCTGAGAGCTTTCAAGAGGTGTTGTCACATCCAGACAAAGACCATTGGCTCAAGGCTATGCAAGAGGAGATGGATTCTTTGAAGAAGAATGAAACCTATGACTTGGTGAAGCGTCCAAAAGAGAAGAAAGTCTTGAAGAACAGGTGGTTGTTTAAGAATAAGAAAGATGGCCACAAGCTAGTGAGGCGAAAGGCAAGACTAGTGGTGAAGGGATGCCACCAGAAGAAAGGCATCGACATTGATGAGATTTTTGCACCAGTGGTGAAGATGACTTCCATTCGTATAATTTTGGGACTAGCTACCAGTTTGGATCTTGAAATTGAACAACTTGATGTAAAAATTGCTTTTTTACATGGTGATTTGAATGAGGAGATTTACATGGAGCAGCCAGAAGGATTTGAAGTCAAAGGAAAGGAGAATTTTGTTTGTAAGTTGAAAAAGAGTCTCTATGGACTCAAGCAGGCACCAAGGCAATGGTACCGCAAGTTTGATTCCTTTATGAGTACTAATGGATACAAGCGGACTTCTGCGGATCCTTGTGTTTACTTTAGAAAGTTCTCTAAAGGTAACTTCATTATCCTTTGCTTGTATGTTGACGATATGCTGATAGTGGGACAAGATATTAAGATGATTCGCATGTTGAAAGAGGATTTGTCAAAGTCCTTTGATATGAAGGATTTGGGTCCTGCAAAGCAAATTCTTGGCATTGAAATTGTTCGTGATAGAAAAGCTGGTAAGCTTTGGTTGTCACAAGAGAAGTATATTGAACGGGTGCTTGAAAGGTTCAATATAAAGAATGCCAAGCCAGTTAATACACCACTTGCAGGCCATTTCAAGTTGAGCAAGCGGTGTTGTCCTACTACCGAGAAAGAGAAGGAAAGTATGTCACATATTCCTTACTCCTCTGCTGTTGGTTCATTGATGTATGCTATGGTGTGTACAAGACCGGATATAGCACATGCTGTTGGTTTGGTTAGCAGATTCTTGGCTAATCCTGGCAAGGTTCACTGGGAAGCTGTAAAGTGGATCTTGAGATATTTGCATGGCACCTCAAAATTGAGTTTGTGTTTTGGAGGTGGTGAGCCTATTCTTGAAGGATTTACAGATGCTGACATGGCTGGTGATATTGATAACAGAAGATCTACCTCTGGTTACTTGTTCAAATTTGCAGGGGGAGCCATTTCATGGCAATCCAAGCTACAGAAGTGTGTAGCATTGTCTACAACCGAGGCAGAGTATATAGCAGCTGTGGAAGCATGTAAAGAAATGCTTTGGTTGAAACGTTTCTTTCAAGAGTTGGGTTTGAAGCAAACAGAGTATGTTGTGTTTTGTGATAGTCAAAGTGCTATGGATTTGAGCAAAAACAGCATGTATCATGCCCGCACGAAGCATATTGATGTGAGGTATCATTGGTTGCGTGATGTCATTGAAGAGCAACTAATGAAGTTGAAGAAGATTCACACCAACAAGAATGGCGCTGATATGTTTACAAAGGTAGTTCCTGGAAGCAAGCTTGAATTTTGTTCCAAGCTTGCAGGTATGTCATATTGATGAGCTTTGCGTATAGTCTTCCCCAAATTGGACTGAAGGGGGAGATTGTTGGGGCATTAGTCCAGTCCATTTGTTATTGGACATTTTGTAAGTGATAGACCAATCACTTATTTTGTATGGTCCAAATGGTTTGAGCAACCCTTGGAGATCTATTTTTGCTGGCTGAAATAATAGAGCCACTGTAGAACATCTGGGGGTAAAGAAAAACAGAGGAGAGAGTTTTCGCGCAGGTGCAGATTTTCTGGGCAGCCTCCGCTTCTTTGACGATCTCCAGAGATCCAACCGTTGGATTTTACTGAAATTTGGACAGCATCTTCAGAACACACAGAGCTACATTCTGACCGTTCAGAATTTCAATCCGAGCCCTGGATCGGTTTTAATCGCTGCTGGTGTCAGACGAATTTTTGGTGAAATTTCTGCATTTTTGTTCTCTTCAATTGTTGTCTCTTATGTATGTTGTTGGTGGTGGGCTGTAACATCCTTGTAGACTGATTTGGGTGTTTTTATCCTCAGTTTCATAATAAGAGAATAAGAAGGGTGGACTACTTACAAGTCCTGTGGTTTTTTATCCTTCACATTGAAGGGGTTTTTCCACGTATGAATCTCTTGTGTTGTTTGAAGCTTTATCTTGGATAATTTGCTTGATGTTTTGGTGTGAGATTGATCTTTGCTTGGTGAATCAATCGTGGTGAATTGGTAGAGCATTTTGGTTGGTTGTCTTGGAGTTGATCCTTTTAGGTGTTGTATCCTACTTGTTGCTTCTCCCCTACAGATCCTGTCTACCAAAATACCAAGTTGTCAACCAACGAATGCATCCACAAAGGAAGACAGGAGAATAATGTGGATTTATGTAAAAGTGAGGCGTGTTCCCCAACGCCTTCCAAGAGTTGGTACTGAGATTATATACTTCAACTTCGGAGTCATAACTATCAGGATCATATCTCATCACTATCATGTTCGACAATTCTAACCGCCCTATAATCATTTCTTGTGTTATCAAGTCCAAATCCAATGCCTATTGTTCTACAACGTAACCCACTCGCACAGCCAAAAGGTCGGTGGGGAAGTCTGAGCACTGAAGGACTTGATTCATCATTCCTTTTTTACTGATTATTTTGGCAAGCAAGCTGTAAATTGAATGGGAAATCGGAAGGAGAGCAAAGCAGGGGTGGTAAGGAACAGAGATCTATCATGCCATTTTGGCTAGTTGATACTGAAAACACAAAGATGAAATCAATCCACAAGATTTTGCTCCTTGGGTTTTTCTTGAAAAGCACTGACAAATTCATCAGTCATGCTGGCTGCACTGACGCTCCAAAAAACCCAAACAACAAAATTGATACAGGACGCAGAAAGGTGTCCTGCAGCACAAGTGCTTGAAAAATATTATGATATATGAAAATTATTGCACTACCTACATCAACGTATGCCCTGCTGGCCATAACGGCGTTGTCCGGAGGTAAGTTGATGACAATGTCAATCACCAACGCTTCATTCTCATATCCCATAGGTATCGGATCCTTGGGTTCGTTGGTTAACTCATTTGTCAATTTTGCCCATTATGAGATGACATATCAAGCTCTCTGCACCTCTGAGTTCTATGTTTGATCTCTGCAGATCGCGTCCATCAACAATCTTATAAATAATTATATTTACTTGACTCTGACATACAGCATCAGGATTGTAGCATCCCGTCCGAGACTAAGGTCTTGGCACGGTGCACCCGCTGTATTCTGCTACGAGAAGTACAAGGCGTCGATACCATACATGTGTATGTCGACATGAATCATGAATCGATATAGCGGAAGCAATATAAAGATAAACATACGACATGCATAATACTAATCGTCATAAGTCCGTACAAATCATAATGTACAATGTCCCAAAATAGTCTAAGTACATCATGATGAAAATAACGAACATATCCCAAAAAATAACGGAAATAAAGTAGTTGTTTCCTATCTAATAAGTTCTGGTTAAGAATATTGTTCCATATTAGGTAATTTGAGAAAAATATATGACTTATATGAGAATGAGGTACCGTCACCCATTGCTTTGAGGTTTTGAGTGGATATGAGCCTCACATTATATAATCTCAAGTTTCAACATGGTATCAGAACAACTTTAAAATATGGACTCACACCTTGCTTGGCCTATGATTGACCATTTATTGTCTTCCCTCACCCAAGTTCAGATGTTCATGCATCGCTTGTGGTTTGTAATTGAGGACGGGTTCTAAGGCGCATGTGTATGTCAAGCTACGATAATACATGAGAGCGGGTGTTGAGAATATTGTCTCACATCGGACACTTTAAGATAAAATACATGAGTTATATGAGGATGAGGCACCACCAATCATTACCTTAAAGTTTTGAGTTGATATGTGTCTTACCTCATGTAAGTCCAAATTTCAACATTTCTAAGCATAATCACACGACAACTAATACATATTCTTAAACACATCCTCAAGGAGTAACAACTAAAATGCTAGTAATTACTTGAACCATAATAAAATTGCTGCTCAACAACAACAACATTACCCATTGTCTTATAGGCTCCCGTCTATGGAGGGATATGGAGGGTCGGATAGACGAAACCATACCCATGTGTTAGAAATACACAGAGGTTGTTTCCTGATGACCCATGATGATACGTCAAGTTATGTTGATCAACTGCTACTTCAAAATATAAGAATCACAATCAATTTAGTGAATCATTTTGCCGCTTCTATGTGTAAAAGAATGAAATTAAAGCATTAGAAGTGGTGAATTAGCTACCTGGGAGTGTAGAGCAATGGCTTTCCCTCTAAGCTGATTGAAACGTTTCATCATGATGTTGAAATAAAGAACATATCCCAAAACCAACAGGGTTTCTAGCGCCATTATACAATTCATTGCTTAAACAGAAGTTATTATAAGCATTCAAACCACTTAACCAATAAAACTAGCCTAAGTGCACTGAACTTAACTTATTGTAAGATTGTATCCTTCAGAAATCATGACACCTATTTTGCACAAGAAAGGAACAAATAAATAAACTTGACAAGCAAGACAAATTTGAAGTTGAGAACTCTGATATTTAAGACCAAATAGCAGATTGCTTTGGTACGCTTTCGTTTACATGACAAGCAGCAGAAGTAAACATGACAAGAAAAAAAATTTTGAGGTATGGTTTTTGGAACAAAATCTTGAGAGCAGAAAGCCTCCATTTCCAACATTTTCCAGCATCATCTCCCAAGAAAACCGACCTCCATCGGATCACTACAATAATACCGTTCATCTTCAACATAACTTACATCAGCTTGCAGTAGACTGTAATTAAAAGAGATGATAAAAGAGAAATACTAAGGAGAAAGGGAAGAGAGTTACTTGGTTTGCTTGTCACCCTGGATGACCCATGGAATGAACAAACCTGAAACTTGTTTGAATTCCTTCCAACTTGGCATAGGATTCTTTTACTCAATAACTTGTTTGATAGAAAATAAACTTTCACTACATATAACCATTAATAAGGAAAATGCTACAGAGTAATTTCCCCCCAATAGGATGATACTTAAGAAGCTGATGTAGTTCACCACTAGGCAAGTCATAATAGACCAACTCTCCATCAGTTGTTACAAGGATAAGTTTATCCTTTTTCCAGAAGGACAACGGCTTCTCTATCCTTGACGAGGGAGTTATTGAATATTGCTTGATCCATGACTCCTTGAGACCATATTCCTTCATCACCCATACATTCACGATATCACCACTTTCATCCGATTCTTCTGTAAATGACACCAAAGCCATGGTGGATTCATCGATCACAAAAAGGCATTTCAATCTGTAGCATTCAAAATCATGCAAATCTTGAGGAAGTTGCATTTCCTGGAACCTCTCCGTGCTCATATTGAAAGCAAGTATAAACTCATCATGAGGCTTAGACAAAAACATTGCCACCCAGTGGACGCATCCATGGAAGAAGATAGGAGGATAACGCGGATCTGTATAATAGTTAAGCGTCTTACCCAATCGCTTCCACGAATTGGTGCTCAGAGCATATATTTCAGCTTCATGGTATTGACTATCAGGATCATATATCTTCCAATCGTAGTACTCGACAATTTTAACCACCTTATAATCGTTTGTTGTCTCGTCGAATCCAAATCCAATGGCTTTTGTTTGACAATGAAATCCACTCGGACAGCCAAAAGGTCGGGCAGGCTTATCAAAATCAAAATCAGGGGTCGCAGTCAGAACACTTAGGGACTTGAAACCGCAATAACAATTCAGAACGTGTTTACCAATGTGGCCACTGTTTGCAGGCTTGACCAAACGTCTCATCGCTCTGGCCAGGTCGTAACACGAGATGCATATCAATAAACTTAGGGCTTTTGATCAGGAAGCACCAATTCTTACAAACACATCTGAATCTGAGCAGCGACTTCACCGGCAACCGCAACAAAATCTCCACCACGATGTCATCAGACAGATTCATCATGTTTTTTTACTGATTGATTTGGCACAGCAGCTATAAATTTAATGGGAAATCGGAAAGAGGGCAAGGCAGGCTGTGAAAAATGTTCCAACATGAAACCCATGAGTTCCTGATTCCGGGCCCATCAAGAATTTCAGCACGTGACAATATGTTGTACCACTCGTGTGACACGTGTATAAAAATCATGCACAAACACAAAGAGCTAATACATCGGAAAACGTTATTGTTTATGAAATCTGATAAGATGGTCCATTTTATTAGTCAATTATCATATGGAACAATATTTTTTATGAAATCTGATAAGATGGTCCATTTTATTAGTCAATTATCATATGGAACAATATTTTTTATGAAATCTGATAAGATGGTCCATTTTATTAGTCAATTATCATATGGAACAAGATGGACTATCATATCTAGGCAAAAAAATTAAGTAAATCGTCAACAAATAAAAAATATAGACTAGGCGCTAAAAGTATATTCATGCGTTTAAAAGTTTTGTCGTTTTTCCGTAAATATCCGTAATTGATGAAAAAAATAGAAGAGCGAAAAGTTTTAAAATTTTTTTTCTCATCTACACTGTTATCTCGGTGTGCATAAAAATCCAATTTTAACAATTCCTCCACTTACTTATAGGTGCATGTAAAACTCTGACAATTTTTGCACACGTATACATTTGTGTTGGTTGTTTTGATAATCATTATTCACAATATTTTTAAACTATCTAAGCAAATAACACAAAATACCGTGATTAATGTGCCTCAAACACCGTGATTGCGGAATACATAATACGCATCCTAAAACAACATAGCGAAACCATTCATCACAATTGTAGCGCCCCGCTCCCGAGCTCCATCCTCGGTAACGGTGCACCCGTCGTATCTCACTAAGGAGAATACAAAACGTCACATCAACCTGTACACGTCAGTGCTGACAAAGAAAATTTTCCTTTTTCTTTCTGCGGAAACGATAAGGCATGACACTAAATTGAATTCAACGAACCTCAAGAGGAAACAACATTATTTCTAGGCCGACCAGGCCTTACAAGTTAAGGTCAAATGTCTACGTTAAAAGCATGAAATTGTTTTCAAAGTGATACTGAAAATAAAATGTTTGTGATCCCCAAGAACATCATAAAAACCCGTCTCCATCTTCGCTGCAGACACCCCTACGAGTCACTCAGCCCATTCCACGGTGTCGGACCCATCCTCAACGAAGATATAGTCATACTCCGTCTCGGCTTCACCTGGAATAGTAGAGGGTGAGTGATGATAATCACCCAGTAGGTGCCTCTCAAAACAATACGAAACTTACATACCCAAAAAGATATTACCACATAATCACATAAGACAAGGTAGCATGGCTTATACGGAAAAAGTAAAACACTCCACATAATATGCGCAAATACGTGATACATGCTCAAATAACGTGTCACACGCAACTAGAAATATGTCAGACAATATGCTCCTAGACATATATGCAATGCATGCTCCCAGGTCTTAAATCCAGCGTCATGGTTTCTAGCCACCACTTGCCGTTTTGGACACCCACGCCCTATAGACGCTGCGTATCACATGACACCCACGTCCTATAGACGCTGCGTGTCACATGACACCCACGCCCTATAGACGTTGCGTATCACATGACACCCACGCCCTATAGACGCTGCGTATCATCCCGGCACCCACGCCCTATAGACGCTGCGTATCACATGACACCCACGCCCTAAAGACGCTGCGTATCATATGACACTCACGCCCTATAGACGCTGCGTACCTTATGCAAATGCACGTGCCATGGATGCAAGAGAAAGGATTGAAAACAGTTGGATGTCATCCCCTGACGTCGATCGATCGACGTCCAACTGAGACACATCGAACCCTTACTCAGTTGACGTCGATCGATCGATGTACTTTTGGGGTGCATCGAACCCTCACCTTCTAGACGTCGATCGATCGACGTCCGTCTGAGTCACATCAATCCCTCAGCTGCTGGACATCGATCGATCGATGTCCCCATAGTTCAGGATTTCCATTCTGAAATTCCTGCAATCCATCAATCAATACCATTCCAAAGTCCCACCACACATACTTCCATACACGCATAACAACATCATATCACTACAAAGAAAGATGCATCGACAAGATCATGTTGAAATCCAGAATCATATAACGGAAAACTTGACACGTTGGACCACATCATTAAGATTATATTTGAATTAAGAATAAAGGCAAACAATACATAACAATACCATTTTTGCCTATGCAACTTTCATACCGTTTTGAGGAAATGAATAGTATGCACCTACCTCGATTCTAACGAGAGTTGATTATACGAAAGATGATGGCAATAGTGTTAGGGTTGTGATTCTCGCTCCTCTTGAAAACCTTGAATCAAAATCCCTCTTTTTCTCTTTTACTTCTTGGCCGAAATTTTGAAGGGGAGAAGGGGAGAGGGTGGCTGCCTCTAGATGAGAGAGTGAGAGAGAGATTAGTCATTTCTTAAATTCTAAGATCACTTCTTAATTTCATGTCGTTGTTTACCTTATGTGTCCGCGGTGGATCTAGAGCCTTTTCTCTGATACCACCAATAGCGCCCCGCCCGAAAATAGGGTTCAAGCTAGGTGCATCTGTCGTACTCTACTACGAGTAGCACAAGGCGTCGATACTATACATGTGCATGTCGACATGAATAATGGATCGATAAGTAGAAAGAACATAATACAAACATATCATAATCGACATGCGATACATTACACCACAAATCTGTACAAGTCATAATATACTACAACCCTAAAATTCTATGAATAAATGAATTCCACTAACTATCATCTTCAATATATCTCTCAGCACACTTCATCTCTATCGGTGACCTATCTGGCCTATCCTCAACAAGCTGGTATAACACTACCTGTTATCTGTAAAGTGATAAGGCAAGTATGAGCGGTAAAACATAATCGCCCACCAAGTAGTTCTACTAGATACGTCATGTGGATCATAAATATGAAGATGAGGTAAAAAGTAATGATAAAAATAATAATGAACATAATACAGTACTTCTCCCGTTGCAAACATAGGAAATAACATAAAAGCAAATGAACCACAAGTAACACGTATATCTCTATCTGGTATTCCTCTATACTGTCTAGTTCTTAGAGAGTGCCACTATCATGTATATCCACTCTTAGGATTCCAATCAGAGTCTATGATATCATCATCCTAAATCTTATCATCTAAGTAAACTAAGTCCGTGTACGAGTCATGTAAATGCAATGCCATACTATGTGGTATCTTTGAGACAATGTCAAAATGTACTGTAAATCATGTAACAATATCCATTTCTCTGTAGCATATCAAAATATAACTTTTCTGTAAACATTTCCTTTTTCATCCGGTAATTGTGAAGTTGTAACAGAAAATCGGTATGCCGGTGATCCCTTGACCGTCAACAAAAGATACACACAGGTTGGTATACCTATGATATTGACCCCCTTGGGTGCGATATCATGCGGCACTCTAAACAATAACATCATGTATGCCTCATGACATCAACCACTCTGGATCAGATGCAATGACGGCGCACCAACTGAACATATAAATACGGTAACATAACATGATATATCCGACGATGAACTCTTCGAAACATTTTATAAGATGCAACATGTATGCAAATGAAACCATTTCTATTCCATATCATATGTATCAACACTCCGATCATACTCATATCATCACATCCTTAAATTTCACTACATATCCACTTAATATATACCTTAAATCATGAAATTTTCGTCTTTATTTCCTTCCTCCTATTTTCGGCCAAAACAACCTTTTTCTTTAACATTTTTGGTTTATCAACACCTTCTTACAAAATCAATCCTACACTTAATAAAAGAGGCAAAACCCTAATTTCCTTTTTGTACTATATACTCTTATACTTCATAATGATATACATAGAATAACCATGTTCCTTATCATACTTTATTTTTTCATTTTTTAGGTGAAGGACGGGCGGTACCGTCTGGGCATTTTATTAATTATATACCCACACTTGTGGCGGAGGAATACTGTGGTTACATCAAGCAGTTATCTAAGGTGGGAGACTCTCCCAAACTAAGCAAAACAATATAGTAAATACCTTATCATACTTTATTTTATACCTCTTTATATCCATAAATATTTTGAAAGTGTTTTATTCCAGTCACCAAATCAATATATAAACCTATCTAATTTTGTATGTGCCGGGAAGGTCTTTGGTCGAAATGTGTGTATATATAGATCCCTAAGTCCATTTTTTATATATTATACTTCTTTACTTCATAATTTTATATTATGACCTTTTTTTTCATGCCATACATATTCATATTCATAATATGTCATAATGTTTAGTATTTCCCTTTCTTTTCACATATGACCGAACATATATATCTATATATATACACGTACGTACTTGTATGAATTTTATACACTTTGAATATATGTATCCATAAGATATAAAATATTCATTTTTCTTCAAATAAACACTTAGGCCGTGTATTTCATATATATATATATATATATATATATATATATATACCCTTGAATAATTTCCATACACTTTACATATAGGTACCCAAATATAAAATATTTGTTTTTCTTCTAAAAACCTGAATAATTTCCATACACTTTACATATAGGTACCCAAATATAAAATATTTGTTTTTCTTCTAAAAACCTTTATGTCATGTATATATATATATATATCCATAACATTTAAAATATTCATTTTTCATATCTTCACCTATGTATTATACCTACATGTACACTTACAATAATTTAAAAGCATCTTTACTATAGAAAAGGGCCTTATGGCCGAATAATTGTATATATGTGTACTTATATATATATATATATATATATATATATATATATATATTTTCATGACATATTACTTAGTATACATAACTTGGCCATTTTCATATATAACTTGGTCATTTTCATATGTTAACTTCCATACTACACACATATGTTTCAACAAAGTATATTTAAGCTATTTTAATCAATTAAAGGACCTTATGGCCGCATGGTATATGTATGTGTATTTACATGTACTTATTTTTAAACATTGTGCATACATGTACTTACCATAGTAGATAAAATCTATTTTGTCATATAAAGGCCATTATGGCTGTGGGTTAAATCTATATATATAAGCCAATATGATATTTTCTCATACTATATGTATATTTACTTATAATAACACTTAAGTCATAAAAACCCTAAAAATATTTCTTATGGCCGTGTGTATTCATACGTGTACTTATCTATTCATATTTTTATACCCTGTACAAATGTGTGTGTGTATATGTATATATATAATAAACGCATTTTTATCATCAAGGTTCTATATAACCGTGTACAAGAGTGTATGGATACAAAATAAAAATTTCATAAAGCATGTATTTTTCATATTTTTGTAGAGAAATCTTGAATATAATACATGGATGATCCAACTTTTGTACAAACATAAGTACATAGATCTTTGCAATCGATGAAGGATCTAGAAAGAATACTTGTCTTTAACACTTCTCTCACACTTTAAAGTGGTGTTCGTCACTTGGTTTTTGAAGAAAACCTTGTCCTTGGTACCTTATACAACTCACGGTTTCAACACCAAAAATAGGGAGTTAGTGCACAACTTATGGAAATGAATACATGAAAGAAGAATAGTTGATCTTAGATGATGTTTTTACTTTGCTACATCTTGGTTTTCTACCCCTTTAAATTTGGTCAACATGCTTGAAATGAAGGCGGATGTTGTAGTTAATTGTGTTGAAGGCGTGTATAAGATGAGAAAAAGAAAACTACTCCTTGTTCCCTCTTTTGTAACTCACGGTCAATGGAGGTTGGAAGGCTTATTTTCTAGCTTGGAATAGGAGAGAGAGTTGTAAAGAGATAGATGTTTTGATGAGTGTGGAAAATGGAAAGGAGAAGAAATTCTTTTCTTGGTCCTTCTTGCTTATAAATCTCGGCCATGAAAGTGAAAATTAAGGCTTGGAAGACTTGTCGTTTATTTTGGAGAGAGAAGAAAAAAGTTGGTTGGAAGATAGATAATTATTGAAGTGTTGTATGGAAGAAATGAAGAGAGAGTTTATGAAATAAAGAATGAAGGTTTTCTTCTTGGTGATGTCTTAAGAAAAATTCGACCAAAAGGAAGAGAGGAAAAAATGGAAGACTTAGTATATTGGAGAGGAGAGAGACAGGTTGGGTTGAAGATGGAAGGATGTTGGTGTTGTGAAATGAAAAGAGAATAAGGTTATCCCTCCTTTATTATTCTGCCAAAATTATAAGGGAAGAGAGAAAGGGAGAGTTTTTCTTGATAAGTGAAGAGCGGGTTGGAAGGATTAGGTGTAGGAGATGGTGAAATGAAAGGGTGTAAGAAAAGGAGTGTGGAATTGAAGTTTCTCCCTTTATGGGTTTTCTGCCGTTGAAAGTGAAAGGGAGGGCTAAAAGTGCTGTTGAAAGTGAGAGGGAGGGGGAAATTATTTTTGATGGGTTTTGGTTGTATTAAGTGTAAGGGTAATGATGGTCAGGTGTGATGTGTGTAAGATGAGAAGAGGGAAGTCTTGACTGTTTGAAGTAGGGGAGGCCGGCCTAGGTAATGAAAGAGGGGAAGGGTTTTGTTCTATTTACCATGTAGGATAAAGTGAGAGAAAATGTGATAATTGGGGTAAAAGTGTGTATGGTTTGTTGTGTAGTGAAAAACAAATTGAAGAAAACTTCTCTTCTGCTTGAAAGGGAGGGGCCGGCCATGTGGGGTTTGGGTGGATAGAATAGGACAAAATGTCATCATTTGGTTTCTACACAATTTTGTCCACTTGATATTTTGTTGGGTATTTTCCTTACCATGATGTCTTCTTCTTTTCCTAACCAAATTGGCACCATGTATATATCCTTTATTTTTTTATCGAAAGAGATTTTATTGGAAAAAGACCTCACTTATGGCGGAGGAAAACCTTATTACATAGAGGAATCTGCAGTAGAGTATAGCGAAAGCAAAAAGTGGATGATTATCAACCTCCAAATCATATATGATATGCCGCATTAAAACCTTGCCAAGTAAAAGCACACTTGTGGATAAAACATTGGCGAAGGAAAAAGCGTACATATTTATATAATTGGAGTGGTGATATGCGTTACAGTACATTATGGAAGAAAATACAAGCCGATTGGATAAAAAAGAAAGCCTTGAAGGGGCTGCCCATGAAATATCCAGCGTTGAGGGTTGATGCGTGGTCCGCACAGCATAGATTGCGTCGTCCGCATCGAAGATGTGGTTTACCATGATATGTTTCCCTGTCCATGCACATGTGAAATAAAATGCTAAGTAAAACAGGTATACGAGGCATAACAAAAAGAAAAATACCAATAGAATGCAAAGCATACCGAGTCTGTCTGCACCCCCCAGGGTACAGGCAGAAGAAAGAAATGAATGCCAATCCATATGGAAGACCAGAAAAGCTCAAGGAAACCGCAAATTCGCGGATGAGAGGTCCAATGTTATGGAGCCACGAACTAATGGCGGAAGATTGTGGCAAGAGTAGTGTTGTGTCTGAGGAACCAGCTTGCATTCTGAGCAAGGTAGTGAGCAGCCATGTTTACCTCTCTATAAACATGAGCGAAATCCAGCTGGTGAAGATGAAGTAGTGTCTGTAATAACCGCAGATGATAGTTCCCAAAAACTGACTGTGGCCTCCTTAAGCGTGACAGCATTTGAGCACAATCCGATTCTAGAATAATGGAACGACAAAGTGGGAGGAAATATAACAAACCAAAACTACTGTCTGTATCTCTGCAATAAGTGGTGTACTTGGAGGTAAGCGAAAAGAAATCGCTCCCACACAGGTACCTGAATGATCAAGCAAAATAGCCCCCCTGATGCATAATGTCTGCCAACCGCTGCATCTATATTTAACTTTAATCTACCGGAAGGAGGAGATCGGCAACGAACCACTTGCGGTCGTGGAGTCCGAATAGTGGGAATCCATGAAAGCTGTGGTGTTGTTCCTGCCGCAAGTTTGGATCCATGGATTGTTTTAAACCACATCGCAATGTCATAATGGATGGAAGCCCGAATGGAGGACTGAGCAAATGAGGTCGACTCACCATACACTAGTGACGCATAGGTGCGCCATATGTTGGACACAACAATAGCCGGAACAACGATTTTTGCAGATATATATCCTTTATATATATATATAAAACCCCAAACAGAGACGAAAATGTAGATCGATGCCACCAAGATAACAGATATTGACAAAGATGCAGTGACATGGGGGACAAACAATGTAGCTCAGATGCAAAGAAATCACATATGGGACGAATGGTGTCGTAGGATAGAAAGACATGATCCACCGTGGTCGAAGCTTGCTTACAAAAAGGACATTGTGTTGGACGAGCGGTAGAGTACTTACTAATGTAGTCCTCAAATGGCATAGCAGAATGAAAAAGTCGCCATAATAATAGCTTAGTGGCAGGCGAATGATGTTTGAACCAAATGAATTTTGCAGAAAGCAGTGTTGGCGGGGTGCCCGGCAAATATCATAAGCAAATATATATATATATATATATATATATATATATATATATATATATATATATATATATTTGAAAGAAAGAAAGATTTTATTAATAGAGAGCCTCACTTATGGCGGAGGAATACCTGATTACAAGATAGTGCGTCATACATCATCAAAATCAAAAAAATGAAATAGGCAGCGTATAATGGTGTATCTCCAGTCGTATATGATATGCCGCATTAAAACCTTGCCAAGAAAAACCACCCTTGTGGATAAAAACTTGGCGAAGGAAAAAGCGTACATATTTATACGACTTTCATTGATACTAATGAACATAAAATTGTCTAATAGATACAGCGCAACCAACGTCCCGTGAGTAGCTTTATGATGCCTAAAAGCTGATGGAGTATGTTGTCCGTTCAAATTCGTCTGGGAATGAGCATGCGATTTCCATTGTACCTCGCCAAGAAACAGAGTAGCAGATAAAACAGTAGGCAGTAAACAAAAGATGCAAATACTTAATACGGCACTACACATACCACTGCCACCCTGGTTTGATTTAAACCAAGGCGACGGCTTTGTACTGCTTAGGGGGAATGCATATGCGGTTGCACCCAAATCTTGAATCCAGGCTGCCGCCATGAATCTGTGTTGTAAGAACTGGGATGTATCCACCTCGCACTCATGATCACCAACATCCATATAGATAGAGCGTGTGCGTAAGATAAGAAATATATTAATATGTGTCAATCTGTAAAGCAGAAAATGGAAGACTAAATGTAAGCACTGCGTACCAAGGCTGCCTGTAATCCGAAGAATACAGGCAGCAAGATTGAAAAATTGCCAATCTATGTGGAAGACTGAATTAGATGTGGCGCAAGTAAGCTGTGGAGAGATCTAATGCCACCGAGCTTCGTGCTAAAGACGGTAGAGTATGGGAGTCGTATATTTGAGTAGCGGGATGCAGCATTGCATGCTGTGCTAGGTAATGCGCCACCATATTCGCCTCTCGATAGTTGTGCAGGAAATCCAGACGATGGAGATGAGTTAATGTGTAAAGCATGCGCAGATAAAAATTACCATGCGGCAGCAATGGCCGTTTAAGCCGGGATATGAGTTGCGCGCAGTCTGTCTCCAGAATGATTGTTCTATACAGCGGAAGAAAAAACAAGAGCCCAAATACTGCAGATTGTATTTCCGCCTGAAATAGGGTACAAGGCGGGAGCCGAAATGATATCGCACCGACACATGAACCCGAGTGATCACGTAAAATAGCTCCACCAGAACTGTATAATCTGCCTACTGCTGCATCTGTGTTCAGTTTGTATTTACCCAATGGCGGTGTGTGCCAACGGACCAGCATAGGTCGCGGTGGTTGAGGCATGGAAAACCAATCATATGTTGGTAGAGTACCAGTGGCTAATTTGGTCCCAGCCATCTTTTTGCTCATATATATATATATATATATATATGAGGCATATAGATTCCGTGTATGAAGATGCCCGCTCTGGCGATTGCGGCGATATAGTGGTGGTAGCCGTTACGGAATTTTCATTCCCGTCGTTATTCAAATCTCTCTTTCGATTTTGCTTTTTCCTTTTGATCATCTGTTTCATGATCCTTGTCTGCATTCATAGCGCTACAGATCACAACTTTCTGACACCGTCTGCATGGATCGACGATCCTTCGCAGCGGTAGTATGCAATACAAGTTCGACATTGCAGCCTCGCAAGATAACTAAATACAAGTGTGTTCCTGCAATCAAATTTACTCGTGAGGAGGTTTCTTAACCGTCTGATTCATTCAAATATTGCTTAATCGGAACATTCTGGTATGGACGTCCCAAGCTTGATGCTATTCATAAATGTTTTGATCGTATTGGGTTTTCTTCTTCTGTCAAGATTACCTTATTGGACTCTTCACATATTCTTATGCAATTTGATGCTGAAACTGACTACTACAGATGCTTTTCGCATCGTACTTGGACTGTATTAGGGTATCATGTGAGAGTCACGAAATGGTCATATGATTTCGATCCTAAAGTTGATATACGTGTTGTTCCAATATGGGTTTCCCTACCAGGTCTGCCCATTTATTTACAAAAGAAGGAGCCTTTGTTTGAAATTGCAAAAATGATAGGACAACCACTGCGAATTGACACCGCCACAACGCAGCTACTTCGTCTGTCAGTCACACGTATCTGCATTGAAATTGACATCTCAAAAGAACTGCCCAATCGTGTTTTTATTCACAGTGATTCACATCAGTTTTTCCAACCAGTGAAGTCTGAAAATCTGCCTGATTATTGCTCTTCCTGCAAATTACTAGGACATTCCATCACATCTTGTAAGGCTGAAAAGCAACCGGAACCAGTTCAAACAGAAAATACAACAACAGTTAAACAACAAGAACAACGACCACCACAGCGCTGGACTCCTAAGAAACACCCCTCCAAAAATATAGCATCATCAGATGACCAAATTCCATTGGAGCAAATTGAAATTCATTTGGATGAAACCGATGCAAATCCTGCAGTTGATACTCTGCTGCAGCCATAGGATGATCCACAGATAGACAAACAACATCAACCATCACCTTCGACTGCAGTCCCTCACACTAATCCTGATGCCCAAGAAGCTACAATCATGCCCCCTCCAATTTCATGCAACGTTGAGGAGGCACTAAATGACACAGATGTTAAAGTTGCCCAAGATTTGGAACTACTAAACTGCACATCTGCGCCAATCGATCAAATAACACCAGAAGATGACGATATGACTCTCACACATGCATCAGACTCAGAAATACATACGGAGACATCGGTGGACTCACAAGATTTGAGAAAGGCTGTTCTAGAGGTAGCCCGTGCCCTAAGTTATTCACCCCCATCGGAGGATGGCCAACCCAACATATCACATCCAGAAGTGACGATAGCTGTGGATAATCTATTAAAGTTAAGGACAAGGTGTCCATGTCAAAATAAAGGAGAGATGCCTTCGTCTTCACCTTCCTCGATGGTTATTCGTGGTATGCTCATGCGTACAATCATCAACTTCCCACCCTCATTGTCTCAATGAATATCCTTATCTGGAACGTTAGAGGTATTACTAACTATTTGTCTCGTCTATTGTCCCTAATACGTCAAAATTGTTTACATATACGTGTTGTCATTGAGCCTAAGCTAAGATTATCGCGCCTGGATTTTTATCGTCTAAAGTTAGGATTTACTGGTGCGTGTGCGTCAGAAGATGGAAATATCTAGATATTTATCAGAAACTCTTTCATTGATATTTTGACATTGCGTCACGGAGTGCAGAACATATCTCTCCACCTCCAAAAGTATGTGACATCAAAACAATTCTGGTTCACTATTGCATATGCAAAGCATACAGTGGTATTGCGGCGACCATTATGGCAATATCTCCGTGACTTTCATACAGACCTTTCTTTACCTTGGCTTATTGGAGGGGATTTCAATACGATCCTCTCTTTAGATGAACATAGAGGAGTTGCACAGCCATCTATTAGAACGTTAGTAGATTTTCGCGAATTTGTTGATTTATGTGGTTTTCAGGATATACTCTATCAAGGATCATTGTATACGTGGTCTGATGGAAGGGGACTTGGCAAGGTGTGGAGAAGACTTGATCGATTTTTATGTACACCTGCATTTTATGAGGGGTATACTGCACTCCTTGTCCAACATCTTCATAGAGCCACCTCGGATCATGCTCCAATACTATTACATTGTAAAAATGACAACTTCACCAGCCCAGCTTCATTTCGGTATTTGGATGCTTGGCACACACATACAGATTTTGATCATTATGTAAAGGCACAATGGAAATACTTTTCTACTGTTGGAGGAATGCATGGGCTATACGAAAAGCTTAAAAAATTGAAAGCTGCCTTGTTAATTTGGAACAAACAGATATTTGGTAATATTTTTACTGAACTGCACTTGATTTAAGAACAAACAGTTCATGCGGAAAGAGCCTATGATACTGATCCAAATGAGTCACACCGTACTGCTTATCACCAAGCAAAGGCACAGTTGCTATTATTGCAGAACAGAGCTATGCTTTTTTGGAAACAAAAAGCAAACATTAAATGGCTTAATGAAGGGGATGCCAATACTGCTTTCTTTCATCAAACAGTCAAAAACATCGTCGAATCAAGCAAACAATAATCTCAATCCGAAAACAACATGGCACTGTTTGTGACTCACCCCAATTGATTCAAACGGAAGCAGTTTCTTTTTTTGAACAAATGTTCACTGCAGAACCTATAAGTGATCAACAGTTTTTGCTGCAACACATACCGCATATACTGACAGATGCAGATAATGATCTTTTATTAGGCATTCCATGCTTGGAGGAAGTACGTCAAGTAGTATGGGGATTAAGTTCTTCTAATGCACCAGGACCTGACGGATTTCCAGGGTCCTTTTACAGACGCTTTTGGGAGGATATTCACCATGATGTTCTATTAGCAGTACAGGAATTCATTATAGGCATCCGCATGCCTAAACTCATGGCAGCTTCTTTGATATGCTTAATTCCAAAGATTCAAAATCCCTCAACCTTCAGCGATTATAGACCAATTTGTCTCACAAACTTTATCTCAAAAGTGGTAACAAGACTTATCTCTTCCAGATTAACAACACTGCTGCCAAGATTGATCTCTTCGGAGCAAGCTGGTTTTTTGCAATGAAGGGGAATCACAGAACAGATACTCATGGAAAAAGAGATGGTACATATGTTGGATCGAAAATGCAGAGGTGGTCAAGTGATCATTAAACTTGACATGGCAAAGGCTTTTGATAGAGTATCATGGCAATATTTGGAAGCATTACTACTTAAATTTGGTTTCCACCCATGGTTTGTGCGCCTAATCATCAATAACCTTCCTGCCACATGCTGCTCAGTTTTGATCAATGGCAAACCATGTGGTTTTTTCCGTCCATCTAGAGGGGTGAAACAAGGAGATCCATTATCTCCCCTTCTATTTATACTTGCTTCAGAAGGATTCTCAAGAGGCCTTAATGCACAAATACAATCGGGCGCTATAAAAGGTTTCACCAGTGGACGAACTCCACCAGTTTCCCACCTAGCTTTTGCCGATGACTTGCTCATCTTTCTAAATGGATAGCATCATAACTTGCAATCATTCAAGCATTTTCTTGAACGATATCAAAATGCTTCGGGTCAGCTGATAAACAACCACAAAAGTCAATGTATTGTAGGCAGGGGCACCCCTTCGCAAAGAGCTGTAGCAACACTTAATATGCGACTTTCAGATTTACCCATAAAGTATTTGGGATCATTCCTTTTTAAAGGTGTAAATCGTTCCCGCTATTGCACCTCTCTCCTTGCACATGTTGATTCACGTTTGATGGGTTGGTCCCAAAAACTATTAAGTATGGTGGGAAGAGTAGCACTCATAAAATCTGTTCTAACATCCTTGCCGTTGCACATCATGGCCGCATCAAGACTACTAAAAGTGTAATAACAGAGCTCAACAGGAAAATGTCCTCCTTTTTGTGGAATCATCGGCATAAATGGCGTTCGTGTGAATCAATCTGCTACCCAACAGCAGAAGGAGGACTGGGCTTTCGTAACTTTGCAGCATTACAAAATGCATATGAATGTAAGCTATGGTGGATATATAATACGTCTCAATCGCAATGTGCTGTATATATTTGCAGCAAATATGGACAGCAACAAAACATGACATCTTTAATTTATGACTCACCTGATTGGAAGAGGCTTTGTAGAATTAACCAGTTTTGCTTGCAACATACACAACAACACCGGATGGTCTCATTTGGGACCCGGACTCTAACGGACAATTCACATTCAAGAGTGCGTATAATGCTTCCAGAGAGCAAACTACCAACTCAAAGTCTCAAAATACATATGTTGGTCCGGCATTGCTCTATCAGCACAGGTAACAATATGGCGTTTATGGTACAATACACTTCCCTTTGCAGACAATGTTATCCATTGGATAGTGGCATACCCATCATGCTGCCCATTTTGTCGAACGGCTGACGCCTCCCAGACACATATCTTATATAATTGCGCCATGATCCGAGCAATATGGAGTAATTTATCTATCATCTTTGAGGAACCTTACCCAAGCAGAGCAACTGTCAAACAACACGTGCGAAATTGGTGGTGTCAAGCGAAATCATCTTCAATAAAAGGACAACTAAAAGTTGTGGTACCAGTCCTAGAAGTTACGGCCATTTGGAAAGAGTATGCAATGGTCATCTATGGTGAAGAAAGCTTTTCTTATAACAGATTACAAGATCGTTTACGTACGGATATCTATACGTGGTGTGCATCTATCTCTGGAAAGAAATTCATAGAAACAATCCCTGCCTTAGTTACACTTCGTTATTCGCCGGTTCTAAAGACAAGGAGAATCTCTATAGTTAAATGGCAATTGCCTCCACGTGGGAAGCTAAAATTAAATGTTGATGCTGCAGTGGGAAAACGAGGTTCTGCAGGAGGAGCAATATTAAGAGATGATACCGGTTCACTTATTCTGGCTATGTCTTTTTCGCTACCAATATTAACGCCGCTACATGCTGAATTACAAGCTTTCCTATGGTCGATTGTCTACCTCCTAATGTCTGGATACAGAAATATTATTGCTGAAACGGACTGTTTAGCTTTGGTGAACATGCTTTCTGGCAGCCCTAACATCAACGGCAGGCTTAATAGTGACCATACATGGCTAAACCATTTCCTGCAACAAATGCACGCGACAGTTGTTCACGTACCACGGGAGGCTAATTATCTGGCTCATTTCATGTCCCAACATGGACTCATGCACCAATGTTTGGATATATTTTCTTCATCATCTACTCTCCCATCAATGGTGCGTAGTAGCTTAATCACTGACATCCATCTTCCTCATGTATGAAATTAAGGAAACCGTTGATAGCATCATTCATTGTCCCGCCTGTATCTTATGGATGCAGACGGCTGGGTATGTTTACTATATCTCCCTTTTGGTCACTAAGGTTATCATTGGCAACTTACACTACTTCTTTTTATGGTTGAGGAATACTCACAACATGGATGGCGCACTGGACATCACATATACATACTCATACCAGTCTCTAGCGAAGCAAGTTGCCCGTGACCATCTGGTTACGGGCAACATGGGTACATTCTTCTCCATAGCTAAATTCTATATGATATTACTACACATTGAATGGTTATGTGACACAATCTTATTTGTTGCATTGAGGATTCTTGGACTACACTTAAAGGAAAGGATGCAACAATTAAAAAGGCCAATGCTGCTGGCGCGTTTTGGACAAGTGAATCTCAACTCCATGCTACAAATATGGCTCCTGGTGCTGCTATTGTCTCGTTTACATATGTTTCCTGCGTCAAAAATACCCAATTATACAAATATGTACGCTTTTTCCTTCGTCAGGGTTTTATCCACAAGGGTGGTTTCACCTGACAAGGTTTTAATGCGGCATATCGTGTATGATTGGAGGTTGACGATTCTACAAATGTTACATTACTTCTTTGATTACGATGCTTATTGTAAATGGTATTCCTCTGCCAAAAGTGAGGGCAACATCTAATAAAATATGTTGCTTCATATATATATATATATATACTTCTTTTCTTCCTTTCAAGACTTTCATTATATACTATTGTGTTTTCTATTTGTTTAAGCGATGAAATTTATCGTGTCAAGATTTTTATTTGGTTTTAATTTATGTCTATCGACTTATGTTGCTGCTGACTATTTTACTTAAATCGTGTCCTATGTTCGAAATGTTTGTTATCTAGTCTCATCAAGTCTCGCTATATCCATTAACTTATCGTTTGGTTTTTTCCGAGCATTTCTAACCCGGGTATATGATGTCGATGTCCTTATTGTATGATTTATGTTTTTCTGACTAGCCTAACCTAATCTTAAAACCTAGCTTTAACCCTATCTTTAACACTAACTTAACCGTATGACTAACCCTTGCCATAAACCTACCTCTAACCGCAATCATAACCTTAATCTCTAAACCTTAACACCAACCCTAAACAAAGCCCTAACTCTAACACTATTTTCATCGTAGGTTTTTTTGTTATGCTTTCTTGCATTTGACGTCTACATTCAAGCTCTTTTTTGTGGATTCATGAACATCTTGAGTTTCCAAAGAAACTATTTTGGCTAATGTGATCTCTAATCATCCTTCTAACCATTCTTGAATTGGCATTTTATATGATATGTTGTGATATTAAAATTTGTGCAACTATGTCACTCGCGAGAAATACCAATTTTTCAATAGTATGCGTTTTCTTCAGACTTACTCTAAGTCGCACTTGACAGTTTTAGGTCTTCAAATTTTGGCACCTAATGTACCAGTATTCTCGCATGCTTTTCATAACTTTGAAAAAACTGTTATACTTCACAAACCGTAATTGCACGTCATATTGTACACCTTCTTTGATTTTGAATAACATCGTCTCCTCTATGTGATCATATTTACTCTACTTGCATAGACGCTATCTAAGTCCACCTTGAAGATGAATGCGCGTGCCTTCTAATCGTCCATAATCTTTCAAAACTCAATGCTTTTGTCAAAATGAGGTACTACTGGCCAAAGAACCTCCTCTTCACCCTCTTTCTTCTCAATGTCCTCCAAATAATCTTATTCATCTTCATCGCTGTCCTCATTGTCCTCGAAGTCGTCGTCATCATTTTCTCCATCTTCCTTATTAGTTTAATCTTCTACATATGCCTGTGATGAGCGACTTCCAACCACATTATATGTAGATCCAGCAACAATATCATTATCAACAATACCATCAACAAGATTTGCGCCATGTTGTAACCGGTGAAAAGGAAAAGAAAATAAACATATATAATTATATGTGTATGTTACATGTTGTAGTAGTACATTAAAAAAAACATTTTATTAAACACACCATAACCTCCACTACCCTTATCCTTCCTATAACCCCAACTCTCATACACCTTATAATTCCTACCCATAACTCCCCATTACTTAAACAACATATTCCCCTCATTTCCCCTTCCCATTTCCAACCTGCTGGAGCATAAAAAAAGGAAAAGTGAGGGCTGCTGTTGCTGAGAGCAAGGAGGAAGAAAGAGGGAAGGGAAGAAAAAAAAGGGTGACGGAAAAAAGTAAGTACTCTACCCGTACTCGTTATGATTTTGCAAACTTTATGTGTATATATTTGCATAAATTTATGGATCATGCATAAGTAAAATTTGTATGCATAGATATTTGTATGATTATATATGAAATTGAATATATGCATATATGTGTATGTTGTGTACTCATATGCATGTATATGCATGCATGTTTATGAAAATATATGTTGTGTATACATATATATATGTAATGTTTATATATGTATATGAATATGATATTTATATGGGAAAAACGGCGATGATGCTCTGGAGCGTTGCGGCGGCAGCATGGCGGCGCGATTGATTCTGCATTCTCACGATAGTTTCAGTTCTGTTTTCGACAATTTCTGGTTTCCCTGTTTCTACAAATTGATTTTAGAGGATTGTCTTTCTTGCGATCACAGGATCGCACAATACGGCAGCCTTCATCTCTGGGTTCCTCTGCGTTCTCCACCCAAACGACCTCTATACTAATTTGTCAACGCCTTTATCTGCTTCGGTGATATCTAGCATCACCTCCTAACAATCCTTTGCCATCTCCAGCAAGACAGAAATTTTTCACGGCAAAGAAGGCTTCCTGGTTTTTCGGTCGCATCTCCAATCACAATGTCGGACAAACCCCCATCGTTTGCTGCTATTGTTTCTGGCGCATCCTCATCCAAGCCGGTTAGTATTTCGCCCAAAACGGTTTTACGACATAAAGGTATTCCTTTGGTATCGTTTCTTGACTCTGAAATTGATGCACTAGCTGCGCCATACAAATATTCATTAGTTGGTACATTTTGGTATGGAAGACCACCATTGAAGGTGATTCGAGAGGTTTTTGAAAGAATTGGATTTCACAATGATCTGCGCATCACTCTTATTGATCAAACCCATATACTTTTAAATTTCAGTCAAGAAGAAGATTATCTACGATGTTTTTATCGTAGATCATGGCTTATTTCCGGTTGCCATATGCGTATCACTAAATGGACAGTGGATTTTGATCCAGCAGCTGATGTACCCATTGTACCGGTGTGGGTAGCTTTGCCGGCTTTACCGGTTCATTTACACTGTAAAGAGGCTCTCTTTGAAATTGTGAAGCCAATAGGTTCACCGCTGAAGCTCGACGCGGCCACTTCTGACGCTCTTCGGCCATCTGTCGCAAGAATATGTGTTGAGGTAGATGTGTCGCAGGAACTGCCTCAGAAAATATATTTGCAGGCAAAACAAAGATTCATCTTACAGTCGGTGATTTATGAGGATTTGCCAAAATATTGCACTGCATGTCATAGATTAGGGCATGATCACTCATCCTGTGATCCAAAACAGCCATCGGCGTCGGTTATTCCACCACCTCCACCGCCACCTCCATCCCGTCCGCCAAAACAAAGATGGACTCCTGTCAAGAACAAGTCGGCTGCCATTCCTACTGCGAAACCTTCGCAGTCAGCTCAGATGACCACGTTGCCATCATCACCACGTGTGGATCCACAACAATCCGATCTTCCGTCAGTTATACCTCCGGTGGAAGAGACCCAGCTGAATGACCAAACAACTAATTCGATCCTCAATCTTGAGCCACATGTGGCGGGAGATCGACAGACACATGATGCGTTTTGTGATGCTTCGGATCATCATTTACCAGATGATATCACCCATACAGATCTTGGACATTCGTCAGACACAGAATTGCCAGATGAGGATCCGGATACTGGCCCACTTATTGTTCCCACAGAAGTCTCTCGTCGCATGCAGAGGTTAGATTCCTCACCAGAGGATGACATATTGATATCTCGGTTAAATGATCCGACAGAGGAGTTGCCGTTTGTACCAGTTGTCCCGCGTCGGAAACGACGCGCAAGAAAGGATTTGCCACCGTTACCGCCATCTACCGTCCTCACACGTAGCGCATCTCAGATCATTCAGGGAAGTGTTTCAAACTTTACTCAATGAATATATTAATTTGGAATATTCGAGGCATGCGCTCATCGATGCCTCGTCTACAGCAGTTGATAAGGGAATATCGTATTCATTTACTTGCTTTAATAGAACCTAAACACACCCCAGCACAAATAAATCGATTTGGTTTACGACTAGGTTTTTCACACAATTATGCTTCACATTCAGAACATATTTGGTTTTTCTGGAGGGATCATGAATTTCGCTTGATTGCTACGCAGGATCAAGATCAAGTATTACACATGACTCTTTCTTCAATATCACAGCAGCATGATTTTGTTCTCTCTTTAGTCTATGCAAAACTCACAACAACTCAGCGTCAATGTTTATGGCGGGCGTTATGTGATTTCTCTGCGGGGTTACAGTTGCCTTGGTTAATTGGTGGAGACTTTAATATTTTCCGTACACTGGAGGATCATCAGGGTCGCTCCACACCTTCGCTGTCTGCGATGCAGGATTTTAATGATTGTATTGAAGCATGCGCACTTATGTCCCCGCCGTATCATGGCACGCGCTATACTTGGGCAGAAGGACGTGGTCTTGGCCGTGTTCGAAGGAGACTAGACTGGACATTCATTAATTCTCTGATGCATGATATGTTTGACATCCTGAGACTCACTCATTTACCACGGGCGACATCAGATCACACTCCACTTTTGATACAATGTCAGCATACTACCCCACCTATCCGTCGCGCCTTCCGTTTTCTGGACGCATGGCTGCATCATTCTGACTTTCATGCGTATATGCGGCAGACCTGGCTCTCGTATCCAACAACAGGTGGCATGCGGGGTTTCTATAATAAATTGTTTGCTTTAAAGAAGGATCTTCAGCACTGGAATAAGCATATATTTGGCAATATTTTCAGTACGTTAAAACATGCAGAAGACAATCTTAATGCTGCAGAAAATCATTGGGATGCGACTTCGACTGAGGAAGCGCGTGAGGCTTATTACCAAGCAAAGGCACAATATTTGCTTGCATCCAAATATGAGTTATTATACTGGAAACAAAAGGCTCGAGTTAAATGGTTCCAAGAAGGCGATGCTAACACGCGCTATTTCCAATCTTATGTTAAAGGTAAACGCTCACAACTTTGCATTCGCCAACTACAAAATAGACAGGGCACATTGTTGACAAACTCGGCGGATATTATGTTAGAGGCAGTTGAGTATTATAAAGATTTATTTGCCCAAACGCCGACCTTCAATCATGAGGATTTACTATCACATATCCCGACACTGCTCACGGATGAGGATAATATAATGCTTACGCAATTGCCATCCGAGTCAGAGGTCAAACAAGCGGTTTGGAGTTTGGACCAGCAAAGTGCACCAGGCCCGGATGGATTCCATGGTAATTTTTATCGTTCATGTTGGTCAATAATTCATTTGGATGTACTAAAAGCGGTGCAGGAATTTTTCATTGGTGTTCCCCAGCCGCCTGTCATGGCAAGTGCATTACTGACGCTTATACCAAAAGTACAATCACCGCAGACATTTGGTGATTTTCGTCCGATTTGTCTTACAAATTTTATTAGCAAAGTTTGCACTCGGGTTCTTGCCTCTCGGTTGAATCGTCTATTACCCACTTTAATATCGCCGGAACAAACAGGCTTTCTTGCGGGTCAGGATATATCAACCCAGGTACTTTTGGCTCGTGAAATGATTCATCAGTTAGACAGGGGAGGACCACAGGTATGTCTAAAATTAGATATGATGAAGGCTTTTGATCGGGTGAGTTGGGAGTATCTTAAATTACTTCTTCGCAAGTTTGGCTTCTCAGAGTTTTTCATTCGGATTATTATCAACCATCTCAGTGCAACGCGGATGTCAGTACTAATCAATGGTCAACCATCGCCATATTTTCAGCCCTTCAGGGGAGTCAAGCAGGGCGATCCCCTATCTCCGTTGCTATTATCTTCAGAGGGATTTAGTAGAGGGCTGAAGGCTCTGGTTGCCGCAGGCAATATTCAGTTGTTTCGGTTGGGTAGAGTCCCTTTGCAGATTTCACATTTGGCATACGCGGATGATTTGCTTATCTTCTTACGGGGTACACAGAGAAATTTACGACGATTCCATGCGTTTCTCACCACATATGAACTGGCTTCAGGTCAGAAGGTAAATTTTCATAAAAGCAATTTCATACCGTCATCGAACATGACGGCTGGGCAATGTCATATTATAAAAGGAATTCTTGGCATGCGCTTATCATCCTTACCTTTTCGGTATCTTGGCTCTTTCCTGCATAAGGGCATTCCACGGGCTTTGCACTTTTCGTCCCTATTGCAGCACGTAGACGACCGAATAAATGGCTGGCATTCTCGTCTTCTATCTATGGCAGGTAGACTAGTACTATTACGTTCTGTCCTAGCAGCGCTACCACTACACATAATGGCGGCAGGCGGTATGCCTAAATCTGTCATTCGTATGCTTGATAGAAAGATGTCAGCATTTTATTGGGGGGAGAGACATCATTAGGTTGCATGGAAAGACATTACGACCCCAGTTGAAGAAGGTGGTTTAGGCCTACGTAATCTTCGCGACTTGCAGCAGGCATACCAATGCCAAATTTGGTGGAAATACCAATGCCATGACACTTTATGGAGTACATATATGCATCATAAATATGGGCGAAGGGGTGACTATATTCCCAGGCTCACAGATTCCCCAGTCTGGAAATCTATATGTCGAATTCATCACACTTGTCATGCTCATTCAACTGGATTGGGCACATTCATATCATGGACAGTCACACCTTCGGGAGAATTCTCGCTAAAATCAGCTTATGATATTTGTCGCACGCCACGGCCTAAATTAATCTCGACTAGGTTTATCTGGTGTAAGCACCATACTCCTTCTATTCGACTACTTTTATGGCGCATATTTCATTCAGCCCTTCCATTTGAAGATTATATAGGCCGCTACTCCTTGGTGCGTCCAACTCAATGTCCTTTCTGCAAATCTCATTCCGCCACGGTAGACCACATATTTATTACATGTTCCCGCATCCGATTTTTCTGGAGCTTTTTCGCTGGTGAACTCAATGGAGTGCTGCCGTCAACCCTGTCTCTTCGGCAATACCTATTGGCATGGTGGTATCGGTCCAACTCCACATCTCTGTCAGGCGTCTTGCGGATAGTGCTTCCTGGGATAATATTATCCAACATTTGGCGTCTTTATGCACAGCTGACTTATGGAGATACCACTCTCTTCTCTACATCGGCATTACGTAATGCCATTCACTTTGATATTCACGTGTGGATGACTCGGATACAGGGTTCCAAGCTAGCAGCAGGCCCATCACCTTCTCTTCCTTGGCTTCCTCGGTTTCGTCCTCCCCGACTTTGCATTATAAGATGGCAAACACCTCCTTCTGGCCGACTCAAACTGAATGTCGACGCTGCGGTAGGTCAACATTATGCTGCGGGTGGTGGAATATTGCGTGATCATAATGGTTCTTGCATCCGGGCCCTCTCATTTCGGCTACCTTACTGTACGCCTTTGCAGGCCGAGACTCAGGCCACATTTTTTAGCCTGCTGTTTTTCCTTCCATGTTATCGTTCACTGATTGTCGAATCCGATTGTGCCCAACTGCTTGCCTGTCTTGGCAAGTCAAGACGGCCAGCGGGTCATTATCATCTTCGCCAGCTACATGCTCTCATCCGTCAACATCGACTGGAGGTAGTGCATACATATCGGGAAACTAATATGCCTGCGCATTATCTTGCACAGCATGCGATGTTGCAGCCTATCACGGGGGTGTATAGCGGTTCCACCCTTCCTCCCCTGGTCAGGGCCTCGGTTTCGTTGGATCTTTCCTCAGCAGCATTGCGTGTGACATGAGCTTCACTATTATATTATGAGTTGCAATTCTTGGAATTACTCTGCCCGTGTACGATTAGTCACGGGCAGGATCGGTACGCCTTGTATCTACTTCACATGCTGCTGTTTCTTAATATTTATTCTATCCATTTACACTTGTTTTATTGACATGCATCATGGCTACTGCGATGTTTTGGAGGATCCAATCGCGTATGATTTCAGCCCTAGCAAATATACAGTCTTCCATATGGATTGGCCATGTCAAATTCTTTCTGCCTGTACTCCATTCAGTACAGGCAGCCTCGGTACGTTTTCCTTTCTCTCACATCCATGGTCTATTTACAGAATCCTCAGCAAGCTGACATTGTGTAATTTGCATGACGAATATCTTACACTGGACAACTTGTGCATCTCGCTAATGGCAATGGGCCTTGATTCTTATGGCGCGTGTATTGCTGCACATTCACTTATGAGGGCTACATGGATGCTTTTCCACCTTCGAAATTTTGTTGTCGATGAGTTCAGAGTCTTCCATATGGATTGGCTCTCCTACAATCACCCTGCCTGCACCTCAGCTGGTGCAGGCAGGTTGGGTATGTACTCCTTACTATGGCTTGGTTGCTCTGTTTTCTGCTGTCTTTTCTACATATTTCACACATATATTTACTTGTCTACTGCATGGACGGTCCGCGTGATTTGGATGATATGGATGATCAATACAATCTGGATGCCTACTCACTTGTACGCGGATGATATCTGGACCGAGCAACACAATGGCACGCTACATTACCAAACAGTCCACCTCAAGCTTTCTCTTCTCTCCACGATTCGCATACATTATTTGCAAACAGCAACACATACAACTTCTTTGTATATTGTACTCAACAACATCGATATCAGTGACAGTCGTATAAATATGCACGCTTTTTCCTTCGCCAAGGTTTTATCCACAAGGGTGGTTTTTCTTGGCAAGGTTTTAATGCGACATATCATATACGACTGGAGATATCATATCATTAGCTTCCTGATTCATTTATTTGCGTATTCAGACATTTGTACAAAGGTTTTCCTCCGCCAAAAGTGAGGTTTCCTCTTTAATAAAATAATTTTTCTACAAAAAAAAAAAAAAAAAAAAAAAAAATATGTATATGAATATATATATTTTGGCCATAAAACATGTAAAGATTGGTTCTTTATTATGATTTTATATATTTTGTTTCAAGTAAATATAAATTTATATTATAGCTTGTATGTGACTTGTTGTATATGCATATATATGAATGTACATATGTGTAGGTATAGAATATATGAATATAATTAATAATTTTTGTATTTAAGTATATATAGGATTTTAAATGTTTTTTCTATAAAACATGAATTTAAATATTTATTTTCGTAACAAATCATATTTATATAATAATAACCTGTTTTTATATGAAATGTGTGGATTTATATATGTAATTTTGTATTAAATCATATGTATAATTATGAATGGTTTTTATATAGATTATGTTGATTTATACATGTATTTGTGTATTAAATTATATATAAATAATTACAAACTATTTTTATATGAAATATATAGATTTATATATCTATTTTCGTATTAAATTATATATGCATAAATATAGACTATTTTTTTTAGGTGAAGGACGGGTAGTACTGTCCGGGGTTTTTTTTATTAATATAAGCCCTCACTTGTGGCGGAGGAATACCGTGGTTACATTTCAGTTTATATCTACAGAGGGAGACTCTCCCAAACTAAACAGAGTAATTAACAAAAAACATATAAAAATCTCAAAATACAATCTGAATTTGAAATACAGTGAAAACAAGAAAGTATGTGACCAATTTGAGTCGGAAGAAAAAACAATCGTGAGGATGTAACAGTTGTCCCATTTGCATCAGCCTCCCAACGCTTGACCTTGTGCCAGTGCCAATATATGTACCTCAGAATAACAACCAAAACAGCAGTCATACAGATTTGCATCCATAAATAGTCATAGCAAATACTAAACTGGAGACATGAGTAGAAGGATGTACCCGGTTGCCCGACACCGAAACTGGCTCGGGCAAAAATGGTAGCATACAAGCCCACTGACAATCAGCACCGGGATGTTCTTTCACGATCAAATGTCCGTACCTCAGCAAAATAACGCATGCCATAGTCATGTAAGAAATAAATATGAATAAGAATAGACGTAAAAAGCACCAACTCACCCAACCGCCCATATCAAAAAGATGTAGGCTGGCAAACTGAAGGACGCTGTTAGTGTGGTAGATTAGCTGTATGAACATCAGTCTGCATACTGCCTCTAGCTGTTGGCGGCAGCTCCCAAATACGAGTATAGACACATGTTTGCCGCTGTCCAAGTCCATGGTGAGCCAAAACATGTGCAACGGAGTTACACTCACGTAGAATATATGAAACAGTTGCTCCCGTAGAAGTGAGCAGACCACACAACCGCGCACAGTCACTGCCCAATGTAGCAGTGAAGACTGCATTACCTACAATAAGCTGCTGCTACTGCAAACAATTAATTTCCACCTCCAATAAAATATGACCCAGTGGCAAAGAAAAGAAGGGAAAAAGGAGGGCTTGTAATTCAGCATGCAACGGTGACAACAACGGCAAGGAAAAGGAGATCGCCTGAACTAAGCCCCCAGTCTCATCTCGTAAAACCGCTCCACCAGCCACACCTCGACAGCCAATCTCTGCATCATTATTAAGTTTCAATTTTCCAGTGGGCGGCAGTTTCTAACAAAGAACTCAAAGTCTTTCATAACACATAGGTGGTGAATATGAAGCATCAATTGAGGACTGAATGGGAGAGGCGAATTTACAACCAACCACTGAGGTGCACCACATATAGATATCAAGTTGAATCTGCTCGTGTAGCCATAAAATAGAGAAAGCACGATCTCCAAATTGTATTGTTGCATATTCTTTCTAGATTTCCCATGTGACCACAAGTGGAAGCACCGCAGCTAGCTGACCATGCATGGTTGTTTTGCGAGCTTTACCCCACCAATCACATAAACAATGCCGCAAAGTTGAAGAGGCAGGTAGCAGCCCATTAAAAATCACAGCCACATGGTTCCACACGTCCTTAATGATCGGACACTGATAAAAAATGTGATCCAGTGTAATTGAAGCATGGCGACAGAAAAAACAACATGATGGCAAAACTACTGACCACCTCCGGATATTTTCTGGAATAGGCAGAGAATTATACCATAGGCGCCAAAGGAAAATCTTTGCAGAAGGTGATGTGCTTGGCCACCAAATGTATTTAGTGAAAGAGAAAACATTCATCTTAGGCCGACATACCTCATAAGCACTTTACAAAGAAAACTGACCATTCGCATCCGGCGTCCATTCTAATCCCTCAGACGAAGGAATAGCATGCATGGTACAGAAAGAATTAATATCACACAATCTCTTCCAGTCTGCAGAGTCATACACATTCGCCAACATGCTACCCCTAGAGGCATACTTATGGCGCATGAAAGTAGCCCATAAGGAATCCGTTGTATGAACGGTCCACCATAGCTTACATTCAAAGACCTTTTGCAATGCCTCAAGGTTGCGAACATCCAATCCCCCTTCAACTTTTGGATAACAAATCGCCGGCCAAGATCTCCAGTCATGGCGTTGTTTCCACAAAAATGTGGACATTTTCCTATTTAACTCACAAATTACACTCTTAGGATCTTGCAGCGGCCATAATATGTAATGGCAAGGAAGATAAAACCGACTGTATAAGAGTTAGCCTACCTGCCATACTCAACATTCGTTGTGACCATCCTGTCAAACGAGAATCAAAATGAGCAACTAATGATGTACAATACTATGGCCGGTTGATACCTTTAAAAAGAAACGACCCCAAATATTTGATAGGCAGAGACATGGGCTGCATGTTCAAGACGAAACTTTATAATTATACATGTATAATTATATAAAATTGTTTTTAATAGAATTATGTATATATTTATGTTATTTTCATATTTAAATATTTGTATAATTATAAAAACTGTTTTTCTGGTGGATTATATATATATATGTTTTTCGTATTTAATGTATGTATAATTGTATAAACAGTTTTTGAATGAATTTAAATGTATACATAATGCTATATAATATACAGCATTCGAGTTGGAGTTTTTTCATGATGTTCATCTATCTCTAGATGTAAGTTTGTTGCCTCGCTTCAACCTTTTCTAGATCCATATTATTCGCCTCCCTTACGTTCCAGACGGATACGTGTTATTTGATGGCGATTACCACCCACGGGTAAGCTACAACTTAATATAGATGCTGCTATAGGCCGTAGAGGGGCGGCTGGAGGGGCAGGCGTAATGTTGAAGGCCAGTTGATCCATGCCATTTGTTTTCCTCTGTCGGTATTGCCGCCAATGCATGCAGAGTTGCAGGTTATGCTATTCTCACTTATTTTCCTGGCAGATTACTTTGCTCTAGATATTGAGATAGACTGTCTAACCTTGTTAACTTTGACTAATGACTCGGTCACACTTTTAGCACGTTTGGGTGTGGATTACGAACGTTTGAAACTTTTTTTGCGCCTCAGGCAAGCCACCCTTTCATATGTACCAAGCGAGGGTAATTCGGTAGCACATTTTCTATCACAGCATGGACTCAAGCAGCGGTACAAGTGCATATTTAACTGTCTTTCAGATCTCCCCCCAATGGCATGTGGTAGCTTGTAGACGGATATTCATACAACACACATTCGTTCATAACTATCATATGGATGCAGCATTAATCTGCTTCCTCGCCTGCATCAAAGTATGTTTCGCATTATGCTTATTTTCTATGTGCTTCCCAGTTTGTCACATGTTTGATGTCATATATCTCTTCCTTGCTGAGGTTCATGGTCCTCCCAACTAGGTCCATCGATGTCTGCACTCCAGCTGACACCTGTTGGAGTGGATTAAAATTAGTCTTACACGTAACTATCTTGGCTACGGGCAACTTGGGTATTCATTTGGCTTTCTCCATACAACTTGTCTTCTTATTTATTCAGCATTTCACACACGTAACAATTTACATGTTTGGTTTTCTGAGGTACATCGTCTATTTGTGGCATTGGCTTCCTGCTTTGATGACTTGTCTGTGGTTGTATCTGCTCTCCTTCTCCAAGCCCGACACCGCTTTTCGCATTAGACTAGATTTTTTTCCGGCAAATTTTTCACCTTATCGTTTATGGTTATCTTTGTATTTTAAGGGTTTTTACAAAAGTTCCTTTATCTTTTCTGTTTATTTTGGGAGAGTCTCCCTCCATTCCTAGGATCATTAATGTAACCATGGTATTCCTCCAGCACAAGTGAGGGATCATATATTAATAAAACGCTCCGATGGTGCCGCCCGTCTTTTGCCCAAAAAACTGTTTATGGAATAAAAAGTGTATAAAATTATAGCACCTTGCCCAGGACCAGGGTCTCAGCACGGTGCATGTAGCGACTCGTCCCGAGCCTTAGTATTCGAAACGACTCACCCGCCATATTTCACTAAGGAATATACAAGGTGTCGAAATCGAAACAAATTTACATCATTGGAAGTCAAAATTTAAAAACCCAAAATAATCATAATCATTAATATCAATGTCTAGGGAAATTTAAATCCGATACAATGGTCAAACATAGATAAATACTAAATCTTCAACATTACATAAACCTGGAGTAGCGAAAATAATTGTCTCTACTAAATCCTCAACGAGTCTCATCGGAATATCCTCAATTCCGAAACCTCCATTCTTGATTATCCTTGAGTGTACTAACTCAATTGCCTGTCTATCTGTAAAAAATGTTAAATCGTAGTTTGAGCGACAAGCCGCTCAGCAAGTAATCTCACTACAACAATATAAAATAATAGCATGCTTCTCTTCACAAGTAGATTTACAATTCTGCCCCTAACATCCAAAAGCAAATAGAGCAACTAGACCCAACAAAGTACATAACAAAGTCCAATAAAGTACGTAACAAAGTCTAATTAGGGGTTAGTCCAAATCTAAAATCGATGATGCAATTTTCCAAATATGTAATGTCAAAATGTCCAAAGTCAAAGGCCCAAAATGTCAAAGTGCAAAAGTCCAAAGTTTCCAAACCCAATTTAGCCGGCCCAAAGTCCGAAATCCAAATCCAAGTACAACTCGGTCCAAATCTAAATATAAAAGTCCAAAATAATGCAATGGCTATAGCACTTTCCCTGCAAATGACTTATATCATAAGACTTATGAATTGGCTCCCCGATAGTCAATATGCCATAGACTCCCTGAACATTCTAGGTAGTTACATCTATGGCGCCCTAATGGCGGCCAATATGTTTGTGCTCCCTGAACATTCTAGGTAGTTACGTTTGGACACTTCGTTTGTTTTGAACCAACCCAGCTTAACAATATAATTCAAGTGTAGGGATGAATTTCCAAAAATATGCAAATGTAATTTCCAAAATCATTTTCCAAGTACCCAAGGTTAGTCCAATTTACCAAAATGGACAAAAATGTCAAATTTGTAAAAATTACCAAATTGCCCTACAAATACCACATAATTCCAAACAAATAATCTAAATAGGGAAAAAATATCTAAAATACCAAAACCATCACCATCTCAGCCATATAAGCATACACATATATATGTCCATGCCCATACATGCACATATACACGTATACCGTACACACCACTTCCTCAGCCCACTTTTTCCCTAAATATTTTCGGACATGAAGCCATAAAAATTATCAACACTCACGTGTGTGTGTTTGTGTATTCCCCCTAATCTGCCCCCTATTTCAGATGATATTACACGTAAAATTAATTTCCTGCCACCCTCTCCATCAGAGGAGATTTTACTATCCCGAATTATAGAGCCTTCGGCTGATGAAGGATTTATTCTAGTGGTCTCTCGTTGCTGCCGTCGAACTCGCAAAGAGCTGCCCTCTCTGCCACCCTCCACTATTCTAACTCGTAGTGCTTTTCGTTCTCCACAAGAGAGTGACTCTAATCTTTCTTAATGAATATAATGGCATTGAATATTCCAGGTCTCTGAACCTCATTTGCTCAATTAAATCATTTGGTACATGTGCATAAATTACACCTTCTGGCACTTATTGAGCCGAAACATCCTCCAAACTGCATTACTCGTTATGGATTGGATCTTGGTTTCTCAAATTCACATGCATCCACATCGGGTAAGTTATGGGTTTACTGGCATCCCCATATTTTTCGTCTACGGGCTATTCAAGATGATGATCAAGTCCTACATCTTCTGTTTTATTATATTTCATTAAACTTGGTATTCACTTGCTCCGTTGTTTATGCTCACCACATTGTAATTCTTCGGCATCAACTGTGGGAATCTTTAAGGTCTTATTCACATCAGATGACAACCCCGTGGTTGATATGTGGTGATTTTAATACTTTTCAGTCTCTTGATGACCATCGAGGGCGATCTCAACTCTTATTATCCTCGTTACAGGATTTTAATGATTGTATTGAGGACTACGCTTTGATGAGTCCATCCTTTCATGGCCCACGGTATACTTGGGTCGACGGCAGAGGCTTAGGCCAGGTTCAACGTCGGCTTGATTGGGTCTTCATAAATTCTTCGTTTTAGGATGCGTTTGATTATTTATGTCTTACTCATTTACCATATATTTCTTCAGATCATACTCCTTCATTATTCTTATGTGATATGTCACGCGGTAATGGTCGCCACCCTTTCTGGTTTTTAGATGCTCGGTTAACTCATCCGGACTTTCACTCTTATGTCGCGGAAGCATGGCAATCATATCCAACAACGGTTAGTATGAATAGATTTTACAATAAATTATCAAGCCTGACAAAGGATATACAACTCTGGAATAAGAATATATTTGGAAACATCTTCAGTCAGGTAGAGCAGGCTGAAGCCCAAGCTCGACAGGCTGAGGCTGCATGGGATCAAGATCCGACGGATGATAACCGCATGCTCTATCGTCGTGCGAATGCTGACTATATTCAGGAGATAAAATATGAGTGCCAGTAATGGAAGCAAAAAGCTCGGGTTCGCTGGCTTCAAGATGGTGATGCCAATACATATTATTTTCATTCTGTAGTTAAGGGCCGTTGGTCACATCTGTGCATTCAACAAATATATACATTAGCTGAGGTGTTATGTGATACCTAGGAGACTATTCAGAATGAGGTAGTTTCTTTTTACACATCTTTATTTGCGAAGGAGACGACTGGCGACTATGATAATATCTTGCAATATATTCCTCAGCTGGTCTTAGCAGATGATAATCTATTAATGACCCAAATACCGCAAGCGATGGAGATTAAGGACGCAGTCTAGCATCTTCATCCCCAAAGTGCAGCAGGACCGGATGGTTATCATTGTAATTTCTTTCGATCCTGTTGGTCTATCATATATAAGGATGTGATCATTGCTGTGCATGAATTTTTCCTTGGTGTGCTACAACCTTCAGTCATGGCTAGTGCATTGATTATGCTGCTTCTGAAAGTGGAGGCGGCACATACTTTCAATGATTTTAGGCCGATATGTTTGACCAACTTTCTAAGCAAGGTATGTACTCGTATAATAGCGACATGGTTGACTACTTTTCTCTCTAAATTAATTTCGCCAGAACAAACTGGATTCTTAAAAGGCTATGATATTTCTTCCCAAGTCTTGTTAGATAGGGAAATGATACATCTGCTGGACAAGGGAGGCGGCCAACTATGACTTTAATTGGATATGATGAAGGCCTTTGATTGTGTGAGTTGGGAATATTTAGACTTGCTACTTGCGAAATTAGGATTCTCTCCATTTTTTGTTCGGATAATATTGAATCATTTCCGCAGCACTCGACTATCTATTTTGATTAATGTTGTTCCCTCTGCATATTTTCGGCCTTATCGTGGTGTGAAGCAAGGTGATTCTCTCTCTCCATTATTATTCATACTATCCTCGGAGGGTTTTAGTCGGGGTTTAAAAGCTTTGATGGCATCAAATGCATTACAACCTTTTTGCATAGGCCGCATGCCTTTTCACGTAACACATTTTGCATATCCTGATGATTTATTGATATTTCTGCGGGGCACTATACGGACCTTACGGGTATTTCAGGCGTTTTTGACTTCTTACGAGAGGGCCTCAGGCAAAAGGTTAATTATAATAAAAGCCGATATATCCCTCCTCAAACATCTCATTACGGCGTCAAACGTGTTTTTCAGAAATACTGGGTATGCATCCGACAAAACTACTTTTCTCTTATCTTGGGTCTATGTTGCATAAAGGTATCGGTCGAGCTAGTCATTGTACGACACTTTTAGAGCACATCGATACACGACTGCGTGGATGGCATAATAAACTTCTTTCACAGGCAGGCAGATTGGTCTTACTACGGTATATTATTTCTTCCCTTCCATTGCATATTATGGCAGCTGGTGGCTTGCCTAAATCAGTGCTGAAAGTAATAGAACAGAAAATGTCCCATTTTTATTGGGGCCAGAGGCGGCATTGGGTTTCATAGGCAACGATTCGGACCCTTTGTATGGAGGGAGGATTGGGGCTTCAGGATCTTCGAGTCTTACAGGATGCATATTTCTGTCGAATATGGTGGCATTATCAGCAAAGTAATTCCCTCTAGAGCAAGTTAATGCATGCTAAATATGGGATACGAGGGATTATCATTCTTGATTGCCAGACTCACCTATTTGGAAATTAATTTGTCAGATTCATGAGTTTTGTGAAGTACAGTGTCAGTATGATGGTATCCATTTGCTCTGGAAGGCTACTCTGTTGGGGGAGTTTACTCTGGGATCGACATATGATTTATGCTGCAGTTCACATGCGACCATTTTATCGACTCAGTTTATTTGGCATAAGCACCATCTTCCAGTTATTTCCTCTTTTCTTTAGTGCATCTATCATCATGCCCTCCCTTTAGAGGATTATATCGGTCAGTATGTAGTTTCTTGTCTAACTAGATGTCCCTTTTGTAAGCTGGCATCCACAGAGGTAGATCACATTTTCCTGCACTGTCCTCTTATTTGGCCTATCTGGGCTTTTTACTCAGCAGTGGTGGATGGCCCTCATCCGGTTGTTTGGCGTTTGTGGCCTTATTTACTTTCTTGGTTTTTTCGAGGTTCATCAGCCACACTTTTAGGTGTTTTGCGGATAGTTATTCCGGGTATTATTATATTTCATGTTTGGCGCGTTTATGCATCCCTTGTCTATGGTAATGCCTCCACTTGCACAACGGATTCCCTCATGGCAGTTATTTGATCGGATATTTATTTGTGGGTAAAAAACAATCGATAATACTAAACTTGCTTTTGGTTATCAATCGGTTCAGAGTTTGTTCCTCCTACTGGTCAAAAGGGCACAAGTAGTGAGATGGATTGTTCCTCCTATTGGTCGATTAAAGTTGAATACGGATGCTGCAGTTGGAAGATCATTTGCAGCTGGAGATGCTATATTACGGATAGTGTAGGTGCATGTGTGGGAGCACTTGCTTTTCGCCTGCCGACCAGTACGCCATTTCTGTCGGAGATACAAGCGGTCGTCTTTGCACTACTATATCTTCTACCACACCATCGGGACATTATTTTAGAAACTGACTGCATGCAGTTGACTCATGCACTAAGCCAGCATACTCAGGCGACGACGCAGTTTCATTTTCGTATGCTATACTCATTATCCACACGACCGGTACTATGGTACAGCACACCTTCTATGAAGCTAACATGGCGGTACATTATTTAGCGCATCATGGATTACAAACACCGATGACGTCTTATTTCACTAACTCCAATCTTCCAGCCTTGGTTCGCAGTTGCATCAAGCTTGATGTTACCAATGGACATCTCCGACATAAATGATTCTATGCTGATATCTCCGACAGTCTTCTATAGGGATTTTCCATTCAACATATACACTGCCTGCATTCTGTGGGATGCAGGCAGACTGGGTATGATATTCTTTCAGCAGTTTTGCATACATTTTGCATTTGGCTTGGTATCTGATATTTACTGCCTTTCTGTTTGGTTTTGCGTGCATGATTTTGGACACATATGCGGATGCTCGAGGAACATTCACCCAATTACATATTCTTTGCGTGTGCATCTATGACACAATTTATGTTTCAGAAGGGGTAAATATGTACTCTTTTTCCTTCGTACAAGATTTTAACGAGGCATATCATACCCCTTTTGAACACTACTTTTTATATTCTGGCCATCGATGTATTTACACTTTTTTGGCCATTATCTTCATTCATTTTGTTATGTTATGACTTTTTTTGTAATAATGGTATTCCTCCGCCATAAGTGAAGGCTTTTTAATAAAATATAGGAGATGTCGAGCTCCTTATTTAATATAAATATATACACACACAAATATATATATATATACACACATAAAAATATATATATATATATATAATAGATGGCGGCGATACATACATACATACATACATACATATATATATATATATATATACACATGCTCTGGCGATCAACTGCGATCCCGCGGCGATAGCCGCCGTCGCCGTCATCCACCCGGTCATCTCCATCGTCTGCTATCCGTTTCCATCCGCTACGGCCTTCCATCCTTTCTTGATCAATCTGGACAGCGAATTCCGGTATCATCCATCATATTCATAATGTCGACCACGCCGCCGCCGTCCTTTGCGGTAATTGTTTCTGGCGAGACTTCAACACAGAAAATCTCCGGCGAGACTTCATCACAGAAAATCTCCATCTCGCCTAAAACCGTTTCGCGATACAAAGGTATTCCTATGATCTCATTCCTAGATTCTGAAATTGATGCCCTTGCTGCGTTATTCAGATACTCATTGGTGGGCATTTTTTGGTATGGTCGTCCTCCATTGAAAGTTATACGTGAAGCATTCGAAAAAATAAGATTCCATCATGATCTACGTATCACACTTATCGATCGAACACACATTCTTTTGGATTTCCGTAATGAAGCTGATTATTTGCACTGCTTTTATCGATGCTCATGGTATATATCTGGCTGTCATATGCGTATAACAAAATGGACTGTTGATTTTGACCCCTCAGCTGATGTTCCCATTGTTCCGGTATAGATTGCATTCCCAGGGTTGCCAATTCACCTTCATCGCTGGGAAGCTTTATTTGAAATGGTACGTCCGATTGGTTCCCCTATCAAATTGGATGTCGCTACAACAGACGATCTTCGGCCGTCTGTCGCTAGAGTATGCATTGAGGTTGATGTCTCCCAAGAGTTGCCACAGAAAATTTATTTGCAAGACAAGAATAGATTAATCCTGCAGTCAATGGTTTCTGAAGATTTACTTTGTTCTGTGCTTCATGTCGTCGGTTAGGGCATGCAACGGGTTCATACCCCCCGAAAACTTCTCCATCTGTGCCACCTCCTCCACTGCCTCCACCACCTCGCCCGGTCACACAAAGATGGACGCCAGTTAAAAGGAAACCCCCGGCAGAACCTCAAAAAGATCATTCTCCTGACCCACAACCTGATGTTCCTTTGCCTGCTGCGCACACTATTGATCCCCCACTTGATCACGTCAGTGACCATGAAGACTTATTGGGCGTTCCAGTGGAACCACCGTTGCATGTTGAGTCAGATCAGTGTGATTTGGGTCATTCATCTGATACGGAATTGACCATCGAAGATCAGACCTTGGATATACCAAATGTACCCGAGGACGTGGTACGACGAATGCAGTTGATCCCACCATCGCCTGAAGTGGAGGTATTGATATCCCGGTTAGAATAACCAATGGCAGATGCAGAATTTATACCGGTAGTACCTCGTCAGAAACGTCGTGCAAGGAAAGATTTACCTTCCTTACCGCCCTCCACCATCCTCACGCGCAGTGCTTCGCATGACTCTCAGGGAAGTGATACTACTCTTTCTCAATGAATGTTCTAATATGGAATATAAGAGGCATGCGTGCCTCTATGCCTAGGTTGCATCATTTGATACGTGAACATCATTTAAATTTGCTAGCATTTATTGAGCCGAAACATGCACCTTCTAATATTGCTTGTTTTGCTTTGGACCTTGGTTTTTCGCATCATTATTCTTCGCATTCGGAACATATATGGTTTTTCTGGCATGACTCAGAATTTAGTATATTGATGACGCAGGATTAGGATCAAGTGGTTCATTTCACTCTACTATTTCGTCCGCTTCAGCTGTCTTTTGTTTTATCGGTGGTCTATGCCAGGCACAGTTCACTTTTACGTCGTTCCTTATGGCACTCTTTATGTGATTTTTCTTAGAATTCTACTTTGCCATGGGTGGTTGGCGGGGATTTTAATACATTTCGTACTCTTGATGATCATGATGGTCGCTCCAACCCCGCTCTCACTGCATTACAAGATTTTAATGATTGTATTGAAACTTGCTCTCTGATGGCTCCACCTTTTCATGGGTCGCGTTATACATGGATAGATGGCAGAGGGCTTGGACGTGTTCGCAGGCGATTGGATTGGTTATTTCTTAATTCATCCTTTCAAGATATGTTTGACGACATGCAACTCACTCACCTACCGCGAGTTACCTTGGATCATACTCCCTTATTATTCATATGTCGATTCAGTGTGGCTGAGGGCCGTAGATCTTTCCGTTTTTTGGACCTTTGGTTGTTACATCCAGACTTTCATACTTATGTACAGAATGCCTGGACATCTTATCCCACCACAGGAGGTATGTATGGTTTCTACTCAAAGCTACTTTGTCTAAAGAAAGACATTCAACGGTGGAACAAAGATATTTTTGGTAATATATCCTCTAATGTTAAGCAAGCTGAGGAAAATCTCACTCGTGCTGAGTCTATTTGGGAAGCCAATCCCACTGAAGCCACTCGCGAGGAGTATCATCGAGCCAAAGCAGAATATCTCCGTGCTTCTACTTATGAGTTACATTTCTGGAAGCAAAAAGCGCGTGTCCGGTGGCTAAAGGAAGGAGATGCCAACACACGCTATTTTCACTCAATTGTCAAAGGACGACGAACACAGTTTCGCATACAGCAAATCCGCACTGCAACTGGCGAACAATGCTCCTCCTCTACAACTATTATGGCAGAGGCAGTTACCTTCTACACTTCTCTATTTGCTCGTGAGGAAACGAATAATTTTGACACAATCCTGTGTCATATACCGCGGCTTGTCTCGGAGACGGATAATGCCTTGCTTACATAGCTGCCTTCGCTGGAAGAGGTTAAAATGGCAGTTTGGCATCTCGACCCTCAAAGTGCAGTTGGACCAGATGGTTTCAATGGTAAGTTCTATCGCTCATGTTGGTCAACTATTCATGTTGATGTGGTTAAAGCAGTGCAAGAATTTTTTCTTGGCATACCCCAGCCTACTGTGATGGCTAGTGCTTTATATTACCTTGATTCCCAAAAAGCCATCTCCTAATACATTCAGTGATTTTCGCCCTATATGTCTCACTAATTTTCTAAGTAAAGTATGTATGAGGATCATTGCCACACGTTTGAATACACTGCTCCCCAAATTAATATCTCCATAACAGACTGGCTTCTTACCAGGCTATGATATCTCCACGCAAGTCTTATTAGCAATGGAGATGGTACACATGCTAGATAAGGGAGGTTCTCAATTATGTTTAAAATTGGATATGATGAAGGCTTTTGACAGGGTCAGCTGGGAATATCTGGATTTACTATTACAGCGATTTGGCTTTTCTAGCTTTTTCATTCGTATTATTCTAAATCATTTACAGGCCACTACATTAACGATCTTGATCAATGGTCAACCCTCTCCTACATTTTGGCCCTACCGTGGGGTCAAACAAGATGACTCTTTACAACCCTTGCTCTTCGTTCTTTCTTCTAAAGGTTTCAATAGAGGCTTGAAATCTGTAGTTGCCTCTGGAGCATTGCAGCCCTTCCGTCTAGGCAGGGTACCGTTTGCTATCACACATTTGGCTTATGGAGATGATCTTTATGTGTTTTTACAGGGAACACAGAGAAATTTACGGCGGTTCTATGTGTTCTTAACTCAATATGAAACAGCCTTGGGTCAGAAGGTAAATTTTCAAAAAAACAGTTTTATTCCCTCTCCAAGCGTATCACTGCGTCAGCGACGTGGCTTTGAGACTTTACTCGGCATGAGATATGCTGGTTTGCCTTTTCGATATCTCGGATCTTATTTACACAAGGGCATTAACTGCGCTAGATATTGTGCTTCCTTATTGCAGCATATTGATGACCGTCTGCATGGCTGGCACTCTCGGTTGCTTTCTTCAGCAGGCCGCCTCGTTTTGCTTCATTCGGTGCTTTCGACTCTGCCATTACATATCCTTGCCACCGGTGGATTGCCCAAGTCAGTTATCAAAATTATTGGCAGGAAAATGGCAACATTTTATTGGGGGCGTCGCCATCATTGGGTTGCTTGGACTTCTATCACCACGCCTTGTGAGGAGGGTGGTTTGGGACTTCGTGATCTCAGCACGTCGCAGCAGGCTTATCATTGTCGTATTTGGTGGTCCTATCAGCAGAATAATACTCTTTGGAGCAAATACATGCATATAAAATATGGTCGTCGCGGGGATTATCGTCCTAGGCTGACAGATTCACCAATTTGGAAGCGTATTTGTAGAATTCATTCTATCTGTCTTACTCAGACTGAAGGTCAAGGCACATTTCTCAGTTGGATACCTTCGCCCTCAGGGGAATTTACTTTGCGGTCGGCCTATGATATTTGTCGCTCCACACATCCGACACAACTCTCGACGAAATTTATTTGGTATAGGCGCCACTCGCCAGTCACTCAACTATTCTTATGGCGGCTTTTCCATTCCGCCTTACCATTCGAGGACTACATTGGTAAGTATATTTCTTCTCGCCCAACACAATGTCCATTTTGTAAGCAAGCATCGGCCAGGGTGGATCACGTATTTTTGTTCTGTGTTGGCGTCCGTCCATTATGGGATTTCTTTGCACACGAGTTATATTGTCCCCCCTTCATCGCTACATCTTCGACAATATATACTATGTTGGTGGTCGTCTCTCTTCGGAGTTTTAAAAATTGTCGTCCCAGCTATTATCGTGTATAGCATCTGGCGAACATATACATCGTTAGTATATGGTGAGAAGCACACTTTTGTTATGACTTCTCTTCGGGCCTCCATTCATTATGAGATTGCTATGTGGAGCAAATCCATAGATGGCACGAAACTTGCAGCAAGTTCGATGCGACAATTTTTGTGGTTTCCCAAACTTCATTCTTCGCGTCGTCAATTTAGTGCGTTGGTATACTCCTCTTTCAGGAAGACTAAAGTTAAATATCGATGCGACGGTTGGCAGACATTATGCAGCAGGAGGTGCCATTTTATGAGACCACGCTGGTTTATGTGTGGGGGCAATTTCTTTTCACTTGCCACCAAGTACTCCTTTCACGACTGAAATACAGGCAGCGGTTTTCGGGTTATTATATTTTCTTCCATTACATTGATCCCTTATCATTGAATCAGATTATGCTCAGATTTTCACCCGTTTGTCGCGGCCACAGTCGGTATTTGGGAACTTTCATCTGAGGTTACTACAGACATTAATACATCTACATCGACTGGACTTTCATCATATTTACAGAGAGGCAAATATGACGGCTCACTACTTGGCTCAGCAGGCTATGATGAATCCTTGTACACAATCTAACACTTTCCACACTCTTCCATCATTAGTTCGTGGCGCTATCTCGTTAGATCTCTCATCAGCAAGCTTGCGCTTCCCAGGATCTATTCACGTCTTCCATATGGATTGGCTTTCATCTATCATTCTGCCTGTACCTTGTCTGGTGCAGGCAGACTCAGTATGCCTTACACTCTATTGGTCATACTGTTTTCTTTATACATTAACTCCCTGCTTAACTTATCCATTTTCTTCGCATGTGCATGGACTGGAAACCCTATCATGATCATCTTTATGCTCGTCGCGGCTGAGGCAACTTCTAAGCGTGTTCTACAATCAACTTCGGCATTGGCTTCTTTTATGGTGGATCATGCGCGACATACTCTTTTGTATATCTGCCTAGCATGTGAATCTTCAATGTACTGTATTTCATTTAGACACTCCAATTATATAAATATGTACGCTTTTTCCTTTGCCAATGTTTTATCCACAAGGGTGGTTTTCCTTGGCAAGGTTTTAATGCGGCATATCATATATGATTGGAGACTGCAAATTATCACATTTGTACATTCGCTTTTTTACTTTCACTGACTCAACTATATAATAAGGTTTTCCTCCGCCATAAGTGAGGTTTAATTTGCAATAAAATTTTCTTTTGGAAAAAAAATATAATAGATGGCGGCGGCTATAGGGAAATCATGCGTTACGGTGGAACGATCATGAAGAATTCATCTTTCGCCAACGATTTTCTTTCTGATATTTAAATCTTTCTACAATATTCTTTGCTCTTATTGTTTTCTTGGATTAAAATATTCATCTAGAATCAAAATGGAACCGACAATGTCGGGGGATCATCACCGTAATACTTCATCGACATTGCAGAAATCTTTTGCAGAAGCGGTTGCGTCAATGGAAGCTGCCGCATCACCACATCGCCAGATTACTAGATACAAAGGTATGTCGTCCATGTGAAATTTTCTAAACTACTGGATGTGATTCACCGAAGCTAGGTGAATTCAAAACAATCAGCAACAAACAAGAAACAACTGGAAAATGCAACTAAGCATCGAACCGAAAGAGAATTGAAGCCAGAGAGAAAGAGAGAAAACTGCGAATTACAAGCTAGAGAATTTCAGATGGATCAAAAAATGGATAACTGCTCAACTAACTGCCTTGGTACCGTTTACATCGTTTTAAAGGAATGAAGAGGAAGAAAGCTCTAGAAAAGACAAAAATACCCTTCTACTAAAACTGTTTACAGCTATTAGTCCAAGGACAAAATTGTCATTTCAATCATTTAAAGTCTTCCCGCGTCAAGCTCCTTCCCTCTTCTGCTGAACTCTCTCAACTGCTTCACTTGCAGTACCTCCGGTCAACCTCCATTCACCGTGCCTGCATCCACAACACGGCTCTCTTTCAACTGCAATCAACAATTAACACCTTTAATCTTGCACTGCAACTGCCCTTCACCTGACCACAAGCAGTTTGCACTGCAGATCATCTCCTTCGACCTCAGCATCAACTTTATCACCCCCCCTCAAGCTTAGCTTGGCATAGAGGTTATGTACTCCAAATGAGTCCACAATACGCATCATTCGATTAGAATCTAAGGCCTTTGTAAACAAATCCGCTAGCTGCAGCTCCGTGCGTATAGGCATCAACTTGATTGTCCCGTCCTGCACCTTATCCCTCACTACATGACAATCAATTTCGATGTGCTTCGTTCTCTCGTGAAATACCGGATTTTCTGCAATATAGATAGCACTCTTGCAGTCACAAAACACCTCTACTGGTTTCTGTTCTTTCAATCCCAAATCATTCATCAAGTACAAGAGCCACTGAACCTCACAAACTACCAACGCCTTGGCTCTATATTCTGCTTCAGCCGAAGACCTGGAAACCGTGGTCTGCTTTTTGGCCTTCCATGAAATCAACGCATTCCTGAAAAATACACAATACCCCGTTACAGACCTTCTGGTTTCATGGCATCCTCCCCAATCTGCATCAACAAATGCCTTTAGCTTCAAGCTTCCCGTCCTAGGAAAGATCAGACCCTGTCCTATCGTTCCTTTTATGTACCTCAGAAGTCTGTGCGTTGCTTTAAGATGATTCTCAGTGGGGCAATCAAGGAACTGACTCAATTGCTGGACTGGAAATGCAATATCCGGTCTTGTAATAGTCAAGTATATCAACTTGCCTACTAAGCTCCTATAATGTGTTACATCCAATAGTGCTGGAGAATCATCATGTGTCAGGCTGAGATTAGTCTGCATAGGACTTTTAGCTGGCTTAGCGTGCAAAAAACCAAACTGATCCAGAAGCTCCAACGTATACTTTCTCTGGTTAATATGTATCCCCCCTTCAGCCTGAGCTACCTCAATGCCCAAAAAGAACTTAAGACTGCCAAGATCCTTTATTTGAAATGCAGAATGTAAAGAATCTTTTATGGCAGCTATAGCATTCTGATCATCACAAGCCACAATTATATCATCAACGTAAACTAAAAGCAACAAGAAGCAACATCCAACACTTTTGGTAAACAGAGTATAATCACACTTCGATTGCTGAAAGCCTAAAGATAGAAGAAACTTGGTAAGTGTGGCATTCCATTCCCTACTCGCTTGCTTCAATCCATATAACGATTTGCGTAGCTTACACACCAGATTAGAGCCAGACACCACTAAACCAGGGGGAGGAATCATATAGATGTCCTCATGTAGATCACCATGAAGGAACGCATTGTTCACGTCTAATTGATGGAGATGCCACTTAAATCTGGTAGCTAGTGCCAAAACTGTCCTAACAGTGGTCATCTTTGCAACTGGGGAAAAAGTATCCTGGTAGTCAATGCCATACTGTTGAGTATAACCCTTGGCTACTAACCTTGCCTTATGCCTTTCCACTGATCCATCTACTTTAAGCTTAACTTTATATACCCACCTACATCCAATGGCTTGCTGATTAGGGGGCAGAGGTACAATGCTCCAAGTATTATTAGCTTCCAGTGCAGCCAACTCAGTGGCCATAGCCTTCTGCCAGACAGGCAGTCTAGCAGCTTCTGCATAAGAGCTAGGCTCAACATGTACACTAAGATTCAACACATATGCTTTGTACTGTGGAGCTAATGATGCATAAGAGATGACTTTGTCCAAAGAATGAGGTGAAGTGGAAGGCAACCAGAAGGAGAAGTGATGAAATTACAGTGATAATCTTGCAAATAGGTAGGTGCTTTCCTGACTCTGTGAGGTCTGACGTGAGAGGGAAGTTCAGATAGCGGAGGCAAATCTATAATGATGTTTCCTTCATGCACTGATGTATCTGTAATATCACATATATTGGAAGTCTGATTGGGTGAGACGTTGGTTTCCTCAGAGTTAGAAGAAGTCACAGAAGTAGGAGAAGCCGAAGAAGCTGAACGTTGCTGTGGAGAAGAATGATGGTCAGACAACGCACAAGGCTCAGAGAGATTGAAGTCAGAAAAGTTTGGACAAGGTGCTGTAGGAGTGACAAAGGTGGTCTGAGCAGGATCACATGAAGCAGTTGGCAGAGTGGGAGAACGATTGAAAGAAACAGAAGAATTTGAGGACTGAGATGAATCTAAGGACTCGAATGGGAAGATTGTTTCCTGAAAAGTGACATCTCTTGACACATAGACTTCTTTTGTATCAAGAGCCTGAAGAATATACCCTTTTGTAGTATGGGAGAAACCCAAGAAAACACTCCTTTTGGCTCTTGCTTCAAATTTTTCCTTATGAGCCTTAGTCACAGTGCCATAGGCTAGGCAACCAAACACTTTCAAGTAGGTGTAGACAGGTGGTTTTTGATACAGGGATTCATATGGTGTCTTTTGATGTAGAACAGGTGTGGGAGTGATGTTAATGAGATACACTGCATGCTGAATACAAAAACCCCAATAAGGGGATGGAACAGAAGATTGAAATTTGAGTGCCCTGGCTACAGACAATATATGTTGGTGTTTTCTTTCTACCACCCCATTTTGCTGTGGAGTGTTTATACAACTAGTATGATGCAACACACCATGAGAAGCATAGAACTGTTTCATATCAAATTCTAATCCGTTGTCTGTCCTAACAACTTTGATCTTGACACCAAACTGGACAGACACATAGTGATAAAAACTTTCAACAATAGACCTTGTCTCAGATTTATTGGACATCAAATATACCCAACAATAACGACTATAGTCATCCACAATTGTGAGAAAATATCTTTGGTTATACATGGTAGGATATCTGTAAGGTCCCCAGATATCCATATGAACAAGTGCAAAGGGACTCAAAGAAGCTGAAACTGAAATAGGAAAAGGATTTCTCTTTTGTTTGGCAATTGGACAGATATTACATTGTATTACAGAGTCTGAGACACAAATAGAAGGGTCAATCTTCTGGATTTCTTTTATTCTGGGAGTTGACATGTGACCTAATCTTGAATGCCAAAGTAGAGTATCTGAGGAAGAGGTATCATGAGTCATGGACATAAGCTGATGAGAAGCAATTGCTTTAGCTGCTGATTTAGGCATGCCAGGGACATAGTATAAACCTTGATCTACCTCAGCTGAACCAATCATCATCTTGGTTCTGAGGTCCTGAATCAAGCACAGATTGGATTCAAAAGTAACTTTAACTTGTCCAGACTGAGTAAGTTTGCTCAAGGAAATAAGATTAAAAGCAAAAGCAGGTACATGGAACACATCAGTAAGAGTAAGAAATTGACTCACCCTTACTGTCCCTATATGTGTGACCTTAGCAAGTGATTTATCTGGAAGCTTTACATGAATTGAATTAACAGGCAAGTAAGACTCAAACAGATGAAGATTGTAACAGACATGATCACTAGCCCCACAGTCCAAGACCCATATGTTTGAATGATGGTGCAATGTCTTACCTGAATTCTTACCAGAAGTTGTAGCCTGCTGTGCTGACATTACGGCATGACCTGTATCTCCAACGCTAGGCACCATTCCAGTAACGCCGCTGGTGCCTTCCTGACGTTCTTGCAACATTTTCATCAACTGAACATATTGGTCCTGAGTCAGACTTGGTGTTGGCATGGAACCCGCCATGTCACAGCTCTGACCTCTTTCTCCATGATTCACCACTTCACCGCAGTGTGCCATGTTTGCATCACCCGTCACCATATTTACTTGTCCCTTGGGTTTAATTCCTGGAGGATACCCATGTTTTTTGTAACATTTATCTACTGTGTGTCCTACCATACCACAAAAACTACAAACAGGGGCCTTAGAGTTATAATGCCTTCCTCCACCTCTTCTGGCACCTCTGCCAGCCGACCTTTGCCATGACGAGCCAGCAGTGTTATTTGTTGATCTAGAGGCATCATTCACATTCAAAACTACTGAAGGATTATTGCTAAACTGTCCTTGATTACTAGAATACACAGTCTTCCTTTCAAGCTTTACTGCCATAGCGAATGCAGTTTTCAAATCCGGCAAAGGATTGGTCAAGAGTATCTGCGATTTAACAGCCTCGAACTCCTCATTCAATCCTTTCAAAAACTTTATTACACAATCATTTTCAACAAACTTGTTAATATGCACATTCAGATTACATGTACACTTATGACATGTGCACGAAGGGACGGACCTTAACACTTGCAATTCTTCCCAAACACCTTTCAATTTCGTATAATACTCAGTCACACTGTGATTGTTCTGTTTAATAGCATAAAATTCCTCTTGCAAATCAGACATTCTAAAGGAATCAGCATTTCCGTATCTAAATTTCAGATCATTCCAGATATCTACTGCAGAATCTAGCCAAATAACACTTTGAGCAATGCTAGAAATTAAGGAATTCACTAACCACGAAGCCACCATATTGTTGGCTTTAATCCAAGCATTGTACCTCTTTGATTTCTCCTCTGGCTTCTCAATCGTGCCGTCTACGAACACTATCTTATTCTTCGATTCCAAAGCTCTTCTCATTGATCTACTCCAGCTATGATAGTTATTCCCATCGAGTAATGGCTGCACCAACACCATTGAGGGATTGTCACTCGGATGGATGAAATAGGGATCATCCATAGGATCCGAAGCAACATTATACGAAGGACCAGCACTAGGACTGTTGTTTGATGTCATGAACGTACCAAAATTCATGAGAAGCGCTCTGATACCATGTGAAATTTTCTAAACTACTGGATGTGATTCACCGAAGCTAGGTGAATTCAAAACAATCAGCAACAAACAAGAAACAACTGGAAAATGCAACTAAGCATCGAACCGAAAGAGAATTGAAGCCAGAGAGAAAGAGAGAAAACTGCGAATTACAAGCTAGAGAATTTCAGATGGATCAAAAAATGGATAACTGCTCAACTAACTGCCTTGGTACCGTTTACATCGTTTTAAAGGAATGAAGAGGAAGAAAGCTCTAGAAAAGACAAAAATACCCTTCTACTAAAACTGTTTACAGCTATTAGTCCAAGGACAAAATCGTCATTTCAATCATTTAAATTCTTCCCGCGTCAAGCTCCTTCCCTCTTCTGCTGAACTCTCTCAACTGCTTCACTTGCAGTACCTCCGGTCAACCTCCATTCACCGTGCCTGCGTCCACAACACGGCTCTCTTTCAACTGCAATCAACAATTAACACCTTTAATCTTGCACTGCAACTGCCCTTCACCTGACCACAAGCAGTTTGCACTGCTGATCATCTCCTTCGACCTCAGCATCAACTTTATCAGTCCATAACTTCTACATCTGAGGAAGTCCAATGTTACTCTCAGCCATTTCAACACACTCTTATCGGAACATTTTGGCATGGTCGTCAAAATATGAAACAATTGGCTGATTGCATGGAGCGTATTGGTTTCAAAGTTACTCCAAAATTAGGTCTCCCAGATGATCAGCATATCATCATTACGTTTACAAATCCGGAGGATTATCAGAGATGTTTTTTACATAGAACATGGAATGCCAATGGCTATATCATGTGTATAACTAAATGGACCCTGGATTTTGATCCAAAAGTTGATAAACCAATTGTTCCAGCGTGGGTATCTATAAGAGGCTTACCATTATATCTTAAGAATAAATCAGTTTTATGGGACATTGCTCATATGATTGGATTATCACTAAAGATGGATTCAGCCACATCCAATTGATTACGTCCATCTGTTGTCCGATTATGCATAGAAACTGGCATCTCTAAAGCTTTACCACCTAGATTACATATACAAAGTGGAGATCAAGAAATTTATCCTACAATTGAGTACGAGAATATTCCTCAATTCTGCACAGCATGTCGTACTTTAGGCCATGAATTGAAAGATTGCACAAGGGAGACGGAGAAGCCAGTCACTAAAGAGAAACAGATTCCATCGGTTATTACCATGGATAAACATAAACATTGGACACCCAAGAAAAATGTCACAAACAGAGCACAATTACACGTGGCTGAGGGTGTAATTTCTGAACATCCACCGGAAAATGACATAACACAACAATAGATGAATATTTATCAAGAGGATATAGAGTTGGATATTCCATCCCAACAAAATTTATCTAGGGTTAGAACATCCTTAGAAATCATTTATGAAGAAGCAGATGATGTCTTGGAAGCAACAGTATCAGACACTGAGGTGTTAACACACTTGCAATCACAAAAACAGCAAGGGCTAACCCAAAATCCAGACCAGGATGAATTTACAACGAATGGTGGTAATACAATATCCTCAGATTTAAAAAAAATGTCTGAATGAGTTATCGGATGAAATAAGGCGGAGAATGGACATTCTAACATCATCTGAGAAGACTACAGAACAGCTTATTCAAGAACTCTCAGAACCACGTTTATTAAAAAGGCGTTGTCGCACTAAAAAGGAGATGCTTGCATCATATCCACATTTTCTTCAAACTTCCAAACATCTTTGTCTCAATGAATTGTTTGATATGGAATGTGTGTGGGATCGCAACATCATTGGTGCGCATTCACAGACTTGTCAAATCTCATAAACTTCAATTACTCGTGATAATAGAACCAAAAAAGATAGTCAACTCATCACAAGATTTTGCAAAGCTAAAATTTTCCAATGCGCAAGCCACATGTCGTGGAAAGGTTTGGGTCTTTTGGAATTGTACAATTCTTTGATTATTACAACACATCCATTTTTAACAAAGTTCACACTTTAAATTTCAATTGGTTGGATCAGAGATGGTAGCATGGTTCACGCCTGTATATGGACTACATACTGTGACTGATAGACTGCGTCTCTAGCTGGATTTTTAACAGCATTTTGAAAATATAACTGATCCATGGTTTCTAATAGGAGACTTCAATACATACTTATCGGTGGATGAGCATAAAGGTTCATCAACTCCTTCTATAAGATCACTAGAAGACTTTAATGACTGTGTTTCGTTTTGGTCTCTCATCGACATTCCATATGAAGGACCAAGGTACACATGGGTAAGTGGACGAGGACTGGGTATTGTTAAACGAAGGTTAGATCGAATGCTCTGTTCTGAGGCATTCAATCAATTATATCCTAATTTGAAAGTTAAACATTTATCACGTCTGACTTCGGATCATGCTCCATTGTTATTGAGATGTCTACAGCATGAGAATCTGGGACTAAGTCATTTCTGTTTCAGAATATGTGGACAGAACATGCTGAATTTATGTCCTTTGTTCAGTCTTCTTGGTCATTCTATCCAACTGTGGGAGGAATAAGGGGATTATATCAAAAATTACAATTATTGAAAAAAGATTTGAAAGCGTGGAATACTGCAATATTTGGTAATGTGTTTGATCAACTTCATATCGCAGAACAAGATCTGCAAAGATGCGATACTCTCTATGATAATAATACAACACAGGATAATAGAATGCAGTATCATGCAGCTCAAGCACACTATAAACAAGCTTCACATAAACATCTCTTGTATTGGTCCCAAAAGGCACGCGTAAAATGGATCAAAGAAGGGGATGCCAATACATCATTCTTTCATAACATTTTGAAAGACCGTCATCATCACCAATCAATTACATCAATAAAAGACATGCACGGAATCATATGTGACAGCCAAGAATCAATACAGCAGACAGCAATTGAATACTATTCTCATTTGTTTTCGGCAGAACCGGTTGAGGATACCAGTGAAATCTTGAATTACATACCTGCTTTTGTTACGGATAAAGAAAATCAATCTTTGATTAGTGTCCTGATGATGTCAGAAGTTAAAGAAGCGGTCTGGGCGTTAGATCCTAATAGTGCACCAGGTCCGGATGGCTACAATGGACAATTCTTTCGTTCTTGATGGATTATAGTGCAACTTGATGTGCTAAAGGCAATGCAGGAATTTTTTCTAGGCTTTCCTCTTCCACAATCAAAGGGCTCTACGTTAATCACGATCCTTCCAAAAATTCCAAACCCCAGTTCCTTCTCGGATCACATGCCAATAAGTTTGGCCAACTTTATATCTAAAGTTGCAAATCGCATCATAGCAACTAGATTGCAGCTTATTTTGATGAGAATTATCTCCGAAGAGCATGCAGGATTCATGAAAGGAAGAGAAATATCTGATCACATAGTGATGGCACGGGAGATGGTTCACTTATTGGATAAGCGAACAAGGGGATCAAATGTCATGATCAAATTAGACATGATGAAAGCGTTCGATAGAATAAATTGGACTTTTCTGGGGAATTTACTTTCTGGATTTGGATTCGCCCCTCACTTCAACACTCTTATCTTCAATCATCTAAAGGGAACACACTTATCTATATTGGTGAATGGTGCTCCATCTGGATATTTCATGCCAACTAGGGGGTAAAACAAGGAGATCCATTGTCTCCTCTATTATTTATTCTTGCATCTGAAGCATTATCTAGAGGCTTGAATTCATTGGCAATGACAGGTTCAATGAAATATTTTCATGTTGGGCGTGCTAGACCATGCATTACACATCTTACCTTTGCAGATGATTTACTTATATTCTTAAATGGTGAGCTAACCAATCTGTGGCGGTTTAGAACATTTCTACTGCAACATCAAAATGCTTCAGGTCAGGCATTAAATTTCACAAGAGCCATTTTGTCACTGCCTCATACCTATCTGGGACACAGGTTCTGTTGAGAAAAAGGGGTTTGAGTGATTACAAAATGCATGATTTAAATAACGTGTATTAAAGAAATGCATGACACATTTTTGAATGAAACCTGCCTTATATAGTTCATATATAATGTTGTCGTACTAACGAGCCATGAAGCATTAAAGCTTACATCAAATGGCAAGCATTTGTTGTGTTTGAACTATTTTCAGGTGCCATCATTAATGAACTAAACTAGTTCATTAAGTGAAGTACTTAGTTAAATAAACTAAGTAGTTCATTAAAGGAAGCTATATTTGGAAAAGGCACAAAGGCAACAAATTGAAGAATGGAAAGTCTTCTTCTCCCTCATACTACACGTTTTTAATATATATATATATATATATATATATATATATATATATATATATATATATATAAATATATATATATATATATATATTCAGATTTTTTATAAAAAGGCACATACACATATATTCCAACGTACTACCGACACGTTATATATTTTACGTACGTACGTTAACATCACACCACTATATTTAACTCATATTTATGAGTATATTCAGGTCTTATATCATATGATATAAGTCATGCTGATGACAAATTTATTACGACAGGTTAAAAGGTTCTAAACGAAAAATTGTCGTATCGGGTGAATACCAAAACTTTGCCAACATGTCACGCACTTGCATATATACATGGCCAGCCCATACACTTCAAAAATAGCCACAAATTTCGTGGCTTACATGGTATATACAGCTATAAAATCATTCCATGTTGGCACACACAAATCACCCTCAATTAAGGCCAAATTGTGGAGATTTCAAATTCAACATTTTTGTCACATGTAGGTGCCACTTTAGTAAGCCATGTGAGCTGAATATTAAAGTTTAATTTATATATATTATGTATAACATAATATATATAACATGTGAAAAAAGTTGAAATTTAATCGGAGAAAAATCGGGTAATCGACAAACGTCGAAAATTTGGTTTTCTATGAACACGACACATGGAACATTTTTGGCATGGCATATAACATGTATCTAGACACTTTTTACATATTCTATACATTCTAAAGTGTTCTATAAAAATCAATTAAAGGCTGATTGGAATATACCATATGTGTATAATTCTATGTACACTATTTTACAAAGTTTGCAAAAATAAAATTCAGCACATGTATATTCATCATCACACGCCTAGACAGCCATGTTGGAGCATATGTGGAGCTTTGTTGTCATCTTGATTGGCCAAGAATGAAGCATACAATGTTGGTGACATAAAGAAATGAGCTACACAAGGTAACATTTCAAACTTTGTCACATTTGTGACACATGCTGAAAATTTCAGCATGTGTTATATGGCTGGCCGATTTTTGCTACTAAATTAGGCCATATTTACCACTTTGAATTATGTGGATTAATTGAAAGATAGTATGGCAATGTTTTAAGTACATCATGGAAATAATCAAGTGATATTTTCAAATATCACACATACTAAAAATTTCAGCATGTGTGTAATGAACATGGCCGAATTTGTGGCCTCTTGGTGATTAATTTTTATTCCAAAATTAGTAGAAATGTTATGCACTAAATGATGATTGATTTCTTCTTTATTTTCAAGGAATAAATCAAATGCAAACTTGGCAACAATTTGAATTAAGTGTGAATATCACATGTTGAAATTTCAGCATGCATATGGCCGATTTTTATGATGGTAAATTGGAGATATTTGTTTTACTAATTGTGTGGGATGATTATGTGACTTATGGCAACACTTCTATGGCTAATTGGCACATGATTTTAAAGGTTATTTTCAGATTTATCTAGTCATCAAATGATGACAACTTCCATCCAATCAATGAGTGCCAAGTAAGCAAGAGCTTAATGATCATCCAATGAGGAGTTGCCAAGTAAGCAAAGAAATGTCACAATGATGCAATATACTCTTCCAAGGACTTAGAAGATAATTTTCAAGAGGAAGACATGGCATAGGGGGCGGCCAATGTGGATTAAAAGGGAGAGAACAAGAGCAAACTAAAACAAGACAAGTCTCACAAGTGCAAAAGCGAAAAACGTTTTCTAGACTTTCTTCTTCTACACTTCTTTCTTTCTTCTCTCTAAAAGCCTATTGTATTCATATTCATACATCTTGAATAGGATTATTACATACCACCATATAATCTTTATTCTTGTAAGAGATTGATCAAGGTGTGATCAATCTTGCATCCGCAAGGTGGTGGTGTTCGTGATTGTTGTAATCATTTACAAAGGTTTGTAAAGGGTTGGAGTTGGTGTGTAACTCCATCAACCCTGTATGGTAAGGTGTTATTTGTGTTTTGTGATTAGTGCTAACCGAGGAAGGTGTCCTCGAAGACTGGAGTAGCTTGTTTTAATCGAACCAGTATAAAATTCCTTGCGTTCTTTACTTTTAGCACTTACTTTCAGTTTCTAACACAGTGCATCATCTTTGTCACGTTCTTAAAAATAGTAAACGAATTTTAAAAATCACGAAACTTTCAGGAAACATATCCACACGTCTTGAGGTTGTTTTGGCGCAACGTTCAACCCTTTGGACAAGTATAAGTCATTCAAACGTCAAAAGTTCTTAGACTAGTGCAGTCCAATTTTCAGGCTTGCAAAGGTTGAGACTTTGAACGTATTTGATTAACTTCCCAAAAGAATTTTTCAAAACTGTTTCAAACTAATTAAATAAATCTAATAAGGGGTTAGTGATTAAATTTTCAAAGCATTTGGAGTCACGGTTTAATTGGAATTAATTTTTCAAATCAGACTACCGTTTCTGGCAGATTTGCGCAATCTGACCACCAAAGATTTTTAAAGGGGTTAAAGGTTAAATTTTAATCTGAAATTTTTAGGAGATACTCAGAACATCTGAGACTAAGTTCTCTCCAAATTTCAGAATTTTTGAAGACATGTAACCTAGTTTTCAAAACGTTTCAAAACAGGTCCTGAAAACAGAAACTGTTTTCAGAAGTTGGGTTTTTGGTCTAAAAAAATTTTAAAAACCACATTTTCCGCACCCACTATTCAACCCTCCCTTTCTAGTGGTGTCTTGCAGATCCTACAAGTGGTAGAGCGCAGGAACACTCACAACAAAAGGATCCAACAATCTAAGTGAGATGACATCCACTAGCTACAACACCGTGCAAGAAGGAATGTCAACCATAAGGCCTCCTCTTTTCGATGGTGAGTCATTCATTCAATGGAAATTAAGAATGACACTTTTTCTTATGGCTATTGATATCGATCTATGGTCCATCATAAAAGACGGTCCATTTGTTCCTTCTAAGTTGTCAATTGTTGATAGTGTCACACTAGAGGTTGTTAAGCCTAAACAAGAGTATACTAGTGATGATAAAAAGAGACTGAGCATGAACGCTAGAGCCATGCAATTGCTTCTAAATGGACTAAGTAAAAGTGAATCTAGTTATGTTTCAAACTATTCTAGTGATCAAGAAATGTGGAGAATTCTTGAAATGAAACACGAAGGCACTAGTCAAGTAAAAGAGTCCAAAATCAACATGCTTATGTCCACACTCGAGTCATTTAAATTATTGCCAAATGAGTCTATCGTTGATACGGATCTATGCTTGACCAACATTTACAATTCTCTTGAGTCTCTTGGCAAAGCCTTCTCTGTGTAGGAAAAGATCCAAAAAGTATTACGAAGTCTTCCATCCGAATGGGATCCTAAAGTGACGGCTATAGAGGAGAGCAAAGAAACCAAATCAATTAAAATGGAGGAACTAATTGGATCACTTAAGGTATATGAAAACAAACTCACTTTAAGAAATTTTGAGTCTATTTCTAAAAATGATAAGGCTATAGCATTTAAATCAAATGAATACGTCGTAGATGATAGTGACATAGATTCCGATGATGAGGATTTAATCACGATGGCTAAAAGATTAAGAAAAATCTTGAGAAAATCGGTTAAAAATAAACATAAGTCTAATACATCTAAGGATCATAGAAATAAAAATAAGGAAATAAAGTGTTATGAATGTGGACAACCTGGACACTTGTCATATGATTGTCCGAATAAGGACAAACAGACAAACAAATACCTTGACAAGGATCGGATCAAAACTAGACTCGTCTCAGAACCTAAACAAAGGAGAAGAGCCTTCAAAGCCTCCACTTGGAGTGACACATCCGACTCTGAGACTGACGATACGGAAGAACAAAAGGCACAAGTATGCTTTACATCTAAGGCATCAAATGAGGTATCTTCCGACTCTGATTCTGATTCTGAATGTTCTTATGATGATTTATTTAGTCAATATTTAGAGTTGCATAAGTTCTCAAAGACTCTTGCAAAAGAAAAGAAGCGATTAATTAAAGATAAGAAATTGTTAGAATCTTCTAATAAAAATCTTGTGTCTCAATTAAATGATTCAAAAGAAGAGTCGTCCTGCATCATAAATTCATTAAATTCTGAAATTTCATCATTGACATCCGAGAACACTTAACTGAAATTCGAGATTTCAAACTTGAAATCAAGGAATGCAGGTTTAGAGAAAATGGTGAAACAATTTGACATGGGAACAAACATGCTAGATCGCATCATTTCTTCACAAAAGCATGATAGTGACAAAACTGGACTAGGATACGTTGAGAAAAATGAGTCACTAAACAAACAAACAAAATTAATTCCATCAAAGAAAATGGATGCATCTAAGATATATATGACATCTAAGAAGACGTCTAGACCTTCCCCTATGACATCTCATTGTGTTTCCTATTCTTCATATCACACAAAGTGCAATTACATGCCATATAGATATGAAAGAAAGCCATTGATGCATATGCGACACTCATATCATAAAAATTCATATAGATCATGCCCCGTGCATGCAAACCGAAATGCATATCAAAAACGAAAACCACACTATATGCATGATGGGATTCTCGGCCAAAGGCCAAACGCACTTGCCCCTAACGTATATTATGTTGCGCTTTCATCACCTTCCTCACCTTTTGAAAGACCTAGAAAGGTCACCCAAATTTGGGTACCAAAAGGGACATTCTCAAAGGGTTAAATAAATAACCCTTAAGAACGCACTTTTGATGTAATTTGAAATGCATGACTTTTTTGCTATCTTCATCTTTACATCCGCTTTTGATTGTCTTTGCAAAATAAAAGGGGAGAGAATGCATGATTTAAGGGTGAGAGAGAAAATGATTAATTGCACAAATCAAGGGGGAGAGAATTCAAAATTTGAGAGAATTCAAAATTCCAATTTGAATTTGTGCACGATTGGAGGGGGAGCGACAAAATTTAAATCATGAACGTAGGTTATTTTGTAAATCATCAAAAGGGGGAGATTGTTGAGGAAAAGGGGTTTGAGTGATTACAAAATGCATGATTTAAATAACGTGTATTAAAAGAATGCATGACACGTTTTTGCACGAAACCTACCTTATATAGTTCATATATAATGTTGTCGTACTAACGAGCCATGAAGCTTTAAAGCTTACATCAAATGGCAAGCATTTGTTGTGTTTGAAATATTTTCAGGTGCCATCATTAATGAACTAAACTAGTTCATTAAGTGAATTACTTAGTTAAATAAGCTAAGTAGTTCATTAAAGGAAGGTATATTTGGAAAAGGCACAAAGGCAATAAATTGAAGAATGGAAAGTCTTCTTCTCCCTCATACTACACGATTTTAACACACACACACACATATATATATATATATATATATTAAGATTTTTTATAAAAAGGCACATACACATATATTCCAACGTACTACCGACACGTTATATATTTTACGTACGTACGTTAACGTCACACCACTATATTTAACTAATATTTATGAGTATATTCAGGTCTTATATCATATGATATAAGTAATGGTGATGACAAATTTATTACGACACGTTAAAAGGTTCTAAACCAAAAATTGTCGTATCGGGTGAATACCGAAACTTCGCCAACGTGTCACGCACTTACCATATATAGATAGCCAGCCCCTACACTTCAAAAATGGCCACAAATTTCGTGGCTTACATGGTATATACAGCCATAAAATCATTCCATGTTGATACAGACAAATCACCCTCAATTAAGGCCAAATTGTGGAGATTTCGAATTCAACATTTTTGTCACATGTAGGCACCACTTTAGTAAGCCATGTGAGCTGAATATTAAATTTTAATTTATATATATTATGTATAACATAATATATATAACATGCAAGAAGTAGAAATTTAATCGGAGAAAAATCGGGTAATCGACAAACGTCGAAAATTTGGTTTTCTACGAACACGATACATGGAACATTTTTGGCATGGCATATAACATGTATCTAGATAATTTTTACATATTCTATACATTCTAAAGTGTTCTAGAAAAATCAATTAAGGGCTGATTGGAATATACCATATGTGTATAATTATATGTGCACTATTTTATAAAGTTTGCAAAAATAAAATTCAGCACATGTATATTCATCATCACACACCTAGACAACCATGTTGCATATGTGGAGCTTTGTTGGCATCTTGATTGTCCAATAATGAAGAATACAATTTTGGTGACATAAAGAAAGGAGCTACACAAGGTAACATTTCAAACTTTGTCACATTTGTGACACATGCTGAAAATTTCAGCATGTGTTATATGGCTGGCCGATTTTTGCTACTAAATTATGCCATATTTATCACTTTGAATTATGTGGATCAATTGAAAGATAGTATGGCAATGTTTTAAATATATCAAGGAAATAATCAAGTGATATTTTCAAATATGACACATGCTGAAAAATTTCATCATGTGTGTAATGAACATGGCCGAATTTGTCGCCTCTTGGTGACTAATTTTTATTCCAAAATTAGTAGAAATGTTATGCACTAAATGATGATTGATTTATTCTTTATTTTTAATGAATAAATCAAATGCAAACTGGGCAACAATTTGAATTAAATGTGGATGTCACATGCTGAAATTTCTGCATGCATATGGCCGATCTTTATGATGGTAAATTGGAGATATTTGTTTTGCTAATTGTGTGAGATGATTATGTGACTTATGTCAACACTTTTATGGCTAATTGGCACATGTTTTTAAAGGTTATTTTCAGATTTATCTAGCATCAAATGATGACAACTTCCATCCATTCAATGAGTGCCAAGTAAGCAAGAGCTTAATGATCATCTAATGAGGAGTTGTCAAGTAAGCAAGAAAATGCCACAATGATGCAATATACTCTTCCAAGGACTTAGAAGATAATTTTCAAGAGGAAGACATAGCATAGGGGCGGCCAATGTGGATTAAAAGGGAGAGAACAAGAGCAAACTAAAACAAGACAAGTCTCACAAGTGCAAAAGTGAAAAACGTTTTCTAGACTTTCTTCTTCTACACTTCTTTCTTTCTTCTCTCTAAAAGCCTATTGTATTCATATTCATACATCTTGAATAGGCTTCTTACATACCACCATATACTCTTTATTGTTGTAAGAGATTGATCAAGATGTGATCAATCTTGGATCCGCAAGGTGGTGGTGTTCGTGATCGTTGTAATCATTTACAAAGGTTTGTAAAGGGTTGGAGTTGGTGTGTAACTCCATCAACCCTGTGTGGTAAGGTGTTATTTGTGTTTTGTGATTAGTGCTAACCGAGGAAGGTGTCCTCAAAGACTGGAGTAGGTTGTTTTAACCAAACCAGTATAAAATTCCTTGTGTTCTTTACTTTCAGCACTTACTTTCAGTTTCCGACACAGTGCATCATTTTTATCACGTTCTTAAAATTAGTAAACAAATTTTTAAAATCACAAAACTTTCAAAAAACATAGCCACACGTCTTAAGGTTCTTTTGGTGTAAGTTTCAACCCTTTTAGACAAGTATAAGTCATCCAAACATCAAAAGTTCTGAGACTAGTGTAGTCTGATTTTTAGGCTTTCAAAGGTTGAGATTTTGAACGTATTTGACTAACATCCCAAAAGAATTTTTCAAAACTGTTTCAATCCAATTAAATAAATCTAATAAGGGGTTAGTCATTAAATGTTCAAAGCATTTGGAGTCATGGTTTAATTGGAATTAATTTTTCAAATCAAACTACCGTTTCTGATAGATTTGCACAATCTGACCACCAATAATTTTTAAATGGGTTAAAGGTTGAAATTTAATCTGAAATTTTTAGGAGATACTCAGAACATCTGAGACTAAGATCTATCCAAATTTCAGAATTTTTGAAGACATGTAACCTAGTTTTCAAAACGTTTCAAAACAGGTCCTGAAAACAGAAACTGTTTTCAGAAGTTGGGTTTTTGGTCAAAAACATTTTTAAAAACCACATTTTCCGCACGCACTATTCAATCCTCCCCCCGTTCTAGCGGTGCCTTGCAGATCCTACAGGTTCGACGAATGGAACAGGTACTACAAATGTCTTCTACTGCTTTGCCTATTAAATACTTAGGGATCAAGTTGCATAGGGGCAAAGAACGGAAGGCACACTTCATGAGCTTATTGGCTTCATTTCAATCAAAGCTTTCCATGTGGAACAACAAGTTTCTTAATTATGCTGACAGGCTAATATTAATCAAGCATATACTGTAAGCCATTCCAATACACTTGATGTCAGCATGTCTACTTCCCCAGAGCATTATTTGATTTCTTCATAGACAAATTTGCAAGTTCTTCTGGGGGAACTGAAGATCGTAAGCACCATTCTTGGGTCTCGGGAGATAGATTGTTTCGCCCAACTGCAGTTGGCGGCCTTGGAATACGGAAGATGACCTCAACATGGCATACTCGTGTCGTCTATGGTGGAAGTATCGCGAACATCATTCACTTTGGAGAAAGTTCTTTAGGGCAAGATATGGTCAAAGAACAACCATGGTTATGCATATTACTGATTCTCCGGTATGGAAACGCATCTGCAGAACTAATGATGTTGCCTGACACACTCAGAGATATATGAAGGTATTGTTGATAATCAATTCTCCTTAAAAAGAGCATATGATAAAATTTGCGAAGGGGGGATAAACCGTCTATCACTTTAATTCGTATGGCATAAGTTACTTCCTCCAAACACCTGTGTATTTCTATGGAGACTGTACTACAATGCTCTGCCATTACCCAATCGCTTGATCCGATTGCTGCACTTTATCCTACCCAATGTCTGTTTTGCTACACAGCAACGGTGTCATTGGAACACATCTTTTTACAATGTCCTGAGATCAAGCCTATCTGGATTTATTTCACATACTTTCTAGACGGACCTATGGTTATGAGTGGCACTTTACAATAATATCTACTACATGGTGGATGTCTACGAAGGCAAAATCATTTAAAGGAAAATTGAGGATCATCGCCCCAACAATTATCACTTTGGAAAATTTGGAAAGCTTACACCTCGATTTCATTTGGAGATGGCCATTGGAGTCAGCAAACCACAAGAGAGATGATTAGAAGAGCTTTTCATGATTGTTCTTCATCGCAATCAGGTAAAAGATATGCAACTTTCAGATGCAACTCTAATAGCAGCTGGTCTTTCACCAACTCTGCGACCTCCTAGATGTTTAGTTGTACGATGGATGCATCCTCCACCGGGACGTTTTAAACTCAACACGGATGCTTCCCATGGGAGGACCTCAGCTGCTGCAGGAGCAATATTGCGCTACGAGCACGGAGACTTTATAGGAGCCATTTCATTTCACTTACCTCTATCTTCCCCTGCTGAGGCGGAAATTCAGTCAGCAATCTTCGCTTTCTTATATTTTGCTCGATTTTGCCATCCAATTGATATTGAAGTGGATGCTCAGAGTGTTCTGGTACAGTTGCAGCAAAATGGCCCTTCTAAGTACATGTTATTTCGAAAACTCCGGAATACTATGTCCCTAAGCATATCCTACGTCCAGGGGAAGCAAATCAACCGGCTCATTTCCTTGCAAAACATGGTCAACTACATAATCACCTTTCAATATTTCGGATCATTGAAGACTTACCACCATTAGTTCGAGCAAGCTGCCAGACGGAGGCAACACCACATTTACAACATGGCTAAAGCATTTCATCACTTAAGTTCGATATGGGCAACCCGGGTATATATCATACTCTTAACTAAGTTTTCATGGTCTATGTTCACTATCGTGTCTTGGTGTTGGAGTATGGACCATTATTCGTTGCCTGTATCTAAGGATATGGGCACCATGGGTAATTTATTTCTCTGCGATGGATCATACCTATATTGCACTGGAATTATACACGGCTTACGAATATTTCTGTCGTTCTTATCTTGCATGGATTCACGACATTAGATGGGGAGGACATGAACTCGAAGGTATCACAAGGGTAACCGGGGACTTGGCAAAATGATAACAGATGCATCTCAGTACACTTTGGAAAATCAACGCTCCAATATCAGTTTTACATTCACTTTATGTATACACTCCATTCATATAAATATATACGTTTACCTTCGCTAAGGTTTTATCCACAAAGGTGGGTTTTCTTAGCAAGGTTTTAATGCGGCATATCGTATATGATGGGAGATTGCGAATTATTAGAGCTTTACATTTTCTATTTTCATATGATGACACTTATTGTATGATGGTTTTCTTCCGTCAAAATTGAGGCATAATAAAAGCTCATCTTTTTCTGGTTAATATATATATGTATACATATATATATACACATATATATACATATATATATATATATCATCAGCCACACATATATTTCCCCATCAGTCACATAAATTTACAAGTTACCTCTTCTATATTTTTAGTGGAGGAGGCCGAAATTTCATTCAACAATTTAGCACACTCTCTTTCGGCCCAACAAATTAGCAATATCACATGCAATTTCGCACACCACCAAATAGGCCTACATGGCTGCTGGACAGCACCCACTTGTTTTTTTAATTTTCCTTTGGTAAACATATCCGTATGTAGACCGGCCCACACATCTCACTTATATATAAATATATATACTTTATATATATATTTTTTTTAAGTAAAAGGAGCGGTCTCCTCGTTTTTATTAAAATGCCCTCACTTATGGCAGAGGAATACCATTATTACAAAGAAATAGATGGCATAAGAGAACGAAAGAAGATAATGGTCTAAAAACAATGCTATTACATTGTCAATAACAAGGACGGTGTTGAAAAGGTGTATGATATGCCTCATTAAAACCTTGGCAGGCAAAACCACCCTTGTGGATAAAATCCTGTGCGAAGGATAAGAGTATATATATATATATATATATATATATATATATATATATATATATATATATATATATATATATATATATATATATATATATATATATATATTGTAAAGAGATAATGGAGCTCTGGCGAAACGGCGACTGAGTGGCGGCGCCAGCCGCTGCCGCAATTTCGTTCATTTTTCTGATTCAATTCTTGGTGTTTCTTGATTTTCATTTCTGGTTTTCAATTCGCAATCTCACGGCTCCATGCGATTTCGATCGTGGAGCCATCTTGATCCTATGCCGCAGTTGTTCAGCGATCTGCAGTGACGATACCTCCTAGGGATATCACGCGATTCAAAGGCGTACCGGCAATCAAATTCACAACATCGACAACCATGACTGCTGCGCCTTCATTCGCCGCAGTGGTCGCAGGATCATCAACCACGCCGATATCCATCTCTCCTAAGACAGCAACGCGTTATAAAGGTATTCCACTGGTTTCATTTCTTGATTCGGAAATTGATGCATTGGCTGTCCCTTTTCGGTACTCTTTAGTCGGTACATTTTGGTATGGGCGCCCCCCCTAACGGTCATACGCGATGTTTTTGAAAAGATTGGTTTTCACCACGACCTTCGGATTACTCTCATTGATCAAACGCATATATTGCTAAATTTTACCAATGAAGCAGATTATTTGCGATGTTTTTATCGGCGTTCTTGGCATATTTCTGGTTGTCACATGAGGGTCACAAAATGGACAGTGGATTTTGATCCTTCCTCTGATGTCCCAATTGTGCCGGTTTGGATTGCACTACCGGCATTGCCGATCCACCTACATAGGCAGGAAGCTTTGTTCGAAATAGTGCGCACAATCGGTTTGCCTCTTAAATTAGACGTAGCCACCTCTAAAGGCTTACGTCCATCGGTAGCTCGTGTATGTGTGGAGATTGATGTATCACAGGAGTTGCCGCAAAAAATTTATCTACAAGCTAAAGGTCGTTTAATTCTCCAGTCTGTTGTTTATGAAGATTTGCCGTTGTTTTGTACTGACTGTCGTAGACTGGGGCATAAACATGCTGATTGCACATCTAAGGGTGAGACTGGTATTCCGCCCCCACCTCCTCCACCCCCGAAATCTCGTCCATCCAAGACGCGATGGACTCCAGTAAAGCCCAACCAACCTGTTCCGCCGCCAGGAAATCTACATACGGTTAAAGAAAACATGGGGCCAAATGCACAGCATCCCACTTCATTGGAGGATCCATCGCCGCTCTCAAATGATCCGGGGGCAGGGGGTCCTGTCATAGGGGAACCGATCTCTATACTGGAGCAACATTCTTCCGATAATGCCATACACGATGCGTTTTGTGATGCAGCAGACTTTCCTACAGATACCATGCCACACGATATTGGACATGTATCGGACAATTATTTGCCAACTGACACTTTAGTAGAGGACATATCGACGGTTGATCCATCACGCGTTCCAGTCGCTCTGGATGAAGCATCTAACACCCCGCAACACCCTGTGCATACTGCTGACCCATCTGTATCGCAGATTTTCTCTAGGTTGACTGCAGATTTATGTCTGGTACTGGTCGTGCCGCCTACATTGGAGTTTCACAAGCAACAGGATCCGCAGCACACAGATACACCTACATCATCTCCACCCTTGGAGATTTCATACACGGCCATACAGCATGCTCATGAGATGACCTCACCGTCTGAAGTGGCTCCGGAAGTCCAAATTCAATCCATTCAAGTTGAATTGCCGGTTCCATTAGCGATAATGCCAGCCCATGGCCAGCCTGCTTATGATCCCTTAGTGGAACAATTCTATCAAGATCACTTTCGTGAAGAGGAAGAGGAAGTGGCTTTGGCACTAGGTTCGGACAATGAAGCTTCTCTCTCATATACTCGCCGTAAAGGGACTGAATATGATGATCTACGCGATAGTTTGATCATTGCGGGCGATGATTTGGATTTTTGCAGGACATCGACTAGGGGCAGGACTCTCCTTGGTGGACTATCTCGGAAAAAACGCAGGTCTCAGAAGGATCTTCCACCACCTCCACCGTCCTCAATGGTTACTAGACGGCGCAGCCATCGTTCTTTTGAAATATAGATAGATTAACAGTCCCACGACTGATCATTTGGTTTCTTTTTCTTTTATTTTCGCTTGTACTCACGGCTACCCTCGGCCATTAACGCGGGATATGATATATAAATAAAAGCCGGAAGGTATCCTTCCATTTTAAAAAATATATATATATATATATATTGTAAAGAGCGATTTTATTAGCATAAGACCTCACTTATGGCGGAGGAAAACCTTATTACATCAAATGACAGTATGACGCACAAAGAAAAAGATGGTTATCAACATCCAAGTCATATATGATATGCCGCATTAAAACCTTGCCAAGTAAAATCACCCTTGTGGATAAAACCTTGGCTAAGGAAAAAGCGTACATATTTATATGCTTGGAGTGTTGATAGACGTTACAGTGTAAAATGAGAAATATGACAATCTACATATGATATATAGGGAACGAATGATATAAAAACCGCAGAAAATCCCGAGCGTGATGGTTCAATCTCATTCTGGAGCAAAATGTAACTGCGTCAGCGAGAAAGACAAGCCGAATGTGTGATCCCGTCCATGCACATAAGAAAAATAATAGTGTGTCAATCATGAATATGAGACATAAGAAAAGGCATAAGACCGATTGAATGCAAATCATACGGATGCTGCCTGTACCCACCAAGGTACAGGCAGAAAAATCGAAAGAATGCCAATCCATATGGAAGACCAGAAACACGTGAGCTAGATGGCGTCGCCTCATTCCGTAGGAAAAAATACCAATGGCAGTGATGAATGCCAGCCGAAGGTATGGTCTCGTCCATGCACAATAGAAATAAGATATTGTGTCATTCATGCATACGAGACATAATAAAAAGCAGAAGACCGAGGGAATGCAAATCATACCGAGTATGCCTGTACCCACAGTGGTACAGGCAGAGAAAACAAAAGAATACCAATCCATATGGAAGACCAGAAGCTCAAAGAGTCCGCAAGTTTGCTGAAGTGCGGTCCAAAGCGATAGAACCACGTACCATTGATGGTAGACTGTTGCTGGTGAAGTAGCTTATCTGAGGAAACATCACTGCATGCTGGGCAAGGTAGTGAGCCGCCATGTTGGCCTCTCTATATGTGTGGGTAATTTCCAGGCCATGATGGCGAATTAATGTCTGTAAGAGCCTGAGATGATAGTTACCAAAGGCAATCTGTGGTTGCCGCAGACGAGACAACATTTGAGCGCAGTCGGATTCTATTATGAGTGAACGATATAAGGGAAGAAAGTATAGCAAACCAAAGACCGTGGCCTGAATCTCTGCCGTCAGAGGTGTACATGGGGGCAGGCGAAAAGAAAGCGCTCCCACACAGGTACCGAAGTGATCACGCAAAATAGCTCCGCCTGAGGCGTAGTGCCGGCCAACTGCTGCATCAATATTTAACTTTAGCCTACCAGAAGGTGGAGTTTTCCATCTAACAACTTTAAGACGTGGGAATCTAATATGAGGAATCTATGAAAGAGAAAAAGGTGGTCCTGCCGCAAGCTTAGATCCTTGTATTGTCTGGATCCACATGTCAATATCAAAATGTATGAAAGCCCGAAGCACAGATATAGAAAAGGATGCGGAGTCCCCATATACTAACTTAGCGTAGCTGCGCCATATGTTGTATATGATAAGGGCTGGAATAAAAATTTTTAAAATCCCAAACAGAGACGAAGATGTGGAGCGATACCACCAAGATAATAGGTATTGGCGCAGATTTAAAGAGATGGGGGGTATACCATGTAACTCAGAGGCAAAGAAATTCCATATGTGTCGAATACTGCTACAATAAAGGAAAACATGATCCACTGTGGCCGAATGTTGCTTGCAGAAAGGACATTGTGTGGGTCACGCCGCAGCATAGTGTCCAATATAGTCCCCAAATGGCATAACAGAATGGAAAAGGCGCCAAAGTAATAGTTTAGTGGGTGGGGAGTGGTGCTTGAACCGAATAAATTTAGCAGAGAGTAGTTTTGGCTTTGAGACACGACAAATATCATAAGCAGACTTCAGTGAAAATTCGCCAGAGGCCGTTGTTGTCCATGTAAGATGCGAACCTGTGCCTGCCGTCTGAGAAATGCAGGTAGTATGTATGCGACATATTAGCCTCCAAACCGGTGAATCCGGTAGTCGCGGTCGATAATCCCCTCTCCTGCCATATTTAATATGCATATATTTACTCCAGAGAGTGTCATGTTGCTGATATGACCACCAAATTCCGCAGTGATATTCCTGCTGCAACATGTTAAGATCCCGAAGGCCCAAGCCTCCTTCTTCAATAGGCAAAGTAATGGTTGACCATGCAACCCAGTGATGTCGATTTCCCCAATAAAATGCTGCCATCTTTCTGTTGATTATTTTGATGACAGACTTTGGTAAATCACCTGCTGCAAGAATATGAAGCGGAAGCACTGAGATCACTGAATGTAATAACACTAAACGACCTGCTGAAGAGAGAAGGCGGGAGTGCCAGCCGTGCAGACGATCCTCAATATGCTGTAGCAGAGAAGAACAGTATCTGAACCGATTAATTCCTTTATGGAGATATGAACCAAGGTATCGAAAAGGTAGAGAAGCAATCCGCATGCCCAATATTTCCTGAAATGATCGACGTTGATGTGGCGGGATGTTGGCCGAAGGGACGAAATTGCTCTTATGAAAGTTAACCTTTTGACCAGATGCAGTTTCATACAAATTTAAGAAAATGTGAAATCGTCATAGATTGCGCTATGTACCACACAGAAAAATAAGCAGGTCATCCGCGTACGCCAAGTGAGTAATAGCAAAAGAAATCCGTCCTAGACGAAATGGTTGTATTGTTCCAGAGGCAACCAGTGATTTTAAGCCTCTGCTGAAACCCTCTAAAGACAGAATAAATAGCAATGGGGACAACAGATCACCCTGCTTGACACCTCTATACGGGCGGAAAGACGCTGATGGCTGACCATTTATCAAAACCGATAATGTGGTGGCACGTAAATGGTTGATGATAATCCGAATGAAAAAATTGGAGAAACCAAACTGTCGCAATAACAACTCTAGATACTCTCAACTTACCCGATCAAATGCCTTCATCATATCTAACTTCAGGCATAATTGGGAACCTCCTTTATCAAGAATATGAACCATTTCACGCGCCATTAGAACTTGCGTAGAAATATCATGTCCAGGTAGGAACCCTGTTTGTTCCGGTGAGATTAACTTCGGCAACAGTGTACCCAAACGCGTGGCAATAATACGTGTACAAACTTTGCTCAGAAAGTTCGTAAGACAAATAGGCCAAAAATCACTGAATGTTTGAGGAGATTGCGTTTTGGGTATCAGTGTAATCAAAACACTAGCCATTACAGAGGGTTGTGGGACTCCAAGAAAAGCTCCTGCACTGCTTTAACTACATCAGAATGTATTACTGGCCAACATGAATGATAAAATTTACCATGAAGGCCATCTGGTCCTGCGGCACTCTGGGGATCTAAATGCCATACTGCCTCCTTTACCTCCGCCTCTAGTGGCAGCTGCGTAAGCATAAGATTGTCTGACTCTGATATCAGACTAAGGATGTGCGAAAGAATAGATGAATGATTTTGCGTTGCCTCCCGAGCAAATAAAGTGGTATAGAAAGAGACAGCTGCTGCCATAATATCACTTGTCGTCGTAAGCAACTCTCCATCAGCATTGCAAATCTACTGGATTCGAAGATTTGATCTCTTACCCTTGACAATGGAGTGAAAATACTGTGTGTTAGCATCGCCTTCCTTTAGCCATTTGACCCTCGCTTTTTGTTTCCAGAATTGCAATTCATAAGTGGAGGCTCGAAGATATTCTAATTTTACCCGATGATACGCCTCACTCGTCTCAGCAGTGGGATCTGCATCCTAAATAGCCTCTGCGCTATTAAGATGAATCTCCGCATGCTTAAGGTTGTTGAAGATGTTCCCACAGATTTCCTTATTCCATCGTTGTATATCTCTTTTGAGTGAAAATAACTTTGTATAGAAACCATACATACCTCAAGTAGTTGGATATGATAACCATGCATTCTGCATATAGGAGTGAAAATCTGAGTAAAGTAGCCAGGCGTCCAAAAAATGAAAGGAACGTCGGCCAGATGCTGCACTTAGCCGACACAAAAACAACAGTGGCGTGTGATCCGATGTGACCCGCGGAAGATGAGTTAGATGCATATCTTCAAACACATCTTGAAAAGAAGAATTAACAAATATCCAATCCAATCTACGACGCACTCGGCCTAGACCCCTGCCATCAACCCAAGTAAATCTGGGGCCATGATATTGTGGTGCCATAAGAGAGCATGCTTTGATTCATTCATTAAAATCTTGCAATACTGTCAAAGATGGAGTTGAACGACCACTATGATCTTCAATTGTTCGAAAAGTATTAAAGTCTCCGCCCACTATCTAGGGTAATAGGGATACCTCGGCAAAGGCACACAATGATCGCCATAGAGCACGACGTTGCGATGATGTATGTTTCGTATATACGATTGATAAAACAAAGGTAAGCTGGAGCGAGAGAGACAGCAATGTGAAATGAACCACTTGATCTTGATCCTACGTTGAAAGCAAACGAAATTCTGAATCACGCCAGAAAAACCAAATACGTTCCGACTGAGAGGCATAATAACGTGAAAAACCAAGACGTAAACCAAACCCATCAATTTGTGAAGGAGCATGCTTGGGTTCAATAAGAGTGAGTAAATGCAAACGATGTTCACTAATCAAATGTTATAACCTAGGTAAGGAGGCACGCATGCCTCGGACATTCCATATTAATGTATTCATTGAGTAAGAATGGAGGTACTTCCCTGAATGATGTGTGACACACTACGTGTCAAAATAGTGGATGGCAGCAGGGGGTAAATCTTTTCGGGCACGGCGCTTTCGTCGAGGAACAGTGGGTATGAACTCGGCCTCCTCAGAGTGTTCTTGCAATCGCGATATTAAGATCTCCTCATCTGGCGATGGTGGTATTAACTGCATGCGTCGAACAACTTCCTCAGGAACATTAGGTATATCTTCAACATGATCATCAACTGGCAACTCAGTACCCGAAGAGTGCCCCAAATCGCATTGTGTGGGATCGTTTGGCAGTGGAAGGTCCGCAGCATCACAGAATGCATCTATATGATGGTCATCAGTATCCTGGTTATTTATAGCCTCTGAAGGCTGTAGAGGAGCATCTGGTAGGTCAGAATTATCCTTGTTATAAGGCATCGTTTCCGGGTCTGTGGGAGGTGGCGGGACTGTTTTCTGCTTAACCGGAGTCCAGCGCTGTTTTGTTGAACGAGGCGGCAGAGGAGGTGGCGGCGGAGGAGGCACATTAGATTTATCCTTCGGAGGGCATGCAGTGGTTGCATGACCTAGTCTTTGACATGAAGTGCAGAATAAAGGCAAATCTTCATAGACCACTGATTGTAGGATCAACCTACTTTTCGCATGCAAATATATCTTTTGTGGCAATTCTTGAGAAACATCTACCTCAACGAATACGTGAGCAACGGACGACCTCAGCCCATCCGTTGTTGCAACATCCAGTTTCATAGGTGTTCCAATCGGATGGACGATTTTGAAAAGGGCTTCCCAGCGATGGAGATGGATCGGAAGGGCTGGGAGAGCAATCCAAACTGGGACAATAGGGACATCTGCAGAGGGATCAAAATCAACAGTCCACTTCGTGATGCGCATGTGACAGCCGGAGATATGTCAAGAACGACGATAGAAACATCCTAAATAATCTGCTTCATTGCAGAAATTCAAAAGTACATGTGTTTGATCGATCAGTGTAATACGCAGATCATGATGAAACCCAATTTTCTCAAAGACCTCACGTATAACTTTCAATGGAGGCCGGCCATACCAGAAAGTACCAACCAATGAATATCTGAATGGTGCAGCAAGAGCATCAACCTCAGAATCAAGGAAGGAGATCATAGGGAAACCTTTATAGCGTGAAACCGTCTTCGGGGAAATGGTGACATTGCAGGATGTGTCAACGCCGGAGACAACTGCAGCGAAGGTAGGTGCGGCTGTCATTAGTATCGCTTGATTGATGGAAAAAAATGAATCTTCTGGTGATGATGAGTAGCAGCGGGGTTGGAAATGCTATTGCGTTTGTCGGCGGCGAAAACCAACGGTGAATGGAGATAACCGGCAATGGCGGCGGCTAATGCCACCGGGGAATGCGATCGCCAGAGGCCGCCATCGTTATTTTCAAATATATATATATATATATATATATATATATATATATATTTTCTCTGAAGCAGCATATTTTATTAGATGTTGTCCTCACTTTTGGTGGAGGAATACCATTTTACAATAAGCATCGTAGTCAAAAAAGTAATGTAGCATTTGTAGAATCGTCAATCTCCAATCATACACGATATGCCGCATTAAAACCTTGTCAGGTAAAACCACCTTGTGGATAAAACCCTGACGAAGAAAAAAACGTATATATTTGTATAATTGGGTATTATTGACGCAGGAAGCATATGTAACTGATACAATAGCAGTAGCAGGAGCAACATATGTAACATGGAAAATAAATGTGCTTGTCCAAAACGCGCCAACAGCGATGTTCTGTTTAAATGCTGAAGCCTTGTCTTGTAGTATAGTCTTGGACTCCTTAATGCAACAAATAAGAGTGTGTCACAAAGCCATTCAATGTTAAGTAATAGCATATGGAATTTAGCAGCGGATAAGAATGTACCCATGTTGCCCGTAACCAGATGGTCACGGGCAACTTGCTTCACTGCAGGTTGGTATGAGTATGTAAATGTGGTGTCCAGACCGCCATCCATGTTGTGAATAATCCTCAGCCATAAAGAGAAGCAGTGTCAGTTGACAATGATGACGTTAGTGACCAAAAGGGAGAGATAGTAAACATACCCAACCGCCTGCATCCATAAGATACAGGCGTGACAATGAATGACTCTGTCGAAGATTTCTTTAAGTTCGTACATGAGGAATATGAGCGTCAGTGATTAAGCTACCGCGCATTAATAGTGGGAGAGTAGAAGACGAAGAAAATATATCCAATCGTTGGTGCATGATTCCATGTTGGGACAACAAGTGAGCCGGATAATTAGCCTCCCGTGGTACATAAACCACTGTCACGTCCATTTGTTGCAAGAAATGTTTTAGCCGTGTATAATCACTATTAAGCCTGCCATAACTGTTAGGATTGCCAGAAAGCATGTTCACCAAAGCTAAACAGTCCGTTTCAGCATAAATATTTCTATAGCCAGCCATTAAGAGGTAGACAACTGACCATAGCATAGCTTGCAATTCGACATGTAGCGGCGTTAATACTGGTAGTGAAAAAGACATAGCCAGAATAATGAGCCATGATCATCTCGTATATTGCACCTCTTGCAGCACCACGTTTTCCTACTGCAGCATCAATATTTAATTTTAGCTTCCCCTTGGTGGCAATTGCCATTTTACTATAGTCACTCTCCTTGTCTTTAGAACCGATGAATAGTGAAGTGCAACTAAGGTAGGGATTGTTTCTGCGAACTTCTTTCCAGAGATAGACACACACCATGTATAGATATCCATGCGTAAACGCTGTTGTAGTCTGTTGTAAGAAAAGTTTTCTTCACCATAGGTGACCATTGCATACTCCTTCCAAATGGCCGTAATTGCTAGGACCGGTACCACGGCTCTGAGTTGTCCTTTTATTGAAGATGATTTCGCATGACACCACCAGTTGCGCAGATGTTGTTTGATATTTTCTCTGCTTGGGTAAGGCCCCTCAAAGATGACAGAAAAGTGACTCCAAAGCGCACGGATCATGGGGCAATTATATAAGATATGTGTCTGGGTGGCATCGGCCGTTCGACAAAATGGGCAGCATGATGGGTATGCCACGATCCAGTGGATAACATTGTCTGCAAAGGGAAGTGCATTGTACCATAAACGCCATAGCGTTACCTGCGCTGATGGAGCAACTCCTGACCACCATATGTATCTAGATACTGTCAAATGGACAGTCTGTCCTCTGGAAACGTTATACGCACTCTTCAAGCTGAATTGGCCGTTAGAGTCTGGATTCCAAAATAGACCATCCGGAGTTTGTTGCGTTTGCTCCAAGCAAAATTGATTAATACGACATAGCCTCTTCCAATCCGTAGAGTCATAAATTAGAGCTTTCATGTTTGGCCGCTGTCCATATTTGCTACGCATATATGCAGCCCATTGCGATTGAGAGGTATGATATACCCACGATAATTTGCATTCATATGCCCTCACTTGTGGCGGAGGAATACCGTAGTTACATTTATTGCCCTATTTACGGAGGGAGACTCTCCCAAACCAAGTGAATCAAAATAAGGATATATATATATATATGTATATATATGTATATATATGTATATATATGTATATATATGTATATGTATATGTATATATGTATATATATATATATATGCATATATATATGTGCATATATATATGTATTTTTTTTATGAAAACACGTCTTTTATTAAGTGAAAACCTCACTTATGGCGGAGGAAAACCATAGTACATCAAAGTATAACGCAAATCCGCAATATGTGATTATCAGCATCCAGAATATATATGATATGCCGCATTAAAACCTTGCCGTGTAAAACCACCCTTGTGGATAAAACCCCGGCGAAAGAAAAAGCGTACATATTTATATATCTGGAATGACGATAGACGCAATTGAATAAAAATTTACAAGTGAAGAACACTGTTCGAAGCCAACAGATAAAGAAAGCTGTCTGATGGACAGGTGAAACTCTGCCTGAGCGCCGTTCGGTGGCAGGGAGCATGTCAACAGAATTTGGGCAAGCCGGAGAAGGGGCAACAGCGATATCAACCAATTTATGCATAATGACCATCCAGAAACCTACATGGAGTGCGTGTGGGACTCCGAGAAAACGCACGATCCATTGTCTCTCCAACACAGCAGGAGAAAAAGAATGTAAGAATATCATCAATTCAAACCAACGAAAAGTTTGTGAAATTTGGCCATAGATACAACCTGTGCTGGCGACACATAATAAAGTGCCGGCAGATGGACATGTTAGAAGCCAATCCATGCGGCCAACCAAGGAGAAAGGGAAATCTTGTGCCTGTGTCTTTTTCAATATATAAATGCAACTAATGTCTTCTACGGCCACTCCAATGCTCATTACCAGTAGCGAGTTGCATGATTTGTGCAGGGAAGAATATACATAATGCAAAGAATGACACAATGTCAGCTGGCTGAAGAGTCGAAAAATATACCCTGAATGCCTGAGAAAAGAGAACGTACCGAGGCTGCCTGTACTGAACGGAGTACAGGCAGTGATAAGTTGACATGGCCAATCCATATGGAAGACTTTAGAAATGCATGCACCCGTGAAATGGACCTCAAAATTACCGCAGCAGTCATTGCACATGGTAAGAAAAACAGCATTAACGTATAGAATCATTGTTAACAAGCAGCAGCACATGTAATAGCTACGATGCGTACCGATCCTGCCCGTGTCCATTAGTACACGGGCAGCGTATTTCCAATAGGAGCAACCCATAGTACAAATTTGAAGGTCAAGCTGCGCGTAAAGCCACCGAGGAAAGATCCAGTGCAACCGAAGCCCTGACCAGGGAAGGAAGAGTGGAGCTGCTGTACTCCCCCGTTATAGGCTGCAACATCGCGTGTTGGGCAAGATAGTGTGCCAGCATATTTGTCTCACGATATGTATGCACTAACTCTAGCCGATGCTGACGGATGAGATCATGTAGCAGGCGAAGGTGATAATGGCCCGTTGGCCGTCGTGGGTTGTCCAGTCTTGCAAGCAGTTGAGCACAATCCGATTCTACAATTAGCAGTCGGTAGGATGGGAGAAAATACAGAAGGCTAAACAGGGTGGCCTGTGTCTCGGCCTGCAGAGGGGTACAGCAAGGTAGCCGAAATGAGAGGGCCTGGATGCATGCACCATTATGGTCGCGTAGAATTCCTCCACCCGCAGCATAGTGCTGACCCACAGCAGCATCCACATTTAATTTGAGTCTGCCAGAGGGAGGGGTTTGCCAGCGTATAATACGAAGTCTAGGGGGTCGAATGTGAGGAAGCCAGGGTAGAGAAGGAAAAGGACCTGCTGCCAACTTGGTTCCCTGTATCTTCAGCATCCACATGTGGATATCAAAATGAATTGAGTTACGTATTGCTGATGTGGAGAAACAAGTGATGTCGCCATAAGTCAGCTGCGTATAATGACGCCAAATATTGGATAATATTATCCCGGGAATTACTATCCGCAAAATGTCTAAGAGAGATGTGGTATTGGATCGATACCACCATGCCATGACATACTGCCTAAGAGATAGTGTGGACGGCTTCCATCCATTAAGCTCGGCAGCAAAAAATCCCCAGAAAAATCGGATGCGAGAACATGTAATGAACAAATGGTCAACCGTAGCTGAATGCGTTTTACAGAAAGGGCATTGAGTTGGACGCGCCATGGAGTAGTGGCCGATATAATCTTCAAATGGAAGGGCTGAATGAAACATGCGCCACAAAAATAGCCGAATGGAAGGTGAGTGGTGTTTACTCCAAATAAACCTAGCCGACATTAATGTAGGCCGTGATGTCCGAAAAATAGTGTATGCTGATTTTAGCAAAAATTCTCCCGAAGGTGTAGCCGTCCATGATAGAAATGCGCCCAAGCCATTTGAATTTGGGAGACAAATGTGATGAATGCGACAGATAGATTTCCAGACTGGGGAATCTGTAAGCCGTGGAATATAGTCATTCCGTCTTCCATATTTATGATGCATATATCTACTTCATAAAGTATCATGACATTGATATTTCCACCAAATTTGGCATTGGTATGCCCGTTGCAACTCGCGAAGATTGCGAAGCCCTAAGCCACCTTCTTCTACTGGAATAGTCATATCTTTCCATGCAACCCAAGGTTGTTTTCCCCCCAATAAAATGCTGACATCTTTCTATCAAGCACTCGAATGATGGATTGAGGCATACCGCCTGCCGCTAGTATATGTAGAGGGAGTGCTGCCAGGACCGATCGTAACAGAACTAGTCTTCCTGCCATAGATAGTAGACAAGAATGCCAGCCATTTAAGCGGCCATCCACGTGCTGTAATATTGACGAAAAATGCAAAGCCCGTGGAATGCCCTTATGCAGGTAGGATCTGAGATAACGAAACGGTAAAGTGGTTAATCGCATGCCAAGAATATCTCTGATTGTATGACACTGCCTGCTCGTGATAGTAGATGATGGTATGAAATTATTTTTATGAATATTCACTTTCTGCCCTGAAGCCATTTCATAGGTAGTAAGAAATGCATGAAATCGCCGTAAATTTCTCTGCGTACCACGTAGGAAGATGAGCAAATCATCTGCATATGCCAAGTGAGAAATAGTGAACGGAACTCTACCCAACCGAAATGTCTGGATGTTGCCTGCGGCGACCAGGGCCTTCAGCCCCCTGCTAAATCCCTCAGATGACAAGATAAATAGCAAAGGCGATAAAGGATCTCCCTGTTTAACTCCCCTGAATGGTTGAAAATATGGTGATGGTTGACCATTGATTAAGACAGACATTCGCGTTGCACTTAGATGATTGATAATAATCCGAATGAAAAAATCAGAGAATCCAAACTTGCGTAGGAGTAAGCGAAGATAGTCCCAACTCACCCTATCAAAAGCCTTCATCATGTCTAATTTCAGACATACCTGTGGCCCACCCCTGTCTAGCTGATGAATCATTTCCCGAGCCAAAAGCACCTGGGTCGAAATATCCTGACCCGCAAGAAAGCATGTTTGCTCCGGCGATATTAAAGTGGGTAATAATCGATTCAACCTAGACGCAATAATCCGGGTGCAAACTTTGCTAATAAAATTTGTGAGGCAAATAGGACGAAAATCACCAAACGACTGCGGAGACTGTGTTTTCGGTATAAGAGTCAATAAAGCACTCGCCATGACCGTCGGCTGGGGGACCCCTATGAAAAATTCCTGCACTGCTTTTAACACATCTAAATGGAGTATGGACCAACACGATCGATAAAAATTATCGTGGAATCCATCAGGTCCTGCGGTACTTTGCGGATCCAAATTCCATACCGCTTGTTTCACCTCGGTCTCCGAAGGCAATTGCGTAAGCATGAGATTATCCTCATCAGTGAGAAGTGTCGGAATATGTGATAATATATCCGCATAATTAGAGGTTTGTGCATGGGCAAAGAGATACTTATAATAATCTACCGCCGCCATCATGATATCGTCCGGTTGCGTTAGCACTGCGCCCTGTCCATTTTTTAGTTGTCGAATGCAAAGCTGGGAACGTTTACCTTTAACCAGAGAGTGAAAATAGCGTGTGTTTGCATCGCCATCTTGTAACCATTTAACACGAGCCTTTTGTTTCCAGTATAATAATTCATAATTTGAAGCAAGCGAATACTGAGCCTTGGCCTGATAATAGGCCTCACGCGCCTCCTCTGTCGACGTCGCGTCCCAGTGGCTTTCTGCGGCCGTAAGATTATCCTCAGCATGCTGTAATTTGCTGAAAATATTACCGAATATATGCTTGTTCCAATGCTGAATATCCCTCTTTAGAGCAAACAACTTATTATAGAAACCCCGTATGCCACCAGTTGTTGGATACGATAACCATGCCTGTCTCATATATGCATGAAAATCAGAGTGATGTAGCCACGCATCCAAGAAGCGGAAAGAGCGACGAATTGGCTGGGTGTTATGCTGACATTGGATCAAAAGTGGAGTGTGATCCGATGTCACGCGTGGTAAATGTGTCAGTCGTAGCGTGTCAAACATATCCTGCATCCGAGAATTAATAAATATCCAGTCTAGCCTTCTGCGAACTCGTCCAAGGCCGCGTCCCTCCGCCCAGGTAAAACGCGTACCATGATATGGCGGGGACATAAGAGAGCACGATTCGATACAATCATTGAAATCCTGCATCGCAGATAGGGATGGTGTGGAGCGACCATGATGGTCCTCCATTGTACGGAAGCTATTGAAATCCCCACCAATCAACCAAGGTAGCTGTAATCCTGCAGAATAGTCACATAACGTGCGCCATAAACCTCGGCGCTGAGGGGCTGTGTGCTTCGCATACACAAGAGATAGAACAAATTGTTGCTGCTGTGAGTTTGAAGAAAGAGTCAAATGTAATACTTGATCTTGATCCTGCGTAGCAATCAAACGATATTCATTATCCTTCCAGAAAAACCATATGTGTTCTGATTGTGAAGCATAACTGTGTGAGAAACCTAGTCGTAGACAAAAACGCTGTATTTGTGATGGAGTATGAAAGCTCTCACTTGTGGCAGAAGAATACCGTGGTTACATTATGCAGCTAAAATCTACGGGAGACTCTCCCAAAAGAAAAGCATAAAGAAATGAAAAGTGTAATGTCCATAGAAAGTACAAATCGAAATTTAAAGTAAGAAATACAATTTGAATGTGGAAATCTAAATTATATTTGACGAGCACACTTCTATGTCTTCGGTCTTGAACCTCATGTAGCCCATGGGATCGTCGGAAAAATATCCAAAATCGATTTATGAGTACCAAATCGTTTGCAGTAAAAAAGCATGAACCAATAGAAAGAAAACCATACCGAAATACGCTTGATGTCTGCGGTCATTGCCACTTTGGAATCAATATGACCTCATGAACGCACAAAGCAAACGAAAAGGATAAGAAAGATTAAGAAAACACAAATACATTGCGGTAAAGGATGAAAAAGTGACGACATCATACCGCCGTTGCATGTATCACTGCGATACAGACAACATCGCAATCATATAAAGCTGTAGTCCTCCGTCCGAAAGCATGGATGCTAATCGTGAAAGCGTATAGATGCGGTGGGATGATCTGTTATAAAATGCCCTTGTGCTGGTGGAGGGAGGAAAGATGGCGAGGTGTATAGCGCCGTGGTAGGGTTCATCTGACAATGTTGTGCCAAGTGATGGGCTACCATGTTTGCCTCCCGTGGAATATGATGCATAGTACTATCCGACAGCCTCAAAAAGAGATGTAATCGGCAAAAAAGGTCGTCATGCGCATTGAGTATATCTCGTGGAGGTCGAAGGATATTTAAACAGTCAGTCTCAACCAGAATGTGTTTATGTGAAAGACTAAAATGTATGAGACTGTAGACAATGGCGTGAAGTTCAGCCAGGAATAGAGATAAGCGAGGAAGTGTATAAGATATCGCCCCAAGCAGGCACCCATTTGAGTCTCTCAAAATGGCCCCTGCCGAAGCCATAGTCCTACCTGCGGATGCATCCACATTTAACTTTACAAAATTCAACCTCATTAATAAACTACACATATGTATAATTAAATATGTATAGTAGCAATTTTGTGTCTCGAAAACTTATATAATGCACCAACTTATATAATCATTATATACTAAAACACATGACTTTGGCTTAATTCCAGTGGTGTCTGACATATATGTTTAATTCGACCAGCTTACCCAAAAGTTACCAAAATTCCACATACATTTGCTTGATCTTTTTTTTCCTTTACAATCACATATCCTCGAAAGCTATGAATCTAATTAATCCACTAGAGAATTGAGTCCAGAATCTCATCCAACGAATATAAATTCCCTTTCTGCCATTTTATCCAAATTACGAAAATGTGTATACGTAATCAAACACACACACGGTCATCCACACACACATGTATATATACATCAAATTATGCAACCACATATACATATGCATGATCCAAGATTGATACAAAAATAACATATAAATTTTTGCAAATCATAACAAGTATAGAGAGATTACTTACATCGATTTCTTCTATACTATACCGTATACGAATTGAGGTTGAGTGTTGAAACAAGAAAATCCTTCTATTCCACCCTTTTACTCTCGGCTGGATGGCACAAAAGAGGGAATTATATATTTTTTTGTTTTCTTCCTGCAACTTTGCCCGAAAGATTTGACAACATAAACAAAAGTATTTGTTGTTGTTGCTGGCGGATGGTGGTCACAGCTCACAGGTTATACAAAGAAGAAAATGGGCTGGTGGTGCCCGGCTAGAATCTTAGGTTTTCCGTTTTTTTCCTTATGTGTATAGGCTAGCTATATAGGTACATATTAGTAAAAAAGATATTTAAGTTTATAAAATTTCCTAGTTGGTTAAGATTAGGATTTTTTAGTTTGTGTAGGATTAATATTCCTAAATTATATCTCATCAAAAACTTATCTTCCAATTCCAATTAGCATAATAATGGTATTATTTTTCATTTATTTTCCTTTTCACTTCAGAAAAAACTAGACGTAACAGTGCATCTGTCGTACTTTGCTACAAGAAGTACAAGGCGTCGATCACATTCATGTGCACGTAGACATAACATGTATCAATATCGCAGAAGCAATATAAAATGTACAAAGCATACTTGACATGCACAAAACAGAATAACTAAATCCGAATACATATGAAGTGTCGCCAGTACAAAATCAAGATACAAATTTGAAATTTGAAATAGCATAAGGGAACTACATAATCTAGCTCATACATCCATCACTGATAATCTATCTCTGGCTCATCCTCCACCACGCCTGAACTAGCTCTTGGCCCTGCGATGTGGTAAATGATGGGGTGAGCGATTACAAATCGCTCAGCAAGTATTTATGCCTAGGTTTGACATGTGGATCATGCATTGTGAACAGTAAATGCAACATGAACAGTGACATAAAATACTACGTAATGACATATAAAGTAGTGTAAAACAGGCAAATAAAAACAGACGAATTTCAGAAAATAAATCACAGAATAAATCGTTTATATATCTTTCCGATTTCTTTCCTTTTTACGTAGTGACTAATTCTTTCGCTTATGCTTCGTAGTCAATTTTGTTTTCTACGTATATACCAAGCTCTACACTGCATCATCAACCTTTATCTGCCAAGGATCTAAACTTATATCAAGTAGGGTGACAGAGGTAAACATGCGTATGCTCATGTGTTAGAAAAGTCATGCATCTTTTTCAAAAAGAAAGTCTGTCTAAACACGATCATTTCTGAAATCATCGTGTCAAATCTGTCACAGCTGTGTTCATAACATATCTTGTCTTGTATGAATATACACAAAACCCACCGACTGAACTCTCTAAGTAGTCAAGTACCGTTTATGAATCCTAGTGGTCCAACCACGATGTTACGTACGTAGAATAACGGTGACTTCCCAAGTAGTCAAATGCCATCTTTGAATCCCGATGGTCCAGCCTCGGTGTTACATCATATGTATGTAGACTAACGGAAACACGTTTGGCAGAGATCTCGGGTCCCAAATACGTTGTTACACTCAGCCAGAACGTAAAAAGAAACTCGCTACATGACACATAACCTCTCACCTAGATTACAGCGTCATGAGGCGGACATATACACATGACATCCTCACTACTAAATCCGACATCAAACGACCTTCAAACATGAACATGAGCTGTTGGAACATCGTAAATATCTCATATGGTGCCCGTAGACGCAAGGTACAGTTTGTTAAAATCATTTTAAAACTTTTCATGTGATAAAATCATCTCTAAAAACATGTCGTGTAAAACTCATTTTAAAATGTTTCACGTGATAACCATTTCCGTAAATTTGTTTATTATGAAAAAGCGTGCTTTTAAAAATTCCTTGTCATATGCATGCAAATATGCTCGGTATAGGCTGATTATATGCTTCTAATAATTTCGTAACTTAAGGCTAATGGTTGGCTCTTTTATCATATCACTTTTGTAGATAAAATTACCATTTTCCCCCTGTTGTGGGGACCAGCCAAACCATTAAATTCGGCCCACTTTTGGCTTTAATTGCTACAATCTTATCCCAACTACTCCTTTTTATATTCTATTTTAAAGTGCTTATGAAAACAGCCCACTTTCTTGTCTAGGCTAAATTGTTGGGATTACCGTTTTATCCTTGTTAATTACTTTGATTGAAATGGCTAAAACAGCCCCATTTGTCGTTCGTTACCATGTTAATTTTACTAACTACATATTCATAATTTTACCATACATATACGATATCTTTTAAATATCATTTTATGTATATATATCCAATTAAACTTTTACATCATTATAGCCTCAAATATGGCCTTGGGCCCGAAAGTTCCACACACATACACCTTTACAACTTGTTGATTAGGTTCAAGACATATACATCTATTCCTTATGCAATTTACATATTGTGACACATACATAATTCATCATCATGGCACCTTTTATGGCCACTTGGTCAAAAGTTATCACCTACACCCACTATTACACATTGCTACTTGTTAAGTACTTTGTTACATGTAGGATGCACATATACATACACACAATAATTTATAAGACATCATGATGGTACACTTTATGGCCACCTGGCTGAAATTCATACACATATAGACTCAATGTAATTGATTCCTTGTATTTTTGCATGCAAAATGATATTATTATTCCATCAACTTGGCCTCCTAACCGAGGCACACACATGCACACATATACTTAGGTTCATATCAAATTTTTTACTTACCTTTCACATGCAAAAAGATCCCATTTCTCATTATTCTGTTTACATAGTGCATCATTCTATAGTTCTATAGGATTAGGTCTATCGAGATGTAAAAGTACTTTATTGATCTATGAACATTTGCACTAGACCGAGAATGATGAAGACATACACATTACCTATACACCTTCTACAACATACATCATATACATGCATCATGTAGTTGAATGCACACATAATTAATACCCCCATTTCCACCCCATGGCCGAATATTCCCTCACATACATACATGAATTTTTAATTTCTTGTAAGTGAATGCAAGATGAATGCATTCATATTCATATACACATTTTTCGTTCTACCACCTTTTGAGGTTATGCATGTTGGTGATTAACATGTAGATGATTGTGAAGACTATGATTATGATGATGATCATGTTGGCTACAATGAACATACACAAAACGCCTATATGCATTATGGAAATAACATGCAGGACACTTTTCCTTTCACCATAATCATATACATATACATATGCAAGAATTTTATTAAGATCATAAGATGATGAACATGCAAGTACATTTTCTTCATGTTCTTACTATTTACCTCATTTAATCTTATACATGCATGATCCATCCTTAAATTTTAGCATAAAAGACTATTTTTAACATGCATGAGGAAACTAGGGAGAGATACTTGCCTTTTCTCTTGAATCTTTACACTTAAGAATGAAAGATTTCTTCTTTCTTTTAGCTTGGGATGTACACGGCCTAAGGGCAAAGAATGAAGAAGAAATGGTTAATTTTGAGGGATGATTACTAGGAACACTCTATGATCAGTCCTTATGAACGATGTTGCCTTTGGAGCTCTTGAAATCCCTCACTTCTTCAACCTAAGAAGTTCTTCTTGCCTCCTTGGTGCACATCACGGTTGGGAACTAGAATGATGGATGTTTTGAGGCTTTAAGAGAGAAGAGAGGGATGTAAAAGAAGGATGATGTTCTTACCTTAAATTTTCTTGGACTTGAATGCTTATTTCCCACTTGAATTGGTAAAGTTCCTCCTCCTCTTTGGTGGTGAACTCTCGTATGTTAGAATTGAGGAAGCGAGAACTTTGGTTCATGAGAAGGAAAGAAGTAGAGAGAACTTGTTAGAGTGAGAGTAAGACTTAGCAAATGCAAGATGTAAATGGAATGGGGGGAAAGAAGAAATAAGGTTTTCTATGTGAGGTGGGGGGGCCTTTGGCCGTGCTTATTGGAAAATAAGAGTGGGGGTTCAATGATTGGCTTCTTGTGGATGAGTGGGATGTGTAAGAAGATTATGCTATGCATGGCCTTTGGTTGGGGGACTCTTTCAAGTGTGCAAGAGAACGAAATGATTGTGCTAAAAAAAATGGAAGAAGATACGTAAATGGGTGTAAGGCATGCATGAAATGCTATTGGGTGAAGGTATGGTGTGGAGAAATTAAATAAAAGTGACTAAAATAAAATTGTAAAACAAGTTTGTCTTTTTATAAGGGATGGGGCGGGTGGAGGGTACTAGTGGATTAAGAATTTACTCTTTTGTCCTTTCTTTTTTCCTTATGCGTTATTTCCTTTTTCTCTTTAATTTAAGTCCTAAATAGAAGTTATACCATTCTTATATGCTTATTAATTATTCTTACACCTATTAGTATACATTAGTAGTTCTTAAATTTTTTATTTAGGGAACAGTTACACGCATATTATACTAAGTGCTGTAGCACCCCGTCCGGAACTAGGATCTCCGAACAGTGCAACCGCCTTATTCTGCTACAAGAAGTAGCAGGCATTGATATCATCTGCGTTGATACCATCTATATACGCATCGTCATAAACATATATCGATTAGCGGAAGCAACATAATTTAAACATTTACAAAATACATTAAGTCTGATACAGTTCCAATACAACATAAAAGTCCCCAAAAAAATCCCAAATGTCCATTTCCACTCATTCGAATGCAGGAGGGTTAACCATAGCATGCTGGTCAACAAAACATGCAATCAAAGGCAACTTATCTTTCACTTACTATTTTCCTTACCATTGACATGATTGAGGCTACATTTATTTTCCCTTCTTTGCTTCATGATGCCGAACCCATGCAGGCCTATTAAGTATGGAAACATGTTTAACACACTCTTAAGTGATAAGAGGCTTAATTATTCGACATTCTTAATTTTCCTCCATTGTATTTCCTAAGTGAAACCCAGGTCAGGGCTATATTTCTTCCCATTTCCTAAGCCGAGATATGAGGAGGAGGTAAATAGGTCCCACTGTGCTACAACATCATTCACCTTTAAGCCTTAAAAATGATCCTACAAAAGAAATAAACATTATGCCCCTAAGGTAACACATTTTTATCATACTAACCTCCACCTTTCATGCGAAATAGTGGCATACCCAAGGCATACAAGTAATATTTCAGAGCATAAATCAGGTTTCACAAACGAGTTTATCATAACGTCCTCTACTATCCTAATTCTGTTAGGCCGAAACAAGAGGTGGGGCTATAAACCAGGATTATGTCCTCATTTATCCAACTTAGCCTTGTAATAAAATCTAAGTCAAGAATACGCTATACTACCCCTCACAACACTATTCTTCTTCTCCCATTAAGCCTTTTCATATGTTAGTTTCACATGCAAGACCGTTCTATACTGTTTTCACAATCAAGGTCACATGCAAAACATTCAAGAGCTTTTTCATAGAAAAATAGTGTCACATCCCATTTTTTTTAAAGGGGCAAAAAGGTCATTAAGGTTTAATTAATTAAAAAAACCTAATTTGATTGGGAAATTTTCCCTAAACCCTAATCAAAATTCTATTTAAACACGTAGATCTTCCTCTCCCTCTCCATATTCACGCCAGCCGCATCCACCAGGAAAAAAAAAGGAGATGCGACTTTCTCCTTCTTCAAGTCAAGGCCGTTGCTTTTAGAAAGAAATACCACCACTCGATCACGCTCTTCAACGCGTATCCAGTACCAAGTAGGTGTCCCCTTAACATCTGTTGAATGTAAAAAAATGATAATCTTTAATTTTTCTATGAAAACGAGATCGTGCATTAGTATTTGTGAGTGTATAGATGCTTGGTTGTTAGATTATATGTATATGTGATGAATTGTATGTCCGTATATATGATCATATATGTATATATATGTATGATGCTATTTTCGTATGAAAACTCGAAAAAGATTTGATTTTTGTTGTGCGTGTGAATACCGGAATCATAGGAAGAAGTGTTTGCGCCGGCGGTGCGTGGCCGGTGGTGGTGGGCTATGACCACGTGCTGCTGGATGGAGGAACAAGGGAGTTGAAGGGGGGGCTGAGGGAGGGGCGGCGCGTGGCCGGTGGTGGTGGGCTATGACCACGTGCTGCCGAGTGGAGGAACAAGGGAGTTGAAGGGGGGCTGAGAGAGAGGCGGCGCTGGCCAAGGGGGGCGACTGAGAGGGGTGTGCTGGAGAAGGGGGTGGGGCTGGGTAGGTGAGGACGACTGGGGTAGGGGGCTGTTCAGGGGGTTGGCTGAAGGGGGCCCCTGGTTAGGGGGCGGTTGGAGAGGGAAAGGTGGTCGGGGGGTGCTGGTGGGGGAGTGGTGCCGGGGGAGTTTGCTGGGGGAGGGGAAGTTTGGAATTCTCAAGAGGGCAGGGAGGCAATTTGACGAAGGCAGAAAGGAAAAAGAAAAAAGAAAAAGAATAAAGAAAAAGAATAATAAAAGAAAAAGTAAAAGGAAAAGAAATTGAAAAGGGGTGGGCGCAGGAACGAGAAGCTGAGAAAGGGAAAAGAAAAAGAAAAAAGAAAAAGAAATGGAAAAGGAAAAAGAAAAGGCAAAGGAAAGTAAAGGAAGATTCCGAATGTGATTTCTGTGCATTCATGCATCACGACATTGCATATATGATATGTTTTGTTCTGTTCTGTTCTGTTAGGATATGCAAGGCCTAAGTCGCATATCTGATCTGTTTCGTTCCGTTCCGTTCTGTTCCGTTCTATTAGGACCCGGGGTCATGCATTGCACAATTAGATGAATGTTTCTGAGGATGTAGGGTTATCATGCATCACGTATGTGGCATTGCATTTCATGCTCATTTCGCACGATTATGTGTTTTGATTGTTTTAAGAAGTTATGACCGTTATACGTTGTTTTAAGAAGTTCTGACCGTTATACGTGTTTGTGAAAACGTGGACAGTCTATTTTCGGATTACAGTACGTATATGTATTTCACTACTGTCCTAGCATGTATGATCTCACAGGGCCGATGCAGGCAGGGTACCTACTGAGTGACGTTTTTGTCACTCACACCGTTCATTTTGTTTTCTTACAGACGATTCAGGGTATGATTACATATGGGTTGGAGAATATTCAGAGTGAGCTCAGTGGGACTCGTAGAGACTATTGGGAGATTGAGGAACAAGAGATGAGGAAGTTTTATTTTATTTATTATTTTATTTGAGGACATAACTTAGGGATTTCTTATTTAGTTATTTTACGATATCGTTAGGGGATTTTGACTTGATGTTGACTATATATGATTTTGGGGATTTTATTTTTGATTTAGGGTTTTGAGTTGATTTAATTCGCTTCCGCAATCGAATACTCTGTCGTTTTGATAAGTGCAAGGGTTTCGTACAGACGCCTTGTATATCCTTTAGTGGAATACGGCGGGCGTACCGGTTCTGACCCTAGGGTTCGGGACGGGGCGCTACAGGTGGTATCAGAGCCGAGGCTCTAGATCTACTGCGGAAAACGTAGAATTAAGAAATGATTTTAGACGTAAGAGATGACGATAGACTTAAGTTTTGATCGTAGATGTAAGTTTGATCTTAGACTAAGTTTGATTCTAGACATAAGCGGTGATCTGAAACTAAGTTTGACCTTAGAATAAGTTTGATTTAGACTAAGTGACGATCGGACTGGAGCACGGTTGGGTTTTATTTTTGTTTTATTTATCTGTATTTGACTGTTTTCTATTTCTTAAGTTTATATAATTCCTGAAATGCCCTTGAAAAAAAAACTGAAAATTTTCTTGTCATAGCAAAATGCCGCCAAGAAAGGAGAAAGATAGGAATGGCAATAGGAATTCTTCTGAGAATAGGGCTCCACCGCAGGTCGTGCTTCCCCAGACCCTGACCGACGCACTACTGGTCATGGCCCAAGCTGTGGCGCAACAACCTCGGTAGCCACAAGCCCATCACCACCGCACTTGGGACTTGAGACTCTTCTAAAACGGATGCAGAGGAGTGGTGGTGCAGCACAACTGACAGCGCCAATCACTTTGGATCTAATTTCATTAGTTCAAGAGGTATTACAGGCCGACAGTACGATCTTCAGATCATGGATCTAGATGCACAGCGGAAATGTAGAATTAGGCCATGACATTAGAAAATAAGTTATGATTTTTTTTGCCCCTAAGTCATAATCTTAGATATAAGTGATGATTTGAACATAAGCGATGATCATGAACATAGGTATTGATTTCAGTTATAAGCGATGATTCTGAACATAAGTCATGATCTTAGACATAAATAACGATCCCGATTAAGAGTTGACTTTAGACATAATTATTGATTGAGTAATAACTGTTGATTATGTACTGATTATGATTTGGAAATAAGACGTGATCTTAGACTTAAGAAATGATGATGTTAAGAACGATCCTAGAAATAAGTTATGATCTTAAACTTAAGAAGTCGATCAGTTTTGAAACACGTATACCTAGGATATCTCATACGATTCTCCCTTATCTAAGGATGATCATAACTCTCTAAGTCGTGATCTTAGTAACCCTAGTTGAATACTATATAATTGATTTGAACGAATTACAATGTTAACCAGAATACCCTACTACAAACGTTAGTTGACATATTAATAGGTCAGACAATAACTCGGGCTGCCTTACCATAACTGCAACATGGTACTTAGTACCATTAGGTTAAAGTAAAGCGGGTCCATATCCCTACTTGGACGGTGACATCAGAGCAGGCTTAGGTCTAAGTTGGGACCATAGCTACTAAGAAATGAATTATAATAATATGATAAATACTAAGAGATGATTTATAGTAGAATAATAGAAACTAAATAGCGATTAGCGTTATAATCAATAGAGTTTAGTTAAGGATATTGTAAAAAAAAGGAATGTATAGTTTAGGGTTAAGATGTTGAATGTAGGGTAATCAAAATAGGTAGACGATATTAGTCTTATTAGAGGAATTGAACAATAGCGACTTGTGAGAATCGACTACAGTATGTGCCTTGGAATACTATATCATTACAAAATGTGGGCTAAGTGTTGACATCAGAACGTTTGGTTTGAATCTAATAGGCTTGAATTGAAATAGAGTAAGCATGAACCAGTAGTGGTTGCTTGTTCAGGTGCGATTTAACTAGGATAATTAGCGGTCCAAATAACCAAGTAAAGAAATACAGTGGATCAGTATGGCGCGCGGAAGCATGGTGAATTAGAAGACCTTAAGTTGATAAATTTTAGTGTGTCATGCTAGGAGTGGACAATTTAAGTTAGGGATTTTATCATGGTAGGCGAAGGTTGGGCTTATAAAAAATGATACATAGACGGACTGTTCTTTCGAAAATAAGGATGAATTATAGAAATTATACGAAATATTAGACTATTATTTCTTTAGCAGATAATATTTTATATAAGCACGTACACCGAGTTATACCTATATTTTACAGGGACTTCAAAAGACATTTTATTTTCGAATACCTTATTGAGTCTCATTCATTATATAGTCTACTAAACTTTTGAGGCTATTTTTTTCTGTACTTGTAAATCAGCATAATAAAAAATTTCAATTCTTTTGACAACCTTGAAAAAGAAAAAAAAACTTTTAAAATATTGATGTCATTGCAAAAAAAAAACGATGTGTTGATATATATATATATATATATATATATATATATATATATATCTTAAAGAATTTTTCAAATTTCCGTTTTTGTTACATCTATTTTTTAGTCAAAATTTAATTTGACAACCATCGATATCGCAAGCAGTTTGACCGTTAAAATGTTTTCGAACTTATTTATCCGCTTGCGATGAACTTACTTAACTTTTGTGAAGCCAAAAAAAAAGTAGCTTTCAAAATATATACATGTTTTTTTGAAAAAAACCGAAGGTACTGTATTCAAGTCGTTTCATAAAACCTTATATTATTAAGTTTTCAACTATTTGGACGCAATTTTACCAAAATGCCTTGCGAAAAAAGTTATATCATCGTTTTTAAAATGGTCATTTGAGATATCGCGTTGCAAAAACAAATCTATGATACTTTGAGTTTTGTATTTATAAAAATTAGAAGCTTCATTATTTTAAGTAGTTAAAGCTATATTCAAAATTATAGCTATGTAAGCTACTTTTATTTTAACTTGAAGAAAGATATGTCCATATACATATTTCGTATACTAGGCTGCTGACGATATCTCTGAGAATTAAGAGCATGGTCTTAGAGCTAGTTCGTAAATATATAACAACTGATTTTGAAGACTTGGTTGTGTTAAGGAAGGGTAATGGTTACCATATTGGCATGCACAAAGGATGTTAGTATGGTTAATTATCCAGAAGGTGAATCATATATGATAAGTTTAAGAATCTGGTATTGTAGATTGCAATAAGTTAAATGATACACATGAAGTGGTATAAGTAGAAGTTTGTAAGCACTGATTATAGAGATTTAAGTAAGGATTGAACCCTATAAGGACTAGATTATCTTGTGAGATGCTAGTGATGACTAAGTTAAATCGTACTAGAATACAACGTATTCCGAAGAATACCTAAAGAGTGTACTACACCTAAGAACTGATTTTAGAGGTTGCTCATGACAGCAAATATAGGTACAATATAGACCGACGATAAGTTATGAAGCCAGTATAATGACGTTACCCTTAAGGTTGATTCGAGAACTATAGAAAGAATAAGCTACGATCTATCAGGCGGAGGACAATGGATTTAAAAATTACCTTATATATATACACACTGAATGATTTGGGGACTTAGTCCTGTATTGAGGAAGTGAAATGGGTAACATGTTGGAATACACAAGGGATACTAAGTTCGGTTATTATCTAGGTGAATGAATTAGATAGGACTATACTAAGTTATGGATTACGCAACACACAAGTTTCGAGGACGAAACTTTTTGTAAGGAGGGGAGAATGTTACATCCCATTTTTTTTAAAGGGGCAAAAAGGTCATTAAGGTTTAATTAATTAAAAAAAAACCTAATTTAATTAAGAAATTTTCTCTAAACCCTAATCAAAATTCTATTTAAACACGTAGATCTTCCTCTCCCTCTCCATATTCACGCCAGCCGCATCCACCAGGAAAAAAAGGAGACGCGACTTTCTCCTTCTTCAAGTCAAGGCCGCCGCTTTTAGGAAGAAATACCACCACTCGATCACGCTCTTCAACGCGTATCCAGTACCAAGTAGGTGTCCCCTTAACATCTGTTGAATGTAAAAAAACGATAATCTTTAATTTTTCTATGAAAACGAGATCGTGCATTAGTATTTGTGAGTGTATAGATGCTTGGTTGTTAGATTATATGTATATGTGATGAATTGTATGTCCGTATATATGATCATATATGTATATATATGTATGATGCTATTTTCGTATGAAAACTCGAAAAAGATTTGATTTTTGTTGTGCGTGTGAATACCGGAATCATAGGAAGAAGTGTTTGCGCTGGCGGTGCGTGGCCGGTGGTGGTGGGCTATGACCACGTGCTGCTGGATGGAGGAACAAGGGAGTTGAAGGGGGGGCTGAGGGAGGGGCGGCGCGTGGCCGGTGGTGGTGGGCTATGACCACGTGCTGCCGTGTGGAGGAACAAGGGAGTTGAAGGGGGGCTGAGGGAGAGGCGGCGCTGGCCAAGGGGGGCGGCTGGGAGGGGTGTGCTGGAGAAGGGGGTGGGGCTGGGTAGGTGAGGACGACTGGGGTAGGGGGCTGTTCAGGGGGATGGCTGAAGGGGGCCCCTGGTTAGGGGGCGGTTGGAGAGGGAAAGGTGGTCGGGGGGTGCTGGTGGGGGAGTGGTGCCGGGGGAGTTTGCTGGGGGAGGGGAAGTTTGGAATTCTCAAGAGGGCAGGGAGGCAATTTGACGAAGGCAGAAAGGAAAAAGAAAAAAGAAAAAGAATAAAGAAAAAGAATAATAAAAGAAAAAGTAAAAGGAAAAGAAATTGAAAAGGGGTGGGCGCAGGAACAAGAAGCTGAGAAAGGGAAAAGAAAAAGAAAAAAGAAAAAGAAATGGAAAAGGAAAAAAAAAGGAAAAGGAAAGTAAAGGAAGATTCCGAATGTGACTTCTGTGCATTCATGCATCACGACATTGCATATATGATATGTTTTGTTCTGTTCTGTTCTGTTAGGATATGCGAGGCCTAAGTCGCATATCTGATCTGTTCCGTTCCGTTCCGTTCTGTTCCGTTCTGTTAGGACCCGGGGTCATGCATTGCACAATTAGATGAATGTTTCTGAGGATGTAGGGTTATCATGCATCACATATGTGGCATTGCATTTCATGCTCATTTCGCACGATTATGTGTTTTGATTGTTTTAAGAAGTTATGATCGTTATACGTTGTTTTAAGAAGTTCTGACCGTTATACGTGTTTACGAAAACGTGGACAGTCTATTTTCGGATTACAGTACGTATATGTATTTCACTACTGTCCTAGCATGTATGATCTCACAGGGCCGATGCAGGCAGGGTACCTACTGAGTGACGTTTTTGTCGCTCACACCGTTCATTTTGTTTTCTTGCAGACGATTCAGGGTATTATTACATATGGGTTGGAGAATATTCAGAGTGAGCTCAGTGGGACTCGTAGAGACTATTGGGAGATTGAGGAAGAAGAGATGAGGAAGTTTTATTTTATTTATTATCTCATTTGAGGACATAACTTAGGGATTTCTTATTTAGTTATTTTATGATATCGTTAGGGGATTTTGACTTGATGTTGACTATATATGATTTTGGAGATTTTATTTTTGATTTAGGGTTTTGAGTTGATTTAATTCGCTTCCGCAATCGAATACTCTATCGTTTTGATAAGTGCAAGGGTTTCGTACAGACGCCTTGTATATCCCTTAGTGGAATACGGCGGGCGTACCGGTTCTGACCCTAGGGTTCGGGACGGGGCGCTACAAATAGCTTGATACTACCAATGGTTGATCCCTTTTCAGTAAAGAACATAACTTGTTTTGCTTCAAACTGCATGAAAGATCTAAGGGTGAGTTCTTGCCTCTTAGACTTTGATCTTCTTGATTTCCTTGCTTGAGAGATGAGTGAAGACTCCTACCTTGCTTCAGTATCCTCACGGTTCAAATAGTTTGGTGAGCAATAAGGTGTGATTACTTAATGCTTGGCTTCTTCCCAACTCTCGACTAGAAGGGGCTTCAATGGATGGCCTCACGCCATGTCTTGAAGGAGAAAAAAAAGGTCGGCCATTCCTTGTTGATAGGTGGAAGGTACACGGCTCGAAGGAGAAAGGAAGAAATGCTGCCTCCTAGTTTTATTTTTTCTTTTTTAAGGCCCCCAAGAAATGGTAAGATGGTTGGGTTTATTTAAATGACTTCTGTGGTGGAGGAGAATTGCTACAGGACAAATTATATTATTGCATTTCTTAAAGGACGATAAAGTTAGGGTGACTTCCAAGACAAATCTTTTCTTCCCCAATCAAATTTTTAACCGGCTGTCTAAAGGGACAGGAGAGAGAGGAGGTCCTTTCTTGAGACTCTCAATTGTACTTTTTGGCAGAAAAGTGAATACCATTTTCATAATGGATTGGATTTACTATCTCTCTCCTATCTCCATAACGTCAGTTGGCAAGAGCATGCCCCCGTCTTAGTCCAGTAGTAAGTGGCAAAGGTGATTAGGATTAAAATCCCGACGTTCCGAGTTCGAGTCCGTGTGGAGATAATTCTTGTTGAAATATTATAAGGGTTGCCTCTAGGCTGGCTGAGTCTCGAGAGTCCTCTCTCTTTGCAGGGCTTCCGGTGGAGCACATCCCTCGATTTACATCCCACCTGACTAAGGGACCTCTGGTACAGGTGGGAGGAGAACCCACCCCCTCATCAAAGTTGGCAAGGAGCATGATTGCTTCCTTGTGAATTGGGAAAAGAATTTGTCTCTCTCCTATGCTTGAACCGACGGCTTCTTTCATGTTTTTTTTTGTCACCTTTGTTTATTTGTTGTAACTATTATAAGTAATGCATTACTTATAACCTGTTTTATTATATATTTCACTTTTTACTATATATACCCGTTTCCTAATTCTATGACCATTGCCTAGTGGTAAGATCATTGTTTACATACTACCATTATCAATAAATCTCGACCTTCGGTTGTAAGGTTACATATTCAAGTATAAGTTTCAACTGAACACATTAAATCATTACTTAGAATGCATAATTAAAAGTAAGAATGCAGAATTAAAAGTACCTGCTACCGCATTGGGGGCATCCCGCACCTCCGCTCAGCCATCATATGGACCCTAGCTTTTGCCTTAGGCCTATCTCTCTATTGTAGGGCCTTCCTCTGTGGCATCCTTCTCGGTTCCGGACAATCTCTAAAGATGTGACCTATTTTTCCACAGTTAAAACATGCCTTTGTAGTTCTCCAACATTCCCCTGTGTGCCTTTTGTTGACATGTGACCTGTTTTCCATCTTAATTCCTTTTGTTCCCGTTTCCACTAGACCAGGGGTGCGGGTCGTAGTATTTCTCCCCCATCATAGAAAGTTTCGTCATCGAAACTTGTAGTTTAGTCGTGACCAACCACCTGATATCATTCTAATGAACTTAATCTTATCACATGTCTCGAACATTTTTCGATGTGTTGTCTTGGCGTTCGGACATGCTTAACCTAAAACTTTGGTTATCTAAACAACAGGGTACTATCCCATGTTAGGAGCCTTTGAAATTATTTGCCTAGAGCATTCTAGCATTCGTGCTTCCGCTGCGCTACTCTAACCATTCACCCTTCCTTGTTGATATGTTACTGATCTTGGGGAATTTTTTTTCCAAAAGATCCTTATCCTACTGATTTAGTTCATATCTTTACAGTTATAGTTTACACTTAGTCAATGAACAAAATTATAACACTGATAACTCCAATCACATTTAAATTGCCAATTAGGCGTACCTATTTCAGTGTTCGGGGTTTCAGGAATCAGGGTCAGGTACACTCTGATCTGGATCGTCTGTCTTTGATTGCCCTTCTTGCTGGTGTCTTTCCTCTGATGTCCCATTTTTCAGTTGAGAAATATGTTTGGATATCTTTGGATAATTTTCAACGTCATGATTTTAAGTGATGGATACTTAAAAATATCACACATGGTGTTATAAAAGATTAAAATTTGAAAAAGTGAAGAAAAGTGACATCGATCTCTCAGGTTGTTGCACTTCGATCAATCGATGTACATGAAACCCTCACATCGTTCGATCCATGTAAGGTAGAGAAAATTCAAGACCTTACTGTGAGACATTGATCTCTAAACCTGAGACACATCGATCAGTCTATGTATACATCGAACCCTCACTTTGATCGATCGATTTAGGTCATAGATAAACTCTTAAACTCACTGTGAGACATCGATCTCTCAAGCAGAGGCACTTTGATCAATTGATGTCTAGGGTTTTTAGAAATATTTTTCTAAAATGGTCGTTTTTATTTTTACATGATTTATATATGTTAATCATGTTGTTATTATGTGTTTTTGATGATTATAAATGTCTTGTGGCTAATGTGCCTTGGAAATTTCTACAACTTACCAAAAAGGACAAAATTGGTATTTTGAGTTTTGTAGGTACATGACATGGTTAAAATATTTCAAGGATATATTCAAATCTTATTGAACATCACAAAGGTGTTATCATATCTATTTCTGACCATCTGTGTCATTTCTAGAGTTTTCTCTAACCTAGGGTATTTTGGTCATTTTGCTCCCGAGGGCAGTTTCGGTATTTTTACTCAAGGAATCTCTTGGTTATCTTATTATATTCATTTTGAAGTTTATTTATGATTATATTGAAGATTATTTGGCGATTTTCTATTATTTCTTTCATTTGATGATATTATCGACGGTAGCAGGATATGTGACGGGTTGTGATGTTACATTCTATTTCTTCATGAAGACATTCTTATATATGTTATTGGAGAGTCTCAATCATCATTTTGCAGAGATTTTAAAGGTGTTAATAGTGTGGAATTCATTACAACATATATGGAGAAATTGTGAGAATTTCGATATTATAAGTTGACATAATCTTGTCAACTATTATTTGTTGATTTCTCTTCATTAAATATGAGTTGATATATATATACAGCCCTCCAAACGTGTATATACAGGTGGAAATAATTGTATATTTATTATATGACTTTATGCCAAGTGGACCAACCAAAAAGAAGCTAGTTGGCAAAATAGCTAACTTGAAACCAGCGGCTATGTTGAAGAAGTTGGAGCTGATTTTATCCTAAATGGGCAGACTTTTCTTGACATATTCTTATGGAAAGGAGTTGAGGGATTCTTGTGGCATATTTCATTCCATATTATCTTCATTTTTCAAGGTGAAATTTCGGCCAAAACAAGTGTCCAAGGTGGACTGATTGTGTTGTTTCATTTTGCCAAGTGTACAAGGTGTTTATATGGTCAACCAATGATGTGAAGACACTTAAGCATTAATGATAAAGACATTGACACATTGGAGTTCTTATTTTCGATGGTCATTTCACACTATAAATAGCAGGCAAAGGTGAAGAAGAACAACACACACTTGAAAGCAAAAAAGTTGAAGCTCATTGTCTTGCTATCTTCTTCTTCTCATTCTTGTTTCATTCTTTGTGTAGCTTCTTGTGATATTTGTTGTAGAGCTATAAGCCTCTTGCGTTTCATTTGTATGATTGGTTAGCCAAATTTATAAGGCTACACCAGTAGGTTGTAAAAGTGTTGCAACCAAGAGTTGTATAGAGGTGTTCATTCAAGTCTTTAATAGGGTTGGTATTTAACACAAGAATCAAGCTTGGTTCTTGTTGTAATTGTGTTTATACCATAGTGAAATCCAAGAAAAGATGTTCCTTGGGATTGCAGTATGTCACAGTGACCGAATCAGGATAAATCTTTGGTGTTCTTATCTTCTTTTCACTTTTCTGTTTTTCTGCCTATTTTTACTGCAGATTTCATACAACTTCTCATGTCTTGAAAAAATAGTAAAACACTTTCACAATTCGTGATTTGTTGTGGATTTATACTTCAGACTATTGACTTTCAATTGCAATAAGAATCACTTGATTTCAGTAAAGGAAAGTTAGTCTTTTAGTCCTTGCAAGATAACTGCTCCATTCTGGTTGCACTATGACCTGTTTTGAGAAAACTTGAATTCTGTTTTCATCAAGAATTGTTTAAGGTTGGGGGATTTTGAAACCATAAACTATACATTCTAAGGAGTGTTTTGATATAAAGATCAACCTTTTTGGTTGAGTAATCAAAGAGAAACACGCTTTCAGAGTTCAACATTATTCTGTCCAATTTTGTCCAGATTGACCATCTGAATCTTTATATTTGTTTGAAGAGCCAAACAATCTTATTTTTGTTTCATTTTTGGATAAAGTGTAGCCAAGACATTTAAGTTAATTTTTGAAAAGTATCATAATTTTTGGAGTTGTGTACACTAAGCTTTGAATTTTTTAAAAATGAGTATTGAATCTGAGGAAGTCTCAGATTCTGTTTTCAAATAGGATTTTCACCAAGAGTACTAGTGTAATTTTTGCTAACCACTCTTCATGCCCCTCTAGTGGTGTTTACTGCAGGTGTACGGTCCAACAATTTGTATCAGAGCGAGACCAACACCACTCAAAGAAGCAAGATTCAACACCATACGAACAAAGCAAGGCCAAGAAACAACAATTCTTTGTAGCCTGCACATCTCAAAATAAAGGCATAGTTTCTCACAAAGATGAGTTGGAAAGTTTGTCTACACAACGTCTTCCTCTTTTAGATGGTAATTTTAGGATCTGCAAGGCACCACTAGAAGGGGGGGGTTGAATAGTAGGTGCGGAAAATATGGTTTTTAAAATTGTTTTAAACCAAAAACCCAACTTCTGAAAACAGTTTCTGTTTTCAGGACCTGTTTTGAAACGTTTTGAAAACTAGGTTACAGGTCTTCAAAAATTCTGACATTTGAAGAGATCTTAGTCTCAGATGTTCTGAGTATCTCCTAAAATTTTCAGATTAAAATTCAACCTCTAAGCCATTATGCTTCTCCACATGCTGAAATTTCAGCATGTGTAACATTTACACTTTATTCAAATTGTTGCCAAGTTTTCATTTGATTAATTCCTTGAAAATAAAGAAGAAATCAATCATCATTTAGTACATAACATTTCTACTAATTTTGGAATAAAAATTAGTCACCAAGAAGGCCACAAATTCGGCCATATGCATTACACACATGTTGAAATTTTCAGCATGTGTGATATTTGAAAATATCACTTGATTATTTCCATAATATATTCAAAACATTGCCAAACTATCTTTCAATCAATTCATATAATTCAAAATAGTAAATATGGCATAATTTAGTGGAAATTTTGGCCAGCCTTAGTTCAGCATGTGTCACAAATGTGACAAAGTTTGAAATGTTACCTTTTGTAGTTCCTTCCTTTATGTCACCAACCTTGTATACTTCATTCTTGGCCAATCAAGATGTCAACAAAGCTCCACATAAGCTCCAACAAGGCTGAGCTAGGCATATATGATGAATGTACATATGCTGAATTTTATTTTTTTGCAAACTTTGTTAAATAGTGTACATATAATTATACACATATGGTATATTCCAATCAGCCCTTAATTGATTTTTCTAGAACACTTTAGAATGTATAAAGTATGTAAAAAGTGTCTAGATACATGTTATATGCCATGTCTAAAATGTTCCATGTGTCGTGTTCGTAGAAAACCGAATTTTCGACGTTTGTCGATTACCCGATTTTTCTCCGATTAAATTCCAACTTTTTGCACATGTTATATATATTATGTTACACATAATATACATAAATTAAACTTTAATATTCAGCACTTAGGGCTGATTAAAGTGGCGCCTAATTATGTGACAAAAATTGAATTTGGAATCTCCATAATTTGGCCTTAATTTAGGGTGATTTGTGTGTGCCAACATGGAATAATTGTATGGCTGTATATACCATGTAAGCCACAAAATTTGTGGCCAATTTTGAAGTGTAGGGGCTGGCCATCTATATATGGCAAGTACGTGACACGTTGGCGAAGTTTCGATATTCACCCGATACGACAATTTTTGGTTTAGAACCTTTTAACGTGTCGTAATAAATTTGTCATTACCATGACTTATATCATATGATATAAGACCTGAATATAATCATAAATATGAGTTAAATATAGTGGTGTGACGTTAACATACGTACGTAAAATATATAACGTGTCGGTAGGATGTTAGAATATATATGTATGTGCCTTTTAAAAAAAATCTGAATATATATAAAAATATATGTATAATGGCATGTAGGAGGGAGTGGAGAACTTTCCTTTCTTCAACTTGTTGTCTTTGTGACTTTTCCAATGTGGCTTCCTTTAATGAACTACTTAGTTTATTTAACTAAGTACTTCACTTAATGAACTAGTTTAGTTCATCAGTGGTGGCACCTGAAAATAGTTCAAACACAATAAATGCTTGCCATTTGAGGTAAGCTTTAAAGCTTCATGGCTCGTTAGTATGACAACATTATATATGAACTATATAAGGCAGGTTTCATGCAAAAACGTGACAAGTCATAAAACGTGTCACGTATTTCTTTAGTATACGTTATTTAAATCATGCATTTTATAATCACTCAAACCCCTTTTTTCGACAATCTTCCCCTTTTGATGATTTACAAAATAACCCACGTTCATGATTTAAATTTTGTCGCTCCCCCTCCAATCGTGCACAAACTCAAATTTGAATTTTGAATTCTCTCTCCCTTAATTTGTGCAATTGATCTTTCTCTCTCCCCCTTAAATCATGCATTCTCTCTCCCTTTATTTTGGATAGACAATCAAAAGCGCATGTAAAGGTGAAGATAGCAAAAAACCATGCATTTCAAATAACATCAAAAGTGCGTTCTTAAGGGTTATTTATTTAACTCTTTTAGAATGTTCCTTTTGGTACCCAAATTTGGGTGACCTTTCTAGGTCTTTCAAAAGGTGAGAAAGGTGATGAAAACGCAACATAATATACGTTAGGGGCAAATGCATTTGGCCTTTGGCCGAGAATCCCATCATGCTTATAGTATGGTTTTCGTCTTTGGTTTGCATGCACGGAGAGTGATCTAGTTGCATTTTTATGATATGAATGTCGCATATGCATCGGTGGCTTTCTATGATTGCACTTTGTATGATATGAAGAATAAGAAGCACGATGATATGGGATGAGTGGTGTACTAGTCTTCTTCTCATATTTATACGGCACATAATTATACTTCGTATGATATGAAGAAGAGATATGACGAGATGAGGGGAGAGGGGGTCTTTGCGTTACTTTAGGCGCTACTTATACCTTTGATGTGTCTACTTTCTTAGACAAAACAAACTTGGATGGTTTAGATGATGCTTCGTTTGTCTCAATGTATCCTAATCCCGTTTTATCATTGTCATATTTTTGTGATAAAATAATGCGATCTAGCATGTTGGATCCCGTATCAAATTATTTTCTAGTCTTTTCTAGATCTTCGTTTCTTAATTTCAACTTTGAAATCTTGGCTTTCAGTTCAGTGTTCTCGGATGTCAATGATGAAATTTCAGACTTTAATGAATTTATGATGCAGGACGACTCTTCTTTTGAATCGTTTAATTGACATACAAGATTTGCGTTAGAGGATTCTAACGATTTCTTGTCTTGAATTAAGCGTTTCTTTTCTTTTGCAAGAGTTCTAGCAAACTTATGTAATTCAAGATATTCAACATACAAATTATTGAAAGATAGTTCAGAATCGGAATCGAAATTTACCTCACTATCAAAGGGTGGAGGCCTTTGCCTTGACATACCTTCTTGCTCGGTTTTGTCACTAGTGGTTGCCGTCTCACTAAGATCGTTGGATCTCCTTTTTGTGAGTGAACCTCGCTTTGATACCACTTGTAGGATCTGTGGCACCACTAAAAGGGGAGGGTTGAATAGTGGGTGCAGAAAATGTGGTTTTTTAAATTGTTTTAAACCAAAAATCCAACTTCTGAAAACAGTTTCTGTTTTCAGGATCTATTTTGAAACGTTTTGAAAACTAGGTTGCAGGTCTTCAAAAATTCTGACATTTGGAGAGATCTTAGTCTCAGATGTTCTTAGTATCTCCCAAAAGTTTCAGATTAAAATTCAACCTCTAACCCCTTTAAAAATTGTTGGTGGTCAGATTGCGCAAATCTGCCAAAAACGGTAGTCTGATTTGAAAACTTTATTCCAGTTAAACCGTAACCCGAAATGCTCTGAAAATTTAATGACTAACTCTTTTTTTGGTGTATTTAATTGGGTTGAAACAGTTTTGAAAAATTCTTTTGGGAATTTAGTGAAATACGTTCAAAGTCTCAACCTTTGCAAGCCTGAAAATCAGACTGCACTAGTCTCAGAACTTTAGATGTTTGGATGACTTATACTTGTCTAAAAGGGTTAAAACTTATGCCAAATGAACCTTAAGACGTTTGGATATGTTTCTTGAAAGTTTCGTAATTTTGAAATTCGTTTACTATTTTTAATAACGTGATGAAAATGATGCACTGTGCTGGAAACTGAAAGTAAGTGCTAAAAGTAAAGAACACAAGGAATTTTATACTGGTTCGGTTAAAACAACCTACTCCAGTCTTCGAAGACACCTTCCTCGGTTAGCACTAATCCCAAAACACAAATAAAACCTTACCACACAGGGTTGATGGAGTTACACACCAACTCCAACTCTTTACAAACCTTGTATGTAACTATAATGATCATGAACACCACCACTTTGCGAATGCAAGATTGATCACACCTTGATCAATCTTTCACAACAATAAAGAGTATATGGTGGTATGTAATAAGCCTATTCAAGATGTATGAATATGAATACAATAGGCTTTTAGAGAGAAGAAAAAAAGAAGTATAGAAAGAAGGAGATGAAAAACGTTTTTAGCACTTTGAATTTGCAAGACTTGTCTTGTATTTTGATTGCTCTCTTCTTTCTTTTGTATCCAAGGTGGCCGCCCCATATAGCCTTCTCTTTCTCTTGAAAATTATCTTCTAAGTCATTGGAAGAGTATATTGCATCATTGTGACATTTCCTTGCTTACTATGCAACTCCTCATTGGATGATCATTAAGCTCTTTCTTACTTGGCACTCATTGATTGGATGGAAGTTGTCATCATTTGATGACTAGATAAATCTAAAAATAATCCTTAAAAACATGTGCCAATTAGCCATAAAAGTGTTGCCATAAATCATATAATAATTCCACATAATTAGCATGACAAATAATCCCCATTTCCTTCATGAAAATCGGCCATTATGCTTCTCCACATGCTGAATTTTCAGCATGTGTAACATTCACACTTTATTCAAATTGTTGCCAAGTTTGTATTTGATTAATTCCTTGAAAATAAAGAAGAAATCAATCATCATTTAGTACATAACATTTCTACTAATTTTGGAATAAAAATTAGTCACCAAGAAGGCCACAAATTCGGCCATATGCATTACACACATGTTGAAATTTTCAGCATGTGTGATATTTGAAAATATCACTTGATTATTTCCATAATATATTCAAAACATTTCCAAACTATCTTTCAATCAATTCATATAATTCAAAATAGTAAATATGGCATAATTTAGTGGAAATCTCGGCCAGCCTTAGACTACACATGCTGAATTTTCAGCATGTGTCATAAATGTGACAAAGTTTGAAATGCTACCTTTTGTAGTTCCTTCCTTTATGTCACCAACCTTGTATACTTCATTCTTGGCCAATCAAGATGCCAACAAAGCCCCACATAATCTCCAACAAGGCTGAGCAAGGCGTGTATGATGAATGTACATGTGCTGAATTTTATTTTTGCAAACTTTATATGCACATATAATTATACACATATTGTATATTCCAATCAGCCCTTAATTGATTTTTATAGAACACTTTAGAATATATAAATTATGTAAAAAGTATCTAGATACATGTTATATGCCATGCCAAAAATGTTCCATGTGTCGTGCTCGTAGAAAACCGAATTTTCGACGTTTGTCGATTACCCAATTTTTCTTCGATTAAATTTCAACTTTTTGCACATGTTATATATATTATGTTACACATAATATACATAAATTAAACTTTAATATTCAGCACTTAGGGCTGATTAAAGTGGCGCCTAATTATGTGACAAAAACTGAAATTGGAATCTCCATAATTTGGCCTTAATTTTGGGTGATTTGTGTGTGCCAACATGGAATGATTTTATGGCTGTTTATACCATTTAAGCCACAACATTTGTGGCCACTTTTGAAGTGTAGGGGCTGGCCATCTATATATGGCAAGTACATGACACGCTGGCGAAGTTTCGATATTCACCCGATACGACAATTTTTGGTTTAGAACCTTCTAATGTGTCGTAATAAATTTGTCATCACCATGAATTTTATCATATGATATAAGACCTGAATATACTCATAGATATGATTTAAATATAGTGGTGTGACGTTAACGTACGTACGTAAAATATACAACGTGTCGGTAGTACATTGGAATATATGTGTATGTGCCTTTTAAAAAAATCTGAATATATATAAAAATATATGTATAATGGCGTGTAGGAGGGAGTGGAGAACTTTCCTTTCTTCAACTTTTTGTCTTTGTGCCTTTTCGAAATATGGCTTCCTTTAATGAACTACTTAGTTTATTTAACTAAGTACTTCACTTAATGAACTAGTTTAGTTCATTAATGATGTCACCTGAAAATAGTTCAAACACAACAAATGCTTGCCATTTGATGTAATTTTTAAAGCTTCATGGCTCGTTAGTATGACAACATTATATATGAACTATATAAGGCAGGTTTCATGCAAAAATGTCAAGTCATACAACGTGTCACGCATTTCTTTATACACGTTATTTGAATCATGCATTTTGTAATAACTCAAACCCTTTTTTCTCACAGTAATAATTTTGTTCATTGAAGACTTAGAATGAGGCTATTCTTAATGTCTATAGACATTGATTTATGGTCTATATTTGAAGATGAGCCATACATTCCAATGAAAGTTGTTCAAGTAAACGATGTAACGCAAGAAGTAGAAAAATATAAAAGTGAATGGTCAACCGAAGATTAAAAGAAAATGTTCACGAATGCTAAAGCTATGCAACTACTTTTGAATGGATTAACGACTTTTGAAGTAGGATATGTTTCAAATTGCACAGTGCACACGACATGTAAAAATCTTTAGAATTAAAGTATGAAGGTACTAGCGGTGTAAAAGAGTCAAAAATAGACATAATTATGTCTGAACTTGAATCTTTCAAAATGTTGCCAAACGAATCCTTAACATCTATGGATTTGAGGATTGCTAGCATTTCCAATGCACTTCAAGCTTTTGGAAAATTGTTTACCAACAACAACAAAGTTCAAAAAGTGCTACGGAGTCTTCCTGCTGAAAGGGATCCGAATGTCACGGAAATTGAAGAAACAAAATCAATCACAAAAATGGACGAATTGATAGGCTCACTTAGAGTATACGAGGTAAAACTAAACCAACAGAAGTCTGAGTCATCAAAATCTACTGGTAAGCCTATTGCTTTCAAAACAACTAAGACACATAATAATAGTGAAAGTAATAGCAATACTGAATTAGATAATGACTTAATCTTAGTAACTAGAAAACTTAAAAAGTTTTTTAAACGGCCTAATAGGAATGGGAAACAGTCTTCTTCTTCTTCTCAATTTAAGAAAAATAATGCAAATAACTACAAGTGGTATAATGAGGAATTAAAGTGCTATGAATGTGGGCAAAAAAGATATATCTTTTATGATTGTCCAAAAAAGAAAAATAACAATAACAAGAATAATAATAAAAATAAACAAGACAAGAAGGCACAAAAGCCTAAGGCAAAGGATTCCAAGTCAAGAAGAGGCAAATGAGCAATGAAGGCGAGCACGTGGAGCGATTCGTCCGACTCAGAATCCAACAAAGGGGAAGCTTAAGTCTGCTTTGTATCCAACAAGGTAAGTTTTTCATCTGATGTAGATTCTGTTAATGAAATGTCATTTGATGAGATGTACAAAGAATCTCTAAAAATGCATGCACACTGTAAACGATTAACAAAAGAGAAAAAGAAACTAATTGAAGAAAATGACAAGTTGAAGGCGCCCAACTTGGAATTTTCTGATCAATTAGAATCTTTTAAACAAGAGTCAACTAATACTCTTGATTCTCTTAAGATTAAATTTTATTCATATAAGAAAAATGAACATGCATTAAAAACTGAAAATAGCTTGTTAAAATCTAAGCTAGAAAGTTGTGAAAATGAAATATCGCAACTTAAATCATCAAAACAAGACCTAGAAAAAATGTTAGAACAATTTAAGTCTGGAACCAACATGCTAGATACACTTATATCATCTCAAAAATATGGAAACGATAAACTGGATTAGGATATAAAGAAGAAAATTCCAAAGTAGATAAAAAGACTAAGTTTGTTTCATCAAATACTAAACAACCTTATAAGGCAACTAAAATAAATTCAACTTTGCCTGCTCTTTCTTCTTCTGCTCCTTCTTCTACTTATTCCAAGTTAAAGATGCAGCATGCACCTCCAAAAGAAACTAGGCAGAACTTTGCATCTAGATTACCTAGAAAGTATGCCTATATGTATACAAATGTGTCTACACAAAATAAAACACAACCAACATATTATAATCAATATAGACATAATTATAGGCAACATTCATATAAGACTTATAGAAATGCATATGAACACACATACATAGCATCATATAAGAAACAAAATCATATGCCTTACTTTAGCTATCAAAATCGGCCACAATATAGTACATATAAACCAAGCTACAACATGTATAACAATATATCTTCTTTTAAATGGAATAGTCAAGTGCACGTTAATCTGCTTTATTCAACTAATGTCAAATATGTGCCTAGAAAGTACATCTAAGTTTGGATACATAAGAGATATTTAAATAAGGATGCTGCCCCTAACATTCAAGGACCCAAGTAAAAGGTACCTAAACCTCTGTCTCCATTGTAGGAAAATCATAAGGAATGAAAGAAGGAGGCAAAGTCAAAGAATCTAAAAACCAAATGGTTTTTAGACAGCGGATGTTCAAGGCGCATGACAGGCAACCCCAAACTATTCATCGTACTTGAACATATTGAGAATGGAAAGGTGACATTCGGTGACAACAACAAAGAAGAAGTTGTTGGAAAAGGAACAATCGGGGACCCTAACACATTTCAAATATGAAATGTGTTGTTAGTAAGTAATCTTTCATGTAATTTACTTAGTATTTCGCAATTTATAGATACGGTTATCATGTTTCTTCTCTCTCTAATTCTTGTGATATAATAAATAATAAGGGAGAAATTGTGTTAAAAGGAAACAGGGATGGTAAAATTTATACCCTTTCCTTAGATAACATGTTAGATGCTTATGTTAAGTGTTTAATATTACATGACTTAGATGTTAACTTATGGCATAGATGACTAGGCCATCTAGGAATTTCAACAATAGAGAAGTTATCTAAGAAGAACCTAATTAGAGGTATGCCTAAGTTAGACTTAGATAATATTCAATTTCGTGAAACTTGTATTAAAGGAAAACACATAAAAGAAACAATGAAACCAAAACATGGAGTGAGTACTATTCATGTACTAGAATTGCTTCACTTAGATTATTTGGTCCATGTAGGACAAGAAGTCTAGGTGGACACTACTATGTGTGCGCCATAGTAGATGATTACTCGCAATATACATGGATATTGTTCTTAACACACAAACACGATGCTCCATTGGCAACCGAAACTCTTATCAAGCATCTTGAGATTCTTTACGAAGAAAATGTTAAACGAATTAGAAGTCACAGAGGTGGAGAATTTAAAAACAAAGATGTAATCAAGTTTTGTGAATTACATGGAATTCAACATGAATTCTCACCACCTAGAACACCAAAAATCAATGGAGTTGTCGAACGCAAAAATAGAACAATTCAAGAAATGGCTAGAACAATGTTATGTGAAAATAAAGCACCAAAATATTTATGGGCTGAAGCTGCTAGTTGTGCTTGTTATATTATAAATAGACTTTATATTAGAAAGAAATTAAATAAAACATCTTATAAATTGTTAAACAATAGACAATCTAAGATAGATTATCTTAGAGTTTTTGGTTGTAAGTGTTCTGTGTTGAACACTAAGGATAATCTAGAGAAGTTTGAACAACAGTCTATTGAATGCATATTTGTTGGTTATTCAACTAATTCAAGAGCATATATGTGTTATAATCCTGCATCTGGAAAAATAATTGAATCTATACATATGAAATTCAATGAGAACGCATATTTTGGAGTTGGTGATAAATCTCAACATAAACAAGTAAATAATGTTGAAAATATGTTTGATGATGATGATGTATTATTTGAGCCTATACTTGATCATTTTGAACCAACTCCCCCTAAATAATACATGCACGAACCCTTAGATGAAATAAATAAAGAAAATTTTCAATTGGAAAGTAGTACAACTAACTTGCAAGATGATCCAATTGTATACGATAATTTTTACACTAATGAAACATTTGAACAAGATCAAGGGGAACCTAGTCAACCTAGGAATTGGCGGCTTATAAAAGATAAACATAAACACCCTAAAGAGTTAATCATTGGGGATCCAAGTGTTGGGGGTTAGAATACGCAGTCAGGCTGAAGGACATAGCTTAATTTCACACTTAGAACCTAAGAATATTAAGGAACACTTAGGTGATATATCATGGATAGATGACATGAGTGAGGAACTGAATCAATTACCAGAAATAACTTGTGGGACTTAGTACCTAAACCCGAACATGAATCCATAATAGGCACAAAATGGGTCTTTACGAATAATATGGATGAGCAAGGAAACATCACACGAAATAAGGCTAGGCTAGTCGCACAAGGTTATAATCAACAAGAAGAAATAGGTTATGAAGAAACATTTTCACCCGTTGCACGACTAGAGGCAACTAGACTATTACATGCTATTGCAAGTCTAAGCAACATCAAACTCTTCCAAATGGATGTCAAGAGTGCGTTCTTGAATGAATACATCCAAAAAGAGGTGTTTGTGAAACAACCCCTTGAATTCGAAGATCCAAAGAATCCTAACCATGTATACAAGCTTAAGAAAGCTCTATATGGTTTGAAACAAGCTCCAAGAGCTTGGTATGATAGATTTGCAAACTTTCTTATTGCAAATAATTATCAAATGATAAAACTGAATTAGGATAATGACTTGTTAATAGTCCAAATATATGCAGCTGACATAATTTTTGGATCAACCAAGCCTACATCAGTAAAAGACATCGAACAGTGTATGAAGTCTGAATTCGAGACGGCAATGGTAGGAGAGTTGAACTACTTCTTAGGACCTCAAATCAAACAAACCCCTCAAGGAATCCACATTAGCCAACTTAAGTAAGACAATAATGTGATTAAGAAGTTTGTATTTGAAGAGTTGAAACCAACACAAACCCCTATGAATGTTAGCACCAAACTAGATAAGGATGAAAATGGTAAACCATTTGATGACACACAATATAGGTCTATGATTGGATCATTATTATATTTAACCACATCAAAACCTGATATCATGTTTAGTGTGTGTATGTGTGCAAGGTTTCAATCTTGTCCAAAGTCTCACATTACGATGAGGTGAAAAAGATATTTAGATATCTTAAAGACACACCTTACTTAGGACTTTGGTATGATAGAAACGCTAAGTTGGAACTATATGCTTATAGTGATACTGATTATGGTGGTTGCAATTTAGATAGAAAATCCATTAGCGGTACATGTCAATTCATAGGAACCAACTTGATCTCTTGGTTTTCTAAAAAGCAAGCTAGTGTAGCACTCTCTACCACCGAAGCCGAGTATACAGCCTTGAGTTTATGCACTATCCAAATACTTTGGCTTAAACAACAACTTAGTGATTTTGGCAGTAAAATGAATAAGATTCTAATTTTATGCGATAGCACAAGTGCAATCCATCTTTCACGAAATCCGGCACTTCATTCTAAGGCCAAAAACATTGAGGTAAGATGTCATTTTCTTCGTGACCTTGTTCAAAATAAAGATATAGTCATAAACCATATAAGAACTGATCATCAAGTAGCTGACATCTTCACCAAACCTCCTAATCAAGCCACTTTTGAAACTTTGCAAGCCAAGTTAGGTATGTTGACTTACGATACAATTGCATAATTCTATCTTTTGCATGATTTGCAAAATAAAGGGGCAGATAGAATAAGAACATGATTGTAGTTGTTAAGTCATTATTTGAGTTGAATAGTATCTTAAGTTCAATTGGTATAAGTTTTAATTAGTGTTAAATTGGCTTGAAGCATAGGTTAAGGGGGAGAGTATAAGTTGAGGGGGAGCATGAGAGTATAAGTCGAGGGGGAGCACATGAGCACATATATTGAAAACATGAGTTTTGAAAGTTTGAAAACAATTGGTATAAAATTGGTGAGGCTTTCAAAACAATTCAATTGGTATAATATTGATAGATATGTGATAAATAATGTGTAAAGAGTTGTGACATTAAAATCATGTTAAGTTATTTTGAAAATCATCCAAAAGGGGGAGAATGTTGAGGAATATGTTTAGATATGTTTGGATAATTTTCAAGGTCATGATTTTAAGTGGTGAATACTTAAAAATGTCACACATGGCGCTATAAATGATTAAAAGCTAAAAAGTGAAGAAAAATGACATCGATCTCTCAGGTTGTTGCCCTTCGATCGATCGATATACATCAAACCCTCACATCAATCGATCCATGTAAGGCAGAGAAAATTCAAGACCTTATTGTGAGACATCGATCTCTAAACCTGAGACACATCAATCGATCGATGTATACATCGAACCCTCACTTCGATCGATTGATGTAGGTCAGAATTAAACTCTGAAACTCACTATGAGACATTGATCCCTCAAGCAGAGGCACTTCAATCGATCGATGTCTAGAGTTTTTAGAAATGTTTTCGAAAATGTAATAAAATGGGTTTTTTTCATTTGTACATGATTCATATATATTTATTAAGTTGCTGTTATGCGGTTTTGATGATTATAAATGTCTTGTGACTAATGTGTCTTGGAAGTTTCTACAACTTACCAAAAAGGGCAAAATTTGTATTTTGAGTTTTGTAGGTACATGACATGGTGAAAATATTTCAAGGACTCATACATATCTTATTTATCATAAAAAAAGTTTTATTATATCTATTTCTAACTGTACGGATCATTTCTGGAGTTTACTCTCACCAGGGGTACTTTTGTCATTTTATACCCAAAGGCAGTTTCGGTATTTTTACTCAAGTAATCTCTTGAGTATCTTATTATATTCATTCTGAAGTTGATTTATGATTATCTTGAAGATTATTTGGTAGTTTTCTACTATTTCTTTCATTTGATGATATTATCGACAGTAGCAGGATATATGACGGGTGTGATGTAACATTCTATTTTTTCGTGAAGACCTTCTTATATATGTTATTGGAGAGTCTCAATCATGATTTTTCAGAGATTTTAAAGGTGTTAATAGTGTGGAATTCATCACAACTTATATGGAGAAACTGTGAGAATTTCGATATAATTTGACATAATCTTGTCAACTATTTTTGTTGATTTCTCCTCATTAAATCTGAGTTGATATACATATATACTGCCCTCCAAACGTTTATATACAGGTGGAAATGATGGTATATTCATTTTATACTTTATTCCAAGTGGACTAACCAAAAAAAAGCTAGTTGGCAAAATTGCTAACTTGGAATTTTCATTTTGAAAACAACCGGAGCCGTTGAAGAAGTTGGAGCTGATTTTATCCTAAATGGGCAGCCTTTTCTTGACCTATTCTTATGGAAAGGATTTGAGGAATTCTTGTGGCATATTTCCTTCCATATTATCTTCATTTTAAAGCATTTCCAAGGCATTTTTCAAGGTGAAATTTCGGCCAAAACAAGTATCCAAGGTAGACCAATTGTGTTGTTTCATTTAGCCAAGTGTACAAGGTGTTTATGTGGCCAACCAATGATATGAAGACTCTTATACATTGATGATGAAGACTTTGACACATTAGAGTTCTTATCTTCAAGGGTCATTTCACACTATAAATAGGAGGCAAAAGTGAAGAAGAAGAACACACACTTGAAAGAAAAAAGTTGAAGCTCATTCTCTTGCTATCTTCTTCTTCTCATTCTTGTTTCATTCTTTGTGTAGCCAAGGTATTCTTGTAATATTAGTTGTAGAGCTACAAGTCTCTTGTGTTTCATTTGTAAGATTGGTTAGCCAAATTTATAAGGCTACACCAATAGGTGATAAAGGTGTTGCAACCAAGAGTTGCATGGTAGTGTTCATCCAAGTCTTGAATAGGGTTGGTGTTTAACCCAAGTATCAAGCTTGGTTCCTGTTGTAATTGTGTTCATACCATAGTGAAATCTAAGGAAGGTGTTTCTTGGGACTGGAGTAGGTCACATTGACCGAACCAGCATAAATCTTTGATGCTCTTGTCTTCTTTTCACTTCTCTATATTTCTGCCATTTTTCACTGCAGATTTTGCATAAACTCTCACGTTTTGAAAAATAGCAAAACACTTTCAAAATTTGTGATTTTTGTTGGATTATAATTAGGACTGTTAGCTTTCATTTGAAACAAGAATCACTTGATTTAAGCAAAGGAAAATTAGTCTTTCAGGTGTTGCAAGATAACTGCTCCATTCTTGCTGCAATCTGACCAGTTTTGAGAAAGCGTGAATTCTGTTTTCATCAAGAATTGTTTAAGGTCAGGGCCTTTTGAAAAAATAAACTAGACATCCTAAGGAGTGTTTTGATATAAAGATCAACCTTTTTGGTAGACTAATCAAAGAAACACATTTTCAAAGTTCAGCATGATTCTATATAATTTTGTATAGATTGACCATCTGAACCTTTTTATTTGGTTGAAGGGTCAAACGATCTTATTTTTGTCTCATTTTTGTACAGAGTCTATTTAAGACATTGAATTTAATTTCTATAAAGTCTCATAATTTTTGGAGATGTGTACACTGAGTTTTGAATTTTTCACAAACAAGTACAGAATCTGATGAGGTCTCAGATTCTGTTATCAAAGTTGCTTTTTACCAAGGGTAGTAGTATAATTTCTGCTAACTACTATTCACCCCCTCTAGTGGTGTTTACTGCAGGTTCATGGTCCAACATTCTCTTGTTCGGACAATCTCTAGCTAGGTGTCCAATCTCGCCACATCTAAAACATGCGCCGATCCTCCTCTAGCATTCACTAGTGCGTCGTTGCTGGCATCTTCAGCACATTGGGATTGCTGCTGCCAATCTCCACCGTCGCTGTGACTGATGCCTGCTAGATGGTGGTCGTTAAGGTCGACTGACTATCCTCTACGGGTATGGGCTCCATCTTTTAGTCTGATCCTCAATGTCACCCCAGGGTCTCCTGTTCCTAGCCTCACGGTCCGGCAACGCAAGGATGCGCTCCACTCGGAAATAGTCTTTAGTAGTCTCTCAAAATTGCCTAGCTGTGTACCAATTAACCAATTTCGTATCCGAGAACTTAGGCCATGCCCGAACATGATCATCTTAAGTCTGCACCACACATTACCTCTAGAACATAGCGGTCCAGGGTAATGAATCGCCGAAAATACTCGGAGACTGAAACATCTGTCTCCTGCCTCAGGGTGCTGAAATCCCCTATCCTCTGTATGACCAGTGTTGGGAAAGATAGAATATGTGAAATTTCTTCACAAACTCTGTCCAAGCTATGGGTCGTAGCAGTGGTTGTATGTAAGTGCTCCACTAATGACTGGCCCTACCTATCAGAAATGGTCGAATAATTTGCACTTTTATCTCATCAGGCACCCGTATCAGCAGGAAGCCACTCTCAACCTCATCTAGTCATCTTTCTACCTGACCTGGGTCGGGTACTTTGTCAAAACTCAAGACTCGGTCTCTTACCAGCTGCCCGTAATAGTGACCACTGCTCCTCTGAGGCAGAGGCTGAGGGGGTGCAAGTGATGGAGTCTGAGCTGTCTCTATATGCGATGCCCCACCTATCTGACTCAGTAGGAGCAAAACCTCAACAAATGAGCGAGTATCTACCCCGGAAAATGTGCCAGTGGCAGTGGAATATGTGCCAGGGGTGCCAATGTTTGCTCTATAGCTAATGATAACCCTGGTGGGGAAGGTGACGGGTTCCACTACCGGATCGTGATGTCATCCTATCAGAATCATTATATCGATATAGCAGAATAACTAAATCCGAATACATCTGAAGTGTCGCTAGTACAAAATCGAGATTCAAAAATAGCATATGGGAACTATATAATCTAGCTATACATCCATCACTGATAATCTATCTCTGGCTCATCCTCCACCACGCCTGAACTAGCTCTTGGCCCTGCGATGTGGTAAATGATGGGGTGAGCGATTATAAATCGCTCAGCAAGTATTTCCGTCTAGGTTTGACATGTGGATCATGCATTGTGAACAGTAAATGCAACATGAACAGTGACATAAAATACTACGTAATGACAGATAAAGTAATGTAAAACAGGCAAATAAGAATAGACAAATTTCAGAAAATAAATCGTTAATATAACTTTTCGATTTCATTCCTTTTTACGTAGTGACTAATTCTTTCGCTTATGCTTCATAGTCAATTTCGTTTTCTACGTATATACCAAGCCCTACACTGTATCATCAACCTTTATCTGCCAAGGATCTAAACTTATATCAGGTAGGGTGACACAGGTAAACATGCGCATGCTCATGTGTTGGAAAAGTAATGCAACTTTTTCAGAAAGAAAGTCTGTCTAAACATGATCATTTCTGAAATCATCGTGTATATCTATCACAGCTGTGTTTATAACATATCCTAACTTGTACGAATGTACACAAAACCCACCAACTGAACTCCTCAAGTAGTCAAGTACCGTCTATGAATCCCAGTGGTCCAACCACGGTGTTACATCATACGTACATAGACTAACCGTGACTCCCTGAGTAGTCAAATACCGTCTATGAATCCCGATGGTCCAACCTCGATGTTACATCATACTTATGTAGACTAACAGAAACACGTTTGGCAAAGATCCAGGGTCCCAGACACGGTGTTACACTCAGCCAGATTGTAAACAGAAACTCGCCACATGACACCTAACCTCTCACCTAGGTATAATGTCATGAGGCGGACATATATACACATAAACACCCATCAAGAGGTGTATCAGAACAGATGTTGCCTCTGACATCCTCACTACTACACCTGATGTCAGGCAACGTCCAAACATGAACACGCGCTGTCGGAACAGTGTAAAGTGTCTCATATGGAGTCAGTTGACGCAAGGTACAGTTCACTAAAATCATTTTAAGACTTTTTCATGTTATAAAATCATCTCCGAAAACATGTCATGTAAAACTCATTTTAAAATGTTTCACATAATAACCATTTCCGTAAATATGTTTAACATTACAAAATGTGTTTTTAAAACTTCTTTGTCGTATGCATGAAAGTATGCTTGGTATAGGCTGATTTCATGCTTATAATAATTATGTAAATCAAGACTAATGGTTGGCTCTTTTATCATATCACTTTCCTAGATAAAATTACCATTTTGCACATGTTGTGGGACCCACGGCCAAACCATTAAATTCAGCCCACTTTTGGCTTTAATTGCTACAATATTATCCCAACTAGTCCTTTTTATATTCTATATTAATTGCTTATAAAACAAGCCCACTTTCTTATCTTGGCTAAATTGTTGGAATTATTGTTTTGTCCTTGTTAATTACTTTTATTGAAATGTCTAAAACTGTCCCATTTGTCGTTTGTTACCATGTTAATTTTACTAACTTGCATATTCGTAACTTTACCATACATATACGATATCTTTTATATATCATTATATGTATATATATCCAATTAAATTTTTACATCATTATAGCATCAAATATGGCCTTGGGGGCGAAATTTGCACAACACACACATACACTTTTACAACTTGTTGATTACATGCAAGATATATACATCTATTCATTATGCAATTTACATACTGTGACACACACATAATAGATCATCATGCACCTTTTATGGCCACTTAGCCAAAAGTTATCACCTGCACCCACTATTGTACATTGCCACTTGTTAAGTACTTTGTTACATGTAGGATGCACATGCACACACACACAGATATATACACAAAATAAAGACATAATGATTATACACTTTATGGCCACTTGGACGAAATTCATGTATATTCACATATAGACTCAATGTAATTGGTTCCTTGTATTTTTGCATCCAAAATGATATTATTATTCCATCAACTTGGCCTCCTAACTGAGGCACACACATGCACACATATTCTTAGGTTCATATCAATTTTTTACTTACCTTTCACATGCAAAAAGGTATCATTTCTCATTATTCTATTTACATAGTGCGTCATTCTATAGCTTTATAGGTTTAGGTCTATCTAGATGTAAAAGTACTTTATTGATCTATGGACAGTTGCACTAGGCCAAGAATGATGAAGACATACACATCACCTAAAAACCTTCTACAACATACATCACATGCATGCATCATGTAGTTGAATGCACACATAATTAATACCCCCATTTCCACCCCTGGCCGAATATACCCTCACATACATACATGAATTTTTAATTTCTTCTAAAATTCAAGATGAGTGCATTCATATTCATATACACATTTTGAGGTTATGCATATTGGTGATTAACATGTAGATGATGGTGAAGACTATGATTATGATGATGATCATGTTGGCTACATTGAACATACATAAAACGCTTATACGCATCATGTAAATAACATGCAAGACTCTTTTCCTTTCACCATAATCATATACATATACATGTGCAAGAATTTTATTAAGATCATAAGATGATGAACATGCAAGTACACTTTCTTCATGCTCTTAGTATTTACCTCATTTAATCTTATGCATGCATGATCCATCCTTAAATTTTATCATAAAAGACTTCATTTTTAACATGTATAAGGAAACTAGGGAGAGATACTTGCCTTTTCTTTTGAATCTTTCACTTAAGAATGAAAAATTCCTTCTTTCTTTTTGCTTGGGATATTCACAGCCTAAGGGCCAAGAATGAAGAAGAAATGGTCAATTTTAAAGGATGATTACTAGGAACACTATAAGATTAATCCTTATGAAAGATGTTACCTTTGGAGCTCTTGAAATCCCTCACTTGTTCAACCTAAGAAGTCCTTTTTGCCTCCTTGGTGCACCTCACGATTGAGACCTAGAATGAGGGATGTATTGAGGCTTCAAGAGAGAAGAGGGGGGATGTAAAAGAAGGATGATGTTCTTGTCTTAAATGTTCTTGGACTTGAATGCTTATTTCCCACTTGAATTTGGAAGGTTCATCCTCCTCTTTGGTGGTGAAGTCTCAGATGTTAGGATGGAGGGAGGAAGAACTTTGGTTCAAGAGAAGGAAAGAAGTGGAGGGAACTTGTTAGAGTGAGTGTATGCCTTAGCAAATGCAAGATGTAAGAGTGAGATGATTGCCTTTTTGTGGAAGAGTGAGATGTGTAAGAAGATTATGTCATTCATGGCCTTTGGTTGGGGGAATCTTTCAAGTGTGTATGAGAATAAAATGATTGTGGTAAGAAAAGAAAATGGAAGAAAATAGGTAAGTGGGTGTAAAGCATGCACGAAATGCTATTGGGTGAATGTACGGTGTGGAGTAATTAAATAAAAGGGAATAAAATAAACTTGTAAGACAAGTTTGTCTTTTATAAGGGGTCGGGCGGGTGGAGGGTACTAGTGGATTAGAAATTTACTCTTTTGTCCTTTCTTTTCTTCTTTATGTGTTATTTACTTTTTCTCTTTAATTTAAGTCCTAAATAGAAGTCGTACCATTCTTATATGCTTATTAATTATTCTTACACCTATTAGTATATATTAGTAGTTCTTAATTTTTTTTTATTTAGGATACACTTAAACACATATTATACTAAGTGTGGTACGACGATCACACTCTAATTCCATCATAGTTCCTTTTGTTCTCGTTTCCACTAGCCTGGGGGTGTAGGTCGTAACAAAAATGGTATCTTCGTATTAAATAGATACCAAAATGGAAAAATGGTTTTTATTAAATTACCGTAGGTTGTTGGACCGAATTTTCGTATGGGAAATTGTAATTAGATTTGAGTTTAGTATATGAATTGTTTAAATCAGTATTATAATTAAAGTTGTATGTTATTGGTATATGAATGTGTGGGTGTATGCATAAATATATATATGCACATATATGGACGTAGACATATATATATATACACACACGAGTAGTAGTATTTGAATATTGGAATTGATGATTTGATAATTGATGTAGTTGTACCTGTAATGGAAAATTTGTGATTGGTTAATTGATATATCGTGATGTGATATTTGAGATATTTGGAAATTTATAATTTTCGACATTTGATATGTAATGATTGGTACTTGGAATTGATTGGAATTGGATTTGCACTTGGAATATATCGATATTTGAATTTTTTTTTTTGAAAATTGATTGTTTTGAAAATCTTTTTTGACAATCATGCATATTGCGAAATTCACCCTTACAAGAGAAACATATCGTTGAGCTGGATTGATCCCAAACAAACAGTGCGTCTGGGCATATTTTATTATTTCGATTGAGCATCCAGGCATATTTGACCGCCTCATGCATATTTGACTATTTCGATTGATCGCCCGTGCATATTTGACCATTGGGACGATCAAATCGTAAGACTTGCGGTATAAGTCACTTGTAAGGAAAGTGCTATTGTCATCGTATCGTTATCGTATCACATTGTTATCGTATCCTTATTGTATCGCATCATAAATTGAATTTTGGAAAATTGATATCGAAATGGATTTTATTTGCATAGCATCGTTTTAAAAATTGCATCATCGGATTTTGACTGTAGCTAACTTTAGACTAACTCTGTGTGTTTATTTCATTTGTTGATATCGTTGTTTTGTATGTAGTGTTACCGTAAGGGTAGAAAGGTAAAATTATTTGCGGATGGAAACTTGATTATTTTATATGTTATTTGTTATTTTATTTATTACACCTGTTTCAACGTGTATGATCCCGTACCGAGTACTGGCAGGTTACTTGCTAGGAGATTTTTTGTCGCTCATTCCCTATTTTTCATCACCCTTGCAGATAATCAGACCTTTTGACTTAGAGTTTGCAGAGGACGTGTCAGAGTGGGGCTACTGAGGACACGAGAGCTATTGAGGACTTATATTTATATACTCATTATGGGTATTATATTTATGGATTTTAGCTTAGTATTTTGAGATGTATTTTATTAGATTGAATTTAATAAATACGATTATTGCCTAAACATTTTAAAATGCAGTATATTTGAGGATTTCATTTTATGTATTCCGTTGATATCAGTTTGTGTCATTATGTTGACGTGTAATTGATTTGTATCAACGCCTTGTATTTTCCTTAGCGGAACACAACGGGTGAACCGTTTTGAGTTCTAAGGCTCGAGACGGGTCGCTACACGCTAGGTGGTGGAACATCACAAACTGTCATATATATCTCTACAGTAGAAAGGTTGGACAACGATTTAGAATTTTTAGAGTTGATTCCAAGTCTTCTTCGTCTAAAGTGCTAGCCAATTTGTAAACTTAACCAACCGCATTAGACTCGAGGGATAGCGACAGACCATATTAATTGTTCCAACATCTGCATCTTGCTCAAATTTTGATTTAACTTGCTCTTTAAACTCTGTGTACATGATATCACTTGGCGCCCTTATTATTTTGGTGGGAGCACAATCATGTGTCATTCTATTGTGTGAATTCACCACTTCACCTCCGTAATCTTAAGCAATGTGGACTTTTAAATTATATTCATTATGTTGAGTTTGTAAAAGATTTTTCGAATAGTTTCTTTATTACGACATCATTACGGCTAAATAGAACCTGATTATATGACGTTGTTAATGAAGATGTTGCGCGTCTAGGACCTAGGACGTCTTTGCTAGTTGTGTCTCAAGCACGCCAGACATCTTTGTTATTTGCATCCAAGACAGATGGGTCGTCTTTGTCAGGTGTGTCTAAGCCAGGGCGGTTTCAGAAACCCCCGCCGCCGCCAATACCACCTTTTGATTTTTCTGTTTGTCAAATGCGTCCCATATGGGACATCATAGCAGTTGCGTCCTGGATGCAAATCCTGAGACGTCACCAGTATTGACATCTCCGCCTTATTGGACGTTTTTGTCAAATGCTTCCTTACTATATGGAAAATTTTTCTAGTGCATACCTTTCTTATTATAACTACAATATTATTGGATTTCTCCCTCGGATTGGCATCATCAATTCATTGACCATGGTTGTTGAAATAAATGAGTCATCAAGAAATAATGATGTGGAATCTTTTATCTAGTTGTTAACTTGTATTGGGTTATAAGTAACTACGAGAATGCTTAGTAGTTACTCAATGAACATCATAAAATCTATCAACAAAATGCAATAATAAGATGGCGGGGAGATGTTTTCAGTGGTATCAATCAATTCATTCTCTTGTATAAGTATTGCTTTTACATTTCTTTTTTGGCTCCCTTTGCGCAAATCTTATCTTTGCTTTAGTCTGTCATTCTCTTAACGTCCAAGAAGCGCAGCACTTGAGGTATTTTATGACAGTAAACAAAAACTATATTAGGTATTTTTGTAGTTAATTATCAACTAACAAATATACATATAGAAGAAAATAGGAATTAACATGTAAATGGAGATAAGTGTAGGAAACAATGAGGGCTCATCTTATTATTTTATCTCTTATTAGTTAATGAATAATTATTAAGATGGCTAGAAGATATTTATTAACCATATCTAATATTGTAATTTAAGTCCCTAAAACTACCACGTAATATAAGAACTTTAATGGAAGCAAAGTGATATATATTTTACAGGAACAACATACATCGGGAGGGAGGTGGGGTGGAGCGGGGGGAGGAAGTTTATGCACGAAGACTATCAGTATTCTGATTCATATCCTCACGTAAATTTTACTGTTTGCTGCACTGTGTTGGGACGAAAGACAAAGTATCTTTTTGAAGATCATGAACCACTGCAAAGTTCTGCTGCTGTACGTTCCCAAATATTGACATACCACTTGAACTTCCCATAGCCAAACAAGCCAATCCAATGCTCGAATCCGAAATTATGTAGTTTTCCCCTGGCAAATCCAAATCTGCACCTTCAAAATGGAAAATCAGCTTTGGAACTTCGAAATCAGTTGTCCCAGATGGCAATTTGAAGCAAAGATCAAGGCCGGCCGAGCCCGAATTGTCCACTTGTAATTTCACCTTGTCAATGAATGCTTTCTTTACCATATCGAAAGCACTTTCTTCCAAATACGTAATGGTCGTACCCGAATCGATTATCACCCCTCCACTTCCATCATTGTTGAGTGCAAAAGTGGATTTCTTGATAGGTAAGGGACTATCACCAACTGAGATCCCTTCAAGAGAAAGATAATAAAAAGAGGGTTGTGATGGATTTTTTATTAAAGGGGTGGTGGATTTGGTGGAGACACTATCAATAGTAGCCAATGACCCTAAAAGTAGTGTGCTACTTTTGGTGTCATCAATAGAGGTTAAACAATAAGAAAATTTTGGTTCATCAAGTTGTGACACAAGTGATAAAGGACCTCTACCTAGTCCCACTATGCCTGCACCTTGACTAAATCCACTCCCCTCATTGTCTTCCCCGCAACCAAAGACAATATCAGAAACTGTTACATTATCAAATGTCAACTTTTCAAGCCCCATCACGCCCTGTGTAGACGAATAGTCCCCATAACTATACTCATATTCGCAACCATCTGTACCACATTTAGACGTTGGTAGCGCGGAGCAAAGCTTGCTAGAACATGGTAATGTGGTATAAGAGGACGACTTTTTGGGATCAAAGATAGGTGTTGATTGATCAAAACATTGGCTACAAGGCTTGCATTGGGTCCATATGAGATCACTACCGGTGTCCATTATCGCAGAAAACGAGGCTTCAGGAGTACCAATAGAGAGTTTCATGAGAAATTCTCCGTTTCCAGGATACACCGATGACTTGACATCAGTTCCTGAATCTGCCAAGGCCATTAAACTTAGCACATCAAGCCGTTCTCTACCGCGCTTCATGGCACGCTTAAGAAGCTCGAATTTCGTGAAATTTCCATCATAATCAACATGTTTAAGACTGATTCTGAACCCTTTCGGCGATTCATTCTGTTTGATGGATTTTCTTGATGTGCAAAGTTCTGGTGCAAGAAACAACACAGCTACAAGTAGCACAATTGCATGTTGATATGAAACCATTAGTTATAAATACAAAAGTTGCTAAGAGAATGAAATGGAACAGTATAAGAAGATAGTAAAAAATCAAGTAGAGATAGAAATCTGTAGAAATAGGAAAGAGCTGAAAAGAAATCCACCCTCAATGTTCCAGGGAGTTAGGAATATTGCACAGAAGAGACCTCCTTTTAGTGCAGATAGAAAAAAGGCAAAATTTGGTGTTGAGTGACGTCTCAGCTAATTAAAAATAACGAATGATGTATGTCATTATTGTTAGGTACGATTGCTTACCATCCTAAATTTGAAAAACACGATACCATAGGCCAATGATGAATTAAGTACTTAAATTCATGAATTCAGTTTTTCTAATGTTTTTTGTAATAATTTTTTTATCAATTGAGATACTTAACATCTGGCAAGTTAATTAAAATATAAAGAAAAAGCATGTCTTGAATTAATTTCAGAGTTTGAAATACATAAATTTTAACTAGTCTTTTATGTCGTACTCTTTCTAATCTAAATTATTTGTGCGTATCAATCATATACATAATTTTGAAAAGATTCTCATAAACAATAGCTTCATATTTGTGTTTACTAAATTCCTTCACTAGTATACTAGCACACTATATGCCTATTATTGTATCATCTATGCAGATACATATAGATGCGGGAGTCTCACTAAAAGAAACTCTCTATCTCTTAGGATGAAGGTATTGTTTGCCTGTCACTCACCTTCCTCGGACCTTACCAATAACTTTTACTATCCTTGGGATATATTGGTACTTTTATTCGTTTGTTTCTCAAGTTCCCGTGAAAGAGAAAACAAAAAACTCAATTACAGAAAGTGCTTAGTTAATGGTAAAAATATTATTTTGTCATTTACGAACATGATACGTGCCCGAAAAAAAGGCTGCAGAAAAAATGAAATGGGTCAAAGAGGTAAGGAAAATATGTAAAAAGATCGAGTAGATGAGGACCAAGGACAAGGAGCATCTAATTCTAATAACTCAGTTAATTTTAGTTGCACATGAAAGAGCCAATAATTGATTGAATTAGAATATTATAACTTAAAGCAACTAACTACGCTGTTTAAAAAAACATACTTTTTAATTCGTGTCAATTTTCATATAATTCTAAAGAACAAGAGAGACCATGAATGAAACACAACTATTAGAATATTTGCTATTAATGTGATTAGATTAGCTAGCATATTTTGTATTAATGTAATTGATTTAATTAGGTGTGATGTACATGGTATATATTTATGGTGTATCTTCACATTCATGGTTGTATAGATGAGAATGGAAGATAGCTTGATTATAGGGATAAGATAGCTTGATTGTAGGGTTTGTATTTTTGGATAGGATTAGTTTCTTACTATACATTGTAATGTTTTTGGTAATGAAAATTATTGCGCGATTACGCTTTCTTCATGGTATCAGAGCAATCACCCTGAAACACTCACCACCACCGATTTGTCCGGCCAAATCAATCGGCTGAAACCCAATGGCCGCCGTATCCACCACCGGCGCCACTATCACCACCAGTGATCCAAAGTTAGCATACTACTTGCACCCCTCGGATCATCCTGGTCTTCTCTTTGTCACTCAACCATTAGGCGAGAATGGTGAGAATTATTTTGTCTGGCGAAAATCATTTGTCAATGCTTTGCGGTCAAAGAAAAAAGCAGACTTCGTGGATGGTAGTATCAAACGTCCAGATACTACTTCTGATGATTACTCTGTCTGGCAACAATGCAATGCACTTGTCTTAGCATGGTTGTCCAACTCGTTGGCGAAAGAACTTCAAGGGACCGCTGCTCATGCGGATTCTGCCCGAGAGGTGTGGGTTGACTTGGAAGAACGTTTTACACAAGGACTCGACGCCCGAGTATATGAGTTGCGTCGTGCGATCAACTCGCTTCGCCAAGAAAAGAACACTGTCTATGTCTACTATGGTCGCCTCAAGGCTCTCTGGGGAGAGCTTCAATCTTTTGACGAGGTACCCATCTGTACCTGTGGACTTTGTACGTGTGGAGTTTCAAAGGCCATGGAGAAAGTTCGTGAGAAAGAGATAGTTTTCGATTTCCTCATGGGTCTCGATGAGACTTTTGGCACGGTACGTTCACAAATCTTGAGTCTTGATCATTTGCCTTCGCTTGGTCGTGCATATGCCATTGTAGCGCAGGAAGAGAAACAACGCACTGTTGCTCAAAATTTGGTGCCCCAGTTTGAGGCGGCGGCCAAAGCCGAACTCAGACAGTCGGCCGGCGTCATGGCAGTCCGGCCAGGAGGGCCGTCCATCGAAATTCTGAGGTAAGGGGGAGCGTCCTCGGTGTACTCACTGTGGTAAGGCTGGACATTTACGCGAGACTTGTTTTGACCTCATAGACTATCCTACTGATTGGAACCGTAGTCGTCGTGGTAAAGTTCATACAGGTTCAGGGCATCCATCCGCTGTGGGAGTCGCCAAAGGGATGGCTGCGCAAGCATCCGCGATTGCGGACCAGCCGTCGCCGACGTCTGCTGGGTTCGCCGGGCTCACCCTTGCCCAACAGCATCAATTAGCGCAGTTCATTGATCATCTCAATGGAGGTAATTTCGGTCCTACTCAGCCACCCTCAGGCAAGCCAGAGTCGGGTATTACTCTTTCTCTTCCTACTTCGCGGTCAGGTTGGATATTGGATAGTGGTGCTAATGCTCATATTGTGAATGATCTGTCTCTATTCACATCCATTGTTTCGGATAAGTTAACTGCCACTGTTCAAATTCCAAATGGTACACATGTCTCTGTACATGCGGTTGGGACCATTCGGTTATGCCCCAATTTGACGCTTCATGGTGTTTTGGGGGTCCCAGAATTTGCGTTCAATCTTATTTCTGTCAGTCGTTTGGTGAAAGATTCGAAATGTGCACTAACGTTTGGACCGGATTTTTGTGTTGTGCAGGAGATACCCTCGAGGAACCTGATTGGAGTGGGTAGGCAGCATGATGGCCTTTATCACTTCCTGACACATTCAGCGGGTACAGCACACGTTGCTATCCAACCCTCAGCGTCTCTTTGGCACCGTCGCATGGGTCATCTCCCAGTCTCTAAATTTCGCTTTCTTCCATCTATTCTAGTTACAAATAAAGAAATCTTTTGTGATGCTTGTAACAGGACTAAGCAAACTCGTTTACCATTTTCTGTCAGCACTAGTAGTACTCGTTGCATTTTTGAGTTGATACATTGTGATATTTGGGGGCCTTATAAAACGCCTAGTTTGTCAGGGGCACGCTATTTTTTGACAATCGTTGATGATTACAGTCGTAGTACTTGGGTTTATTTGATGCAAACAAAATCTGACACTTGTCGTTTTATATTACATTTCTTACGGTGGGTACATACACAATTTGGGCGGTCAGTGCAACGGGTTCGCAGTGACAATGGGTTGGAGTTCACTAATCACACTCTACGTGCATATTTTGTTGATCATGGCATAGATGCACAAACTTCTTGTGTACACACCCCTCAACAAAATGGTGTTGTTGAGCGCAAACATAGACATATCTTAGAGGTTGCACGGGCACTTCGGTTTCATGCTCATCTTCCTGTGTCATTTTGGGGGGAATGCATTCTCACTACTGTGTATCTCATTAATCGCATGCCTGCTACTCCTCTTCACCACAAAACCCCTTATGAAATTTTGATGGGTCGTCTACCGTCTTACTCACATCTCCGCGTGTTCGGTTGTCTTTGTTATGGATACACTTATCATGGTCCGCGTGACAAATTTGCTTCACGCTCGTCTCCTGGTCTTTTTGTTGGGTATCCACATTCACAAAAGGGTTACAAAATCTATGACATCTCTAGTCGTCAGATTTATGTTAGTCGAGACGTCACGTTCTATGAAGACATTTTTCCTTTTTCTTCGACAGTCACACCGGATATCGCCCCATCTCCCGTCCATATCACTGAACCCGATGTTGGCTGGGACACCACCGTCCCAGCCGACGCCTTCGTACCTGCTGCTTCGCCACAGCCCGATCCGCCAGCGGCCACCCCTTCGCCGCCGGCTTCTGTGACCACCTCTCGCAGCTTGCGTACTCGTCAGCTCTCTTGTCGCCTTACCGATTTTGATATTACATTACCTCCGTCTCTAGTGCCATCCTCTGCTCCGCCCACCTCTACAGTGAACTCCACGGTATTTCCCCTCTCAAGTTATCTTTCATATGCTCGTCTCTCTCCTTCTTATTATGCTTTGGTTGCTGCTGTTACTGATGGCGATGAGCCAGTTTCTTTTAAGCAGGCAGTTAAGCATGCTCATTGGCGTGATGCAATGCAGCATGAAATTGCTGCCCTTGAGGCCAATCATACGTGGGCCCTTGTTCCGTTACCCCCAGGTAAACGCACCATTGATTCCAAATCGGTCTATAAAATCAAGTATAATCCTGATGGTTCTGTGGAGCGATATAAGGCTCATTTAGTAGCACGTGGCTATACCCAAGTTGAGGGTGTAGATTATCATGAGACTTTTGCACCTGTGGCTAAGCTAGTTACGGTTCGATGTCTACTAGCTATAGCAGTGGCGCGTGGTTGGTATATTCACCAACTTGATGTGAACAACGCCTTCTTACATGGGGACCTTACTGAAGATGTTTATATGCGGATCCCACCTGGTTTTTCTCGACAGGGGGAGAATCTTGTTTTCAAACTCCAAAAGTCTTTATACGGTTTGAAACAAGCTTCTCGAAATTGGTATGCCAAATTCACCTCATCATTACTTTATCTTGGTTATACTCAATCTCCTGCAGATCCATCTTTGTTTACCTCTACTACTGCATCTTCTCTTGTCGTGGTTTTGATCTATGCTGATGATGTCATTGTTGCTGGCAATGACCTTTCCCGTATTGAGGCTCTCAAATCCTATCTTGATCACAAATTTAAGATCAAGAATCTTGGTTCTCTTAAGTACTTTCTTGGTATTGAGGTTGCTCGTTCTTCTACTGGCTTGGTTTTGAATCAACGCAAATATGTCCTTGACATTCTCAAGGAATGCGGCCTTCTCGGGGGGCGTCCAACCGCCACCCCTATGGACCAAAAGGGTCAATTTTCGGACAGTGCCCCTCTTTTGGATGACCCTGTTTTCTATCGTCGCATTGTTGGTCGTTTACTTTATCTCACTGTTACTCGTCCAGATATTTGTTTCGCGGTTAATACTCTCAGCCAGTTTATGCATAAGCCTCGAAAATGCCATTTGGATGCTGTTTTTTATTTGTTGCGATATCTTAAGGGTGCTCCAGGTCAAGGTTTATTTTTTCCTGCAAAGTCTCAGTTAACTCTTCATGCTTATTGTGATACTGATTGGGCGGGTTGCCCTATTACGCGGCGCTCTACTTTTGGTTATATGGTATTTCTCGGTCCTGCCCTTGTATCGTGGCGTTCCAAGAAACAGCCCGTTGTTTCTCGTTCTTCTGCTGAGGCTGAATATCGTGCCATGGCCCACGCTACTAGTGAGATTGTTTGGTTAAAGCAGTTACTCTTGGACCTTGGCGTAAATGTCTCGCGCCCCATTGATCTTCGTTGTGATAATCAGGCTGCTTTACACATTGTGGCTAATCCCGTTTTTCATGAACGCACCAAACATATTGAGATCGACTGTCATTTTGTGCGCCAACACTACATAAACGGTCTCATTCATCCGACCAAAGTTCCCGGCCTACACCAGCTCGCTGATGGGTTCACTAAGGCTCTTGGTCCTGATCTATTTCGGCGTTTCCATGGCAAGTTGGGCATGCTTGATATCCATACGCCAACTTGAAGGGAGTATTAGAATATTTGCTATTAATGTGATTAGATTAGCTAGCATATTTTGTATTAATGTAATTGATTTAATTAGGTGTGATGTACATGGTATATATTTATGGTGTATCTTCACATTCATGGTTGTATAGATGAGAATGGAAGATAGCTTGATTATAGGGATAAGATAGCTTGATTGTAGGGTTTGTATTTTTGGATAGGATTAGTTTCTTACTATACATTGTAATGTTTTTGGTAATGGAAAATATTGCGTGATTACGCTTTCTTCAACAACAGATAGAGAAAGGGGACGAAGATATTTTCCATAACCAGAATCGCAGAAAATCAAGAAGAGTCTAACTGTCTCTGTTCTGCAATTTAACCGTTTACAGAAGCGGGAACTAAAGGAAAGAACTAATATTACAAGAATGTCCTTCAGCTCTTATTACATCGCATATATTATGTAAGGGTAGTTCTGTCATTTCACTCCATTTAAATTCCCGCCTTGAACTACTTCTTTTTCTTCCTTTTACTTCGACTCCTTCGCAGCTTCTTCCATCCAGCAAGTCTCAGGTCTTCTCTCCACACATTCAATCCAGCATTATCCATTACTCAGCAGCTTCAATTTCAGATTTTCATTATCCATTACTCAGCAGCTTCAATTTCAGATTTCTCAACACCCCTTCAATCATGACTACGTAAATATATTGCAAACGTCTAATGCTACAGTTAGGACGCCTAATCTTTTGGAATTTAAGGCCATTGTAAAAATGTCTGCTAACTGTAGCTCCGTCCTGATAGGCATGGGTTTGATCACACTCTCCTAAAACTTATTTCTTACAATGTGACAGCCTATTTCAATATGCTTGGTCCTTTCATGGAATACTGGGTTCTCCACTATGTAGATTGCACTTTTGTTGTCACAAAATATTTCCACCGGTTCAGTACGCAACACTCTTAAATCCTTTCACAAATAGAGAATCCATTGAATCTCACATGTTGTTGAGGCAAGAGCTCTATATTCTACCTCTGATGAAGACTTAGAGACAGTGGTTTGCTTCTTTGTTTTCCATGATATCAATGCATTCCCAAGAAACATACAGTAGCCTGTTACTGATCTTCTGCTTTTCACACCACCTCCCCAATCTGAATCTGAAAATGCTATTGACTTCATGGATCCTTTGTGAGGAAAGTAATGCCCCTGACCAGGAGTCCCATTTAGATACTTCAGTAACCTCTGAGCAGCACTCCAGTGCATCTCTGTGGGTGTGTCTAGGAATTGGCTTAATTGTTGCACTGTATAGCTAATGTCTGGCCTCGTAATTGTTAAGTACAACAACTTACCAATAAGCCTTCTATAGCTAGATACATCTTCAAATAATGGTGAATCCTTGTGTGCCAATTTCAGGTTCTGTTCCATGGGACTATTTGTAGGTTTAGAGACCAGGAGTCCAGTGTCCTCCAAGAGTTCTAACATATATTTCCTTTGACAAATCATGATCCTTCATTGAGACATGGCAACCTCCAGCCCCCAAAAACATCTCAATGGGCCAAGATCTTTAATTTTAAAGGTGGAGTGCAGTCTGTTTTTAAGAGACTGAATGGCTTCAAGTGAGTCACTAGAAAGGACAATGTCATCTACATAGATAAGGAGAACCATAAATGTGCCTTGGTACAGCTTAGTAAACATAGTATAATCATGATGTGATTGAGTGTAGCCTTCAGATAGGAGAAAAGAAGTCAATTTAGCTTTCCATTGCTTGCTTGCTTGCTTCAAACCATATAATGATTTATTTAGCTTGAAAACAATTCCTGGGGAAGCAGGAACACCTTCAGGTGGCATCATGTAAATGTCTTGCTCAAGGTCCCATGTAGGAAAACATTATTTATATCTAATTGATGTACAAACCATCCCTTGAGTGCTGCTAATGCCAAGCCCAGTCTTATTGTGGTTATCTTGGCCATAGGTAAAATTGTATCCCCATATTCCACACCTGCTTGTTGAGTATAACCTTTGGCAACCAGTATGGCCTTGACCTTTCAACAGTACCATAAGCTTTTCTCTTAATTTTATACACCCACTTACAGCCTATAGGTTTCTTGCCAGGGGGTAAAGGCACCATGGTCCAAGTATCATTTGCCTCTAAGGCAGCCAACTCCAGATTCATTGCCTGTTGCCAGTTTGCTGAGGTGGCTGCTTGCTGGTAAGATTGAGGCTTTTGCTGCAAGCTAACGTTAAGCACATAATTTTTTAATTGAAGAACTAACCGATGCAAAAAATAATAATGTTCAAGAGGATATGCCAAAGGAGAGAAATGAGCATGTGATGCAGACAATTGACTGCAGTGATAATCATGTAGGTAGGATGATAGTTTTCTGAGTCTAGCAGGACGAATGGGTTGCTGAGTGGAATGGGGAGCACTGTCTAAGTACTGAGTGTTTGGTAATAACAGTGGATCATTTTCTCTGCTGATGACCAGAGCGATGTCTAGAGTCATATGCTATGAAGGGTCATTACTAAGTGCTGCAGGTGGTGATGATGAAGTAGAATAAGGTGTGGAAGGATTAGATGATGGAGGGTGTATAGAGTCCTCAGATGTAGCAGCTGAAGGATTTGAAGAGTTGGGAGGTTGTGATTATGAAGAAGGATTAGAAGAAGGCTGGTTGGGAGTTGAATCAGTTGTTTGCAAATATGGGAAAAATGGGAAGGCAGGTTCTGATATAGGCTGTATATAATCATTGGCATAGGGAAAGGTTGTCTCCATGAATTGTACATCTCTGAAGATAAGAATATCTTTAGTCTTTATATTTTGCAGTATGTAGCCCTTGGTTGTAGATGACATTCTTAGAACAGACATGGTACTGCTCTAGGGGTGAATTTGTGTTTACCAGGGGTAGTGTTGTATGCATAGGCGAAATGCCCAAATATTTTAAGGTGATGGTATGTTAGTTGTTTTCTGAATGGTGATTCAAAGGGTGAAATATTGGGCAGGATGGAAGTAGGAAGAAGGTTTATCAAGTACACTACATGGGATACAGAAAGCCCCAGTAAGGCATAGGCAAGTTGGCTTGGAACTTTAGTGATCTGGCTACCCCTAGGATATGTTGGTGTTTCCTCTCTACCAAACTATTTTGCTGTGGAGTGTAAATGTAACTGGTTTGATGATAATGCCATGTCACATATAAAAGATAGGTATCTTAAACTCCATAACATTGTCAGATCTGAGTATTCTAACTTTCTTATCAAAGTGAGTATGTACATAGTGACAGAAACTTTGTACAATATGTCATGCTTCAGATTTAGATTTGAGGAGATACAACCATGTATATCTGCAATAGTCATCTACAACAGTAAGGAAGTACTTTTGTGCATACAAAGTGGGGTACCTATTTGATCCCCAGATATCAGCATGAATCAAATCAAAAGGGTGAATAGATTGGGATACAGAAACAGGAAATGGTAATCTTTTCAATCTAGCCATTGGGCAAATCATACAAGGTTCATCTAAATCATTTGCTGATACTGAAACATCATGTTTATGAATTTGTTTTATTCTGGGTAATGAAGCATGCCCCAGTCTGCAATTCCATAACATGGCAGGTGAAGCAAGACCAGCAGCTGTGTGACAAACAGATTTCTGCATTGATGTAATTCCATTCAGGTAGTATACACATCAGGCAGTTTAGCTGAACCAATCATCCTCTTGGACAATTGATCCTAGATCAAACAACAGGAACCAAATATTTGAATGAGAAGATTAGAATCTGAGGCAAGTTTACTCAAGGAAATCAAATTGTAATCAAAAGAAGGGACACATGCGACATTATATAGTGTAAACAAGAGATTAATGGCAATTGTTCCAATGTGTGTAGCAGATACGGTAACCTTATTTGGTAGGTTGATAAAAATGTTACTGACTGGCTTAGAAGACAAAAACAAGGAAAGACTAGAGGCAATATGATCAGTAGCTCCAGAATCCGAAATCCATGTACTTAAAACATTAGGATCAGAAGTACCTTTCATCTTATCAATATGAGCAGACATAACAACATTCTGTGCAACTATACTCCCTCCTTCTTCTGAGTGCCCATCATTATTACTCAGCCAATTCAACAGTTTCTGGTTCTGCTGAGGAGTCAGAACTAATGATTGCATAGTCTTGTTCATTTGGGACTCATGTGGCTCATTAAGATCAATCTCTACTGCTTCAGTTCAATTCACTTGATTCCTTGGCTTGAATCCAGGGGGAAACCATGCTTCTTGTTACATCTATCTATTTTATGTCCCTCCATACCACAATGTGTGCATTGAAAATGCTTTCCTCCTTCTAAGTTAAATCTTCCTGTACCTCTTCTATAGCCTGATCCTTGCCCCCTCCTGAGTATGCTACAAATCCATCAGGTGCCTGTGCTTCTGCTATCAAGGCAGTGGGGTTGTTATCAAAAATACATCCTCCACTATCAGCCAACACCTTTCTTTCGTATTTCAATGACATAGAGAACGTTGTACTTACGTCAGGTAGTGGAGAAAATACAAACAGCTGTGATTTAACTGGTTCAAAACTTTCATTTAGACCTTTAACAAATTTGATAACATAGTTTCCTTCCATAAACTTCTTCATCTTAACAGCTATATCACATCTATAGCCCCTACAAGTATATGTAGGAATAGGTCTTACAGCCATTAGTTCTTCCCATACAATTTTTAGTTTTGTAAAATACTCACTCGCGCTTAATGAATCCTGCTTTATACTGTAAAACGTTTCCATCGGGACAACCTGAAAGGATCCATACTACCATACCTCAATTGAAGGTCACTCCAAGCATCACTTGCATTATCAAACCACATAATGCTCTGTGTAATTGATTGAGACATAGAACTCATCATCCAAGATAACACCATCGTGTTAACTTGCCTCCAAACTGCATACTATGGGTATGTAACAAGTGGTTGCACAATTGTTCTGTCTATGAAACCTACTTTATTTTTTAATACCAAAGCCATCTCAAAAGTTCTACTCCAAGTATGATAATTGTGAGAGTTAAAGGAAGGTTGCGCTAATACGATCGCTGGACTATAATTGGGCTGTAAATAGAAAGGATTCTGCACAGGACTTCCAGTGTGAGGAATTTGATTACCTCTTGAGCTAAAATAATTTGTCCTTAAAATTAAGATGTTTTTATAGAAAAAAGTAGACGTTGATACGACCGTAAAAAGAATATACTCAAGTTTAGAGTTATCATTTTATCTGAGTACATAGTCACAAAAAACTTATTTGCTAAGCAAATGCTGCGTTCCTATAGAATATATGCATGGACACAACAGTAAAAGAACTAGGTAGAAACTTGTTTTGTTATTGAGAGAATGATATTTTTTTTAAAAAAAATGGACACGACGCGATTTAAGAAAACCATATTATACACCATGGTTCTATCAAAACTGTATTGTGTCCAGTATAAAATTGGCACATCACGGTTTTATCAAAGCCATTTACGATAGATGAAGAATTATATCCAAAATTACTATAAAAGTGGGGTTTTTTTTTATATCAAATCTACATTAATTTTGCTTTCTCTCGTTGTCTTAGCCTTTTTGGTCTATGGCTTTTTTCGTACACCCACAAGTGCTGGAAAACTAATCAAATCTTTCTAGTGAACTGACATAAGGAATTTTTTTTATAAATATTTTTTTAATGGATGCTCATTCAAAGTAAAACTGGACTGATTTTGAATAATACTGAAAGAAGATAGATAAGCTGACTTACCAGCCTACATCAGGAAGGATATGACAGGTGATGAATCCCATCTGTCACTATCAGCAGCTTGCTTCACCTGCATGCTTCAGCATTTAGCTACAACAGCCTGTTTACCCATATAAATAGAAAGAACATTAGTTCATTTATTATACTAATTTCAGAAGTCTTCTATACTTCAATGGAACACTGTCTTTTTGGAGTTATCTTCGTTCTTCTTCTACTCTTTCTAGCTACTTTTATAACATGTTATCAGCATGAAACTCTGCCACTCTGGTAACATTTTTCTCCCTTCTTTTCAACTATAGCTGATCTAACTAAGATAAAATTCAAAGCCCTTGGTATTCTTGGTAAGAATTATCTACCATATGTGCTGGATGCAAAAGTGAAACTTGAGGCTATGGGTCAAGAAGACAAGCCCCCAGCCAAAATCGGGTTAAAGCATAAATATTCCTACGTCTTCATGTAGACGAAGCCCTGAAGTCTAAATATTTCACAGTGCATGATCCCTTTGTGCTTTGAAAACATTTGAATAAAAGATATAAAGACCTGAACATTCGAATTTATATGGAGAAGTCATTACTGGCGGAGATATGCTAAACAAAATATACTCCACTTTACATGTCTCGAATATGTTTTTACAACAGCAATATCGAGAAAAGGGCTTTAACAAGTATTCTTGTTTAATTTCTTCTTCCTGAACAAGATAATGAATTGCTGATGAAAAATCATGAGACTCGACCTACTGGTTATACTCTATTCCTTGACAAGAATGTTGCTGTCTCTTATAATTCTAGACAAGATGGGATGTTTGTGGCCATTATCATGGGCGAGGTAAAGGACATGGTCAATATCATCCTCTCTATAACAAAAGGCAAATCTTCTCACCAGAAGTGAGAGAATGATAAAAATAAAAATCAGAAAATGCTAAAAATAGATTCTATACATGTAGAATAAAAGGTCATTGATCAAGTTGTACATCAATGTTAACACTCATAGGATGAAAAAGAAGATTTTTCATTCATAACTTTTCCGTCTTTATACACAGATGATTATACAGCTGTACTACTCTTAGCCTAATATGTCAAGTATATCAATCATAATCAATTACAATCAATCTCCTACAATTACTACCAATCTCCTATACAAGGTAAGTCTTATATTTGAAATATTCAACACTCCCCCTCAAGTTGAGTAGTGGGATCCCCGATGCTCAACTTGGACAATGCACTTAAGAAACTCATGCCATCAACTGCCTTTGTAAGGATGTCCGCTAGTTGATCTTCATATCATACATGAGGTAATTCAACTATGCCTCCTATCTTTCTTTTATAAAATGTCGATCAACTTCCATGTGTTTAGTTCGATCATGCTGCACGAGATTTTTCGAAAATACTTATTGCTTCAGTATTGTTACAATATACTCTTGAGGGCTCTCGTCTCAAGAACCCTAATTCACCCAACAATTTCTTTAGCCACAGTACCTCCATAACTCCTTTGGAAATTTCTCTGAATTCTTCTTTAGCATTGGATAACGCAAAAATTTTCTGCTTCTTACTTTGCCATGTTACCAGTTGCCCCTAACGCATGCGAAGTACCCTGAAGTAGATCGACGATCATTCGGGTTTTCTGCCCAGTCTGCATATGTAAACACCTCGACATTCAAATGACCATTATTCTTAAACAAGATTCCATGCCCAGGAATCCCCCTTTAGATAACGTAGGATTCGTATGACTGCGTCTATGCTATTTATAAGGTTTGTACATGAATTGACTTACCATTCCAACTGCATATGCAATGTTAGGGCGAGTATGAGCAAGATAGATAAATTTACCATTTAGTCTTTGGTACTGATTTTAGTCTGCCAATGGTGAACTTTCAATGTTCTGGAGTTTATGATTCATCATCATGGAGGGTATCACTGGGTTTACAGTCTAACATTCCAACCTCAGCTAGAAGGTCCAACACATACTTTCTTTGTGATACAAAGATACCCCGTTTTGATCACAGTATCTCAATTCAAAGAAAATACTTGAGACCGCTGAGATCTTTCATCTAAAATTCTGTAAGAAATTCTGACAGAGCCAACTCATCTTCTCAACATCATTACGTATAATGATCATATCATCAACATAGATAATCAAACACGTTATCCAAGTACCTCGTTGTTTCATAAATAGGGTGTTGTTTGAATTACTCTGCTTGTACCCATGTTTCTTTATAACTACAGTGAAGCATCCGAACCAAGCTATTGGGGACTATTTTAGTCCATATGGCTGCATTCCAGTGCAAAACCTGCAGATTGATCCATATGTACTTCTTCTTTTAATTCTCCATAAAGAAATGCATTTTTCACATCATACTGATGTAGGGGCCATCCTTCAGTAGCGGTGATCGAGAAAAATACCCAGATGGTATCAATTTTTGCCACAGGTGAGAACGTTTCTTAGTAATCAAGACCACAAGTATGAGTGTACCCTTTGGCAGCAAGTCTTTCCTTATACCTCTCCACACTTCCACCAGCTTTGTACTTGATGGCGAATATCCATCGACACCCAACAATCTTCTTTCCTGGTGCGAGGACCCTCTTCTCCCAGGTGTTGTTTATGACTAAAGACTCCATCTCGGTATCCATTGTTTGTCTCCACTTGGGTGAATTCCAGGCCTCATATACATTCTTAGGAATATCCTCAGAACATAATGTCATTAGAAATGCCTTGGTATGCCATGCGAGATTTCTTATGTTTACTTCTACTGGATATCTTGTTCTTCTTGTGCCTTTTTTTGGGAATATCTACGAGGTGGGACCCTTCTATCTCTCGAGGAGGTAAAATTTTGACTTGAGGTTCCTCTGTTTGTGACTCTCCTGACACGTTAGTATTACCAAGGGATAACTCGGAAGAACCAGATAAAATAGGTGAATAGGAATGTGCTATTTCTTTATTTGTGTTTTGTTGCTTTATTTATATGTTCTTGCTTTACATGCTCTATCTGTTTACCTGACCAAGTATGTGACAGTCTCTTTTTGGGAGAGACGGGTAACCTACGGAGTGACTCTCATCACTCACCCCCTACCTCCCCTCCACAGTTGAGCAGGATTATGAGTATATATGTTTATCGACGATGGGACATAATATGCGAGCAGGGAAGAGTGAGCTGGGCTTGAGAAGAGATCTTGTTGACCGGGAGCTTGTTTTTTGGGATAGTCAGATTGACCTCCATATAGGTTTATTATTTGATTTTAGTATTTCATTTGCTCACGAGGTGGTCACATGTATCGCTGTTGTCACATCACAACCTTGTATTTGCGATATTGCCTGCATAACTTATTTGTTTGCATGCACAATTTCTTGATATTCATTAAAAATATCCGTTTCGATAATATTGGAGAGTGCTCCTCTCATGCATTTGATAACTATTGCATTTCAGTTGAGATTACTGTTTAAAATCTAGTAATACGTGTTCATACACAAAATAGTTTAGCATGAAACATTTACAACTAATTGTTAGACCTACGTTAATGAGAACAAGGCTTCCTTTATTTCTTTGGGGTCAAACTATTTTACATGCGGCAGCACTTGTGCATCTAAGGCCGACCAATTACCTTAAATTTTTTCTAATGCATTTGGTTTTCAGTCATGAACCTAATATTTCCCATCTCGAAACTTTTGGATGTGCGCTATATGTCCCTAAAGTGCCAACAGCGATACGCACTATGTTGAAGGCAATGCTAAGGTGGAAGAAATACAATCTGGAGGCGTGTGATGCATGATTTGAATAAATGCCGTTGGATTGAATTTGCAAATTGAGACTCAGGATTGCAAGATGCATGGTTGGATGATGCTGTGGGAGTCTTAGCTGGCAGTCACGTGGGTTGGCCGGAATTTTCGGATGTGGATCACGCAGAAAATGTGAAGAGGAAGAAGAAGGTCAGTGGAGAAGATGACCGTTTGGCGGGAGTGTTTCAATAAGGGAAATGACTGTTTTGTCCTTTCTGTTTTAATAAGGATAGTTGTTTTAGTAAGGGTAGTTTTGTCTTTTTACCACTTTCTTCTCTTCTTTCTCTATGCGAAGGCTTTATATATTTGTAGCTTCCGTGGATCAAAATGTGAAGTGTGAGCTGCAATTTTTCCTCCTCAATTCTGTAACAGTTTCTCTTCCTTTCATTGCTTTGCATTGTGTTGAGTTCAAAATTGCTTAGTATTTGACATGGTATCAGAGAGTTGAAATTAGCAATTCTGTTTTTGCTGATGAAATTCGTGTTCTGAAAAATTCAAAAATTCACGACTTGTTTGTTTTCATGGCTTCATCATCAAATACTCAGAGAACGAGTGTGTCTCAACCTCCTGAAAGTCCGGTTAACAATCCTTATTATCTTCATCCAAATGATAGTCCTGCTATCATTTTAGCGCAACCGCCATTAAATCCTCATAATTACCATGCTTGGAGTTGAATGTTTCAGATGGCGCTCATTATCAAGAACAAAATTGGATTCATAGACGGATCAATTCAGCAACCAACTCATACTGATCCTCAGTATCCAGCTTGGAGGCAGGTAAACTCTATGATACATTCCTGGATCATGAATAGCGTAATTCCTTCAATTGCGCAGAGCGTTATGTGGTATGATAATGCTGTAGATGCTTGGAATGATCTTAAGCGAAGGTATGGTACTGGTGATGCATTTAGATTGTCGGATTTGTTGGAAAATTTTTATGCACTTAGACAAGAGAACGACTCTGTGAATGATTATTTCACCAAGGTTAAGGTGCTTTGGGAAGAAATGATGGCATTGAGACCTATTCCTATTTGCACGTGTCGTGGTTGTAGATGTGATCTAGGAGGTAAATTGCATGAATTCGTAGAAACTGACTATGTCATAAAATTTCTAAAAGGATTGAATGAAGAATTTGATGCGGTAAAATCACAAGTGTTTGTGATGACGCCGTTACCTAAAATTGATGTGGTGTTTGCTATGGCTTTAAAATACGAGAGGAAAATAAATGGTCTAGTGTCTCAAGGAAGCTTCATTAACAATCCTACTGCTCTTATGGTGGAGAATTCTGAAGTAGTTGCTGCCAACGTTAGTGCGTATGGAGGAAGAGGAGCAGGTAATGGTTTTAGACGGGGAAGTGGCAGGTTCTTCCCTGATAATTCTAAGAGACCAATCTGTACTCATTGTGGAATGATTGGTCATGTTGAGCAAAGGTGCTATAAGAAGCACGGTTATCCCCCGGGCTTCAAGTTTAAAAATCAAGCTAATCAAACTGAAGTTGTGAATGGAGAAACTGAAGATGTTTCTGTACATCAACTGGAGAAGTCGTATCAGGCACCTATGCTTACTCTCGAACAGACTCAGAGGTTGATGGCTATGTTGAGCACGGATGAAAAGAAGAAGTCTCAGGCAATGCCAAATGCTGGAGGCCATGGAGCAGTGATGTCTACTCTTTTGAATAATGATGAAGGTAAATGTCACTCTAATACTATGAATATATGGATTCTAGACTCAGGAGCTACTGATCACATTGCATGTAATCTCAGTTTGTTTCATTCTTTCAAACCTATTAATTGTGTCTCTATTAAGCTGCCTAATAATCTTTCAGTTTCTGCCAGCCATATAGGATCTGTTGTTATAAACTCATGCCTGACCTTACACAATGTGCTCTACGTGCCATCGTTTTCTTACAATCTTATGTCCCTTAGCAAACTTGTGTCTGTCCCTTCCTTATGTGTTCAGTTCTTTGGGAATTGTTGTGTGCTTCAGGAACGTACATCCCTGAAGACGATTGGTTCAGCTGAGTTATGTAATGGACTGTATTACATTCATGGAGTCTAAGAAAGAAGCTGCACCTCCTAGCTGTATGTTTGTTGCTGACCAGTTTTCAGATAATTCCCTTCTTTGGCATTATAGGCTAGCTCACGCTTCGTTTCCTAGAATAAAAGAGTTACACAGGCTTGATGAGTCTGTGTGTGCCAATGATGTATCAAACAAATGTACTGTGTGCCCTGTGGCCAAAATGAAAAGAACTCCATTTCCTGTTTCCAAATCGTTATCTAAATCTGCCTTTGACATTGTTCATATTGATATTTGGGGTCCTCATAAACATCCTACTATATATGGTCACCGTTATTTTCTTACTCTTGTTGATGATCACACTAGATACACGTGGTTGTATCTTATGAAACAGAAATCAGAGGTTAGAAGTATTGTTCAGAGTTTTTATCAGTATGTTGTGACTCAGTTTGATAAAAACATCAAGTGTATACGTACAGACAATGGTACAGAATTTCAGATGACCTCATTCTTTATGGCCAAAGGCATTATACATCAAACTAGTTGCGTTTACACGCCTCAACAGAATGGTGTTGTTGAACGAAAGCACCAACACATTCTCAATGTAGCAAGGTCACTTAAGTTTCAGTCAGCTCTTCCTTTAAGCTACTGGGGATTTTGTGTCCAGTATGCTGTCTATGTCATCAATATTCTGCCTACCCCATTGCTTCATCATCAATCACCTTATCAAGCCTTGTTCCAGAAGGTGCCTTCATACAGTGACCTCAGAGTTTTTGGTTGTTTAGCGTTTGCTAGCAACAATTCTATGCATAAGGCCAAATTTGAACCCAGAGCAGTACCTGCTGTGTTTCTTGGTTTGCCATACCATACTAAAGGATATCTCTTATTGAACCTAGATTCGAAGAAGATCTTTATTTCCAGAGATGTTCAGTTCTTTGAACATGTTTTTCCTTTTGCCTCTGATAAACCTTTAGATATGGCTATGTTTCCTCTCTCACATATTGGGAAATATAATGTCTCTGATCAGAACTCTGGTTCGTCTACTTGTCCCTCTGCAGATTTGTTTTCACCCATTCCTTTGTCATCCACAGACACCAGTGGTGTCTCACTGGCCATCCTTAATGATTCTAGCTCTACTTCACTTCCTTCACACCAGTCTGAGTTCCCATCATATAATTCTCCCATGCCTATTTCTCCTCAATCAGTTTCCTCTCCTATGTCTTCTCCACGACAGTTTCACCCATGTACTGGCATAGAAATACACTTGCCTCCAGTTCCTATGAGTATGCCTGAGAGTTCTGCAACCACAAGGCCTAGACATCCTCCCAGTTATTTGCAAGATTATTACTGTGGTCTGATTTCTGGTTCCCAGTCTTCATCTGTGTGTTCTTTAGCATATCCAATTGAAAATTACCTGTCATTCAATGCATTAGCTCCTGAGTATAGGTCATATGCTCTTAATATTAGTTTGCATCAGGAGCCAACATCTCATCAAGAGGCAGCCAGTTCTGTTCACTGGCAGAAGGCTATGCAACTTGAGTTGGCTGCGCTGGATGCCAATCATACTTGGTCTATTGTTCCTTTGCCTCCAGGAAAAAGACCTATTAGTTGCAAGTGGGTATATAAGGTTAAATATAATCCTGATGGTAGTGTAGAAAGGTATAAGGCCAGACTAGTGGCCAAAGGCTTTACACAACAATTGGGCGTTGATTATACTGACACATTCTCTCCTGTTGCCAAACTGACCACAGTCAGGTTGCTTCTTGCTGTTTCCTCTATGAAGCGTTGGCATGTGCATCTTTTGGATGTCAATAATGCCTTTCTACATGGTGACCTTAGCCAAGACATTTACATGACATTGCCCGAAGGTGTCACTGCACCTACTGATAATATGGTGTGCAAATTACATAAATCTTTGTATGGCTTGAAGCAAGACAGTCGTGAATGGAATATTAAGCTCACCAGTTTCTTGCTTAGTCAGGATTGCGTTCAGTCGCCAAATGATCACACCATGTTTATCCAGCGGACTTCCACATCTTTTTTGGTGCTTCTTGTTTATGTAGATGATATTGTTGTTGCCAGTTCTTCTCTTTCCCAAATTCAAAGTCTCAAGGACTCCCTGCATCAAGCTTTTCAAATCAAGGACTTAGGTCCTTTGAGGTACTTTCTTGGTATTGAAGTGGCACGGTCACAGGGGGGATCATGCTTTGTCAAAGGAAATATGCTCTTGAGGTGGTAGAGAAGTCTGGACTTTTGGGAGCAAAGCCAGTAAAGACACCTATGGAGCAGAATATCAAGCTGGCACATGGTGATTCAAGTCTAATAGCAGATGTGTCCAGTTATAGGAGACTTATTGGGAAATTGTTATACCTCACCATAACAAGGCCGGACATATCATTTGCAGTGCAACAGTTGAGCCAATTTCTTGACAAGCCCACAGAATTGCATTTACAGTCAGCACATAGGTTGCTAAGATATTTAAAAGGTACAGCAGGTCAAGGGCTGTTTTATCCTAGTGATGGGAAGATGGAGCTAAAAGGCTTTGCTGACTCAGATTGGGGTGGGTGTATTGAAACTAGAAAGTCTGTGACTGGGTATTGCATGTTTCTTGGTAATTCACTTGTTTCCTGGAAGGCTAAGAAACAAGGCACAGTATCAAAGTCTTCTTCGGAGGCAGAGTACAGAGCATTGGCTATGGCAACTTGTAAAATCCAGTGGCTTTTGTATTTACTGGAAGATTTGGGAATCAGGCAATCTTCTCCAGTTGAATTGTTCTGTGATAACAAAAGTGCTATATATATAGTGGAGAATCCTGTATTTCATGAGAGGACCAAGCATATTGAAATTGATTGCCATATAGTTAGAGAGAAGTATCAACAAGGAGTGATTAAACTTATGCCTGTTAAGTCTGAATTCCAGCTTGCTGATGTATTCACTAAAGCGTTAGATTCAGTATCATTGCAGAACCTGACTTTAGCTATGGGAATATGTAATGTTTTCAGTAGGTCAGGTTTGAGGGGGGGTGTTGAAGGCAATGCTAAGGTGGAAGAGATACAATCTGGAGGCATGTGATGCATGATTTGAATAAATGCCGTTGGATTGAATTTGCAAATTGAGACTCAGGATTGCAAGATGCAAGGTTGGATGATGCTGTGGGAGTCTTAGCTGGCAGACACGTGGGTTGGCCGGAATTTTCGGATGTGGATCATGCAGAAAATGTGAAGAGGAAGAAGAAGGTCAGTGGAGAAGATGACCGTTTGGCGGGAGTGTTTGAATAAGGGAAATGACTGTTTTGTCCTTCCTGTTTTAATAAGGATAGTTGTTTTAGTAAGGGTAGTTTTGTCTTTTTACCACTTTCTTCTCTTCTTTCTCTATGCGAAGGCTTTATATATTTGTAGCCTCCGTGGATCAAAATGTGAAGTGTGAGCTGCAATTTTTCCTCCTCAATTCTGTAACAGTTTCTCTTCCTTTCATTGCTTTGCATTGTGTTGAGTTCAGAATTGCTTAGTATTTGACACACTAAGATGTGATCATAAAGGAGATTGTTGATATATGTTGGTCATGTTCCCCCTCTATTATTAGATATTCCAAATATCTAACGAGTGTTTTATTTATTGCAAGATTTTTGTAATGTCATTCTGACGAGACAGATTGTCTGAGGTTATAGGAGAAAATGAACCTAAAGTTTATAAGAAAAAATAAATGAATAAGAAAATCTCTTGAAAGACTAATCTAGATTTTCTTGATCCTCGTATAAGTGCATCTGAACTTAAACTTCAATATATTATACATACGCAAAACATTGCGAATCAAATGCCAGATGTTTTTACTGACTCTAGTAGAGTTATGAACTCACACATACTGGCAAAAAATGTCTCAATGTGAATAGAACTCCGAAAAAGCAAGTCACAGCAAGAGAATTTCCAAATACAACAGCGAATGAGTCTAAACTACATCAGAAGCATGGAAGACCTAGAGGTTTAGAATATAAAGGTCCTTGAAAGAAAAGAGGACAAGATAATTCATACGAGTTCTAGAAGAGTGATGGTGGATTAGAACAAAATGATAATTGTTACAACCCGGAAATTCGTTATGTCGTAATGACTTCCAATACCGTGAATATGATTTCGTAGGTGTACGATTCATAAAACTAGATTTGCATACCAAATACGTTAGCAAAAATATCACAAACGTTTGAGTCTATACAATAAGAACCCAACTAAATTAGTTAGTAACAACTTCTACTATTAGGATAAATTAAATCAAAAAGAAATACATGACACAACAATTTTATACCACATTAAATAAAAGAAAAACAAATATATATACATACAAAGTAAAAGAAAAGGAAAAAGAAAAAGAAAAGCGAAGACAACTTGTCTTACACTTAGATTAAAATAATAGCATGCTCAAGAATCTCATCCTAACCCATCCCTCCACCCATGCTTGTCAAAAGCTTGTCTCCCATTCCATTTCCTCCCACTCTTTGACCGCCCCCCTTAGGAAAAAAGTAGGAAAATAATTCTCCTTTAAACCTTCACATAATTACACTTTCAACCAACCAATTTCATACTATCTCCAAGGAAAAACTCAAGAACACTCCAACACCCCTTCTCATTCCTCTTGGCCGAAATTCTCCCCTTCAACAAGGAGAAGATTTTCTTCTCCTTTCTTCATACCAACATCACTCAAATCAAGTACCATAAACACTCCAGCAACTAATGAAGATTCAAGAAGGTGGTAACATCTAGAATCAAAGGAAATCAAGGTATGAACATTATAAAGTTTAAGTTTGATTCTTCCATATAATTAGTTTCATAAGTTGCTCACTAACCCTCCTTTTTAACCCCAAGAACCGTTTATACTAGGAAGGAAGGAAGAAGAACTCTCTTCCAAAACAAGTGAAGGAACCATCATCTAAGTGTAAGAAAAGTGAACCAAGGCAAGTGTTCTTCCTAGATCCTACATGGTTTTACAAATGCTAAGTATTTATGTTCATATCAAAGTTGGATCATCATGTAGTATGTTCAATATTTCTTCTCAAGCAAGTATAGATCTAAGTTTAGAAGAAATATACAATGATGTATATTTGATATTTTCAAACATGATTATGTTAAAGTATGCATAGTATGAAATATATATGTTGATATATATATGTATAAGTGTATAGATTTATATATATACATCCACGGATCTACACATATATGTTTATATATATATGTATAAACGTGTAGAGGTATACATATATATATACGGTTTTGTATCAATACATATGTGTATATACGGTTTTGAATGTATTAATGTGTATATATATATACGGTTGTAGATGCATATATATACACATAGATTTCATATATAAGTATGTGTAGATGTATAGATAAATATATATATGGTTCTATATATATATATGTTTATAGATGTTTAGATTGCATATATGTACATACGTTTGGGAATATGTATAATTGTATATGCATATGACTATTGTATAATATATCATAAAATGATTTTATACATGTATAAACATATATTTATTTTGGATAGTTTGTAAATATATATATATAATATATATATATTTGGCCATAAGGCCATTTTAAAGTTAAAATATGTTGTTGCATATTTTATGTATACATATATGTATAATATATATGATAAGATATGAAAATGAATAAGTTTTGGATATTACATAATATATCACAAAATGACTTATATATGTATATATTATGTACATATAGGTTCGGCCTTTAGGCCTTAGTGACAAAGATGATTTCATCATATTTTTATAAGTATATATGTATATATGATGAATATGTTAAGATATGAAAATGAATAAGTTTTGGATATTACATAATATATCACAAAATGACTTATATATGTATATACTATGTACATCTAGGTTCGGCCTTTAGGCCTTAGTGACAAAGATAATTTCATCATATTTTTTTATAAGTATATATGTATATATGATGAATATGTTAAGTTATGAAAGTAGGCTAAGTATGTAATTTATGTATTATGTTATGAAAAGTAGGAAACATGAATAGTTCACATTTATGTGTGCGTAAGTATAAGATTACTAACTTTTATAGTGTATGTATATGATATGTTACATGTTATGTATACTAACATAATATGATAGGTTATGATAAGATGTAAGTTATGAAATCTAAGACGAAATGTTAAGGTAATTAGAAATTTCATGATGTAGGCATTTAAATTATGAATTATGATATGCATGTATGGAATAGACGCTACCAAATTATTGTGTTGATAATAGAAAAAGGAGGCTGTTTTAGTATGATGGCCGAATGGTACTTATTTGTAGGTGAAAATGGTATTTTGTTTAAGTTGTGATATGTAGAAGGAAATTAAGTGAGTGATATTACTAGTGGTGGTATGACAAGATACCCGTATTTGACCAAGTCTCACGTTGCAAGAAAACAAGATTTGCAAGGTTATGTTGTCACATCTCATGTTTTTAAAAGTTCATATGCATAGGAATAATAAACACGAGACAAATGATTCCGATGAGACACGATATGTTATGTTATGTTCATGATCATGATATGTTATGTTATATTGAAGCGCTTTCCTGACATCGGGACCGAAGTGGTAGATGTCAGGGGCCCATGTTTACGTTATGGCTGAGTGTAACACCGGGTCTGGGACACGGGATCTCAGTCATAATGCGTCACCGTTAGCACATGTGCATATGATTCATGATGTTATGTCGCACATGTACTATACGGGGAATCATTCGGTATGTCGTGCGTTATTATTTCAGAGAAGAGGGACCCTGATGCCGTGTTCATTGAGGAGGAACCCCAGATAGAGTATCCGTGAGCAGAGATGTAGGTTGAAGCTATGTACCTGTTGTGTGAGCTTTATTTCATTGTGATGTAATAAGACTAACGTGAGAGGCTTGTATCGGTGATTTGTGTGGATTGAACGGTTTGTATTATTATTATGCATGTTGTGAGCTTATTTTTAATTTGCTTCCGCTATATCGATTACAATTCATGTTGACATGCACATGTATAGTATCGACGCCTTGTACTCTATGGAGTAGAGTATGGCGGGTGCACTGAGCCGGAAGCCTGGTTTCGGGCGGGGCGCTACAATAATGGACCTCAAAAGGTACTACAAAAGTCCTGGGAGGACGGGTTGATAGCCTAGAAGAGTGATCAGACAATAATTCCTGAAAGTTATGAACGTATTGAAACTTCAATCAATTTACATCAAGCAGAAAAAGATAGGAACCGAGATGAGATAATTGTTGATGCTGTCTTTGCGTGTAATATAGCACTCAAAATTATGGAGATGATCATGATCATAGCCTAGATCAATTGAAGTGTACAGAAATAGAAATAATTGGCCAAACTGGCTGGACGCTGCTTAGTGAGAATCAAAATCACTAGCTAAGCGTGATATTTTTGAACATGTAGGTCACAACCAAAGAAGGATCACCACAAAAAAAAGGCACATAGCGACAGACAAAAATCGTCATCATTTCGTCGCTACAGGCATATAGCGAGAAATAGCGACGAAAACAGTAGTCGTAATACGGCTTGTCGCAAAGTGATTTTCGTCGGTGAAGCGTCGCTATATTGGGACGGAAAAAATCTCGTCGATGTTTCGTCGCACAATTGCGACGAAAATCTGTCAGGTCTGCGACCTGTTATTGCCGTCGTTTTTTCGTCGGTGTATTTTTTTCGTTGCTATTTTATAATTTTTTATTTTTTTATTTCCGTTCTGCGACATTTTATTTCGTCGCGACCTTTCGTCGGTATATCTTTTGTCGTCGCAATTTTATAATTTTTTATTTTTTTTATTTCTGTTCTGCGACATTTTTATTTCGTCGCAGATTTTCGTCGGTATAATCTATTTTGTCGCTATTTTTAAATTTTTGATTTTTTATTTCTGGTCTGCGACATTTCGTTTTCGTCGCAGGTTCGTCGCTATTTTTAATTTAATAATAAATATTAATTTAATTTTAAAACATTAAATATTTTTAATTTGTTAATAATATCAATATAGTATTAATTTAAATAGTTTTATTATTATTTAATTTTTATAATATATTTTATTTTGTATATTAAATCATTTGTACGAATATTATACAGAAATACAGTACTTGCGTATTGAAGTTTGTATAATTAAACAACACAAACGAAATAGAATCCGTATAAATGTCATATAAAATATAAAAGTACAAGAATATGTCAATACAATAAATGAAATAGACTGTACGAAAATCAAAAAATGAAATACTATGCAGAGAAAGATGGAGGGGGATCATGCGGAGAAGAGTGACCATCAGGAGGGGGAGGCTGAGGTTGCGAGGAGCTGGAAATGATAGAGATGATGAGATGCAATAGCTGCGAGAATTGCTGGTTCGTCGCCTGCTGCACCTGCATCGTCTGCTGCTTGCGCATGCTTAAACGCTGCTGAAGCGCCTGCTGAACCGACTGCTGCCAGCGCCTGCTGGGTCTGAGTCAGGTGCGACCGCAGTGCCTGTACACTCTCCTCATGCTGCCGCCCTGATGGTCTCCACCTCATGCTGCAGTGCCGCATGCTCTGATTCCAGGCGCAAAATTTCCTCTTGGGGCCGCAGAAGGCGCGAGGTGCTGGCCTCAGAGGAAGCACCTGGATGCAGAACTTCGGGAAAGAATCGCGGCGCTGCTGATCCAACCCCGTACACCTCCCTCTTCTTCTTATTCTGAGGGCCGACGGTCCGAACCAGCATCCCAATAAGGCGGTTCTTGTCGGCCTCTTCTCCCCTATGTGCGAGTAATCTGTTGTACTCGTCCTGAAATGAGAATAAGAATTGTTAGGTTTTAGGGTTTAGAAATAAAACACACTAAGGAAAAAACAAATGTTATCGTAGTCTACTTACACTGATGTCGCGGGCGTTCGCCGTGATCCAGTCCTCCGTCCCGTCGGAGGCTTTCTTCCGATCGTCTTGTAGAAGAGATCATAGGAGGCTGGCCATTCCCCCGTCTCCTCGTGCTGAAAGAATGAAATAAAATATGTTAGTGAAATCCAGAATTTTAAAAATTTCGGCATGACTTATTTGTTTATCGGAGGTATCCCGGCCTTAAAGGCCTCTCCCAAGTCAAAGCAAAAAAAAAGGCAAATGAACACATATACTACTTAAATTAACCATATACGAATACCAAAAGAACAACAGCACAACATAAGAAATCAATGAATATAAATACTCCACTTAAGTCAATGAATGTAAATAATCTTCTTAAGTCAATGAATCTAAATAATCCAATGAAATCAATGAATCTAAATAATCCAATATTAAAATACTTACCATAGCACGCATCGTGGTGGCGTGGAAACCAAACCACCTGAGTGTGTGGCAGGTGCTGAGCCCTGTACATTGCAGCTGCGCCAGTTCGCCGCGTTCCGGGCGCTGCGAGCTTGGGTAGCAGGGTCCGTCCACCCTTCTATCCACCCCGCCCAGGTGGCCTCGGATACGTAGGCAGGCCTGGCAGAAGTGGGGTCACGCTCCCACTTGGTCTTGTGCAAGTTGACGAAGTCCCTGTAGCGTTTGGCGGCCCTCTGCCGCCAGGCCTGCTCCACGTCATGGGTGATGTCAGCTGTCCAGCTATACGTCTTCTGCAATTATTATACGGAGGAAAAGTAAAAACGTAGTTAGAAAAGTAATGATCGATTACGCATCAAAAAGTGAAATTCATCAAATTTGGAATACCTGAAACTCATCCCAGTAGAACCTACGTGTCTGCGGGGTGACACGGGACCAGGCATATCCAGCTGGGTCCTGCCTCAGGTGGAAGGACCAAGTGATGCAACCGAAATCTGCCCGAGTCCGGTGCAAACCTGAAAGAGGTGAAGTTTGTTAGGAAAAAATAACGCGTGAAATATATTTAAAACATGTTAAAAAAATAAATCATTACTTACGGATGGGTATCATGTGACCAAGGGAGGGCACGACGCCCTTGTATGACACCCTCGTTCGATGCCGCATCAGACGCCGGATGAGGTGCTGAACTTGTGGGTGTGGGTGGCGACGTAGATTGGGGGGTGCGGACCTATCGTAGACCTTAAAAGGTCCCGCGTCCGCAGCCAGAGCGGCGGTCGACACCGAACCAAGCAGGTCATGCTGAGAGACGAACAGATCGAACTCTCCTAAGAGGGCCTGTCTCGGCTGGTGGGTAGGGGATCGAGTAGGTAAACCCTCACTAGCCATCATATCTGAAAGGGTGAAAAAATTTAAAAGGCACATTCAACGAGTTTAAGGTTGGTTGGCCCAGACAAATAAAATGTCCAAAAAATGACAAGTGTTTACATACAATTAATGCAAGATATTAATAATTTTGAAAATTTCGGCATGACCTATTCGTTTATTCGGAGGTTTCCCGGCCTTAATGATCTCCAAAGACAAATCCAAATCCAACAACATGACATGATTAACCAAAAGACATAATCAAACTTCAACATTCAAATTACACTTCAAAGTATACATCACTTGAACTTGATACGTAGCACAAATATGCATCACCTCTAAACAAATTACACTTCAAATATACATCACCTCTACATCTTTATGATACATAACTTTGTAACATGAATTATGCATAAAAATAGTACATTAAAGAGACATTTCAAATTACCGCCATAGCCACCCCCGCACCGCCAACAGCCACCCCGCCCACAGCCCACCCTCGCCCACAGCCCCCCCCTGCCAACAGCCACCCCCGGCCCACCACAACCACTCCCGCCCATAGCCAATCCCGCCCTACTGCCCCACCCCGCGCCATTAACACTCCAACCGCCCAACCCACCACCCAACCTGCACCATCCAGTCGACCCACCCCACCTGGACCCCATCCACAGCCACCAAGCCCCACCTATAGCCCACCCCGCCCCACCTGGACCCCCACACAACCCATCCAGCCCACACCTAGCCCCACAGCCACCCATCCCCTCTTGCAATCCCCCTCCAACACCCGGCTACACCACTTCCCCTCCGCATTCCCTCCGCCATCCCCTCCAACACCCAGGCTACACCACACTGCCCCTCCGCCATCCCCTCCACCGTCTCTCCGCCATCCCCTCCAACACCCAGCCTTCACACCGCCCCACCCAGCCCGAGTTCCATCCACCCCAGCATAATCTCTCCTCACAAACTGGCTCTCAAGTGTATAACAAAAACAAAACAAGCAGCACAATCCACAATTTCTTGATGAAAAAATGAATAGATCTTATAAAAAACAATAAAATAATAAAAACAAATAAAATACCTCCTAAATGGCCTCTGTTGTATTCGCCGGAGAAGATGGGGGAGGAGGCGACGAGAGTTCGTTGAAAATTTGGGAAGGGGGAAAGGAGAGGAACGCAGAAATGGGGAAGAAGAAGGGGGATTTCAGCTTATCTTCAAAATTTGCGACAAAATAGCGACGAACTTTCGTCGCTATTACTGTGTCGTCGCTATTGCCTGTGTCGTCGTTATTTCAAATTTGTGACCGACACCTTTCGTCGGTAACTCGTCGGTGCCATCAGTATTGAAAAAAAATAATACAAAATATAAAGTACTTACATACACACATTATGTATATACATGTGTATAAGTGCCTCAACACATACACACTTTCATATAAGAATGAGCAAAAAAATTTGACTAACGTCAATCTTCATTGTCATCCGCATCTTTATTTTCCTCTTCATTTTCATCTTCATCTACATGCTCGTCGTCTTCTTCATCCTCGTATTCGTCTTCGCCTACATCTTCAATATTGTCAGCCGGTTGTATGTTGAGATGAATTTCGATGAAACCGCCATTGGGGTCATGTAGAGGGAGGTTGTGCAGTTCAACATGTGTCGTATCCACAACGGGCGGGTTTTCTTCTTGAAATGCGGCATCCATGCCATCTGAACCTGGCTGTATACTGACATCAACCTTGCTCGATTTCACTTTGCACATGGCCCGCCAGTTTTTTGAGCTCGCATTCATCCTCGTTGTTGGATACGATAGATAGAACGGGCCAGGTATGCGTTGTGGCTGCCGTCCGGATCATCAGCGACCCCCACGAATCCACAACTGTCTATCTCCTCCAACACCTCCGCACCCGTTAGAAGCTCGGGCTTCGTGTCCTTCTCGACGATGCCAGGCATGAACGCTGTCACGTTCTTTCTGTACAAATGACGTCTGGGCAGGAACTTCCTATGGCTGTCGAACCAGCAAATCTTACGTCCATGTTTCAAGGACATCGTATTCGCTTGCTTCATGCAGCAAGGGCAAGCGTATTTCCCTGCTGTGCTCCACCCTGACAACATAGAATAAGCCAGGAAGTCGCTGATGGTCCACATCAGCGCAGCGCGTAGCTGGAAGTTTCGTTTGGTCGATACATCGAATGTCTCCATGCCAAACTCTCACAACCACTTCAGGTCATGTATCAATGGCTGCAGGTATAGGTCGATCTTCTGTTTTGGATTCCTAGGCCCCGGTGCAATCACAGTCAAGAACATGTACGGCTTCTTCATGCACATCCAAGGTGGTAGATTGTACGGCGTCACGATTACAGGCCATGATGAATACTTCTCTCCCGACTGTCCGAACGGGTTGAACCCGTCGGTGCATAACCCCAACCTAACGTTCCTTGTCTCCGACGAAAAACCCGGATGTGTCGCATCGAACGTCCTCCAAGCTTCGCCGT